>CM077090.1:158258076-158858076 GCA_039513925.1 Platanthera zijinensis | reverse complement strand
CAAGAGTGAAGCTCAATGAAGCTTCAAGTCTGCAGGAAGAAAAAGACCTTCACTGCAAAGAAGGAAAATAGCTAGAGTTAGAGTGACTCATCTTCCTCAGAGTCTTTAGAAGTGGAAGAAGCCTTTATTAGGATGTTTGCTACTATTACAGATGAAGCAGAAGACTATCCTACTACTAGGATAGCGATCAGAGCCCCTCTGTCATATTCAGACTGTGACTCAGAGGATGATGATGATGAAGAAGATGCCAACAAATGTTATGGGTTTATGGTCATGTCTGATGAAGAATCCTGCCAGGATTAGCCTGGTCTAGAAAAGGTACATTCTCTTTATATTTCTTCTTATAGTTCATATTATGAAACCAGTTCAGATTCTGATACATCCTCATCCTGTGATGATGAGTCTGAATCTGAAGTAGTTGACAATCAATTGATTGACAAGCATGGTGCCCTTCTGGAGGCTTTGATAAGAAGCAAGAAGTTGTCCAAGAAGCAGGCTAAGGAGATTCTCTCCTACAGCTAGCTGCTTCCCAGCAATCTGAGTCAGCATCCTTACTGGATCAGAAAGTGAGGGAAGTCAGCCAACTAAAGGCCATCTCAATCATCCAGATTAGGACCATCAGTCAAAAGAACAAATTCATTCTGGATCTTAAAGAGTAGCTCCTTAAGGAGAAAAGGATTGTGGCTGAATTTTCAAAGCCCAAAACAGTGTTACCCTTGATAGACTCCTTCTCCTCTCAAAAAGGTAAGAAGGGATTGGGATTCAAAGGGAACACTAGAGTTTCCCCTTCACAAGGGAAAGGAAAAGCTCTAGTTCTTCCCCTAGCATCACTGCCTACCATTACTTTTAAGAAGGTGATGTTACCTTCAAATAGGTATGACTAAAAAAGCATCTATGGTTACTGGATGAATGGTAGATCCACAAGTGTGAACAAAAATGTTCACAGCTATGGTGGAAGATATAGCAAGAAGATGAGTGTCTTTAAGGCTCCCCATGAAGAAATTCAAATGGCCCATCATGGACCATTTATTTTTGGTGCACTAGCCCCTACTCCCAAGAATAAGGCAGTGGCCTTTTCTCAAGATCTCCTAGCCTACACTCAGACCAAGGGCAAGTCTATCAGTAAGTCAGACTTGGGCATTTCTGAGGCCATCAACAGCTTGTCTTTTGCAAAGAAGATCACTGTTGGTAGATCTCAAGAAAAACCAAGCTCTTCTACTGCCCGACTCACCTTCAGTCAGATTGTGGCTGAGAGAAATAAGATTAAGGAAGCTGCTCCTCTTTCTGAACAGTTAACTATTACCAGACCTGCTCAGAAAAGAATGTATAATATTCATGAGTGCTGGTGTTGTGCCAAAGTGGGGCATTTTGCCTTAGATTGCTGGCATAATCCTACTGTGCATAGAGCTAGTGGTAGTCTTCTTGTCAGAAAATCTATAGGAGGACATGGTTTATTTCAGGCTAACCAGAACCTAGGACCCAATAAAAATTGGGGTCTTAATGTATGCTAATCTTGTATTTCAGGATATTCAAAGTGCGAATACACCCATGTGGTACTTGGACAGAGGCTGTTCCAGGCATAAGACTAGAACAAGGAGCTATCTTAAGGATCATGATCAAGTAAGGAATGGACCTAAGATCAGTAGTTGAGAAGTTGGAGATGGATGTTGACCATCAAGGATACTCATCCTATTGCCTAAGAGGAAAATAATATTGTGTGAATTCGTGAAAAAGGATAAAAAAACAAATGTCTTGGGTAAAGTCCTTCAAGTGGTATCTGACTGGATAAACAGACTAGCTTGATCCAGCTATTGAAGTTCAAAGATGTCTAACTGGTGGGACATATTACTGTTGTCACTTCTGCAGGATAGTGAGGAGGAAGACAAGCTATCTATACTCATCACAGAGTAAAGTACAGGAAGCAGCTCTTCTAAGAGCAGTAAGAAAGAGGCACATGGTCTTAAGCTGAAAATACTCACTATATAGAAGAGACAAACTGTCAAGTGATATACAGAAAAGACTTTCAATTCAAGTTGTATCATCAGCTGAAATGATGACTGAAAGTTATGAGGACAGAATTTGTGCAAATATTGAGGGGGAGACTATCAAGCTAAGATGCTCCTACTGATGGGGAGCAAGTTCATTCAAGGTTGCTAGACAAGCTTGAGCCTTACCTAGAGTACCTCCAGCATAGAATAGGTCAGCAATACTGTTGAAGATCAGCCTGTCCTTATGGGCATTGTTGGGGTTGAGAAGAATAATACCTAGATGGTTGCACCTGTTTTGGGAAAGCAAGTACAATCAATTTAAGAACAGCTAGATTGCTCCAGCTATAGTTGATAAAAGTCAGCAACTTCCTATGGGAAATGTAGAGATTGAGGGGGAGATTGTAACTGAACTCCTTGCTCAGGATAATAAGAGTGTCATTGAAATGACTAAAGATGCTTCAAAGGATAGTGACTATCTGGATGAAAAGACAGATCAGGCCAAAGCCTACCTGTCCTAATCAATGGGAGATGGCAATGATAAAAGGCAAAGGCAATGGCCATGATCAAGAGGGAGTATGTTGTGCAAGCAGAGATGGTATACAAAAAAGACAAACAGTCCAGGTGGTACACAGCCAACTCAAATAGTCTGGTGGTATATAGAAGAGACATGTGCCACTAGTGGTATATAGTGCACACTGCCTATTTTCCTAATCAGGCTTGTGTGTGTATCAAGGGGAGAATACTGTTTGGGTTACCAGTGTAATCAGAGGTTCATTTTGGCTTGAACAGTATACAGATGAAAACATGATTGAATCCTTTGTACTGATGGTGATCAGATAGTTAGAGCCAGAGGCAAATCAATTGCTGAAGAAGAGGAAGAGATCTGTCTCAGCAAGAAGAGATTTTCAAGTGGTTGCTGCCAGTCCTCCTTATAAAGACAAGTCAGTGGCCTTCAGAGCTGAAGCCACAAGAAGAAGTAAGGGAAAGACTCCTTCTCCACCAAGGAGAGTTGCTGAGTCAGAAAGCTCAGATCCCAGCTCCTCGAAAATGAGCTATCAGATGGTGAACTGTCACTATTCTTCAAGAAATTCTAGGAAATGATGAAAAGGAAGCAGTGGAAGAACAAACATTCCTCCTCCTAACATTACAAGAAAGATCATAACAAATCTTGGAAGATGCTCTTTAAAGGAGACAGGTATGATCCTAAACCCAAAAAAACATATTTCTTCTAACATAATATGTTATTGTTGTAGCAAGGCTTGGGCATGTCAGTGCTTAACTGCCCTGTCAAAAGAAAAGAGATAAGGTGAGAAGAAGCACCTGTCCACCACAAGGGTGCAAAGGAAGATATGAAAAGTAAGGATGGAACTTGTCTATTCCAAGAGAGAAGGCTTGATGTCATTGGAGCAGTACAAGAAGCAGACCAGTGTGGCTATATCCACTGCTGAGTTAGAGTATATATAAGTAGGTAGCTGCTATGCACAGTTATTGCTATGGATCCAACATTAGCTCCAGGACTATAACCTTCAGAATAGTAGAACCCCTATGTTCTGTGAATCTACTAGTGCAATCTCAAATGCTAGGAATCCTGTCTCTCATAGCAGGACTAAGCATATTGAGATTACATATCATTTTATTAGGGGCATGTGGAAAAGGAAGATATCTTTCTTGAGTTTGTCCCCACAGACAAGCAAGTGGTTGATATCTTTACTAAGCCACTAGATGAAATCAAGTTCAACACCTTCAAGTTTAAGTTTGGTATGTTAAACTTGGTATAGCGTTAGTTGATCAATGTAATAATTCTGTTGCAGAACTCGCCCTTCTTGCAGGTAGACAAGTATCTAAAGTGATATCAAGTGATATCAAGACTAAGATGGACTAAAGTGTCTAGTAAAGAGAAGACAAGATGCTCCTCTTGAGGGGGAACAAATCCAGAAGTTGCACGAACAAGTTTAGCTTCCTGCTTAGAGGCAGCCAGCAGCTATAGTGGATCAAAGATAATCACAGCTGATCAGCAGGTTCTCAGCACTATGCACAGTCTGAGGGGGAGATCAACCCTAGTGGATGGCTGCTTCTGTGTAGTCACTACTATTGTTGAAGTGTTAAGTGGCTGCAATGATGTTATGTATCAGTGGTATCAACAAAAGAGATATGACATCTTGTCAAGCAGTTTGTGCACTAGGATAATTTCTTAAGTGGCATCAAAAATAGATGTTGGCTAGGATTAAGAATCAATTTCTCCCATGATCCTATCTCCTCCCTCTTTAGGAAACTATTTCTTGTTGAAGAATCCAGAAAGGGGGAGAGGTAGGCAATACCCTAAACCCTAAAGGCGGAGGAGTAGAGCATATTGAGTAGAGCGGTACTTACCAGAAAAGTAGAGATGGTGGATAATACATGCCTAGGGGGAGATGTAGAATAGTGACGAGTACATATTACTTGAAAACATTCAAGTAATATGAAAATATCAGTGTTGATCCATTGCATGTTATGTCTCCACCCTCAAGTGGGTTGAGGAAAGTCCTCCACTTGAGTGTTAAGCAGTGAGGTGTATTGAAAGCTGCTTCAAATTTTTAAATGGTATGAGAAAGTTTACAACTACCACTCAATTTATATGTTTTATGTGTAAATGTTTCTTTGTATTACTGGGTATTCTGCCTGCTTCAAATAGGGTGAGATTGTTGGGTACATTGCTCCTCAATGTTCCTAGATTTGAAATTGAAGAGGCATCAACCATCAACACTAAGAGCATAGTTGTATTTGATGTTGTTCAAGCTCATCATGTGTAGGATGATCCATTGGAACAAGTTTAGATAGGTTTTTTAAGTGGTTTTGATAGGTGATAACAAGGTAGATAGGTGGAGAGACAGAAATTTGTCTAAGTCCACATGCGTTGAGTGAAACCAGTTCACTCAACGCCAAATTCCAAAAAGAGCTTCGTAAGGTGTGGACAGTCAAAGCCTAGCAGTTTGCAAAGTAGTTCTACGTCTAAGTCCACAGGCATTGAGTGAAGGCAGTTCACTCAACTCCATATAACAAAAGGCATCGAGTAAAGCTGAGTCTGTCAAAGCCTCGGCATTAGCAAGCAGAAAAATCGATTAAGTCCAGAATTGTTGAGTGAAGCATCTCACTCAATGCCTTAAGAGAAGAGTTGAGTCAAGCTCAAGCATTTAAAGATTCTGTCAAAGAATTATGGCTAATTCCAGAAGCGTTGAGTGAGGACAGCTCACTCAATGCCCAAAGCAGAAGGCATCGACAGAGCAATGATCAGTCAAAGCCTAAAGAAAGATAAACAGAAAAATTTGTCTAAGTCCAGATGCATTGAGTGAGGGCAGCTCACTCAATGCAAGCTCATTAAGAAGTTGTGGCTAAGTACAGAATTGTTGAGTGAAGCCAGTTCACTTAAAGCTCATCAAAAATGCAGGATAAGGCAAAAGCGTTGTGTGATGAAGGCTCACTCAACCCATTCATAAAGAAAGTTGCGTATAAGTACAGAAGCATTGAGTGAAGCCAGTTCACTAAACTCCTCAGCAAGGAGGCAGGCGTTCAGAGAAGCAGCTAAGTCCAGGGGCGTTGAGTGATGAAGGTTCACTCAACGCACTCAATTGCTGGAAGTGTAGAAGAAATTGGTCAAGTCTAAAAGTGTTGAGTGAAGGCTATTCACTCAACGCACTCAATGCCTAGAATGGTAGAATTTGGCTAAGTCAAGTTGGCATTGAGTGATGAAGGCTCACTCAACACACACAATGCCTAATCAGCAAAAGGATCATCTAAGGACAAAAGCGTTGAGTGAAGGCTATTGATTCAACGCACTCAACGCCTTGGAGAAGTATAGTTATTCTGGCTAAGGGTTTTTGAGTGACAGCCATTCACTCAACGCACTCAACACCTGGGATAAACTGAGAATTTGGTAAGTCCACAGATACTGGTGTCAACATAAGTCAGCAAAGTTTCAAATGTTGTGGGAAAGCGGACAAAAAACAGCACCGCAGGTATACTGTATGACTTCTACTAATATAGATAAGTTACAGATGTCAACTATTGTGGGTCCCACTGCTCTAAGAATTGGACTGTGGAAGGAAGGACAGATCAGATAATAGTAAATTAACTTTAGGAAAAGGTGGAACTTCATCTTCTTCCTCTCGCCACTGTTGTAGAGGCAAGAACAAGTCCAAGCAATCTGAGAGTTCACAAGTTGGCTGTTGTGATTCTCACCTGTAATAGCAAGACAGGAAACACCTCTCTAAAGTAGAATAAGCAGCAAGGCAAATCCCTAGTTGTAGCACTGGAAGTTTAAAGAAGGTAGTTGTTGTCATTCTCACCTGCAACAACAAGTTCAGTGATATTCTTTGATTAAAAGCAGTAAGGCAAGCCCTAGCTATAGCATCTTCACAGCCCTACCAGATCATCCTTGAAGAATACTTTCTGGAGCTGTGAAGAAGAATATAGGACTGAGGTTCACTCTCAGTTAAGTAAGAAGCAGTTCACTACAAGTTACTTCCAACAAGCAGAAGTTTCCTAAAGAGTCTTTCTTAATTGAAGATGTTAGGGCTAGTTCATCTCAGTCAGGAAGCATAAGAACGCTCAGAGAATATTTCTCTGATCAAAGTTAGGGCTGAGTTATTCATTCTAGAGAGGAAGACTCAGAGAACATCTTATCTGGAGTCATATATCATCAACAACCCTTTCTCTCTGAGGATCCATTCTTGATTTGAGCTGTAAACTTTGGATTGAGTGAGGCCTTAATTATAAAGGCTAAGGTGGGATCTAGGGATCTGAGTGTTGGGCAGTGTGCTAGGTAGGATCTAAAGTAGATCGAGGTAGGAGAGTCACTCTCTCTGAGCTGTAGGGCATTTGGCCTGTGGTAGGATCCTTCTATGGTTCCGAGGTCTTTGTACTGAGCTAGGAGATTCATTATCCCTGACTTAGTTACTCCAATAAATAGATATTAATTTAGTTGAGGTAGGTGATCTTTAAATCACTGAGTTGTAGGAGCAACTTGCTCTGATAGGGCCTTGTGCCTGAGGTGGTATTTGAGGAGACTGAGAGATCCTGTGGGATCTGTGTTGTAAGCCTAAAAGCCAAGATTTGGAGAAGTGTCTTGTCTAATAAGCTATTAGAATGGTGGGAGGGATAGTGGATGTACCATTCAGGAACCACTATAAATCTTGGTCTATTGTTTGTGTTCTTGAAGAAGCTAACTAAGAACTCAACACACCTAAAACACAAAGAAAGTTAAAAACCTATTTGCCCCCCCCCCCCTCTAGGTGATTAGATCCTTGAAACTAAAGTTTCAAGTGGTATCAGAGGGAGGTATCAAAAAGGACTTTTGGAATCTCAAGTAGCTAAAAGATTTATACTTATGGGTTCAAGAGTGAAGCTTGAAGCTTCAAGTCTGCAGGAAGAAAAAGACCTCTGCAAAGAAGGAAAATCTAGAGTTAGAGTGACTCACTCCTCAGAGTCTAGAAGTGGAAGAAGCCTTTATTAGGATTTTGCATTACAGAGAAGCAGAAGACTATCCTACTACTAGAATAGCGATCACCCCTCTGTCAATTCAGACTGTGACCAAGGATGATGATGATGAAGAAGATGCAACAGATGTTATGGGTTTATGGTCTGTCTGATGAAGAATCTGATAGTTCAGAAAAGGTAATTCTCTTTATATTTCTTCTTATAGTTCATATTATGCCAGTTCAGTTGATACATCCTCATCCTGTGATTGAGTCTGAATCTGAAGTAGTTGACCTATAATGGTGCCCTTCTGGAGCTTTGAAAAAAGAAGAAGTTGTCCAAGAAGAGGCTAAGGAGATTCTCTCCTACAGCTCTCTTCCCAAATCTGAGTAGATCCTTAGATCAGAAAGTGAGGGAAGTCAGCCACAAGGCAAAATCATACAGATTAGGACATAGCAAAAGAACAAAATCATTCTGGATCAGAGTAGCTCCTTAAGAGAAAAGGATGTGGAATTTTCAAAGCCCAAAAAGTGTTACCCTTGGTCCTTCTCCTCTCAAAAAGTAAGAAGGGATTGGGATTCAAAGGGATTGAGTGATGAAGGCTCACTCAATCAACGCACACAATGCCCAATCAGCAAAAGGATCATCTAAGGACAAAAGCGTTGAGTGAAGGCTATTCATTCAATGCCTAGAAGTATAGTTATTCTGACTAAGGGTTTGCGGTGAGTGAAGGCCATTCACTCAAAGCACTCAATGTCAGGGATGAAACTGAGAATTTGACTAAGTTCATAGATGCCAACGTCCAAGTCAACAAAGCGGGAAAGCTATAGTAATCGACAAATGGTGTCACAGGTCTACTGTATGACTTTTACTAATAAAGATAAGTTGTAGCTGTCAACTATTATGGGTCCCCCTACTCTAAGAGCCATTGGATGGTGGAAGATAAGAAGGACAGATTAGATAATAGTAAATTAACTTTTGGAAAAGTCGGAACTTCATCTTCTTCCACTCGCTATTGTTGCAGAGGCTGAATAACAAGTCCAAGCAGCTGATCTGATAGTTCAGTAAGTTTGCTGTTGCGATTCTCACCTATAATAGCAAGATCGGATACACCTCTCTAAAGTAGAAGAAGCAACAAGGCAAAGACATAGCTGCAGCTGATGTGGAATTTGAAAAAAGGTAGTTGTTGTCGTTCTCACCTACAACACCAAGCTCAGAGATTTTCTCTGAGTCAGTAGAAGCAGTAAGGAAAGCCCTAGCTGTAACAAATTTACATCCCTAGTAGACTATCCTTGAAGAATACTTTTTGGATCTGTTAAGAAGAAGATAGGAATGAGGTTCACTCTCAGTTCAGTAAGAAGTAGTTCACTACAAGTTACTTCCAGCAGAAGTAGAAGTTTCATGAAGATCATCTTTCTTATTGCTGTGAAGATAGTTAGGGTTGAGTTCATCTCATTTCAGAAAGCAGAAGAAGGCTCGGAGAATATTTCTCTGGATTTAAAGTTAGGGCTTGAGTTATTCTCAATCTAGAGAGGAAGGCTCAGAGAACATCTTCTCTGGAGTCATATATCATCAACAACCCTTTCTCTCTATAGGATCCATTCTTGGATCTGAGCTATAGGATCCTTTGGATCTGAGTGTAGGCCTGAAATTATAAAGGCTGAAGTAAGATCCAGTTGTGGATCTGAGTGTAGGGCCTATTTTCCTGAGGTAGGATCTGGAGCAAAGCTGAGGTAGGAGAGTCATTCTCTATGGGCTGTAGGGCTTTTATGCCTGAGTGGTAAGATCCTTCTGTGGATCTGAGGTAGGGCCTTTGTGCCTGAGCTGTACAAGAGAGTCATTCTCTCTGAGTGGTAGGACTATCCTCCTAGCCTGAATAGTAGGACTATTAATTTAGTTTGAGGTAGGTGATCTTTAGATCATTGAGTTATAGGAGCAAGCTTGCTCTGAGGTAGGGCCTTGTGCCTGAGGTAGGTCTTGGAGGAGACTGAGAGATCCTGTGGGAACTGTGTTGTAAGCTCTTAGGATCTGAGATTTGGAGAAGTACCTAGTCTTACAAGATATTAGAAAGGTGAGAGGGACAGTGGATGTACCCATAATCTAGAGAACCACTATAAATCTTGTGTGTGTTGTTTGTGTTCTTTAAAGCAAGCTAACTAAGCTAACTCAACACACCTAAAACACAAAGAAAGTTAAAGATAGTCACAAAAGACTAAGAAACCTATTCTCCCCCCAGGTGATTAGCTATCCTTAAAACTAAAGACTTTCAATTATGTCGTACTCACTTTGGTGTATTGTGTATGTGAAGTGCTTCACTTGTATTTTCATGTATTTCTTTCGCATAAGGACCATAAAATCAATTATGCACCAATCAAAGTCAAATCACATAATCGTTATCACATCTTTCTTGGTCTATGAAATATTTTTGTACTGAATACGTGCAATATCTTTTTAATATAAATCAATTTATTTTTGGATGATAACACTGTATTTGTATTTGTACTCATCACTCTAGCATCACCATATGTTATATGTTAAATTGAATATCTTTGCTAGGAATTTTATGGCTTGTTATGCTAACTCTTTAAAAATTTAGAATATTAAAAGTGGAAAATTGTGATATCTATATAATTGAATGCATAAATATAAAGTTGTAACTAGATTTAAAATCAACAATGTGTAAAACTACAATAAATCCAAACTCTTATCATGCATTAGTACCTTGGTTCTATATATGTCTTCTTAGGAACTAAATGTATAGGTATGACCACAATCATTCACCCATTATTTGTGTCTCACAATAAAGGGGGTGTAGCGTTGTATGTATTAGAGACGCTAAACTGTAAACCATGTCTTGTCCTTATTGAGGAGGGTTTAAGTAGGGCTTTGAGAGGCACTAGGGGAAAGTGTGTTTGTTGAACGGGTCTCTTATGTATGCATATGGGATTAACACCCCGACCTATGGAATTTCTGCACCTCCTCATGCCCATCAATCACTTAGCATGGGGCTAGGGTGTAGTTGCATAGCTTGGGAAGATATAATCATGGACATGCTTATATTGTTTCACATGCATGACTAGTATCTCACTATAGGTCATGATTCTCTATTTCAAGCATATTTGGCTAGTTCAAAAATGTGAACCTTGTGTTTTTGCATACTATATACTTCTGAGTCGTGATATTTTGTGAAACACAAGTATTTTTAAAAACAATTTGTGTGATGTCGGATGGCTAATAGGTAAAATCCTTAATCTTGATAAGACACCTCAAAACTCATTGTGGATACTGGTTTCCTTCATGTTAGAAAATATGAATTCATGAAATCAAACAATAAGATAGCGAAAATTGGGTTTTTTGTCATAAATCAAATCACTGGTTGTTATCACCCGATGTTAATACTATTGCTGGCGATAGTGTTTCTGTCATGTTAAGCCTCATTTTCTTTCTTCTGATCTTCCTTTGATTAGTTTGTTCTCTTATTATGTGTTTTAGTTTCCGTTCTATTTTTAAAAAAAAACTCCTAAAAATTATAAAATCCCAAAATTACAAAAACATGTGTTTACTTTATTTTTATGTGAGTTTATTTCTTAAAAAAGGGGAACTGAAACAAAAATGGCACAGTCATTATTTTTCATACATGCATGACTGGAACTGAAAACATAAAGATTACATGATATGTTTGATTTAGGATTGCTACTCTGTTTAACATTGTATGTTTGTGTCATGATGTGTCTAATCTATTTGTATTTAGCTACTGAGTGTGACTAAATTGGATAGTGTATGTTTAATATGCCTTTAGATATTTCTGAGGATTTAGGTAGCATAATGACATCTCATTGATTACACATCCCTATAAAATGCACTCTTGTAGAAATTTCAAAGCTTACATGTTATAACTCGTGATATTATGTCTAATATGCTAGGAATGACTTGAAAAATTAATGGCGCGTTGTTCGTTTTTCATATATAAAGTTTAGAACATTGGGCCAAATTTACAGTAGTAAGGTCTTTGTGTACAAGTTAAAGTGTATCTATCTATTTGGGTAGATTTTTATTATTTCGGGGATCTTGAAAAAAAAGTATAAATTGATAGTAAACCCAAAAAAAAGGAAAACTCATATATATGCTATCATAATATGTACCAAAGATACCCCCCAAGCAATGCTCATTTCTCCTAATAAGCCTCGATGAGCATTATGTGGATGAGCACCTTGGTCTTTGGATTTACTTCGATCTTGTGCAACGACAATAAATGGGGTTCCGGTCCCTTTGTTCTAGTCTTGGTATATAGTAGATAGAAACGCGATATGATCTTTCACTTCATCACTCTTCGTTAGCATATTGAATTATTGAGATAAAATATGTATTAATGATAATTTATACCTGTTATTTTTCCTTTGATGCTACACGTACACCTGTAATTATTCTATCTAAATCTTCCATGCAAAATAATTTGGATTAAACAACACTATCTATTGCACAATTGTACTAGTATACGATTAGTATTCATGGTGCTTACAATATTATATTGTATTAACTCTATAAATCACCTGACATTGTTCGCCAAATCTTATGTATTTTGATTCACATATTGTGTCCAAATTTTTTATGCTCTACTAATAGGTAAATCAAATGTTTTGCTAATGCTAGCTAGGTATTTAATCATTGTGCCCCGCTGTATTTTCTCCCATGCATTTTTGTATGCTTTGCAAAAACTTCATCTCTCTGCTTAATCACAAGCCCCTACTGTTAATTCCCTGCCCTTTTGATAATATCAAAAGGGGAAGATTTGATTGTTCATGAGTTACTCCTATGTTTATCACACATGTTGGGGTAGTACACATGTAGGGGGAGCACTCATGTAGGAGGAGCACACATGTAGGGGGAGTCCTACTTCTGTCACACTCGGTTATCTTGATTAGTAAATAATGTTATATTTTATGCTTATTGTTGTATTATAATATACCATGCTTCTAATTATTTATATCTCATTAACGAGATTTGATATTACCAAAAGGGTGAGTTTATTGGAACTCATAATACGCATCTCTTTTGTTTGACAATATTAAATCCTAAGTTATATTTGATAATACTTATGTTAGGTATAGTGTGCAGGTTCTCAGGAATGAAGAATGAGATTTTCAATTTATGTGCCCTACCATCGGGCATTAGCTTTATCACTGGGGCTAGTGCAGGATTAAAGTTTAACATGCAATGATTTCTCTTTGTGACATATTGCTGGGTGTTTGCCCTACCGCTGGGCGCTAGTCATCTTGACGATCGTCGAATCAATATCTTCGAGGAGAAACTACTACTATCGGTCTCCAGCCTTACCGCTCAGTGGTATCCAAAAGCGGCGAGAATATTTTAGGATATTTTTCCAAATTTGATGGGCAACTAGCAGCACCGTGTAAAAAGACCTACTGTCGGGCGCTAGCATTACCGTCGGCGATAGCTTATTTAAAAAAAACTATAAAAGTGCGCGTTTCTTTTTTTAAGAAGACAGGGAGGAGAATTACAAGCCTAGGTTTCGACCACTGCCTCTGTCGTTGTGAATCACCATCTCCGTACAATAAAAAGTGAAATCTCTCTCTCCCGTTCGTGATCGAAGAACTTTAAAGAGTGAAGTCTCCAATGACCATCAGCAGTTTATCGAGTGCGAGAAGAACAACATTCACAAGCATCGATCGTGCACCGTTCTACCGAGGAATTTCTCTTTGAGGGAGCAATAGTTTAAAACTACTTTATCTTTATTTATACTTTTTCTCTTTTTTAATCATTTTGTATGTGAGGAAAATCGACCGGGGAGGTCATCGGAATCCAAGAAGGGTTCCATTGGAAATCGTCTTGAGGACGTCTAAACCTAGGAGATCTAGTGGGCTCTAAGACCCTTCCTAAGAGGAAGGTGAGGAGTCGGCTCGTCAATCTTCTTGAGAATAATAGAGAGAGCCAACAGGTCCTTGTTGAGGGTTGGTATAGAAACCAAAATAGAACTGTTTGTTTCATCGCCTCAGATCTTCGGCGTCACGGAGATCTAGTTATATTATTGTAAACCATTGTTTTTAGTTTTGAATAAAATTATATTTATTTTATTTCATCTCGAATTTGTGGTTGCATGTTTCTAGGGTTTTAAGGGGTGTGTGAAAATTAGAAACAAAATTTTACTAGAAAAGTGTTTTTCTGACCTACCGCTGCGCGGTAGTATCCTACCGCCGCATAGTAGCTTCCAGAATAGGTTTCCCTACTGAAAATCATTTTAATTATTAATTTGATTGAAAATCTTATTCACCCTCCCCCCATCTAAGGTTGGCCACCAAATCCAACAAGTGGTATCAGAGGGAGGTTATTCTAAAAACAGTTTATCCATCGAGAATAATGGCCAACCTCGATCTTGAACCTACTAGCGGGGAAAGAAGTTTGTATACAGAAAATTTGCTTGCACCACCTCAGTTTACATGTGTGAATTATAACGTGTATAGAATACTAATAAGAAATTTTCTTATATTATTAGATATGGAAGTTTTGAACATGACTAGTATCAACCCCCCAAATAATTTAAATAAACATAAATGTTATTTAAATGCCAAAGCTATGAATAGTCTGTTTTGTGGGTCAAGAAATTTTCAAACTAATCTTCTTGCTTCCTACTGCTTATAATATATGGAAATTTCTTGAGATTACTTACAGTTCTCCTTCTACAGATGATGAAAAAGAGCAATTTTCTATGAATCTGAGAGAAAAAATCAATGAGGACTTGTGCTTGGAGGAAGATCAATCAAAAAAGATGAATATGAGATTACGCGAACATACTCGGATGGGGGCACAACAAGTACATCATGCATATAAGAAGATGTCAAAGGAACTTCATGTTCATATCTTGCCACATCCGAGAACATTGTAAGCAAGAATTCCCTCTTTGTTATGACTTCATTTTCTAAATTATGCATGTTAAATATTGCTAGACATAAAATCAAGAAACTGAAAAATATTAACTCAAAATTGCATTTTAAAACTAACATTTTTAAAGTAAATATCAATATAGAATGTACTCTTGTTGTGCCTTGTTCTCCCACATGCTCTTTAGATAAAAATTCTATGCCTTGTATTAATTGCAATGAACTAAAAGAAAAATTCAAGGTTTTTGAAAAAGAGCTAAATATTTCAAAAGAGCGTCGTAAAAAGTTGATTAATGAAAATAGTGTCTTAACTCATAAACTAGAATCATTAAAATTAGTTGTGCAAAAAATTTTAAATAATAAAAAATCTCTTATATCTAGTTTATCTTCAAAAATATATAAGGTATTTACTAGTGTTTCAAATTTCATAAGGCATACACCTAGTAGATTATATAATATGCATCTAACTTCTCATAATATTAAAGTAAATGTTAACAAATTTCCTATTAATAATACTTTCAAAAATCACTATCATTATAAGGTTCAACTTAATGATTATGGAGATTTGTCATATAAAAAAGAAAATTCAACCAATGTATAAATGGAGGCCCGTCTTTAAAAATGTCACACCTATTTCACTCGAAAAGACCCATTCATCATTATCTACCCATAGATTATCACGATATACTTGGGTACCCAAAGGAACTATCACACTTGGTTCCCTTTGGATACCTAAATCTCTTATTTATTAGGTAACTTTAAATTGTGTGGAGTAGAAGCTAGTCAAATAGAAATATTCAATAATCTACTTCACGATGTGCTTAATTCCTTTTGTCCTTTTTGTTTTGTACTTCCCTTGAGCTATTACACTATGATCACTGTACCAATCAAAATCAAATCACATAAACTTTATCACATCTTTCTTGGTCTATGAATTATATTTGTACTGAATACATGCATCATCTTTTTAATATAAATAAATTTCTTTTTGGAAGCATAACACTACATTTTGTATTCGTACTCATCACTCTAGCATCACCGTATGGTATATGTTAAATTGAATATCTTTGTTAGGAACTTTAAGGCGTGTTATGTTAACTCTTTAAAAATTTAGAGTATTAAAAGTGGAAATTGTGATATATATGTAATTGAATGCATAAATATAAAATTGTAAGGGGATTTAAAATCAACAATCTGTAAAACTACAATAAATCCAAACTCTTATCAAGCATTAGTACCATAGTTCTATATATGTATTCTTAAGAACGAAATGCATAGGTATGACCACGATCATTCACCCATTGTTTGTGGCTCACAATAGTGGGGGTGTGGGGTTGTATGCATTAGAGAGGCCAACATGTAAACCATGTCTTGTCCTTAATCGAGGAGGGTTCAAGTAGGGCCTCGAGAGGCACTTAGGGAAAGACTGTAAGGTTGAGCGGGTCTCTTGTGTTTGCATATGGGATTAACACCCCAACCTACAACATTTGTGTAGCTCCACATGCCCATCCATCACTTAGTATAGTACTAGGGTGTAGTCGCATAGCTTGGTAGTTATAATCTTGGACATGCTTACATCTTTTCATATGCATGACTAGTATCTCACTTTAGGTCACTATTCTCTATTTACAGCATATTTGGGTTGTTCAAACATGCGAACCTTGTGTTTTTGCATACTATATACTTTTGAATTGTGATTTTTTTATAAAACACAAATATTTTCAAAAACAATTTGTATGATGTCGGATGAATAATAGGTAAAATCCTCAATCTTGATAAGACATCTCAAAACTCATTGCGGATATTGGTGTCCCTCATGTTAGAAAATATGAATTCACGAAATCAAAGCATAAGATAGTGAAAACTAGGCTTGTTGTCATAAATCGAGTCTCTGGTTGTTATCGCTCGGCATTAATACTATCGTCATCAATAGTGTTTTGTTTATGTTGAGCCTCATTTTCTTTCTTTTGATCTTCCTTTGATTAGTTTGTTCTCTTATTATGTGTTTTTGTTTCCATTCCAGATCATTTTTTAAAAAACTTCTAAAATTTTTAAATCCCAATATTACAAAAACATGTTTTGACTTATTTTTTGTGTGAGTTTATTTCTTAAAAAAGGGGAACTGAAACAAAAATAGCACGATCATTATCTTTAGGACATGCATGACTGGAACTGAAAACATAAAGATTACATCAATGTTTTATTTAGGATTGCTAAACTCTGTTTAACATTGTGTGTTTGTGTCATTATATGTCTAATCTATTGGTATTTAGCTACTGAGTGCGACTTAATAGGATAGTGTATGTTTAATATGCCTCTAGGTATTTGTGAGGATTTAGGTAGTATAATGACATCTCACTGATCACACATTCCTAGAAAATTCACTCTTGTAGAAATTTCAAAGATTATATGTTACAACGCATGATATTGTGTTTAACATGCTAGGAATGACTTGAAAAATCAATGTCACATTCATTTTTCATATATAAAGTTTAGAACATTTGGCCAAAATGACAGTAGTAAGGTCTTTGTATACAATTTAAAGTGTATATATATAGGGGTAGATTTTGATTGATTTGGGGACCCTAAAAAAAATAAGTATAAACTGATAGTAAACAAAAAAAAGGAAAACTCATATATATGTTATCATAATATGTACCAAGGATACCCCCCAAGCACTACTCATTTCTCCTGATAACCCTCCATGAGCATTATGAGGATGAACACCTTAGTATTTTCAATCGCTTTGATTATATGTGTAACGCCCCTAAATTGTTTATAATTATTTCGAACTCCTTAGTGTCGTATTAATGACATAAGGGTGTTACATTGATGCGTAGTTAACAAGGTGCCGCTGTTGGTGCGTGATTTTTGTTCTTTGGCATTATGTTAATCCCTTTAGTGGCAGTTGTTAAACTTATCAGAATTCGACTGTTGACTTAAGAAAATTTAAAGTACTAAATTTTAAGCGTGTTTGTGGAGTTTTGTTGCGATCCGGGCTTTATTGGGATCTCGATGGATTTTATAAGGATGGTTATTTTAACTTCGGGGAATTTTAACACGAGTTTTGTTTGTCGGATCCTAATTTTGACTTTGCCGATGGATTTGTAGCACCTATATTTAGCCTTAGGGCGAATTTCATCGAGATCCGAGGTGGTTTGATCATTCTCATTGTTTGAGTTTTTTCTAGTTATTATATTAATAATATTATATTATATATAAATATATATATATATACGTACTTAAGAAACCCTATTCATCATCTTCCCCAAGTCGTCAGTCCAAAGAGCGGAGAGAAGGGATGACTCAGACATCGCTAAGCCTTCGAGCCGCATCCCATTGGAGCTCCGGTGCATGAAACTTTCGACGGAGCATAGATCCGGAAAGCTCTCTCTAAGATCATCGCATGTAAGGTAAGATTTTCCCGTTTCGTTGATCTTTGACGTTAGGGTATTTGACCATAACCCTTTTCTACATCAAAAAGTTTCAGAGATCGTAGGCGAGGAGTTCTTACGGTCGACCCTTGAAGCGGAGCGCTGGAGAGGCTATTTTTTATGAGATTTTGAGGCAAGTGGTGGTTCCTCCCCTCTTGCTTGTTCCTATGTCCCTATTTTTTTTTCTTCCCTACATAGAACCTAGAATTAGGGTATGGATTAGGGTTTGTTGACTTCAGTGTTGGGTAGGAATCAGTCCAAGTAGAATTCGTCAAGTGAAGAGGAATTCGTTGAGCGAAGCCTTGGAGTCGAGCAATTTCAGTAAGGCGTCAAGTGAAGCAGAATTCGTCCAGTGTTCATGAGAGGCTGAGTCTTTTTCATCGAGTATTCTCGACAAATTCATCGATTATCAGTATTAGTTGTACTAACCAAGTCAAATTTGTTGAGTATATCCGTGGAACCAAGTCCAATTCATCGAGTATATCCGTCGAGCCAAGTCTTTTCGTCGAGCCTGAACTTCCTATTCATCAAGTCAATTCATCGAATATTATTGATGAATTTGTGTGGACTCAGAAGTTTTCTAATGAGTGACCTTCCTATTTGTTGAGTATCGGTGTGAGGTCAAGTCAAATCCGTTGAGTATAGATATGAAGTCGAGTCGAATTTGTCGGGAAAGCAGCGATTTGCCCAGTATTCTCGAAGAATCTGTGTGGACTTAGAATTTTTTTCTTCACCGAATGAACTCCAATTCGTCGAGTATACCTTAGGAGATTTTTTGTTTTTCTTCCCTTTGCGTTGTTGTGGGAATCCGATGTTGAGTTTTGGGTTATTCCTTTTGTTATCAGTACTTTTGGAAGTTTATTTTTGGCCTTTGGTTGGCAGTTAATAAAGGACCACCACCTCAGTGCCAGTTTGTGAATCATTATGCTTGGTGGGTGTTTATTATTTTCTATTCTTATGGACTGTTGGGTCGTGTTGGACAATGGGGCCACCACCACAGTGCCTTTTGAAATTGTTTGGTCTGATGGTTTGTGTTGGACAAGTGGAAACCTCCTCAGTACTAGGTTTCTTTTACCGGTGTTAATGATTCATGCATTTATTTGATCAGTCTTTTCTTATATAAAGACTTATGTTTATAAGCATACTCCTGCAGATGTTATTAAAGCATAGCTCTTTGTCGCACTTGGTGCAACCTTATATAAATAACCCCTTGAATTCTTCATTGTTTACTGTGTTTTGGTTTAGGTGTTGTGGTTTGACAGCTAATCTGGTTGGGTTGGTAACCCACTTAATGGGTCTAATTATTTGATTTTTTTTATCTTTATTGTCATTTGTATATCTTTTGCTGTGACATTCTTTTCTTTTGAATGTCTCAGGCTCGGAGCAGTGGCGGTCTAAGAACCTAGAGTTGGTGGTCTCAGGAATTCTACAGTAGTAGCAGTGATTCTTCCCTCGCCTCCATGAAGTTGTTTTGTTTTTCTCTTTCTTTAGTTCAGACATACACTTTGTTCTGTGGGTCCGTGTTAGGTTGTTGATGCCCACAGTGGATTATTGTTGATGTTAGAATATTTGCTAGCTGCTATGCTAATTTTTCTTACTGTTTGTCGTAACTACTTGTTCTCTAGGAAGGATTTATGCTATGTTGCATGTTAGTTACTTTCAAAGTATAAAAGGATCATTATTCTTATCTCATACTCATAGCATCTCTTTAAATCAGATGTCACTCTGCTTTAACGAATGTAAAATCTCTTTTAGTACTTATATTAAATCAAGAGATATGCATATCATGACTTGTCCAATTAGATCTTCATACTCATGTAGGATAATAAATGGGATAAACCATGTATTTTCCCTTGTGTATATGTATATTTTCACCCATAGACTAGTTAATCCATTGAGTCGAGGGGCACGGCCCTCAAAACTTAAACTCAAACTATACTTTCATCATAATAAACTTAAGAATTTCATGAAAAGTCTTAGGAGTAAGTTCTGGCGTGAGCATCTATAGTTTTCCCCTACACGGCGTGGCATCACAACGCGTGTTTTTCTCTTACTCTAATACATTATTAAATGTCGAGAAAATACAGGCTGTGACATGATAACAACGATGTTGATGCGGCCGTTGATCCCTTCATAGAGAGTTCATGGATTGGGACGATCGTTGCCACAAGCTCGAAGATGAAATTCTACCACGACGTTTCTTCGCTAACGCTGCCGCTGCTACATGTTTTGCTCGACGTCCGCTGCCTCCATTGAATAAAATATATAATTATAAATTAAATAATTATATATTTTAAATTCTATCAATTATTATTTTAGCAATTTTTATTTTAAGTTTTTATTTCATTTCAAGTATGATGGGTGCCTATAACCATCAAGAGTGTTTAATTTCATGCATTTAATTTTTGTATTGTTTTTTATTTCATGATGGGTGCATATAACCATCATAGTTCCATTTTGAATTTTTGAATGGAGGAGATGGAGTGGTGTAGGCTATATATAGCCATCATTATGAAGGATTTGATAGAGAATGAATGAAAATTGAAAACTCTAATCTTGCTTGAGATTTCCCTCCTCCTCTCCTCTCCTCCTCTCAAAATTTTAGCTACCCTCTTGCTCTCCTTCTTGGCCGATGCCCACTATCTCCCTCCCCCTCTCTATTCATACAAAACATTGATGAACTCACTATATGGTAGGTTTGGAATCAACCCTGTCAGTACGATCACAGTAATTGTCGATGAAGCAGAAAGGGATAAGGATCTCTTCTATAACTTGCCTGGGTGGGCTACTCGTCTTGAGGGATAGGCAAGACCTACTCCTGAAGTTCAGAAATCAGAGGCTTAGCTTTTGGAAAGAGAAAGAGAACGGCTTGATAGTCAAGCTTGGTAGTCCGGTCAGATGGTCCCGAGTGCTCATTTTCAAGATATCCTCGCTCGTAAGCATACCCGAAAGGACTTTTCCTCCTCCTCTTTCTTCAAAGATTTCATCCATAGCCTCTCTCCCCTCTCCAAGCCGCCGGCCCACCTTCCTCCTCTATCTCAAGTGCTCGGACACCATCACTCCTAGCCACCACCCTCCACCATAACAAACCCGACCACCCTCCACTATAACAAAAAAAACTGACCACCCTCCACAATAACAAAACCCAACCACCCTCCTCCTTGCCACCAACCAGCCCTCAAATATTTTGGGTGGATCTCGGCCAAGGTGTGAAGCGACAAAGGCGGACGAGTTTCCTTTCCATCTGGCATAACTCCGGCAGAGCCGTTGAAGGGCGATCCAAGTTAGTGAAATCAGAATCATCCATTCCGATTGGGTAACGAAAACTTCTACCTTCGTGTGTTTCTTTTCCTAGATTTTCTTGTGGTGGTAAACTTTAGCGTTGATTCTTGATAGCCTTAAAATAATCATGGTTTCTTCGATCGATTTTGTGTCTATCTTGATTGATTTAATTTTCGAGAGGATTGGCGAACCTCGTTTACTTTTTGTTGGGAGAGATCTACCGTTTTCGAATCGTAATTTTTGGTAGATCACTTTTGGTACAACCTTCGCTCGATCAGACCGGGTGGGTCCTTTTAGCCAGAAAGAATAATGGTTTATAGCCTTTTTTTGATCCTAATCGGCTTGGCTACCCGTATGTTAGCATTTAATTGATATAATTGCTTAGCGTGTGCGCTGCGTGAAATTTGTGTGAGTGTAAAATTCGAACGTAGAATGACAATCGTACTTAGTCCGTAGATTTTACGGTGTCAACGTGTGGGATTGCATCAATTTGGTATCAGAGAGAGGTTCGCGTCAATTTCCTAATTGGCACCCTCCCCCCTTTTGCTTAGTACGATGTCATGCACTTGCACGTTTCGTTTGCCAAAATAAAACAAAATTTTAAATTTTTTGTCTGTAAATAGCGGACTATATTTTTATTTTTCTACAAAGAAAATAAAAAAAATTATTAAATAATCTTCATAATTTCAGAAAGAAAATCAAAATAATTTATTTATTACCCTAGTTGCTAAGCGGGAACAATTCCGTCTTTCCTAGAGTTTAGTGGGTCAAGTTCATTTTTCATTCTTTGTGCACAAAATCCAGGTAGATTTTCCAACAGTTCTCACTGATATGGCTTATGATGTTAATGTTTCCCGATTAAAATCTTCTGATTCCTTATCGAATGTTAGGAAATCAGTTTATTCACTATAGTGGATGAGATTTTGGACTTGATTAGGCAACTAACGCCTACCCCAGCCTTGCCATCATACCCTAGGAATGCCAACCATCCCCACACTATTCCTCGCACTAGGAGTGAGATACCCACGTTTGATGGTTATGGGAATTCTCATAATTTTAGGAACGGGCTTAAGTGGGTAGAACTTTATTTTGATTGTCACGAATGGGACGGCGACCAAAAGGTTAACATCGCCAAAGAGCGGTTAATATGTCAAGCTCAGGTATTTTGGTTAAACGAAGAGCGTTGTGTTGGTAGTTATAAACATACTTGGCGGGCAATGCGTGGCCTACTCTCGGATCAATTTGATCCCACCAATCTCTGCACTACTAACACCAAGACTACAAGTGAGTATCGTTATGGAGCTAGACCCGTAGCTACTCATAGGAGTTATCATATGCCTTTAGTTAAATCTTTTCCCCACAATGATAGGACTACACCTAGTGTGCCTAATTCCACTCCTAAGGAAAATATGCAGTGTAGGCCCTATGTTTTGGAATTCAAAAATGTTAATACTGAGGTTATGACTCCTTTAGCCTCAACATCTAAGCCCCATGAGATAGTGATTGATACCCCTGAGGATTCTGATGTGGATATAGTATCTCTTGATCCTGAAGATGACAAGCTAGGTGAGAGTATTCCTTCACGAATGATAGTGCTCGACGAGTCTGATGATTCTGACAGTGAGGGAATCCCTAGTGATTTAGAAGATGATGTATGAGATGATTAAATTCCGATCTGTGAGAGTATTCCATTACCTATTACTTGCACTACTAGTGGTTTGTCTGACCACCTTAGTATTGAGTGCCCTCTCCAGGATACGATCTCCGTCGTGATAAAGTCTACGATCGCACCCACTGAGATTGTATCAGAGTCATCTGAGGAGCCTGAGAGTGAGGATTTCCCTATTATTATTATGGATGAGTTACCATCTGAGGGAAGGGTATTTTTGGACGATTCTTTGGTTGTATACCCGGATGAGGGTTCTTTGATGTTGTCACCAATGGGTGAAATCAATACTGATTCATATTTTATCCCGGGTTTGAATTTACTGACCCTTCCTCCTATTTATTTGCCCATATTATTTGACTTTTTAGGACGTGGAATCGATAGTCCTAGTCAGAGTTTTTGTTACACGCCAACTCTATTAGTTTCTATATTAGTGTTGTCTCAGTGTTTAGATATTAGTACGTTGAGCGCACTAGTTTTTGGACTATTCACCGCACCTCGTAGATCTGACTACGTATCACATCGGACTATTCATTTTTTTGCGTGTCCGTCTACGGTTCTGTCCTATACTACGACTGATTCTGATTCTTTGGCAAGTGTGCCTCTAGATATGGTGTCCTCTATACATACTTATATACCACACCCGGTCGCACGAATTTACCCACCGCCTTTTGATGACCCTCATTTCCACACGTTAGTGACCACAATTTGGCCCCTTGAGTTGTATCGCTCGCACATCTTTTCACATCCGGGAGCGCCCAACTCTATTATTTACGAAGAGCGGTTCTCCTTGGCATATCTTCATGCCAAGCGTGAGTATATTAAATATAAAATTAAAACTGCGAATACGAATCCCATTAAAATCATCTTTGATTATAAGGCTCCCATGCCAAAATACTTAACCCCCTTATCCTCCGTATTTAGGGTAAGTCATGTAGCGCATGGGTTCACTCCTCACGGTAGCAAGATACTTAGGCACACTTTTAAAAAATTACTAAATCAAGTTGCGTCTTATTACTTTCATGCTAGTTTATCGCGGAATGAGATCGTGCATATATATAAAGCACCAGTGCCATTTGACTTGATTTCGTTACCACCATATTATAGGTCAAGTCAATTCGCACCAGTTTTTGTCTCTCATGTTCATAATTTATAAAAGCACATTAGTGAAGCGCTAACCACACAATATACATCTTATCAATTTCTTATTATCTTACATAAAAGAGCGTCTCACTATAAGGTTGGCGATTTAGTTTTGGTGCATCTCATCCCTGAACAGATGCCTTTGGGCACTTTAAAAAAGTTGGCGAATCAACGAGCTACACCTTTTCGGATATTAAATAAATTAGGAGAAAATGCATATCTTTTGAAGTTACCCACTGATTGGGGTATTTCCCCTATTTTTAATGTTTCTGATTTGACGCCGAATGTTTCTCCACCACTTGAATTATCTGCCTGTCCGTTTAGTTCTACTTCATTTTCTAATGGGTTGGGGGGTGAGCTTGTTTCTTGATTGCTCTCTCCATCGGTCTCCAATGGAGGTACATTGATTGTTGATGAAGAAACTTTTTCTCCTTTATTACCTAATGCTTTTCCAAGGTTCCCCAGGACCACCTTTTTGTATGACAGGATACTCCAAGATGTAATGCTCTCCTCTCCAAGTGGTGATGTTTGCCGCTACTTGATTCGATGGCGTGATCGTCCGGCCTCCGATGACTCTTGGCTCCTTGAATCGAAGGAGGCTCTTTTGGATGATGCTCTCATGCGCCGGTACTTTCATATCAACTCATTGGTGATAAGTACTTTTAAGCGGGAGAGGATTGATGGCGAAGATGCTGATGTGGCCGTTGATCCCCGTCATAGAGAGTTCGTGGATTGGGACGATCGTTGTCGCAAGCTCGAAAATGAAATTCTACCACGACGTTTCTTCGCAAACGCCGCTGCCTCTGCTACATGTTTTGCTCGACGTTTGCCGCCGCCATTGAATAAAATATATAATTATAAATTAAAAAATTATATATTTTATATTCTATCAATTATTTTTTTAGCAATTTTTATTTTAAGTTTTTATTTCATTTCATGTATGATGGGTGCCTATAACCATCAAGAGTGTTTAATTTCATGCATTTAATTTTTGTATTATTTTTTATTTCAGGATGGGTGCATATAACTATTATAGTTTCATTTTGAATTTTGAATGGAGGATATGGAGTAGTGTAGGCTATATATAGCAATGGTTATGAAGGATTTGATAGAGAATGAATGAAAATTGAAAACCCTAATCTTGCTTGAGATTTCCCTCCTCCTCTCCTCTCCTCCTCTCAAAATTTCGGCTACCCTTTTGCTCTCCTTCTTGGTCGCCGGCCATTATCACCCTCCCCCTCTCTATTCTCTTTTCCTCCTCCTCCTCTTTCTTCTAAGATTTCGTCCATAGCCTCTCTCCCCTCTCCAAGCCGCCGGCCCACCTTCCTCCTCTCTCTCAAGTGCTCGACCACCATCCCTCCTAGCCTCCACCCTCCACCATAACAAACCCCACCACCCTCCATAATAACAATACCGGACAACCCTCCTCCTTGCCACCAACCAGCCCTCAAATATTTTGGGTGGATCTCGGCCAAGGTGTGAAGCGACAAAGGCGAACGAGTTTCCTCTCCATCCGACGTAACTCCGGTGGAGTCGTTGAAGAGCGATCCAAGTTATTGAAATAGAAATCATCCATTCTGATTGGGTAACAAAAAGTTTGACCTCCATGTGTTTCTTTTCCAAGATTTTCTTGTGCTGGTAAACTTTAGTGTTGATTCTTAATAGCCTTAAAATAATCGTGGTTTCTTCGATCGATTTTGTGTCTATCTTGATTGATTTAATTTTCGAGAGGATTGGCGAACCTCGTTTACTTTTTGTTGGGAGAGATTTATCGTTTCCGAATTATAATTTTTGGTAGATCTCTTTTGGTACAACCTTCGCTCGATCGGACCTGGTGGGTCCTTTTAACCGGAAAGAATAATTGCATATAGCCTTTTATTTGATCCTAATCAGTTTGGCTACCCGTATATTAGCATTTAATTGATATAATTGTCTAGCGTGTGCATTGCGTGAAATTTGTGCGAGTGTAAATTCAAACGTAAGAAGACAATCGAGCTTAGTCTATAGATTTTACGGTGTCAACGTGTGGGCCTACATCATGATAGTTGGCATCAGAGGGAGGTTTGTTTGACAATTTGGTCGAATGGCTATCTCTGGTAAAGTTCTAGTTGTCTTGTCTCATTGCATACACACACTGATGTGTCATCAGTACGTCTTGGATGAAGCATGAACACTATAGTCACAAGCATAACAAGAAGTATATGGGGCATATTATGTAGTATGAGATGCATAATATGTGTTTGTATATAAATCCTTATAGGAAGCAACATGTCACTGTTATGTAGTATGGGATGCATAACAATCATCACATGGATGTCTATTAGATTTTACTTTTTTGTTACATGCGATATTATGTAGTATGGGATGCATAATATTTATTGTGTACGTTCTCATAACATGCATTAAGGCCTTTATTATAATGCATAGCACTGTATAACATAACATAGCATGAGCACACGTGCCAAGTTAAGATCTACCTGATGAAATACATATACACATGGTTTTTAAACAAAGAAATAAGAATTCAAGCATTCATATTATATGCGCATAAGTCAGTAGGATGATGGCATATCATCCTAAGTTAAAGCATAGCATCACTTTTAAAAAATCTCAGAGCAAGGTAGCAGTAATAGCAAGTATCTATACATGTATGGTCTGAACTAAATTGAGTAGTTCTAGCGTTAAGCTAGGTTTGATGAGTTGTTTGTTGTATTATTAGCAATGCCGCCTAAGCATGTTGCGATAAGGTCGATGCCCCAGTCTGAGGGTGAGTCATCAGGTAAGAAAAGTGAGGCTGTGATTGAAGGGCTGTGATAGAGCAATGTGCTCTGTCAAGGCAGTTGGTTGTTATGCAATAACATATTCAAGATTTGTTGATAGCATCCTTAGGGTAGTAGTAGTGGGTCAGACTGTGCATTTTTCTCCTACTCCTCTGGTGCCTCCATTTCTACTGCCACCAAAGATGAATTGCATTTCGCACTTTCAGCGATTAGGACCTCCTACCTATGACGGGAGAGCCAATTTCATGCATTGGATGACTTGATCATTGCCATTAAAAGAGATGTTTTTGTATTCTGGAATTTCTGCTTGCCAGAAGCTAATGGTTGCCACTTACCAGCTGAAAGGCCTTACTATGACCTGGTGGATCCGAGAGAAAGAGAGCCTCTGCGATGGATGTTTATGGGAATCTTTTAAAGAGATGTTGCTAAAGAAATTTTTGCTATCAGTCTGATGAATAATTTTCTGCACTAGAAATAGAGACATCTCACGGTTAGTGAGTATGAGATAGAATCCAGTAAGTTGAGAAGGTTTACTCCAGACTTAGTAGCCTCTGAGGAAGGTAGGGTGAAGCAAATCCTGGGAGGACTTCGTAGTGACATCTAGCAGTTTGCTAACAGGTACCGGTCAAAGACTTATGCTGAGATAGTAGAAGCTACTCTGAGAGTCGAGGCTATCAACAATGATAAGAATCGTGGTGCGTAGATGAGGAAGGATAAGAGAAAGTCTGATGATAGTGGAAGCTCTCAGGCATCTGGCCCAACTTCAAAGAAAGGAAGTAAGGAAGCGTGTAGTTTCTATGGTCGGCCAGGTCATCCCTTCGAAAAGTGTTTCAAGAGATTAGGAGCTCAGAAGCAGAAATAGGTGCTTGAAATTAAGAGCATGCACAAAGGAGACCTGGTTTGTGCTTCGTATATGTAGAAGGGGCATGATGTTGCCCATTATTGGACAAATGATAAGGTCTGCTTATAGTATGGGCAGAATGGGCATTTGAAGTCTAGGTGTCCGCAGTCTCAGCCCCCTTTGCAGGCAGTTCCACTTCAATCCTTACCGCCACCATCGTAACACTTGGTTAAAGGGAAGGGAAAGTTAAATGTGGTGACCATGGAAGAAGCGCAGACTTCTACCCAAGTGATCTCAGGTTAGATTCTAAACTAGTTCTTAGCTTTCACATTTAATTTTGATGTTGTTCGACTAGTTACGTATATAATTTTATAGGGAAGTTTAAGGTAAGAAACCATTGGGCGCACATCCTTTTTGATTTTGGTGCTACACACTCGTTCGTGGCTAGGACTTTTGTAGAACGTCACCGCCTGACTCTCGATCAAATCAGCAATTCATTTTGTGTTAAGTTTACCTCTTGTGACTCGGTGGTGTCGGACCAGGGTATCTAGAGTTGTCATATCCTCTTAGGTGACTTCCCAGCCTTTGTCGATTTGAAGGTGCTAGACCTGGATGACTTCGATGTGATTTTGGGCATGGACTGGTTGTCCAGATATGATGTTGTTATCCAATACAAGGTAAAGCATTTAGACTTCAAGACGGACAATGTCCACCCCATATGTAACACCCCCATCCGTCACATGGAATATAACAGAAGGTCTGGCCAGGGCCCCACGCCATATGCCACGAACAGTCAGTGGAGTTACATATTAATACCAAGATAACAGTTTAGGAACACGTATCCTAACTCAGAGCATTCTAGAGGAAGCTTTTAACATAGATATATGAACCCATACAAAAGCACAAGAATGTCCACTACAGCTACAATAGGAATGAAATCGCATACACCAAATCTTTGGCCTTATGGCCTTACAATAGTTTGCTCAATAAAAGTGTTTTCCATACTTCGGCTAGCAGGCCGGCCATACATGACAGTAATAAAATAAAACACTTTGCTTTGGCCTTCAAGGGCCAGCACAGCAATAAAGGCATCAGCCCGCTATTTGCCACTAGGCTCACCTATTCCTGCAAAGGAACAATCCACCGCACGGTGGCAAAACAAAGCAACGGTCAGCTAAAGCTGACCAAATTATAATGACCCCGCCCATTAGTCGGGGCGGCGGTGCTACTTCCCTGCATATCATTAGTATAACCAAACATGATAGTGAACGTATAATTTAAGCACACTTCACCACAGGAGTAGGCATACACGACTGCACACCCCATGCTCTCAGGGCACATTCTCGGTGAACCCGGTTAAAATCCGCGGTGTCACCACCGCCCCTAGGATGGCAAACCTTGTGAGCATTATAGTCTTTCCAACCAAAGCCTAAGACCCTCCATCTATGCAAACGGTAAGTACCATGTACCTTAGGTCGCTTTAAACAAACCACATAGAGCGGGTACGGTTCCACTTAACCCATTACTCACACTGCCACGACAATTTAAGCCATCGGCGCGGGTCAAGCTTTCCCGAGTCCCAAATCGATCACATAATTTTACATAACCCAGTTATGTGCAAGTTGGCTCCTAGACCACCAAGATGGCAGAATCACGCTTCTGCCCGGTTTTCCAGGTAAACCTTGGAGTTAATCCCCAAGGCTCCATATTGTAATCTACCACGTAGAAAACCCCAAAAAACAAATAGCACGGAGTCTTCTCCGGTAATATAAGCATAATCAAAACATCACCGATCCAGACCAACTTTTTCGGATAGGCTTCACACACCATGCTTACGTCCGTACTATGATTCCGGACTCTAAATGCAAAACTACAGGGATAAACCTTATCTACCCGAAGGAATACCTCACACTCACCGCTCAATCGCGGGAGAGAGTTCCCTATGCAAAAAGGAAGAGGAATTCACATGTCCAAGTAGAGAATCGTTACCCTAGAGGTTCGCTTCGGCGCCATGGAAAACTAGACAGATGAAAATCACCGCAACAAACTCGCCTCCGCGGATCTGGACTCAGCTCGCAATTTGGGGCTCCAAAGCTCCAACGATGGTCGGAATCCTCCTTCTTCTTCACCATATGCTCTCCGCTCTCTCTATCTCTTTAGAAAGAGAAAGGATCAAAGAAAATGGGGTTTAGACCCTCATTTCCAAAAGTTAAACCCTCAGGGACAATCCTGGGCCGTCGGATCTCTTTTAAATAACATGAAAGGCCTTGATTCGCACTTAAAACAATCTTCCTGCATCCGTATATGGCTTGATAGGCCGTGTGCAACATTCGTACCAGAAATCGTCAATCTCAGAATAGGACACAGCTCTAGACACGCCCGTGTCACAGGCTGTATGCCTGACATGGCTTTGGACACCCCCGTGTCCTAGGCCGTGTGTCTAAATTTACAAAATAACTGTCACTCCAGAACAGGATATGGCCCTGTAACATGCCCGTTTCACAGGCCGTGTGCCAGGAATGGCTTTGGACATGCCCATATCCCGGGTCGTGTGTCTCAATCGACACAACCCGGCAATTATAGAGGAGGACACAGCTTTGGACACGCCCGTGTCCCAGGCCATGTTGCAAACACAGAGCAGGACACGGCTTTGGACACGCCTGTGTCCCCGGCTATGTTGCTCAGTCGACACAGCCCATTCAAAACCGAGTTTTGGGGCGTTAAAACTCTCCCCCTTAAAAGAATTTCGTCCCGAAATTAGAGAATGGAAAGGTACATAAAATTAAATTGTACCTGAGAAGAAAAGATCGGGATACTCCTCCAGCATGGTATGCTCTCGCTCCCACGAAAGCTCCTCACGACCGCAATTGTCCCAAAGGACTTTGGCCATCCTGATAGCTTTGTTCCGTAATTGTTTGACCTCTGAATCCTCGATCCGAATGGGTCTAACTTTCGTTATTAGCCCACTATCGACCGATACTTGATCTGCAGCAACCACTTGCGTTGGTTCCTTCCCGGCTTTGCGTAGGACCGAGATGTGAAATACATCGTGTAAGCCACTCGGCTCTACTGAAAGAGCCAACCGATAGGCGGCTTCACCAACTTGCTCCAAGATTTCAAAAGGCCCAACATACCTCGGGCTCAGCTTCTTTAAGCATTGAATCCTGGATATGCCTTTAAACGGCTTTATCTTGAGGTATACCCAGTCGCCCACCGCAAACTCTACGTTCTTATGCTTGGCGTTGTAGTACTTGGCCTGTCTACCTTGAGCAATCAGTAGCCATTCCCGAATCAACCGTATCGTTGAAGAAAAACTTCAACTTCTCTTCGCTTATAAAGCTTTGATTCTCCTGTTTCTACCAAAGACAATGACGTACGACACCTCCTTCCATACAAAGCCTCAAAAGGCGTCATCTGAATGTTAGCTTTGTAGTTATTATTGTATGCGAACTCAATCATGTAAAGATGGTCCTCCCACCTTTTACCAAAATCCAATGAATACATATGAAACATGTCTTCCATCGTCCTATTCACCCTTTCAGTTTGGCCATCTGTCTGCGGATGAAAAGTTGTGCTGAAGTTCAGCTTGGTACCCAACAACTGATGAATGAGCCTCCAATCGTTAGATGTGAACTGGCAATCACGGTCACTAACGATGCTCTGGGGTACACCATGCAAACGTACTATGTTATCCACATAAAGCTTCGCCAGCTTCTCCACTTAATCGTCCTTCCTATTGGTTATAAAATGTGGCACCTTCATTAAACGATCAACGATCACCCAAATGGAGTCGTTCCCCTTGTGCGATCTCGGAACCCATGCACGAAATCCATAGAGATGTCATCAAACTTCCACTCCAGTATAGGCATGGACTTTAGAAATCCACCTGGCTTCTGGCATTTGGCCTTCACCAAGGCACAAGTCTGACACTTCTCCACATATATTATTATGTCTTTCTTCATACCTGGCTACCAGAATAGCCTATTCAAATCTTTGAACATCTTTGTGCTCCCAGAGTGAATTGAGTACTTGGTAAAATGCGCCTTGTACATCAATTCTTCTGGTAATTTCCCAACATTAGGGACGCACAACCGACCACCTTTCCATACAAGGCCATCGTCAATAATAAATTGGTCATTCGACCCATCCATGGACTCTGCCATGCGACATTTCAAGCTTACGTCCAAATCCAAGGCCTGTTGAATCCTGTCCGCGAGGTCGTATTAAACCTCTACCCAACTCAAACTTGCATTAACAATAGATCCCTTGTCAACACATGAGATCTCCAAAGTCTCCAATTCACGAATGAGCCACTCGTCATTCATTTGCAACCAGTTGGCATGTGAAGGAGTTCTACGACTCAGAACACCTGCCACAACATTCCCCTTCCCGGGAACCTAATGAATCTTGTAGGTGTAGTCCCTAAGGAATTCCATCCACCTATATTGGCGCATGTTTAGGTCCTTCTAGTCAACTGGATACTTCAGGCTCTTGTGATCTGAATAAATGTCGACCTTTACTCCATACAAGTAATGCCTCCAAAGCTTGAGAGCGAATACCACGGCCGCTAACTCTAAATCATGGACTGGGTAGTTCCTCTCATGCACCTTTAACTGATGCGATCCATAGGCTATCACCGACCCGTATTGAAGAAGAACACACCCTAACCCACTCCTAGAGGCATTAGTATAAACCTCAAAGCCTTCAGTCCCACAAGGCGACCGTAGCATTGGTGTCATTGTCAAACGATACTTAAGTTCTTCGAAAGCTTGTGCACACTCAGGCGACCAAACAAACTTCTGATCCTTCCTTGTCTGAGTAGTGAGGGGCAATGCTATCCGTGAGAAGTTCTCCACAAAGCACCTGTAATAGCCGGCAAGCCCTAGAAAACTCCAGACTTCCGCCACCATAAAAAATACAGGCCACTCCCGTATAGCAACTATCTTTGTCGGATCTACTGCAATTCCCTCTCCACTAACTATATGACCAAGTAACGCTACTGAGGACAACCAAAACTCGTATTTAGAGAACTGGGCATACAGTTGGTTCCTCCTCAATGTCTCCAACACCATATTCAGATGCTTAAAATGATCCTCCTCACACTGCGAGTACACCAATATATCATCTATAAAGACTATCACGAACTGGTCCAAGCATTCTCTGAACGTCTTGTTCATCAAATCCATAAACACGGATGGCGCATTTGTCAGCCCAAACAGCATGACAGTGAACTCATAATGCCCATAACGTATGCTGAAACCCATCTTAGGAATGTCACTTTCCCTTATCTATAACTGATAGTATCCGGATTTCAGATCCAACTTTGAGTACACAGTCGACCCCACCAACTGGTCGAACAGATCATCAATCCTTGGGATCGGATACTTATTCTTTTCCATTAACTTATTAAACTCCCGGTAATCAATACAGAGTCGTAAGCTTCCGTCCTTCTTCTTAACAAAGAGGATCGGCGCGCTCCAAGGAGACGAACTTGGACGCACATAACCTTGTTCCAACAGTTCTTGAAGCTGTACTTTCAGTTCCGTCATCTCCTTAGGCGCTAACCGATACGGAGAGTATGACATTGGTTTGGCAACTAGCACTAGCTCAATGGTGAATTCAATCTCTCGCTGAGGTGGAGCTCCAGGGAGATTTTCAGGGAATACGTCAAGAAACTCAGATACAATAGGGATGCTGTCCAAACAAGGTTTGGGCTTCGAAGCCTCCACTAATATGAAAAACAGCTATGTGCCATTATGAACCACCTGAAGAGCAGACATCAAAGTCTTTCTTGACCCCTTCAAGCCTGAGAACGTCATCTCACGATCTGTCTCCAGTCCCAATCTGACCACCTTACGGTTGCAATCAATGTACGCACGCTGCTCCGATAGGCAGTCCATGCCAAAGAACACACCAAATTCCACTATCGGCAGTAGCGATGCTTGCAGGTCATATTTGTGCCTCCCAATCCCTACCTTCATGTAACAAACTCTATCCACGCGCATAGAGCACCCATTAGGCAACAACACATCCAATTTGTCCCTTGCCATTGAAGAAGGTACTGTGATGCACAATACAAACTCTTCGGACAAAAAGGAATGTGAAGCTCTCTTATCGAACAGTACTCTCGCTGGAAAAAAAAATGTATACAAAGCCTAGCACAACCAGTCATAAGCTAACACGCGTAAGGCAACAAGTATTTAAAGCTAAACTACTATAAATTAAAACATACCTATCACCACGTCAGTCTGCTTTATGGCCTCCTGCTGGCCAAGTTTGTACACTTTAGGCTAGACTGGAGCATAATGTAAAGCGGTTGACTCCAACGCCTTGCCCTTCTCCTCATAAGTTGCTCCAGGCTTCCTCTCAGACTTCGGACATCCACTCCAACAATCTCGGGCAAAGTGTCCCGGTTTCCCACAGTTATAGCATGCGCCCGGGGTTCAGCCTGTAGTTTCCCCAGAAGAACCTAAACAAGGGGCTGGACCCAAAGTCCTAGCCTTCTTATACCCCTTACGAAAACCAGATTTTGAGGAGGTCGGCACCATGAACTTTGTCTTCTTCACGTTAGAGTCCTTCTTCTCTTGGACTCTCTTCAGATCATTTTCTAATTTTTGGGTCGTATTGACCAGGGTTAGGAATCCCTATGTCATAGGCCCAAAGAGTAGTATCCTTAGGTCATCACGCAGGCCCTCGTAGAACCAGTTGGTCTTATGCTCCTCGTCAGCAAACGTAGAGCTAGCATAACGACCCAACCGCATAAACTCGTGGAGGTACTCATCCACGCTACTATCTCCCTGCGTTAGTCTCTGGAACTGATTATCCATAGTGATCCTCTGTGCCGAGGGGAGGTATCTTGCCAAGAATAACCTCGAGAACTCCTCCATCGAGACATCAGTGAGTTGTCTTCCAACCAAGTGATGCAACTCCAACTCTTCCCACCACAACCTCGCCTCTCCATCCAACAGGAAGGTGGTTATGGTTGTCTTCTTCCATTCCTCCATCTCAGTGTCCGTCAAGACTCTCTTCACTCTAGAGGGCCAATCTTCGGCCTGGGATGGGGTTCCAGTACCCGAAAACACTGGAGGGTTAAAGCCCATTACATGTTTGAGCTGCTTCTCTGTTGCTCTTCTCAGTACCAAAGGCTTTATCACCACTTGCTCCACCCATCTAGGTTCTGCTGCTTGAAGAGGTACCTGCTCCCTTGTAGGGGCAGGACACTGCACTTGCCCTCTTGGCTGGGCATTTAGCATCACAAACACTTCCTCAGCCACCAGTCTTATTGTTTTTGCCGAAGGAGGGGTTGCAGGCACATCATTCGGTGCACTACTTGCCTCAGAATGCGGGTGTTCTGACGGCCCTGCACCACTCCTGGTCACCTATAGTCGTAAAACACACCATTAAGCGACCAAACAAAATTGAAAATACAATTATAAGAACACGCAGGTTCCACATACAAGTGTATTTTCATTTCTAAGTGGACATTCATGGGTTCTTTTTATGTTATAACGATGACGCACATACATGTGTTCACCACCCCTTAAAAGAATTCGCCCACGAATTCAAATAAGCAAGACCGACACTATAGTCTAATACCAAATTGTAACACCCCCATCTATCATATGGAATATAACATAAGGTCAGGTCGGGGCCCCATGCCATATGCCACGAACAGTTAGTGGAGTTACATATTAATACCAAGATAACAGCTTAGGAACACGCATCCTAACTCAGAGCATTCTAGCGGAAGATTTTAACATAGATATATGAACCCATACAAAAGCACATGAATGTCCACTATTGCTACAATAGGAATGAAATCACATATGCCAAATCTTTGGCCTTATGTCCTTACAATAGTTTGCTCAATAAAAGTGTTTTCCATACTTCGGCTCGCAGGCCGGCCATATATGACAGTAATAAAATAAAACACTTCACTTTGGCCTTCAAGGACCAGCACAGCAACAAAGTCCTCAGCCCGCTATTTGCCACTAGGCTCACCTGTTCCTGCAAACGAACAATCCACCGCACGGTGGCAAAACAAAGCAACGGTCAGCTAAAGCTGACCAAATTGTAACGATCCCACCCCTTAGTCGGGGCGGCGGTGCTCATTCCCTGCATATCATTAGTATAACCAAACATGATAGTAAATTTACAATTAAAGCACACTTCACCACAAGCGTAGGCACACACGGCCGCACACCCCGTGCTCTCAAGGCACATTCTCGGTGAACCCGGTTAAAATCTGCGGTCTCACCACCGCCCCAAGGACGGCAAACCTAGTGAGCATTATAGTCTTTCAGGCCTAAGCCTAAGACCCTCCATCTATGCAAACGGTAAGTACCATATACCTTAGGTCGCTTTAACCGAACCACATAGAGCGGGTACAGTTCCACCTAACTCGTTGCTCACACTACCACGATAATTTAAGCCATCGGCGCGGGTCAAGCTTCCACGAGTCCCAAATCGATCACACAATTTTACATAACCCAATTATGTACAAGATGGCTCCCAGGCCACAAAGATGGAAGAATCACGCTTCTGCCTAGTTTTCTGGGTGCACCTTGGAGTTAGTTCCCAAGGCTCCCTATTGCAATCTACCACATAAAAACCCCCAAAAAAACAAATGGCACGGAGTCTTCTCCGGAAATAGAAGCATAAAGAAAACATCACCGACCCAGACCAACTTGTCTGGTTAGGCTTCACATACCATGCCTACATCCGTACTACGATTTCGGACTATAAATGCAAAACTACGGGAATAAACCATATCTACCTGAAGGAATACCTAACACTCACCGCTCACTCACGGGAGAGAGTTCCCTATGCAAAAAGAAAGAGGACTTCACATGTCCAAGTAGAGAATCACTAACCTAGAGGTTCGCTTCGGTGCCATGGAAAACTAGACGGATGATAACCACTGCAATGAACTCGCCTCTACGGATTTGGACTCGGCTCGAAATTTGGGCCTCCAAAGCTCCAACGATGGCCAGAATCCTCCTTCTTCTTCACCCTATGCTCTCCCCCCTCTCTATATCTTTAGAAAGAGAATGGATCAAAGGAAATGGGGTTTAGACCCTCATTTCCCGAAGTTAAACCCTCAGGGACAATCCTGGGTCGTCAGATCTCTTTTAAATAACACGAAAGGCACTGATTCGCACTTAAAAACATCTTCCTACGTACGAACAAGGCTTGTGATATGGGCGTGTCACAGGCCGTGTACCACATTCGTACCAGAAATCGTCAATCTCAGAACAGGACACGGCTCTGGACACGCCCGTTTCACAGGTCGTGTGCCTGACACAGCTTTGGACATACCCGTGTCCTAGGCCGTGTGCCTCAACCGACACAATAACCGTCATGCCCGAACAGGACATGGCCCTGTAACACACCCGTGTCACAGGCCGTGTGCCAGGCACGGCTTCGGACACGCCCGTGTCCCAGACTGTGTGCCTCAATCGACATAACCCGGCAATTATAGAGGAGGACACGGCTTTGAACACACTCGTATCCCAGGCCGTGTTGCAAACACAGAGCATGACACGGCTTTGTACATGCCCGTGTCCCAGGCCATATTGCTTAGTCGATACAGCCCATTCAAAACCGAGTTTTAGGGCGTTACACCTTGAGTGTGTATGGTTTTCCGCATCAGGATTCCACGATTATTTCTACAGTATGTGCTTGGAAACTCTTAGATTCTTGTTGTTTTGCTTACCTGGTTTATATTTTTGAAATTATTAGTAGTTTGTCATGCATCGAGCAAATTTCTATGGTCCGATAGTTCCCTGATGTTTTCCCAGTTAGTCTTCCTGGTCTTTCGCCTGAGAGAGATGTGGAATTTGTTATTGATCTCGAGTCGGGTACTCGCCCTATTGCTAAGGCACCGTACCGTATGGCCCCGCATGAGCTAGAAGAGTTGCATACCCAGCTAGATGAACTGTTGAAGTGTGGATTTATTAGGCCAAGTTCTTCGCCTTGGGGTGCTCATGTCTTGTTTGTGAAAAAGAAAGATGGTTTCATGAGGTTGTGCATTGATTATAAGGAATTGAGTAAGATAACCATCAAGAACAGGTATCCCTTGTCGTGGATAAATGATTTGTTTGATCAGTTGCATGGTAGTATAGTGTTCTCAAAGATTAACCTTCGTTCAGGCTACCATCAGTTAAGGATTTGAGAGTCGGATGTTCCGCAGACTGCTTTTCGTTCCCAGTATGGGCATTTTGAGTTCTTGGTGATGTCCTTTGGATTGACTAATGCACCCTCTACCTTCATGGACATGATGAATAGAGTATTTAAGGATTTCTTTGATCATTTTGTGGTTTTTTCATTGACAATGTACTGGTATATTCCTGGAGTACTGTGGAGCATGCTCAGCATTTGCGCCAAGTTTTGTCTACTCTAAGAGAGTATAAGTTGTATGTCAAGTTGAGTAAGTGTGAGTTTTGGCTCCCTCAACTGTCCTTTTTGGGTCATGTTGTAAATAAGGATGGAATTTATGTTGACCCAGAAAAGATTGTTGTTATGATGGATTGGAAAAGACCTGCCACACCTAAGGAGATAAGAAGCTTCTTAGGGTTGGCAGGCTATTATAGAAGGTTTGTGGAGGGACTATCTGTATTGTCTGCACCACTAACTAAGCTTACGCAGAAGAACGTTGCGTTTGTGTAGAGCAATGAGTGCGAAGGAGCCTTCCAGGAATTGAAAAAGAGATTGTGCACTGCTCCAGTGTTGACTTTGCCTACCGAAGGAGTTTATTATACTGTTTATGTGGATGCATCGCATGTCGGGCTTGGATGTGTCTTGATGCAAGGAGTAAAAGTGATTGTGTTTGGGTCGAGGCAATTAAAGGTTCATGAAAAGAATTATCCTACGCATAATTTGGAGTTTGCGGTGGTAATTTATGCCCTGAAGCTTTGGAGGCCTTTGTTATATGGTGCGTTATGCAAGATTTATACATACCACAAGTGCTTTAAGTACGTCTTCACTCAAAAGGAGCTAAATATGTGCCAGCGTAGGTTGTTGGTGTATGTTGCAAATTATGAGGTTGATATCCTTTATCACCCGGGAAAAGCTAACGTGGTAGCCGGCGGCTTGAGTAGAAATACCGCACAAATATTTAACCTTTCTATGCAAACCTTGGTGGAGGAGTTCTTATTAATGAACGTAACTGTTGGGATTAGTGACTCACCGAGTAGCTTGGAAGTGGAAGATCCTTCAGTGATTATGCTTACAAGGCTTCATCAGAAGGATGATCCCAATTTGGAACATATCTAGGGTAGAACTAAAAAAGGGGAATTACCGGACTTTTCGATTGATGATATGGGGACCTTGAAGTATCGCGGAAAATAATGTATTCCTGCTATTTGAGATATCCGAACAAATATATGTTATGAAGCGCATGGTTCTAGTGTTGCCTACCACCCTAGCTCTACAAAGATGTATAGAGATCTGAAGCAGATCATTTGGTGGTATGGGATGAAGAACAACATAGATAAGTTCATGTCTAAGTGTGTTACCTGTATGCGTGTTAAGGAAGATCTTGGAAGGCCTGGTGGCAAGCTGAAGCCTTTGGATATTCCAAGTTGGAAATGGGAGAGTATTTCAATGAATTTTATTATCGGTTTGTCGAGATCTCCCCAAGGGCATGATTCTGTGTGGGTCATTGTTGATAGTTTGATGAAGTGTGCTCACTTCGTGCCTTTTAAGATTGGTTATTCTATGAAGAAGATAACAGAATTGTATTTGGATGAAATCATCATACTATAAGGAGTGCGGGTAAGTATTGTGTCAGATTGAGACTCTAAATTTACGTCATGTTTCTGGAAAAGTTTGCAAGAAGGGTTGGGCACTTACCTCAGGTATTCAACCACTTACCACTCGCAGACCAATGGTCAAACGAAAATAGTTAACCAGATTTGGGAAGATATGATCAGATGTTATATTTTAGATTATGGTGGAGCATGGGACCAGTGTCTTAGACTAATGGAATTTTCCTATAATAACAGTTATCAAGAGAGTTTGCAAATGACCCCCTTTGAGGCTTTGTATGGGCGGCATTGTCGAACTCCCTTGTTTTGGGTTGAGGTTGGTGAGAGACCGTTGTTATGTCCGGAATCCTTGGAAGAAATGAGTATTTTTGTAACGCATATTCGTGAATAGCTTCGTGTAGCTCAGGAGAGTTATGATAAGTATGCTAACTGACGAAGAGTTGATCTGGCATTCGCAGTTGGGGACATGGTTTTTCTGAAGGTTTCTCCAATGCCATGTGTTAAGAGGTTTGGAAGGAACCATAAGTTGGATCCCACGCATGTGGGACCTTTATAGATTATTGAGTACATTGGAGTATCAACGTTTAGGCTATATTTTCTTGCTTCTTTCCCTTGTGTGCACGATGTGTTTCTTGTGAGCCAATTACGAAAATGCGTGCTTAGTGACCATCATGTCCTTGACTCGGTGCCCCAGTTCCAGCCTAATCTTTCCTATGTCGAGGAGCCTGTTTGTATTCTGGAGACTCAGGATCGGTGTTGCGGAGAAAGATAATACCCATGGTCATGTTTCTTTGGGAAAACTAGGACGTCGAGAGCACGACATGGGAGTTGGAGTCAGCTATGAGAGAGGCTCATCCTCACCTTTTCTTCTAGTTTCCCTTGGTAAGTATTTCTATCTGGTAACCTTTGGTTACTTCCTTTCTATTTCAGATTCGATTTGTGTATCAAGTTTCGGGATGGAACTTTCTTTTAGGGGAGTGGCTGTAACGCCCTTAAATTTTCGATAATTATTTCGATCTCCTTAGTATCGTATTAATGACATAAGGGTGTTACGTTGACGCGTAGTTAACGGGGCGCCGTCGTTGGTTTGTGATTTTTGTTATTTGGCGTTATGTTAATCCCTTTAGTAGAAGTTGTTAGACTCATCGGAATTCGAGTGTTGACTTGGGAAAATTTAAAGTAATAAATTTTAAGTGTGTTTGTGGAGTTTCGTTGTGATCCGGGCTTTATTGGGATCTCGATGGATTTTATAAGGATGGTTGTTATTTTAACTTTGGGGAATTTTAACTCGAGTCTGGTTTTCGGATCCTGATTTCGACTTTACAGATGGATTTGTAGCACCGACATTTAGCCTTGGTGCGAATTTCATCGATATCTGAGGTGGTTTGGTCATTCTAATATTTTGAGTTTCTTCTAGATATTATATTGATAATATTATATTATATATATACATACTTAAGAAACCTTATTCATCGTCTTCCCTAAGTCTTCTGTCTGAAGAGCAGAGAGAAGGGATGACTCGGACAACGCTAAGCCTTTCAACCGCCGCCCATCAGAGCTCTGGTGCACGAAACCTTTGACGGAGCATAGATCCGGAAAGTTCTCGCCAAGATCTTCATGTCCACCATAAGATTTTCCTGTTTCTTGGATTTTTGATGCTAGGTTATTTGACCATAACCCTTGTTTTACCCTAAAAAGTTTCAAATATTGTAGGCGAGGAGTTCTTGCGACTGACCCTTGAAGCGGAGCGCTGGAGAGGCTATTTTTTAGAAGATTTTGAGGTAAGTGGCGGTTCCTCCCTCTTGATTGTTCTTATGTACCTGTTATTTTTTTTCTTCCCTGCATAGAAACTAGGATCAGGGTATGGATTAGGGTTTGTTGATTTTGGTGTATGGTAGGAATAGGTCCAAGTAGAATTCGTCGAGTGAAGTGGAATTCATCGAGTGAAGCCTTGGCATCGAGTGATTTAAGTTAGGCATTGAGTGAAGCAAAATTCATCGAGTGTTTATGAGAAGTTGAGTCTTTTTCATCGAGTATTCTCGACAAATTCGTCGATTATCCTTGGGTTTTAGTTGTACTAACCAAGTACAATTCATCAAGTATATCCGTAGAACCATGTCCAATTCGTCGAGTATATCCATCGAGCAAAGTCTTTTTCGTCGAGTCTGACCTTCCTACACGTCGAGTCAATTCGTCAAATGTTATCGATGAATCCGTGTGGACTTAGAAGTTTTTTGACAAGTGACCTTCTTATTCATCGAGTATCGGTGTGAGTTCAAGTCGAATCCATCGAGTATAAATGTGAAGTCGAGTAAAGTTCGTCGGGTAAGTAGTGATTCGTCGACTATTCTCGATGAATCTGTGTGGACTTAGAATTTTTTTCTTCGCCGAATGAACTCTGATTTGTCGAGTATACCTTATGAGATTTTTTAGTTTTCATCCCTTTGCGTCATTGTGGGAATTCGATGCTGATTTTTTGGTTTTTTCCTTTCATTATCAGTACTTTTGGAAGTTTATTTGTGGCCTTTGGTTAGTAGTGGATAAAGGACCACCACCTTAGTGCCAGTTTGTGAATCATTATGATTGGTGGGTGTTTATTTTTTTCACTTCTTATGGACTGTTGGGTTGTATTGGATAATGGGGCCACCACCACAATGCCTTTTGAGATTGTTTGGTCTGATAGTTTGTGTTGGACAAGTGGTCACCGCCTCAGTACCGGGTTTATTTTATCGGTGTTAATGATTCACGCATTTATCTGATCAATCTTTTCTTATATATAGACTTATGTGTATAAGCATACTCCTGCAAATTTTATTGAAGCATAGCTCGTTATCGCACTTGTTGTAACCTTACATAATTAACATCTTGAATTCTTCATTGCTTATTGTGTTTTGGTTTAGGTGTTGTGGTTTGACAGCTAATCTGGTTGAGTTGGTAACCCTCTTAACGGGTCTAATTTTTAAAAAAAAATTTATCTGTATTGCCATTTATATATCTTTTGTTGAGCCGTTATTTTCTTTTGTATTCCTCGGGATCGGAGTACTAGCGGTCTGAGCAACTAGGGTCGGTGGTCTCAAGTGTTCTGCAGTAGTAGCAGCGGTTTTCCCTCACCTCCGTGAGGTAGTTTTGTTTTTCTCTTTCTTTAGTTCAGACATACACTTTTTCATGTGTGTTCGTGTCAGGTTTTTGATGCCTACAGTGGATTATTGTTGATATTAGAATATTTGCTAGCTGCTATGGTAATTTTTCTTATTGTTTGTCATAACTACTTGCTCTCTGGGAAAGATTTATGCTAGGTTGCATGTTAGTTACTTTCAAAGTATAAAAGGATCATTATTATTATCTCATACTCATAACATCTCTTTAAATCAGATGTCACTCTACTTTAATGAATGTAAAAACTCTTTTAGTACTTATATTATATCTAGAGGTATGCATATCATAACTTGTCCAATTGGATCTTCATACTCATGTAGTATAATAAATGGGATAAACTAAGTATTTTCCACTGTGTATATGTATATTTTCACCCGTGGACTAGTTGATCCATTGAACCAAGGGACACGGCCCTTAAAACTTAAACTCAAACTATACTTTCATCATAGCAAACTTAAGAATTTCATGAAAAGTCTTAGGAGTAAGTTCTATCATAAGCTTCTGCAATTGTCCCCTGCACGGCATGGCATTACGGCGCATGTTTTTCTCTTACTCTGATACATTATTAAATGTTGAGAAAATGCGGGTTGTGACAATATGCAAAGGTATTAAATTAAGTCTAGGCCCCTTTATTCTAGTCTTGATATATAGTAGATAGAAATGTGAGATGATCTTTCACTTCATCACTCTTGTGCTAACATATTGATTTATTGAGATAAAACATGTATTAAAGATAATTTCTACCTGTTGTTTTTCTTTGATGCTACACGTACACCTGTCATTATTCTATCTAACTCTTCCATGCATAAGAATTGGATTTAAACTACACTGACTATCTATCATACAAGTATACTAGTACACGACTACTATTCATGACGCTTACACTGTTACACAGTATTAACTCTATAAATCACTTGACATTGTTCGCCAAATCTTGTGTATTTAGATTCACATGTTGTGTATATATTTTTTTTATGCTTTGCCAATAGTTAAATCAAATGTTTTGCTAGTGCTAGAAAGGTCTGTAATCATTGTGCCTCGTTCGTATTTTCTCCCATGCATTTGTATATGCTTTGCAAAAATTTCATCTCTCTACTTAATCACAAGCCGCTACCATTAATTCCTCGCCCTTTCGATAATAACAAAAGGAGGAGATTTGATTGTTCATGAGTTAGTCCTATGCTAGTCACACATATAGGGGGAGCACATATGTAGGGGGAGTACTCATGTAGGAGGAGCACACATGTAGGGGGAGACATACTTCTGTCACACTGGCTATCTTTATTATTAAACCACGTTATATTTCATGCTTATTGTTGGATTACACTATACCATACTTATAATGTTTCATATCTCATGAACAGGATTTGATATTATAAAAAGAGGGAGTTTGTTGGAACCCATGGTACGCATCTCTTTTGTTTGACAATATCAAATCCTAAGTTGTATTTGATCATACTTATATTGGGTATAGTGTGCAAGATCTCTGGAATGAAGAATGAGATTTTCAATCTTTACGACCTACCACTGGGGATTATCTCTACCGCTGGCACTAGCGTTTCAGGATTAAAGTTTAGCGTGTAATGATTTCTCTTTGTGACCTACCGCTAGGCACTAGCCCTACTGTTGGGCACAATCCATCTCGATGATCGTCAAATCAATAATGTCAAGGAGAAACCGCTACCGTCGGACGCTAGCCTTACCGTGCAGTGGTATCCAAAAGCGGCGAGAATATTTTAGGATATTTTTCGTAATTTTATGGAAAGTTAGAGGCACCGCATGAAAAGACCTACTGCCAAGCGCTAGCATTATCGTCAGTGGTAGTTATTTAAAAAGAGACTATAAAAGTGCGTGTTTCTTATTTTGAGAATACAAGGAGGAGAATTATAAGCCTAGGATTCAGCCTCTGTCTCTATTATTGTGAATCACCGTCTCCATACAAGAAAAAGTGAAATCTCTCCCTCTCATTCATTATCAAAGAACTTCGAAGAGTGAAGCCTCCAACAACCAACAGCAGTTGATCAAGTGCGAGAAGAACGACATTTAAAAGCATTGATCGCGCACAATTCTATAGAGGAATTCTTCTTTAAGGGAGCAATAGTTTCAAACCTCTTTATCTTTATTTGTACTTTTTCTCTTTTCTAATCGTTCTGTGTGTGAGGAAAATTGACCGGGGAGGTCGACAGAATTCGGGAAGGCTTCCGTGGGAAATCATCCTGTGAGGACATCTAGATCTTGGAGATTTAGTGGGCTCTAAGACTCTTCCTAGGAGGAAGGTGAGGAGTTGACTCGTCAATCTTCTTGGGAAGAAGAAAGAGAGCCAACCATTCCTTATTTAGGGTCAGTATAGAAACCAAAATAGAACTGTTTGTTTCATCGCCTCCAATCTCCGACGTCACGGAGATCTAGTTGTATTGTTGTAAACCCTTGTTTTTAATTTTGAATAAAATTATATTTATTTTATTTCATCTCAAATTCATGGTTGCATGTTACATGGGTTTTAATGGGCATGTGGAAAATTAGAAAATAAAATTTCACAGGAAAAGTGTTTCGGTGACCTACTGTCGCGTGGTAGTAGCATACTGCCCTACGGTAGCTTTCAGAATAGGTTGTCCTGCTAAAATTCATTTTAATTCTGAATTTAATTGAAAACCTTATTCACCCCCATCCCCCTCTAAGGTTGGCCACCATATCCAACATAAGAGATCGTGAGAGAAGGAGCTGTCAGTGAAGGGTCTGATACTGGCAGAGAAGGAAAGAAGACCGTGCAGTTCCTGTTAGAGGACTCTGACAACTCTGACAATAAAAATCATCCAATCCATTACTAGTAGTAGTAGCAGCAGCAGCGATTCGGAAGGTTATTCTCCCCCTATTGATGTTGATTGGTCTTTTAGCTCTAGAGGGACTCTTGCGGCAAAGAAACTAAAGTCGCATTAATAGATTAAGAGGCTATGTAATTTTTGCTCTTTTTTGTAAAGGCTCGGTAGTCCTTTTGTTAACTGTGCAAGCTGAAAAAATGTAAATGATTTTTGAAAGCAATGAAAAGGATACGTTTACCAATTCCCCTCTATTATTTCTCACTAATCATTTAATCGCATCACTTATTGTGAATACTCATTAAAGATATTTGTGACATGTTCATTTGTGTGTTGGATTAATAGTTCATAGATTGTTGTTATCCCAAGTCAGAAGATAGTTATTTTATATGGCAAACTATAGAATTAGGCCACTTCGACAAATGAAAATCATTTTTTGATAAGTATAACGTGAGAGGCGGACTGAGTACCCAAATCACAAGCATAACCTCTTGAATTTTGATCTCTGGAGGTTTTTGTCCGCAATAACCGCGATTCTTAGATAAGAATATCATGATTAGTATTATTCGTTTCATGAAGCGCAGAATAAGCAAAGTTAATCTATAAGAATAACTTGATCGTAGTGAAGACCAGACTGCATAAATTAATATTCTAGGCCGCATGGATTGATAGAATTTGCTTTTTTGTTTGCATAAATTTATAGAATTTATATCTTATCAGGCAGTATAAATAGATATCTCAGGCCATATAAAGAAATTGAATAGACACTCCAGGACACATGGATCAATAGAATTGGTGCTCATGCCAAATGAATAATTAAACCATTATACTAATTTAAGAAAAAGATATGTCACTTGATTATTCAGTAGATAATCAAGACCGTCATATGAGAATCAAGATGGCGACCTGTGCGAATACAGAATACTGTCTGCACATGATGGATATAGCTAAAGATGATCGCTTGGGCAGGTGCGCGTAGGGTAGCATTGCTTTCCTCAGATAGACCGTCAGATCTATATGCCTCAACAAGCAGATACTGCAGCCTAAAAAACCAAAATTGTGTACTACAAAGAAGCGAAGAGAAGAGATACAGACTTAGGTGACCAAGTGGGCAGGTACGTGCAGGTCAGCATTGCTTTCCTTAGCAAGTTCATAAAAGATATAAACTCACTAACTAGAGAAAAAAAAGACACACTACTCTCTTTCTTGGGGATACAAACCAAGTTGATCAATTAGGCAGGTGCGTGCAGGGCAGCATTGCTTTCCTCGGAGAGATCAACCTAGCCGTGGGTTCCCTACATGCACTACTAAAGAGTACCATTGAGTATTTGAGGGTCACAGGCTAAGATGATAAGTTAGGTAGGTGCGTGCAGAGCAACATTTCTTTCCCAAATAGATCATCAAAGTTGTAATGATATCCCTTATGGCGCATGGTAGAGCTAACAACCACCCTGACCCTCCATAATACAAAGGTGGGTTAGATACCATCTGGGACCTATAATCAAGAAGTCCTCTACATGACAATCTGCAATCTCTCACTACACTGTGCGAAATCTCCCCGCTATGTGTGGTCATCGTGGTGTTACTCTAACGACAATGATTCTTGTGGGGGTTTAAGTTGGACCCAGCGATGTCTCCTAGTTCAGTGATTCTTAATCTCAAGTCACCAGGAGAGAGATAAAGAGAGAGAAAGATCACTTGATAAGTAAAAGTATCAGTATGAGGTTCTTCATAACAATAATCATTAAAAGAGTACAAATGAAAAGGAAGATATTGTTCAAGAATAAAACCGCTTCAAATCGTCTCCACTCCAAGTGTGGGAGATGTCTTCTACTTCATAAGTTTGTAGTCAATAGGCACCATTTTTCAAAGCCTTCTTAATGATTAATGGTCCGACCCAGTTTGGATTTAGCTTTCCTACTTAACTGGCTCTCGCAGTTGCATCAACCTTCTTCAATACCAGATCTCCCACTTGGAATTGCTTGACCCTCACATTCTTATCAAAATATTACGGAACCCTTCTTTTAACCTCCTCTTGTCTGATTGCAGCTTCATCCTAAAGTTCTTTGATATGATCTAAGTGGTATTTCATCTTCTCATCATTGATCTCCAACAAATCCTCCCAAATTTACCTGGCAAGCAGAACTCTTGAAGTTGGAATTTCAAACTCTGTCGGGATGAGGGCCTCATAACCATGAGAGAGTTTAAAAGGAGTTTCTCCAGTGGTTGATGAATGTGTTGTTCTAAGAGTCCAAAGAACTGAAGGAAGCTGGTCAGCCCAACTGTCATTGAGATTATGAACTTTCTTTTTAAGTAGGTTAAGAATTTTCTTGTTGGATGCCTCCGCCTGGCCATTGCTTCTGGGATAATGAGCTGATGAAAACTGTAGATCTTTTCCAATCTGCTTGCAGAAGATAATCATCTCCCCATTATTGAACTGAGGCACATTATCTATAATGATGCCCATTGGAATTCTGTATCTACAGACAATTTCTCCCCAAATGAAGTTTTTTACTATATAAGTTGTGGTTTTTGCCAGTGCCTTTACTTCCATCCATTTACTGAAGAAGTAAATCATCACCAAGATGATGTTTCGCTGCCCACTTACCATTAGAAAAGGACCAAGAAGATCCATTCCCCAAACTTCGAAAGGTCATGGTGTTATGATTAACTTGAGTTATTGAGCAGTTTGGAATTGAAGTAGAGCAAACTTTTGGCATTGAACACACTTTCTTATATATGCTTCAACATCCTTCCTCATTGTAGGCTAGAAATACCCTTGTCGCAGAATTCTCTGCTCTAAAGTTCTTTCTCCTGAGTGGCTGCTACACTCACCAGAATGGATTTCTAGAAGCACGAGAGGAACTTACTCCTTTGAAATGCACCTGGCCATAGACGAGAGAAAAGTTTTCCTATAAAGCACTCCTGAAATCAGATAGTAGTATGATGTTTTGATCTTGAATCTTCTCTTATCTTTAATAGGTAGGTGGAACTCTCTTGTTGACAAGTAGAGTATAAATGGATCCATCTAAGCTGGATGTTGACCAATCTGTATCAACTCTCCTTCCTCCACTAATGGACGACAGAGTTCAGAAGTCATTCCTCCATAGGGAAGAACATATTTGACAAGAACGTCTGCTACCATATTTCTAGTCCTCGAGATGTACTCAATAGTGAAGTTTTTGAATTTCCCAATCTCTTCTTTGACCAGTATGAGATATGTGAGAAGCGAACTAAAACAAGCCGGAAATGGTATAACTGAAATTTTATTATCAGAAAAAGGTATCTATTACAAAGGTATGGCCTCCCTTATATAGAATGGAGGAGAGAAGAGAGAATACAAATAAGAGATGTGGGACTAAAACTATACAAAAAAAACTGGGCGGCTAGAACAACAGACCGGAACAAGCCGTGCGGTTAGATAGAAGGGCTAACCGCTCGGCCACTGCCAGAGAGAGAGACAAGCCGCCATGTGAGACCGTTAGACCGCCCGGTCTCCTAGTCGCCAGTAACAGACCGCTAGACCGCTTGGACCTCAGACCTCAACACAGCAACCAAACCGCTGAAGGCAAACCGCCAGACCGCCCGGTCAATAACCCACCAAGCCAGACCGACAGACCGCCCGGTCTCTAACTCCAACACTCCCCCTCAAGCTAGAGCATATATGTCGATCTTGCCCAGCTTGTCACATATATGAAGAAACGAGGCGGATACTGGCTTGGTGAAGATGTCAGCCAGCTCTTTTTCAGACGTGATGAAGGGAGTGCAAATTTGTTCCTTCAGAATCTCTTCACGAATGAAATGACAGTCGACCTCAATGTGCTTGGTTCTCTCATGGAAGACTGGATTTTTGGAGATGTATATAGCAGCCTTGTTGTCACAGAACATAGGTAGAGGATGGTTGTAGACCTCTCCTAAATCCAACATGAGAGCCCGTAGCCACTTTAGCTCGCAAGTGGTCGATGCCATACTCCAATACTAAGCTTCAGCACTGGACCTGGAGACAACAGATTGCTTCTTGCTCTTCCAGCTTACCAGATTGCCCCCAACAAAGGTACAGAAACCGGAGGTAGACTTGCGGTCCCCTTTGTCATCAGCGTAACTCGCATCTGAGTAAGCTTCAACCCTCAGATGATCATTCTTCTGAAAGAGCAATCCTTTCCCAGGGGCTGCTTTGACGTACTCCAAGATCCGCAAGGCGGACTGCAGATGGCACTCCCTGGGAGCTTGCATGAATTGACTCACCTTGCCCACAGCATAGGAAAAGTCGGGCCTAGTCACGGTGAGGTATATGAGCTTACCAACTAGACGCCTGTACCGCGAAGCATCTGAAAGAAGAGGCGAACCATCTGTCCAGGTTTTGTCTTCTCCAACAGCCATGGGACATCGGGCAGGTTTGGCCCCAGTCAATCCTGCTTCCTTTAAAATATCAAGAGCATACTTACGATGAGAGAGGACTAAAGAGTTGGGCTTCCGAGAGATTTCGATCCCCAAAAAGTACTTCGGAGAACCCATATCTTTCGTGACTAGATGTTGGCGAAGATGCCGCTTTGTCAAGGCTACCCCTTCCTGGTCATCACCAGTGAGAAGAATATCATCCATATATACTGCAAGAACCACCAGTCCCGAAGAGGTTTTGCGAATAAATAGAGAGTGATCAGCAGCGCTGCGAGCAAAACCAACGGCCGCCACGATGCCGCTGAACTTGTCAAACCAAGCTCGAGGGCTCTACTTGAGGCCATAGATTGCCTTCTATAGCCGGCATACTCGTGTCTCCCCCTAAGCAACATACCCTGGAGGTTGCTCCATGTAGACGGCCTCCTGAAGATCACCATAAAGGAAGGCATTCTTGATATCCAGCTAGGAAAGCGGCCAGTCTTTGTTGACTGCCACAGAGAGAAGGACCCGTATAGTGCTGAGACGAGCCACGGGAGAGAAGGTGTCAAAGTAATCAACCCCATAGGTTTGAGTAAATCCCTTAGCCACCAGGCGAGCTTTGTAACGGTTCACAGTGCCATCTGGGCCAAACTTGACAACAAAGACCCAGCGACAGCCAACAACATCTGTATCAAGGGGAGGAGGGACAAGAGTCCAGGTACCCCACTCTGTGAGGGTCGCCATTTCCTCATCCATGGCCAGCTTCTAGTGAGGAATGGCAAGGGCCTCCTGGTAGGAACGAGGTGTGGTAGTAGCCGAGATAGCCAGTGCAAAGGCCCTGCGAGAAGGGGTAAGACGATCATATAAAACAACAGCAGCAAGGGGGTGTAGGGTACACGTCCGCACCCCTTTGCGAAGAGCTATAGGAAGATCCAGGTCGGCGGGCTCCTCGGCATCCAGAGCATCCATGGCAGAGAGAGCTGGCCCGGGAGGAGAGAGCGACGGCAGTGGAGATGAGGGAGATGGAGGCGGAGAGAGGCAGAGGGAGAGGAGTGGGCGGAGACAGAGGAGGAGCGGATATCACAGTAGGAGACGAGGGAACGAACGGAATAACAGGAGAATCAGAGGTGGGGGAAAGAGAAGAGGAGGCATCCGAGAAGTAGGAGGCATTCTCGAAGAAGGTAACGTCAGCGGAGACGAGCTGCTTATGAAGAACAGGATCAAAGCAGCAGTAGCCTTTCTGAGTGGCCGAGTACCCCAGAAAGACACATTTGGTGGAGCGAGGGGAGAGCTTATCACGGGTTGTAGACGGGACATGCACAAAAGCAGTGCACCCAAAGATTCGGAGAGGGAGAGAAAAAGGCTCCTTGCCTGGATAAAGGATGGAAAAAGGGGTTTTGCCCTTGAGAACGGAGGAGGGAATGCGATTGATGAGATAGCAGGCAAGAAGAACAGCATAGCCCCAATATGAGAGAGGGACATGCATTTGAGTCATTAATGTGCGAGCAACATCGAGGAGGTGACGGTTTTTGCATTCCGCCACCCCATTTTGTTGGGATGTATAGACACAACTTGTCTGATGAATAACGCCATGTTGCACACAGAAAGAGGTAAAAGCATGACTTAAGTACTCTTTTGCATTATCAGAGCGAAAAGTTTTAACACTAACACCAAACTGATTTTTGATTAAATGATAAAAGGAGGTCCATACATTAAAAAGTTCAGAGCGATCTCGTAAGAGATACACCCAAGTACATCTAGAAAAATCATCAATAAAGGTTACAAAATATGAACTACCCCGACCAATAGTAAGGGTAGGAGCAGGTCCCCAGATATCGGAGTGGACTAGATCAAACGGACGGGTAGAGCCCCAACCTTGCTTCGGCGAGAAGGAGGAATGATGATGCTTGCCAAGTTGACATACTTCGCAGTGGAGAGGAGTAGTGGAGGGAGGGAGGTGGGGCAGAAGCTGATGTAGAAGCCGTGGTGGAGGATGACCGAGACGGAGATGCCACTGGAGAAGATCCGTACAAGAAGAAGAGAAGGCGGACAAAGCGGAAACGTTGTCGAGGAAGTAGAGGCCTCCGCTCTCAGTCCCAGTAGCAATCGTCCGCTGGGAGCTCGGATCCTGAAAAGAGCAAGAAGATGGAGTAAACATTACAGAACATTGAAGCTGCTTGCACAAAGAAGTAACCGACAACAGATTGCACGGAAACTTGGGCACATAGAGAGTGTCCTCTAGCCGAAGGGACGGAGTAACATGAACCACTCCCGACCCATGAACCGGGGAGGAAGAACCGTCTGCAATGAGGACCGGGGGCAACCGATCATGCTGTTCGAGGAGAGAGAAGCATTGAGGATTGCCCGTCATATGATTAGTAGCACCGGAGTTGATAAGCCATTTACCTTGAGTGACTACATGGGCACTACCTGATGATGTGACCACGGAAGTAGACGGCTTGGAATAAGAGGCGGAAGAGTCACCCGAGGGGCGAAGATGGGGATGCTTTGTCCAGCAGCGGTCAAGAGTGTGTCCGGTGCGGCCGCAGTGAGAGCAGAGATAGCGGGAAGAAGGACGTCCGCCAGACTGATGACTGCGGCTACCAGAGCCACTCTGCTGAGTTTGATGAGCATAGTTATCCGGAGGAGAAGGAGCGGGCAGAAGCGGGCACTGAAGGAGAGAGGTGACAGCGGCGATGCGAGCAGCGGTGGCATCTAAAGTAGGAGATTCCGCCTCACCCAGAATTTGTTGACAGATCATGTCATAAGTGTCAGGAAGACGGAGCAGATAACACATAACCAGAAGCTCCTGTAAGTGCTTGTGTTGTTGAGCCAGATCCACAGAAAAGGGGCAATTCTGAAGAATCTCATCCCCAAGAGCTTGAACTTGTTGGTAGGCAGCAGCAGGAGACAAGGTAGGCCGGGCAAAGAGGTCCGCATACAATGTATAGATGCGGGACGTCTGAGCCCCTTTGGAATACAAAGCAGCAAGATGAAGCCAAGCGGCCTTCACCGTCTCATCATGACGGATGACGGGAAGGCACTCATCGGATAGACTGTTAGCGGGCCAAGTACGCACAAGAGCGTCACTCGCATCCCAGTCATCAATGAGAGGTGAAGTGGTAGGAGGAGGGTCATCAACGAGATGGTGGCATTTGCGTTGCGAGCGAAGGAGAAAGGTGAAAGAGACGCTCCAATCCGGGTAGTTGGAGCCGACAAGCTTGGAAGCGGTGCCAAGGTTCCCGGAAGGAGTAGGAGGTAGAGGAGGAGCTGGATTGGCTACAGGGGTGGCGGCAGGAGTGGTGGCAGTGGAAGCATCAGAAAGAGCCATAAGAGCAAACAACAGGAAGCCGCGCGGTTAGAAAACAAGCCGTGCGGATAGGCAGAAGAGGAACTGCAGCGGTCAGGATGTCAAACACTAGCGGCCAGAAAGACCACGACCAAGCCGCAGTATCAAGCAAAGGGGAAGAAGTCGAGCGGCATGCAGACAGTCCGCTCGAATAGAAGCACAAGAGAAGGCAAGGCACACGGCGATAGGTCGCGGCGAACAAGGCAACAGATCGCAGTGAACAAGGCAACAGGTCGCGCACACAGAGGGCAACGACAAGGAGACCGCGCGGACAGGGCGCAAGCCGGAGAAGCAAGCTGCGCGGATAGAGAGAAGCACAGAATCAGGAGGAAAGGATCGATTCCTCTGATACCATGTGAGAAGCGAACTAAAACAAGCCGGAAATGGTATAACTGAAATTTTATTATCAGAAAAAGGTATCTATTACAAAGGTATGGCCTCCCTTATATAGAATGGAGGAGAGAAGAGAGAATACAAATAAGAGATGTGGGACTAAAACTATACAAAAAAAATTGGGCGGCTAGAACAACAGACCGGAACAAGCCGCGCGGTTAGATAGAAGGGCTAACCGCTCGGCCACTGCCAGAGAGAGAGACAAGCCGCCATGTGAGACCGTTAGACCGCCCGGTCTCCTAGTCGCCAGTAACAGACCGCTAGACCGCTTGGACCTCAGTCCTCAACACAGCAACCAAACCGCTGAAGGCAAACCGCCAGACCGCCCGGTCAATAACCCGCCAAGCCAGACCGACAGACCGCCCGGTCTCTAACTCCAACAAGATAATTATTGAGAATCAGTTCCCTAGTCTCGAAGTTACCAAGCACTTGTGATGCCATAACCAAAGAGTCTGTATTGACATGCACATGCTCAATCTCGAGCTCCCTTGCAAGCCTTAAGCTAGTCAGAAGTGCTTCATACTCGGCCTGATTATCAGTGGTTGGGATGAAAAACTTTATAGCTTGCTCCAGCTTGACCCCATTTGGATTGATAAGAACTACTCCTACCCCTAAAGAGTTCTTTCCTAAAGCTCTATCTACATAGATAGTCCAAGCTAAAGGAGACCTCTCTGCTTGATCAGTGTTTGCTTCCATTGTGTCTACTAGGAAATTCGCAATACTTGCACTTTGATAGCTTTCCTGGGCATATAGGAAATTTCAAACTCATTCAACTCTATTGCCCAATTAGCTAGTCTACCTGAGTGCTCTGGCTTCTCCAATACACTCCTTAGAGGTTGATCAATCACCAATTGATTCGAATGTGCTTGGAAGTATGGGCGGAGTCTTCGGGCTGACATTACTAGTGTCAATTCCAGTCTTTCTAAGATTGGATATCTTGTCTCGACACTCTTGAGAATGTGACCAACATAGTAAATTGGGAACTGCTTTCTCCCTTCTTCTCTAACAAGAACTGAGCTAACTTCCTTTGGGTCAACTCCCAAGTAGATATATAATATCTCCCCTGAGTGAGGGATTTGAAGTAGTGGAGTTGACGTTAGTTTCTTTTTAAGCTATTCGAAGGCATCATTACACTCTTCAGTCCATTCAAACTTAGATGCTCCCTGAAGAGTTTTGAAGAAGGTTCACTCTTGTCTCCCACCTGTCAATGAATCTACTCAAGCCTGCCATCCTTCCTCCTAACTATTAAACTTCCTTGGGGGAATGAGGAGGTGACATATCAAGAATGACTTTTACTTTATTTAGGTTGGGAGCAAGGCCTTCAGGAATAAGGAGATGGACACGGAATTTCCCCTTACTTACCCTCAAAGACACATTTCAACGAGTTCAGTTTCATCTTATACCTCTACAGAGTAGCGAATGTCTCTAAGAGGTCTTCCAAGTGCAACAAGAGGGACTTACTTTTGATGAGGAGATCATCAACATAAACTTCAAGATTCCTCCCCCTTTGTACCTTGAACACAAAGTCCATCATACACTGGTAGGTTGCTCCTGTGTTCTTAAGCCCGAAAGGCATTAAGAGGTAGCAATAACAACCATCGTTTTTAATGAAAGACATATAAGAAACTTCGGGCTTGTGAATTCTAATCAGGTGATAACCAAATAATGCATACACAAAACTCATACAAGAGTACCTAACCGTGGAATCTACTAAAGCATCTATCTGAGGCAAGGGGTAACAATATTTTTGGCATGCTTTATTCAATTTAGAAAAATCTACACGCATTCATCATCCCCCCCCCCCTTTTCTTAACCATTACAACATGAAAGATCTTATTTTCAAGGTAGTTAGCAACCTAGAGGGGGTGAATATGTCTGCTTAGGTCTTTTTATAGTCTTTTTAAATCACTTGTTTGTTTCTTTTAGCTTTCAGCTTAGAGTGATCTAGATTTTGTCCTTAGCACCTGCAATTAAGAAAATAAAATCAAACACAGAAAAGAACACAAGTGTTTTATAATGGTTCCCCAAAATTATGGGTACATCCACTCTCCTCCAACCTTGCTAACTTCCTGTTAGTCAAGGCACTTCTCCAAACCAATGCTCCAAAGAGCTTACACCTCAGATCCCTCAGGATCTCTTAGTCTCCTCCAAGACTTATATCTCAGCCACAAAGGCCTACACTCAATGATATAAGTATCACCTACCTCAGGAACTTAAGCCTTACCACTCAGGCTATGGAGGATAGTCCTACTTCAGAGCAAGCTTGCTCCTACAACTCAGAGAGATGCACTCTTCTACAGTTCAGGCAAAACTACCCTACTTCTCAGTGAGTAAAATTTACCTATCTCAGAGAGCAGCATTCTCCTACAGCTCAGGAAAATTTGCACTACCTCAGACTCAATGGTCCTACAGCTCAGATCAAGAAGGATCCTATAAAAAGAAATAGTTTAATTAACTTTGAGACAAAGAAATTTCTCTGTATCAACCACTTGAGCAGAAAACTTTCTGTTCCAACTCTCCTCATAGCAGGGAAAGGATTTGCTGGAGGAACTCAGAAGATAACTTCTAAATTTGCTGCTGAAGGCTAAAGATCATTTGATCTTGAGCCTTTAAATAGCTCACTAAACCTGCTAAAGGATGAAGGTTCTTTTTTCTTCAGAAATGATTCTGAATCTACTATGGTATATGGAGACTTGCACAGCTCACTGAACTTTTCTTGCTGGAGAGCTTCAAGCTTTTTACATGCAGTAATGGTGAAGAAGATGAAGATGGCTGGTCTCCTTTTTGAATAATGTATGCCCTAAAAGTTGTCTTTGTCTTGGCCCAATCTCTTCCTTTTGTAGTTCACCGATCAACGGCTCTTAGAGATCGGTGGGCCCCACCTGCAGCTTCCAGCTGCGCCTTGCTTTAATGGAAGAAGACGTATAGTAGCTTCACGACAAGTTTTGTCGTGTAGTGTAGCTTCCCCGTGTATGAATTGACCTTAGTTGACCTTATCGATTTTGCTGACGTCGGCACCTATGGACTTAGCAAAAATCGAGCATCAGAGAATATGCGTTGAGTGAGTAAGCATCACTCAATGCCAAACCACTTAGCCAGTTTTACTGTCTCTTGGCATTGAGTGAGTAACCTTCACTCAATGCCAAACTACTTAGAATATAAATCTGATTCTAGGCATTGAGTGATTCAGCTACACTCAATGCCAACTTGCTTTATCAGCTTTCTGCTGCTTGGCTTTGAGTGAGTAAGCATTACTCAACGTCAAACCCTTTAGACAAAAAAAAATTTCACTAAGCGTTGACAGTGTTGAGTCTGTAACCTCCACTCAACGTTTTTTGCCTTAACCAAATTTTTGCTTCTTCAGCAACTTAAGCGTTGAGAGCATTGAGTGAGCACGCCTCACTCAACATTTTTTATCTTAGCCAATTTTCTGTATTTAATAAGAACTGGGCATAAACTATCTTTCTGAGTTTGACGAATGGTTAATCTGAGCTCGACAAACTTTAAACTCAGTTTGACGAACTCTCAACTGAGCTCGACGAACTTAGAATCTCAAGCTCTGAACATAGTTTGATGAACTCTGAACTGAGCTCAACTAACTCAAAACTCAAGCTCTAAAGTTAGCTCGACGAAATCTAAACTTAGTTCAACTTACAGCATTTTTGCTGAATGGTGTTGAGTGTGTCTTCATCACTCAATGCAAAAATACTTGGCCAACTTTCTCTTTAGTAGCATGGCATTGAGTGTGTTGACTTCACTCAATGCCTGTGGACTTAGCCACATTTTAGCTCATTCCAACTTAGGCTATGACAGTATAGGCTACACTCAACGCTATAAGTCATCTGCGTTGAGTGATGTTTCTTCACTCAACGCCTGTGGACTTAGACAGATTTCTGTCATCCTGCACCTTAGGTAAATGTTTACCTGACTTAGCCACTTAGGCTACCTAACCTATAATAGTCATCTACAGACATGTGTATATTATTGATAAGATTGACTTCACTCAAATCCAGGATATTGTGGGCAATAGAACCAACAATCTCCCCTTATTTGAGGAGTCAAAACTCTTAAGCAAAGTCAATGACATACACAGAACCATGCAGCATAAGGCATAATAATAAAAAACTAAATAATTGAGATGTGATCTATAGTTACCACACTTACCTGCTTGTAGAATGGGACAATACTACATCCGTCATCTGCTTCCCCTGAATTGTTGATGCTTTGATGTTGTCTTGCTTATCTCATCATCTGAACATCTTATCCTCTCCCCCATTTTGACTACAGTAAATAGTTAGTAGGATGCACTTGATCAACTGATCATCTTATCACCTACTCCCCCTCAATTTGGTAGCAGTGAAATGTTGGAATTGTGCTGGACTTGCTCCCCCTCAATTGGAGAATCTTCATTTCTTTAAAGGACCATCCTATCTGAATAATGCCAAATAGTTTGTAACCAGATGAGGAGAAACTAAAGCTATACTAAGTTTAATATACCCAACTCAAATTTGAAGGTGTTAACTTGGCTTCATCTAGTGGCTTATTGAAGATGTCAGTCACTTGCTTTTCTGTTAGGACAAACTCAAGGGTGATGTCTTCACATTCCACATGCTCCTTAATGAAATGATGTATAATCTCTATGTGCTTAGTACTACTATGGGAGACAGGATTCCTAGAAATAGAGATTGCACTAGTAGAATCACAGAATAAAGGAGTTCTACTTATTTGGAGGTTGTAATCTTGAAGCTGGTTCTGGATCCACAACAATTGAGCACAATAGCTTCCTACTGAGATGTACTCTGACTCTATAGTTGATATTACCACACTAGTTTGTTTCTTGCTGCTCCAAGATACCAGTCTCCCTCCCAAGAACTGACAGGTGCTAGATGTGCTCTTCATATCCTCTTTGCAGCCTACAAAATCTACATCTGAATAGCCAGTTAGTTCAAACTCCCCATTCCTAGGGTACCAAAGGACAAGATCTGGAGTGCCCTTAAGATACCTCAAGATTCTCTTAGCTACAGAGTAGTGAGATTCTTTAGGGCAAGCATGATACCAAGCACAAACACATATAGCATACATGATGTCTGGACTACTTGTAGTCAAATATAGAAGGGAACCAATTATCCCTCTATACAATGTTTCATTAACAGGTTTCCCTGCTTCATCTTTACCTACAAGCATACTTGACCCCATGGGAGTTCTCATGGTGGAGGAATTTTCTATGCCAAATTTCTTGATTAACTCCCTAGTGAACTTAGATTGGGATATGGACAAGTCATCATCAGTATGTCTTACTTGGAGGCCCAAGAAGAACTTAAATTCACCCATACTGCTCATCTCAAACTTCCCCTGCATGAGTTTAACAAACTTTTTGTATAGGTTATCATCAGTAGATCCAAAGATGATGTCATCTACATAGATCTAGACTAGGATGATCTTACCCTTAGATTCCCTTAGGAATAGGGTCTTGTCTATTTTATCCCTTGAGAATTTGTTCTCAATGAGGAAACTAGACAATGTCTCATACCATGCTCTAGGGGCTTGCTTCAGCCCATATAGAGCTTTCCTAAGTCTATAAACAAAATAAGGTGAGTTAGGAACTACAAAACCTGGAGGCAGCTCAACATAGACTTCTTCTTTTAAGTCACCATTTAGGAAGGCTAACTTCACATCCATTTGGTAGACCTTGAATCCCTTATGTGCTGCATATGCAAGGAATAATCTGATGTCCTCCAATCTTGATATATGGGAAAAGGTTTGATCAAAATCAATCCCTTCTTCTTGTCTGTACCCCTTAGCTACTAGTCTGGCCTTGTTCTTAATTATAATGTCATTTTCATCAAGCTTGTTTCTGTAGATCCACTTAACTCCAATGACATTATGACCATGAGGTCTGGGAACCAGCTTCTAGATCATGCACCTCTTGAATTGGTTCAGTTCCTTTTACATAGCTCCAATCCAATGTTGATCTATGTTGGCCTCTTCAAACTTCTTGGACTCCACTTGGGATAGAAAGCTTGAATACATGGCTGTGTTCTAACTTTTGCACCTTGTCATTATTCCATGACTTGCCTCACCGATGATCTGGTGTGTTGGATGATCTCTCATATGTCTGACTGCAGATGACAGTCTTCTTTCAGCAATAGGGGCATCTTCTTGTTGATCTTCATCCACTCCCAGTATGCCAGGTAGATATTCTGGAGTATCCATATCATCTTGGATGACTGGTGATGCTTCCTTGATTGTCAACTTGTCCATCATCTATTTTATACCTGCAGTACTATAAGAGGAACTAGGCAGTCTATTGTTAATCATGGTAGACTCATCAAAGACTACATGAACTGATTCTTCTACAACTTGGCTTTTCAAGTTGTAGATCATATAGGATTTGTTATGATTGTTGTACCCAACAAATATTCCATCATAGGATTTGGCAGCAAACTTAGTCACATATGACTTGACATTGTGAAGCACAAAGCATTTACTACCAAAGATTCAGAGATAGCCCAGATTTGGTTTTCTGCCCTTCAAGATATCATAGGAAGTCTTCTTATGGCCTTTGGTAATAGAGGCTCTATTAAAGACATGACATGCAGTATTTACTGCCTCGGCCCAGAAATATTCTGGGAGAGATGTGTCACTCAATAGTGTTCTACCAGCCTCTATGAGAGTCCTATTTTTCCTCTCAACTATCTCATTTTATTGGGGTGTTCTGGGAGAAGAGAATTCTTGATGAATCCCATGCTCTTCATAGAACTTTGTCATGCTATCAGACTAGAATTCTGTCCCATGGTCACTTCTAATTTTGACCACAGAATAGCCAAGCTCATTCTGAATTTTCTTGACAAACCCCATGAAGACATCAAGGGTTTCATCCTTCTTCTTAATAAAGAATACCCAAGTAAACTTGGAATAGTCATCAACTACCACAAGGGTGTAGACTTTCCTACCAAGACTATGAACTGGCATTGGACCAAATAGGTCCAAGTGCAAGAGGTATAACCACTTCACAGAGTCTTTGGTCCCAATACTCTTGAAGGAGACTTTTATTTGCTTACCCTTTTGGCAAGCTGAGCAAATTCCCTCCTTAGAGCACTTCATATTAGGTCCATTCCTAACTAGCTCTTGACTGAAGAGCTTGCCAATAGTCTAATAATTCAAATAGGCTAGTCTCTTGTGTCACTGGACATAGTAGGAGACTTTCTCATTTGCCACTAAACAGATAGGAGAATCTGTGTCTAGACATAGAAAGTTCAAGTAATAAACATTTCCACTCCTAGTGCCTGTCAAGATGACCTATTGGTCACTTGAACTCCTAATTAGGCACTCATCCTTGTGTAAGACAATTACATAGCCAAGATCAGAAAGCTGGATTATGCTTATAAGGTTGTGCTGCAACCCTTTAACATAAGCCACCTTGGTGATGGTGACTATGCCATTAGTGATCTTACCATATCCTCTTGTTACACCTCTATCTGAACCTCCAAAGATGTATTTGGGTCCATCTTTTGTTGGATTAAACTCCTTCAAGTTGCTCCTTGTTCCAGTCATGTGCCTGGAACAACCACTGTCCAAGTACTATATAGGGGTATGACACCTTGAACTATCCTGCAATATACAAATTACTTAACCTTAGGACCCCAATATCTATTGGGTCATAGGTTCATGTTAACATGAAGCTGAACATGTCCACCAGCAGAATTTCTGACTAGTGAACTGACCCTAGCTCTGGCCATATTGGGATTGTGCCAGAAGTCAATTGCAAAATGCCCTATCTTACCACAGCACCAATAATCATGTATGTTATATCTTCTTTTCTGTGAAGGCCCTGCAGCTTGATGAGCAGTAACCTTGACAGGAGGAAGATGTGCTGCAGCCTTTTTCTGATTTCTTTTAGCCAGAATTTGACTGAAGGTAAGTCTTATAGCTGGCTGATTTGGTCTGGCCTTAGTGCCAGCAGTAACTAGCTTCTTTTTAGAAAGCATTCTTCTGATGGCTTCAGATATGCCCAGATAAGCCTAATTCTTGGACTTTCCCTTAGTCAGAACCTTTGCTGTTAGATTCTAAGACTTGGCTACAGCAACATTCTTGAGAGTTGGTGCAGAAGCACCAAAGACAAATGGTCCAGATTTGGCCATTTGAAATTTCTCATTGGCAGCCTTGACTGCACATACCCTGCCAAAACTTTCGCCATGACAGTGAACATCTTTGTTCACTCTAGATGAACAACCCCTCTTCCAGTGACCATAAGAGCTTTCTTGGTCATACCTGTTAGATGGTATCAAAACTTTTCTGAAAAGAATGGGAGGCTTTGAAGCAATAGGTTGAGGTGGAGATGGATATGTGCCCTTCCTTTTGGAAGGATCAACTCTTGTGTTTCCCTTGAATCCCAACCCCTTCTTGCCCTTTTGAGAGGAGAAGGAGTCTATCAAGGGGAGGACAATACTTGGCTTAGAATAGCTAGCCACTAATCTTTTCTCCTTCTCAAGCTTATCTTCAAGCTCCCTGATGAGACAGTTCTTGTGCTTGATGGAGGCTACCTGAAGGTCCAAGAGGGACTTCAGTTGGCTAATTTCCCCAGCTTTCTGGTCCAGCAGATTTGCTATTACAGTATGCTGGGCAACTGCAAGCTTAAGAGATGAGAATTATTTAACTTGCTTCTTAAACAACTTCCTGACCTTCTTGAAGGCATTCAGAAGTTCTCCATACTTGTCAATCAGTTTATTGACATCTCCTTCAGATCTAGAATCTTCTTCACCACATGGTGAAGAGGCTTCTGTGCAAGGACTAGTCTCAAACTCAAACAGATAAGCAGAGTTAGGTGATAGATGTACCTTGCCTTGACCAGGCTGATCCTGGTTGCCTTCCTCATCTGTCATTGCCATCAGCCCTATGTAGCTATGGACATCTTCATCCACCTTTGACTCACTATCTGACAGTGTTAGAGGGGCTCTAATTCCTATCCTCCCTAGAGGATTGACTTCTCCTACTACAATAGCTTCATCTTTAATAGTAGCAGCAACTAGCCCAATATAGGCTTCCTCTTCTTCAGACTCAGAAGATGATGAGTCTGTCCAACTCTTTTTCTTCTTGGCAATGAAGGACTTTTCCTTCTTTCCTCTGTGCTGGTGCTGCTTCTTCTCCTAAGTCTCCTTCCTCTTCTCTGGGAAGTCAGCAATCACATGCCCAGGCTTGCTGCAATAGTAGCAAATTACTTTAGAGGAGTAATATTTATTATGTTTAGAACCATACCTGTCATTCTTGGACTGGTTCTTTCTGTGATGAGTGGAATTGGAAGGCCTTTTATTCCAATGCTTATCTTCATTAACCTCTGGAGTTGTCTGGAAAAGGCTGCAAAATCTTCATCATACATGTTGTTGTCTGATGCCTCTAACTCAGAGTTGTCTGACTCAGCTGGTCTCCTTGGTGGAGAAGGAATCCTTTCCTTGCATTTCCTTATGCTTTCAGCTTTGAATGACAAGGACTTTTCTTTGTCCAGTGATTTGTTGGAGGCATCCTCCTCCTTCCTGGCAGCCAGCTGTATCTCACAGAAGAGAAGCTTCCCAAACAATATTTGGGGAGGAGTGTCAGCAAGCTTGGTCATCTATCTTATGGCACAGACCTTAGTATCCCAGTCTCTAGTGAGAGATCTGAGAAACTTGTCATTAATTTCATAATTATTAAAGACCCTTCCATAGGTTTTCAACTCATTTATGATCCTGAAGAATCTTTCATAATAGGTAGTTATGTTCTCCTTCAGGATTTGCCTGAAAGCCACATAGTCTTGGTTGAGCAGAGACTTCTTATCATCTTTTACCTCATCAGTACCCTACATGTAGACCACAAGGGTGTCCCACATCTCCTTGGAGGTCTGGCAGTGAACCAAGTTCAGGAAGGTTGAGTCATCTACAACACTGATAATGATGTTATGTTCTCTCATGTCCAGGCCAGCTAGTATGACCTCATCTTTGGTCATTTCAGAGAGTGTCTTTGGTGTCTGGATGTTGGCATCTGTTGGTACCCTAGTTTGGATTTGAGTTTAGTCTTCTCAATTAGTTTCTTGACCCATGATTTATCTATGGTCAAAGGTTAGTTGTTAGATTAGTTTTTCCTCAGTTGTAGAGTTGTCACTTTTCCAGATGAAGAGTTGGTTATGTTGTTTTTTGTTCGACTATGGTCGAACGCCGTTCGACTATCGTCTATCAACTGTTCGACGATCTTCTATCAGTTGGTCGACTATCGTCAGTCAGCAGATCGTCTATCTCTGAGTTAGTTCAACTCTTGTTAGCTCGACGATCTGTGGTATCTGCCTCGTCGATCGTCGAACCCCGCTCGACTTCTTTTGACCAGATAGATTTCTTGATAGTTAAACTATCTGGTAGCTCGACTATCTGTTTGATAGTTCGACTATCTGTTCTGTTTGATGTTCGACTATCTTCCTTGATAGTTCAACTATTTGATAGCTCGACTATCTGTTCTGATAGTTCGACTATCTACTGTAGTAGTTTGACTATCTGCTTTGATAGTTCAACTATCTGTTTCGTTCGACTATCTGTTTGATAGTTCGACGATCTCTGTGGTTCGTTCGACGATCTCTGTGGATCGTTCGACGATCTTTTGTCTGCCTTTAGTAATTTTGTACTCCTTCTGTTCTATGATTTATTTCCTATTTATTTGGCATATTTTATTAAAGATTATTTCATTGATTTTATGCATACATCTCAAGGCAATCTTTGCCCCATCCTTTGTGCATAAGTCATGCTTTATCTGACAAAGTTTTTTGTCTTATTAGTTGAAATATCTTTTTGCTTTATCTATCATGCTGTCCTTTATAGCCGTTAGACTGAAAAGTCTTCTCTGGCCGTAAAGAGTTTAGTCTGATGTGACTTTCTCTACTATTCTTTTATCAGATTGGATATGCAGCTTCTTAGAAAGCTTTATCCCTTTATAGCATATCTGTCTGCAGGATATGTTTTTTGTATTGTGCTATTTGTAGCCCAGATCGCAGATCTCGGAAGAAGACAAAGTTCAAACAAAGATTAGAGCTGTTACAGAGGCTAATATATAAAGAGCTTCTTTTGAAAGAAGTTTAACACAACAACAACAACACTCATATACATACATATACTAAGCAAGCAGAATATACACAGAGTGATTAAAAAAACAAGAAGAGATACAGCTCTCAGATATTGTTACATTCAACTGAGAAGATCAACCTTCTTCAACTCTCTCTTCTTCAATCCTGAGTTCATCCTACTGCTAGGAACATTCACTCAGAGTCTCAAGAAGAAGAAGAAGAAGGAAGAAAAGTTGTTGAAGAAGAACATCCATTACAAATCAAGAGTCTTCTTCAAGCTGCTCCTTCAAGAACTTCAAGATAGCTCTCTGTCAAGAGTTCAGAAGAGTTCCTGCACCCTAAAGCAAGATTTCTTCCTGGATATCACTAAGCCAGGGGGAGCCTTGATTCCTTAGAGCTCTCTAGCTCTGTGCAATCCACTTGCTTCTCTAATATTGTTTTAACAATAGAGAAGACCCTCTAACTCTCTCTCAACCTCCTGTATAAAGGGTTATTACTCCCTTCAAAAGTGAACCTTTGTGGCAGGGCACCTGATCAAAAACCTGTGTTGGATTTTGAGCTCCTGATCAAAAGCTCAAAGGGTCTACTTGATCTACCTAAAGCAGATCAGTTGGTGGCAGGGCACCTGAACAAAACCTGTAGTGGATTCCTACCAGGGTGGTAGAAGAGTGGACGTACCTATTTAGAGGGAACCACTATAAACCTCTTGTGTCGTCTGTGTTGCTTACTTTAATTATTGCACTGTGGCTGTGAGTAGAAATAACTAGGATTGTCAGTTGCTGTGATAGGACCAAAGCTCAACTGTAATTATAGTTAGCTTTCTCTTGTGCACTTCACTTTGTGTTAGGCTCTAGGGTTTCAAATATCTATAAACTCATTCCGCAAATTAACTCTAAGGAAGTTGGGTTGGGTGTCATAATTTTTGAATACTCTATTCACCCCCCGCCCCCTCTAGAGTTGTATTTATCCTCACTTTCAATTGGTATCAGAGGGAGGTTGACTGACTGTATAGGCTAACACCTGAGTCACAAAATCCTTATAGATACCAAGTTTATAGACATTCACTTCATGGCCCAGTACAAGGATTATTCTAGCACCAGACCTCCAGTTTGCAACTTAGCTAAGTTCAGCATCTGGAAGGCAAGAATCAAGTTATATATGAATTCTATTGATGAAGATATTTTTTATTCTATTTTGACAGGACCTCCAACACCACTTGCTGCAACCACTGCTACAATATCTACAAATCTCAGTACAGTGCCACCTCCAGACTACAATGATGCATACAAGAAGGCCAAGATAGCTGATGTTAAAGCAATGAATATTCTGGCTCAGACCATGTCTGATGAAACCTTTTAGAAAGTGGCTGATTGCACTTCTGCAAAAGCCATGTGGGACTCACTGAACCAGATTGTAGCTGGTTTAGCTGTTTAGAGAAAGGACAGAAGGTCCAACCTTATATCTCAATATGAAAACTTCAAGAAGACTGAAGCTGAATCAGTTGAAGGAATGTACACCAGGCTCAGCTCAATCATCAATGAGCTGAGAACCCTTGATAAGGAGATAACATTGACAGAGGTCAATGATAAGATACTGATGTGCTTCCCCAGCACATGGGATCTCAGGATCTGGCCCATCAAAGAGGCTAAAAGTACAACTGAGATCTCAACTGAAGCTCTCCTTGGCAAACTCAAATCTTTTGAGCAAGTGCTGAAGTCCAGGGAAGCTGAGGCTGGAGCTAAGACTCCAACTCCAACAAGGAAAGAGCAAACCCTTGCTCTAAAAGATGCTGATGCTTCTGAAGGAAGCCAATCAAATGAGGAGCTAATGGCACTCTTTGCCAAAAGGTTTCTCAAGATGGGCAGAAAGGACTTCATAAAGAAGTCTTCAAGATATGAAGACAAACCAAGGTATGACAGATCTCCTGCTAAAGAAATTATCTGTTATGGTTGCAGGAAACCTGGACACATTCTACCAGAGTGTCCAGAGGAAAAGAACAAGGATAAGAGGAAAGAAAAATAACATCAGAAGAAGCACTCCAAGTCCTCCTCCTACAAAAATAAGAAGAAGGAGAAAGGATTTGTTGCTAAAACCTGGAGTGATTCAGATGAGGAATCTTCCTCCTCAAGCTCCAGTGAAGATGAGGAAGAGAAGAAGGCAAAGAAAATTTGCCTAATGGCAATTGATGCCTGCAGCAACCACTCAGCTGCAGAGAGTTCTGATGATGATGAAGAAATGCCTACAAAAGATTAAGTATTATCTTCTTATGATTTTTCTTCTGCTGAATTTAAATCTGAATTTAAATCCCTTTGTTTAGATTTAATTAGTTCAAAAAAAGAAATTAAGGAGCTTAGAAATAGGATAGCAGAATCAGAAATCCTCTCCATTGAAAATGCTAGGTTAGAAGCAGAACTCACTAAGTCCAGTGAAGAAATAAAATTTCTTAAAAATGAACTAGCTAAGTCAAAAAGATTAGAAGAATCTCTAAATGGTAGAAGCCTTAAGCTGCTAGAGATCACTAGCATGACAAACACTAGGTCAGGCAAAAATAAGCTAGGCTTAGGAGCCTCATCAAGTGGACCCACCTTGGTTCTTAAAAATCATCTTTCAACTCCAGTAAACTTTATTTCAGCTGATGGAATAAAGAATACTGAGCAAGTAAATTTAATTAACAAAGCCTTAAATAAAGCTAAGAGAGAAAAGAGAAAGCAAAAATTTAATGAACTATAAAAGTCATCGAACGCAGCTCGACGATCGCAGGCTCAATGGTCGAACGATGCTTGACGATCTGAGCACCGATCGTCGAATGATGATCGACGATCTCAATATGATTTTCAAAATAATCACCTGAACCTTAGAAATTCTAATGTAAATAGAAACCCTAGGTTTATTGACCCATCAACTGCATGGAGAATTCCACCTAGGAGATCCTATCCCTTAGGATATCAACCCCAACCTGCTTATTCTTTTATTTCAAGTTTTCATTATGTGAAGAATAATGGACCCAAGGTTGTCTGGGTCCACAATGTCTAACTGTTTAATTTGCAGGTGAAGACCTATCCAATTACTAAAGATAAATGGTATTTGGATAGTGGCTGTTCCAAACACATGACAGGAAACAAAGAAAATCTGTCAAAATACAAGGCCAAGCTTGGACCAAAGGTGATCTTTGGGGATTCCAGCTGTGGTCAAACTGAAGGATATGGTAGGATTACTATTGGAGCAGTAATATTCAAAAGGGTTGCATATGTAACTGGACTGAAGCACAACCTAATCTCAGTAAGCCAGTTATGTGATGCAGGTTATCAGGTATCTTTCACTAACACTCTCTGTAATATTACTTTAAATAGTAATGTAGTGTTAGTAGGCATTAGACAGGGTAATATTTATTTAGTAGATTTTAACTCAACTCAATCTAAAATCTGCCTGTTTAATGAAGTAACAAATAATAACACCTTATGGCATAGGAGGCTTATCCATGTTAACCTCAAGAACATATCTAGGTTATCTAAATACAACCTTGTTAGAGGTTTACCTTCTTGCCCCTACAAGAAGGAAAGCCTATGCAAGGCTTGTCAATTAGGCAAGCAAACAAAAAACTCCTTTAAATCTGTAAATAAAAGTGATTCACCTAGAATCCTGTATTTATTACATTTGGACCTTTTTGGCCCAACAAATGTACAGAGTCTAGGAGGGAAGTTTTACACTTTAGTGATTGTAGATGACTTCTCTAGGTTCACTTGGGTGTTCTTCTTGAGAACTAAGGCTGATAACTTCAAAGTTCTTATAGACTTTCTGTTATGTGTGCAGACTGAGTATTCTACTCATGTGGCCTTGTTTAGAAGTGATCATGGTACTGAGTTTGAGTCTCTTCTCATGCAAGAATTCTGTGAGAAAGAAGGTATCAAACATAGCTTCTCTGCTCCTAGAACTCCCCAACAAAATGAGGTAGTGGAAAGGAAGAATAGAACCCTGATTGAAGCTGCTGGAACATTATTGGCAGATGCTAACATGCCTCTCTCTTATTGGGCAGAAGCTGTTAGCACAGCTAATTATGTCTTGAACAGATGTCTTATACACAAGCTTAAGAGTAAAACTCCTTATGAGTTGCTTAAAGGAAAGAAACCTAAAATTAATTATTTTAGAGTCTTTGGTTGTGTAGTGTATATTCACAATAACAACAAAGAAAACCTTAGAAAGTTTGAAGCAAAAGCTTCAATGGGAATTTTTCTTGGATATTCCCAAGTAAGCAAAGCTTATAGGGTCTTTAACAAATCAACATCTAAAATAGAGGAGTCTGTGCATGTTTATTTTGATGAGTCAAAGATGTTTTACAAGGAGAAGGAAACTTCTCCTTCCTCAAGCTCATTGTAGGTACCTGAGTCATGCAAAGATGTCACTCAAGAGATTCTCCATCTTTCAACTCTTCATATCACTGATTCAGACAGTGATGGAGACACTATGGAATCAGTTGCTGTACCACCAACAGTTGATCCAATTCCTCAAGAGGAATTAATCCAAACTATTATTGAAGATCACATCCCACCTGCTGATATTGTCACACTTAGAGATCATCCTACATCTCAAGTGATTGGTGACAAATCAGCTGGTGTGCAAACAAGACATCAATTAAGACAGGATGTGATGCATGCTTGTTTCATTTCACAGATTGAGCCCCTCACCATAAAATATGCTGAGCTAGATCCCCACTAGATCATTGCTATGCAAGAGGAGCTTAATCAATTTGAAAGATGTAAAGTATGGACTTTGGTTCCAAGACCTAAAGGCCAACTGATCATAGGCACCAAGTGGGTGTTCAGAAACAAGTTGGATGCAAATGGAATTATTGTAAGGAACAAAGCTAGGCTTGTAGCTCAGGGTTACAGACAGGAGGAAGGTATAGACTATGACTAAACCTTTGCCCCTGTTGCAAGGCTAGAGGCAATAAAGATCTTTCTAGCCTATGCAACCTATATGAAGTTTAATGTCTTTCAGATGGATGTCAAGAGTACATTCCTAAATGGTGAGCTAAAGGAAGAGGTGTTTGTTGAACAACGTCCTAGGTTTGTCTCTTCAACTCAACCCTCATTTGTTTACAAGTTGCAAAAAGCTCTTTATGGACTTAAACAAGCACCCAGAGCCTGGTATGAGACTCTATCTAGTTTCCTGTTAGAGCACAACTTTGTTAGGGGAGTAGTTGATAGAACCCTTTTCGTTAAGCACCACAAGGACAACATCCTGTTAGTTCAAGTCTATGTGGATGATATTATTTTTGGCTCCACTGATCCCAAACTGTGCAAAAAGTTCTCAAACCTGATACATTCTAAGTTTGAGATGAGTAGTATGGGTGAGCTGTCTTACTTTCTTGGTCTCCAAGTAAAGCAAGATGTTGATGGCATCTTAATCTCCCAATCCAAATATGCCAAGGAATTGGTAAAGAAGTTTGGGATGGCTGATGCTTCATCAATGCATACACCCATGGCTACTAATGTAGTTATAGATTCTGATGATTAGGGTAAGACAGTTGATCAGAAAAACTATAGGGCCATTGTTGGTTCCCTATTGTATTTAACTACAAGTAGACCAGATATAATGTTTGCCACATGCCTATGTGCTAGATTCCAGGTCAACCCCAAGGAATCTCATTTGATTCTTCTCAAAACAATTTTGAGATACCTGAAGGGATGTCCAAATTTAGGACTATGGTACCCAGCTGAATCAGAATTTGAGTTAATTGGATACTCTGATTCTGACTATGCTGGTTGTAGAGTTGACAGGAAAAGTACCTCAGGAACTTGTCAGTTCCTGGGAGAGAGATTGGTCTCTTGGTTCTGTAAGAAACAGGCTTCTGTCTCAACTTCAATTATAGAGGCTGAATATATAGCAGCTGCTAGTTGTTGTTTACAGATCCTGTGGATTCAAAACCAACTTTTGGATTATGGGTACACACACAAGAACACCAAAATCATGTGTGACAGTACCAGTGCTATCTCCATTGCACAAAATCCTGTGCACCACTCTAGGACTAAGCACATTGAGATCAGGCACCATTTTCTAAGAGATTTTGTGGAAAAGAACAAGATCAGCCTTAAGTTCATATCCACTGACCTTCAGAGAGGTGATATTTTCACCAAGCCCTTATGTTAACTCGGAATCCGCGACTAGTTCTCCATGTTTACAAGTCCGGGCGGCTTGTTCTTTCTAGCCGCCATTCTCAGTAAACCGGCCTGTCCTTGCCCAAGTCGCGCGACCTATGTCCCAGGTCGTTATCAGAGGGAGTCCAGATCATCCCGTCCATAGGCCAGGACTCTCAACTCGCTGGAGGAAGCCCGCCAGGCCGCACGGCCTTTCCTCTGCCCTCTTTTCTTTCTTGGTTGCTTCCCGTCACCGCTGCCCGGTTTTCCTGTACCCCGGGTAGCCGGTAATTTTAGCCCTGCCCGTTTGGGCAGGCCCCCAAGCCTAAAAATAGGGGGCGGGAGTACACCCAAAGCACGCTGACTCGAGTCCAAGAGCTCGCTTGTTAAGAGCTGCGGCCTCGATTCTAGTCCTTTACGGTCTATTATCCGGTCGGCTTCTTCTTTTCTTCTTTCCTTTCTAAGTGTAATCGCTTAATTTCTTATAAAAGGAAAGCCCGCCGCAGGAGAGGCATTCAGGCCGCGGCGGGCGAACTCTGGTGTTGCCGCTGGTAGCGGCCCTTTCTCTCTTTTTTCTATCCGGTCTTATCCGCCATTCCTAGCTGCTAGTAACCGACTAGCCGACAGTCTTTTCCCTATACCTTTCCCCAGTGCTCGAACGGTTAGCTGGTGGTGCCCGTTTTCCCCGTCGTATTTTGTGCATCAACAGTTAACACGCGGCCTTCAGATCTCGGTTGGTCGGTGAAAATACGCGGCTAGATATTGTCAGACAGCGCGACCGCTAGAGCTTAGCGGCTAGTCGAGCAAGCAGCAGCATGGGCGGTTAGCCTGTTCAGTAACCACTTGCCGTTCTATCCGCTCGGTCAAACTGCAGCTGTTCGGTGGTCTCTAGATACGTGTTGATTGTTATTATTTGCAATGAATCTCCTGAGGAATGACAGTAATTTCTTATAATCTACTCGGGATCTCTTAGAGAGGGAAGAGGAAGTTTCTTTTCCGTTCATCGATCGAATTCGCTGGGATACCGTTGCTGATGATTTCATAGAGCCTTGCTTGTCACGCTTTTCTGGGATTAGTGATCCAATTTCACATCTACAAGCATTTGAAGCGGTTGTTTCTTTAAAGCCATGTCGGATGGAATCAAGTGTAAGCTTTTTCTAATGACCTTCGACGGTCTTGCTCAGGAATGGTTTCATGGTTTGCCTTCTCGGTCTCACTTGCTTCGGGGATTTTCAAAAACAGTTCCTGTTGAGATTCGATACCTTCAGGAAGCGGAAGAGAAACCCAGTAGCTCTTTTCCAAATCAAGCAGGAAGTTGACGAGTCTACTCCTCATTTCGTTGATCGATTTCAAAACAAAACGCTCGATATCGTTAACATTCATCCAGACTTTTACAAATATGCCTTGATAAGTGGACTTCGAGAAGGTCCTCTCAAATTTAAAGTTAGCAAAAAAGAGCCAAAGACTTATGGGGATCTTATTAAAATAGCTAATCGATTCATAATGGGTGAAGCAGCAAATGCTAACTATATATCTTTCTTGAATCAGATGGATAGGGAACATCATAAAAATTCTTATCATCAACCCGGTTCTTCCCAAAACGCTTCGGAACCTCCACAACAGAATAAATCATCAGAGTTTGTGGAAGCTTGCCCTATCATGTCTTTTGATCCTAAAACACTCAAGTATGAAAGGTACTCAGACAGGTATGTCAAGTTCAAAATTTCTATGGAAGATCTTCTGCTGGTTTTTGCTAGTATGAAAGAATTCAAAAAGCCTCGACGTATGAAATCAAAGATTGAACATCGGCATGGAGAACTTTTTTGTAAATATCATAAGGATATTGGTCACAACACAAAAGATTGTCGGGCTCTTCGGAAACTAGCAGATCAATTCGCAAAGGCAGGGAAATTACAAGACTATGTTGTCCTATGATCCTCCAGCACATTTTCCGCTGACAAAGCGGATGTTACAAATGCATATTTTGTTGTTAAATAGTGGAAGTGTTTGAAGCAGTAGTATCTTGTTTGTCTTTCTTTTACATGTCATGTATCTCCCATGTGTTCGGAGTTTCTTGCATTTGATTCTTTTCTTTTGATAACGACAGTTGCAATAGATATAACAGCAAACCAGTCCTCACCAGCATCCAGCTTCGCAAATATCTTTCGACAGTCGTCGACAATTGGGTTCAATCAGGCTTCAAGCCCATATCCTTTTACTAAGCTTTCCACTAGAAATAAGCATTCATATGCCCTCTGAATTCTACTTCTTAGCTTTGCATTTAACATTGACATACGTATGTGGACATTTACTTATAACAAAAATAATATTACCTTTTTGGCCCTCCACATCCCGCACGACATCAGTACAGATGTGTAGTGGCAATCCCGCTCGACATAAGTCGTCGATATAAACCCCGCTCGACATCAGTCGCCGATGTGAACCTCGCTTGAATCATTCGCAGATGAGTTGAAATCAGATCTTCTTTAGGAGAGTTGTGACTCTTGATCTATGTTGCAAGACAGTGCAGGCAGAATTTTTGTTATCATTTCAACCTGCAAATTACGGTGGTAGATAAATTATGGTTTTCATATATTATTATTGTTATGCTGATCAGTTCATAGATCTCGCAATTATTCGTTCCAGCTTATCCACCGTCTCACGGTCTTACAGCCTGGTCAATTTACATTACACAGTGCGCAGATCGCGTGGTTACATGTTCCGGTTTGTTTTATTCGGCTAATGGCATCTCTGCCGGTTTATTACTAATAAACTCAGGAATTCGGCCGACTTGATTCTATCAGATGATTCCAGTCCGCCGGCTTATGGTATTATCCTCTACCCTTGAGTAATTTTCATATCGGAAGCGTGGTCTACATTAATGTTCGGACAGGCCGCCACCATAAGCTTGATTATTAAAGTTTCTTATCGGTTTATTTACTTAGCCGAGCGGCTTATTTATCGCTATATATCTTTTTGATCTCTAAACTATGGCCTATCGGCAATCAATTATATTAGTCATACGACCTCATATTGCATATAAATGATAGCCGGCAATAGCAGAACTACTTTACCTTCTTGGCGAATACTATCCTGACCGCCCGGTTTGTGGCTCTAAATACGTTCGAAGGTGATCGAATTGTTATAAACTCACAGACGACTAGTATACTCGGCTACTAGTATTCTATTCGGGTTTAACTAGAATACTTATTATTCGGTGAAGTCATCAATGAGATTTCTTAAGTCGGAAACGAGTAAGAAAGATTAAACCGCATATATAAGCAAGTAAGTAAAATTGCAGTACAATGGATTTTCACAAAAGGTAAAATATTTTCATTTCTATAGTCAAGTACAAAAAGTAGACCGTGCGGTTTACAAAATCATACCGCCGGTCTCAAAAATATATAAAATTGTTACAAGTATTTTATCCTAGCTATCCGGCTTTAGTTTTTTAGGCGCAGGTGCGCCGGAGTCCGATTCACCATCGACATCGACCTCGGACGGCGAGTATTCGCCGCTGTCGGACGAAGACGTGTGCGAACTGCCGGACTCCCCGGTCTCTGACCATGCGGCATCAACCCGTGCGGTCTCAGACGCTTGACCGCCAGTTTCTGAAGAAGCGGTCTCGCTCCCGCTTCCTTCGTTGTGCTCCACTTCATCTTCTACCTTGCCCTCGCCCTCTCCATCGACCTTCTCCTTGCCCTTCAGCGCTCGATAAACCGCGGCCACCCTTTTCTTCAAGGGTGGATACAGGTCGGCGCAGGTGAAGTCGGTGAATTCTAGGGCGAGGCCGCCGCGATCTCGAAGGCGTTTCAGTGCTCCGTCGATCCCTTGGACAAGCTGCGGAAAGACCGCGTCCTGAAAGGCCGAGTTGGCCGGATCATACATTTTCTGCAAAGGAAAAAGGTCAGTCCGAGCGGCTTGTTAAATCAGGCTGCATAAATCAGGTAATATCTTACCGCATTGAGTTCCTTCAAGCATGCGTTTTCTTCCTACTTTTCGGCGAGTTGCCGCTTCAGGTCGCCTTCACTTGCGACTAACCGCCTATGGGCCATGCCCATATAGTGGTTAGCCACGAAGCTTCTCGCGCCGACCTGCGCGGCAAAGCGCGAGAAATGCTCTTCTGGTATCTTTTTCAGCGCTTTCAGGTTGCGCCTACCATACAAAGCCGTGCCAGCCGCAGAGGCGTGGCGGCTTATCGTTTCCTTCCCCCAGTTAGGGAGGGCGGTGGAAACTTGGACTGATTCTCCGTCTGCATTCCACTGCATGGTGGGGTTGTTGTGGAGATCCTTCAAGCGGCTGCCCATACCATGCAGCGTGAAGTCGCTGGAGGAGTCTGATGCTCCTTCCTCTTCAGCCCGCTCCGGCCTGGCCCTCTTGGCCCTTTTCTCCCATTGTGTAAGGGTTAGGCTGCCAGGAGTTAGCGGCTTGTTCAGTGGGACCGCAACGACAGCTGCAAGGCAAATTTGACAAGTCAGATGGCAAGCCGCGCGGCTAGCTGAGCAGTTTGGTTGGCTGATACTTACTGTCCTCCGCGTGAACATCCTCCAAAGTTGGGAGCAGCGGGAGGTAGTGGACAACGTCTAGCCGCTCGCCCTTGAAGAAGTCGAAGATATCCTTCTCCAGGCCGTCCAGTCCGCTGCTGCCAAAAGCGGCTTCGTCGCGAACCTGTGGATGGACCGGCAGGAGTCCGAGTTGGCCTTCGAAGATCAGGTACCTCTCTGACCAATTCGGGATTTTGTTCTCCAGGTTGACGACCTTCAGCCCCCGGCAACCAAAGTACAGATGCCCTCTAAAGATCTATGTTCCAGAGTCCGGAATAGACCGGACGGAGAAGCATTCTCTGAACAGCTTTATCGAGAAGGGAACTCTCTCCGACCTCAAGTAGGAGATGAAGCTGTAGATAGCCACGATAGAATTCGGCGGCAGCTGTCCTGGCACTACCCAATAGTGATCGAAGACCGCTACGGCTTCCATCAGCACAGGGAAGCGGAAGCCGCAGTCAAAGTGATCGACAGGAATAGCGATCTGGTTGGCTGTAGAGGTGTTGATTCGTTCGTAAGAAAGAGGAAGCCGCGCGAGCAGCGGGGTGTCTTTCATGTACTTCTCTACAAAGCTATCTAGCTCGACTTGAGTAAGCCGACCTTCTTTGTGGTCCGCCGAATGGAAAGCAGAAGCCGCATCAGTCCTGACGGCAGAAGCTTTTTCAGACCGCATCGACTTTGCTTTAGCTCGCATCCTATTCTTTCGTGCCGAAGTCTCCGGGCCATCTCCTTTTTTAGATTTTCTACACAGCTACAGTGATGGTTATCAAATCGCGGTTTGTTTTCTAGCTGCACGACCTAGCCTGTAAGAGAAAGTATTCAAACCGCAGAACAGTTCGGCAGTTCGCGCAGCCAAGTTCCTGTACTTAGCAAAATTCACAAAGCAAAAATATAGCATCTATGATATTCAAACCGCAGAGAGCCGCAAGCAATTCGCAGTAACATACAATCAAATATACAACAATTATTCACAACAATCAGACTGTCCGGAATCACGAGTTGATGCTTATTACAAAGCCAAATAGAGTTCTCATAATTATTTCTCTCCACTTTCTGGAGCTTCTCGACCAACTCGTGCGACTTGGTCTCCGACCTGTACCAGCTGGACGTATGCTTGACTGACAAGGTTGTGGATGGAGTGCAGAGTCCGATGAACTCGCAAGGTATCACGATCTACGTGGGCGAATGGAACCAGCGGTAGAGCACGATCTCCCGGGTCGCCAGAAGAAGCGACCTGCCTAACCGTCGCGGCTACTGGTGACTGCGAAGTCTCTCCGAAAGCCGGGCGATTTGGTAGTTGCTGCTGTTCAGCAGTCGTCCCAGCAGGTCGTAAGCCTATGCCGGCCTCCTCTGGTCGATCCTTATCCCTTTCCTCGTCAAGTCGAGCGGTGTCCGCCCTTTCCCTCTCAATCCGGCAGAGCATCAGCACTAAAGCTTGCAGGTCAAGTTTCTCTGTCTTCTCCTGCTCTAGGTTGGCCAGCGCCTCCTGTGTTCTTTGCTCAGCGGCCTCCAGCTTAGTCCGCATCGTTGTCTTCTCCTCCTCCAAGCTGTCCATGGCTTCCTGCATCCTTTTATCAGCGGCCTCCAGCGCAGTCCGCTTTGCCGCTTTCTCCATGTCCACGGTGGCCAGTGCCTCCTGCACCCTTTTGTTAGCGGTCTCCAACATAATCCGCGTCGTCGCTCTCTCCAACTCCAAGCTGACCAGGGCTTCCTGCGTCCTCTTCTCAGCGGCCTCCACCTCAGACCGCATCGTTCCTTTCTCCAGTTCCAAGTTTTCCAGCACTTCTCGTGTTCTCTTTTTAGCGGCCTCCAGCATAGACCGCTGATCTTCCTCCTGAAGTCGCCACTCTTCTTCCCTGGCTCGAAGGGCCTCGGCATGCCCCCTTATCCTAGCCTGCAAGGCAGCGACTTCACCCTGGAATTCGGCTGTCCTTTGATCGCGAATATTGGGAGGAAGCGGCGGTATCAGTGGAAGTAGGCAGGTGGTCAGATCGCTCGGCTTGATGGCAGTTTCAGGTGCACCTGCAGCGAATAAACAAGCGGTTAGATTCAGTCGCATAACCGACACCTTTTAAAAGATCTCGTTAGAACGAGACCGCAGCCCGTGGTTATCTCTCCTTCAAAAGCCGCAGTATCAAGTCTAGCCGCTGGTCGCCTAGACCTTTCGGAGTCTGTTCGCTTCAGCTTTTATTTTCATAGCCGCGCGGTCTCTTTAGCTTTTCTTTTTAGTTGTGCCATGGTCAGGAAGAAGCTCGTCGGCGGATTAAAAATTGTGTCTGCTCCCTTCTTCCGTGACCGCGGCTTGTAGAATTTTACAATACGCTTAACTTCTGCCTGTTTACCTTGCAGGGGAGGAAATGTAGTCGCCACCTGCTTCCCGGTGATTAATTTCTTCATCTCCTCTATCTTCTCTCTGAGTTTTAATTTTTCAACTCCTTCTGAAGCCGCAGGAGTCGGTTCGCCAAGCTTCTCTCCTGTAACTTCGACATCGGCGTCGGTGACCTCTGTAGAAGCCGGCGGAGTTGCCAGTAACTTGTCCTGCTGCTGAAATTTCTCCATGCCATTTAGGATGTCACTCAGAGATTCGCTAACCACATGCGTACTCTCTGGCTCGTCCGGCTTGGAGGATGGAGTCGACAGACCCTCAGATACGTCTTTCTCTCGCGGCTTAAACTGCACACTAGCCGCTCCGATCTTCACAGAAACATTGCGGTTATCAACCCGCATCTTCCGCGCTTTCCTCTCCATCCTTTCATCAAGGGTCTCGACCTTTTTCTTACGTCGCTTCAAGTGGCCGACTATTGTCTCTGCCCACTTCCTCTTCTCATTCAGAGACCGCTCGGCCTCCAGTTGCTTCTCTGAGTCGTCCTCATCAACGACGATCAAATCAGTAGATGCGGGAAACTCGCACGGTTTGGAAGATTCCACACTCTTCTCCTCTGCCCCAGCGATCTTCAGAAGGGGTTCACCTGATGGAGAGTAGGTAATGTCGAAGGATTTGGTGGCTCCGGCTGGCGGGAGAGCAGATTTGAAACAGCTTCGACTTTGGTAACGGCCTGCGAGGATTCCGCGATGACTTCCATCGGTTTCTTTCCAGAATCAGAAGCCGCCGGTGTGATCGGCTTCTTAGTTTTCTTCTCAGGCTGTTGGTCGGAACTGTCCGCTTTTCTGCTCCTCTTTTTCGACCCAGACGACTTCTTTTCGCGAACTAGCATCGAGGACATGACGTCCATCTTGTAGAAGTCTCTGTCGGCTTGGAGGATTCTAACCGCAAGTGGCGAATAGTGACCCGTGGCTTGACAGAAATCTTGACGAAATGGCAGAGACCTCGGCATTTTATAGACGCAGAAGCATTAATGGCAGTCGCGGTCTCCGGCTTAGCTCTACATTTTCGAAGTTTTTTAGAAACTTAAAAATGTACGGGGATTATGTTAACCCGGAATCCGCGACTAGTTCTCCAGGTTTACAAGTCCGGGTGGCTTGTTCTTTCTAGCCGCCATTCTCAGCAAACTGGCCTGTCCTTCCCCAAGCCGCGCGACCTATGTCCCAGGTCGCCGTCATAGGGAGTCCAAATCAGCCCGTCCAGAGGCCAGGACTCTCAACTCGCCGGAGGAAGCCCGCTAGGCCGCGTGGCCTTTCCTCTGCCCTCTTTTCTTTCTTGGTTGCTTCCCGTCACCGCTACCCGGTTCTCCTGTACCCCGGGCAGCCGGTAATTTGAGCCCTGCCCATTTGGGCAGGCCCCCAAGCCTAAAAATAGGGCGCGGGAGTACACCCAAAGCACGCTGAGTCGAGTCCAAGAGCTCGCCTTTTAAGAGTTGCGTCCTCGATTCTAGTCCTTTGCGGTCTATTATCCGGCCGGCTTCTTCTTTTCTTCTTTCCTTTCTAAGTGTAATCGCTTAATTTCTTATAAAAGGAAAGCCTGCCGCAGGAGAGGCATTCAGGCCGCGGCGGGCAAACTCTGGTGTTGCCGCTGGTAGCGGCCCTTTCTCTCTTTTTTCTATCCGGTCTTATCCGCCATTCCTAGCCGCTAGTAACCGACTAGCCGACAGTCTTTTCCCTATACCTTTCCCTAGTGCTCGAACGGTTAGCTGGTGGTGCCCGTTTTCCCCGTCGCATTTCGTGCATCAACACCTTAGATGAACAGAAGCATCTGTTCTGTTTGGTTCAACTAGGCATGATTAATGGAAAAGACTAAGTGTGACTTCTGCCTTGTTAAAATCTGTTTGAAGATCGTCGAACGACATTCGACGATAGTCGAATAGGTCGAGCCTATCGTCGACCTATGGGTGACGACGGCTTGTTTGCTTGTGAAGACAGAAATAGTCGAACGATTGATCGACTACTCTGCTTCAGGAAATGATCGTCGAACGACCGTTCGACTATCGTCTCCACTATCTGTTAAAACAGGTCGATGATTGTCATTTTAATATAAAACCGATGGTCGACCTAGGTTAAGAGATTGTCTTTTTAGTAGTCGACAGAGCTCATCTTTTCGTATTCCGTCTTTCTACTTGAGCTCTACCCCGTGCCTTCTGCTCTTCATTTTCGTCGTCCTCTCCAACCAAATCGATGGCGATTGCTCCAGCTCTCCTGACAAAAATGAAGTTTGACGTCGGTTTCAACATGGATTTCGACTCGTTCAGTGTCTGCGATGCGGAGATTATAGAGATGCTACAGCTCTGCAAGGATCAAAGATTGGAAAAGCTGATGTCAACAAGGATCAAGATCAACATTCCAGAGATCAAAGAATGGGTTTACTCTTCGTCTTCCAGCGACGAATCCATGACCGGGACAATAGGCGGCGAAGAGTTAATCCTGACTCCTGCCGTACTGACTGAATTTTTTGATTATTGAATGGATAAGAAGAGTATGACCAAGATACTCAAGAGTATGGAAGAATGCTCGTCGAGCTAGGAAATGTTGAGGGCATTCCTACAAAGTTGTTGAAAGTGAACTTCCCTTTGAGGATTAAGTTCTTAGCTGAACTTGTTGGAAAAGTGCTGTTAGGTAAGCACTCAGCTCATGACAATATAACCACGCAGCAGTTTCCTTGATGAGTGCAATTATCAATAAGAAAGAGATAAATTGGGCAGGGATAATGTTTGATTTGATAAGAAAGAAGAACAACAAGAAGGAAGTAACCCTTGGAAGGGTAATAGGAATTTTACTAAAAGAAAAATATCCTCAACTGTTGGGTACAGTTGCAACTTCCATCAATGCCAGTAAGAAAATGGATCCCACCTTATTTGTTAAGTGGAAAAGGAGCATTCAGAAGCCTTCACCAGCTGGGGTAGCTCCTGTTTTATCTGAGAACACCAGGACTGTACCAGTCACTCCCCACCTACATGAAGAAGGCTCCTCCATTCCCCTCATCACTTCTACTTCTGCATTGCCATCCACCTCTACATTACCATCCATTTCTTCTGCATTACCATCCACTTCCACTAAAGTACCATCTACATCCACTGCCTCTCTTCTACTTGATTCCTCCACTATTCTCCATGCATCATCACCAGCATCACCAATTCCTTCACATCTTGCTGGGATTTCTAATCCTAGCTTTGATCTGTTGGTATTTGAGACTCTACCCACTCCACCTCAGTCACCAATTTCTCATCCAGATCATATTGATCTTCCTGCATCTACTCATCAATCCCCAGTTCACAACATATCTCATCAGGAGACCACCATCCCTGATGATCTTCCATCTACTGATATTCCCCCATCCACATCTTTTGAAATCACCCAACCTTTCATTTCAAACATCCTGGAGCTAATTACTCCTTCAATCAAAATCATGATTGAAGAAGCAATTGCACCTCTTATTTCTACCATCTCTTCCCTGACATCCTCCATCATAGCCCTCTCCAAGTATGCTGAGCCCTATTCATTTAGGGGCCTGACTTCAGTATCTACTTAAATCGGGCAGGGGGAGATGTTCGAGGAAGATGCCTCAGGACTACCCCTTGTTACTCTTCCAGCAGATCCCCAAGCTGAAATTCAAAAAGAAATAGTAGTTCTAGTTGACATTATAACATCATCTGCAGAACCAGAACTAGTTCAGAGGCCATCTGATATCATAATGGAAGTAGAATTTTCCTTCAAAGTGTGCCTTGAAGAAGCCTCCACTCCCATAGTTTCTCTATTCCTAGAAGGAGTCATTACCTCCTATCTAGATGACTTGTGGGAGTTAGAAAATTCTGAAGAAAATCCTGAAGGTAATTCATTTACTCAATTCCTTGACATGTTAACTGACATGCTAGCTTGTGAATACCTGGAAGGGATGTTTCGATACCATTTAGAACACCTTTGTGTCCCTTTGGTTTCAGATCTAGTTCAAGAAGTTCAAGCTGCTCAAGAACCTGCTCAACAACCAGCTCCAGAACCAGCTCCAGAACCAGCTCAAGAACCTGCTGTTCAAGATCTTGTATCTACTCCTCCATCTCAGATAGCTGTGCAAGATGAACTGGTCCTCAAGACAGTTATAGGTGAGCCAGAAAAAGTTTCAGATGATCAAGAAGAAAGATCTAAAGTCTGGGATGACACCCCAGGACTAGACCTGGATACTCTTCTGGCACAGGATTCCTTAGAAGAAGAAAGAGAGAAAGCTGCATTAAAAGCCAAAGAACAAGCTGAGCAAGAGGCTTTTGATCCCTATGATCAACCTCAATCATCTCATTCTGATGATGAGGATGATTCTGATGAGTCAGAAGGTTCTAAGAAGAAGAAAGCAGCAAAAAGAAAAAGGAAAGCTGCTGCTCCTCCTCCTCCTAATCCTGATCATGATGTTCCCTATTACATACTGAAAGGGATAGATCCCAAATCTAAAGAATATCAACATTGGATGGGACTATCCAAAAACCAACAAAAGCAGAAAAAGAAAAGCAAAAGATATGACAGTCCAGCTCCAAAGTGGAATCCCAAAGGCCCTTCTCCTCCTCCTCCAAGTGCAGGAGCCTCTGGAAATGTATCTGCCAATCCATAAGCCCCTTCTGCTAGATTCACTCCGTCTCAAGCACATCAAAGAAGAAGTAATTCAGGATATCAAGGCATATCTCAATCTGGACATCAAAGACAAGAGACTGATACAAAAGAGCAAGTGAAGGAGATAGTATATCAGAAGCCAACCTTTTCTCCTCCTCCTTCACCCAAGAGAAAAGCATCACCTCCAAAAGAAAGCAAAAGCATACCATCCAAAAAGCCAGCTCAAACGAAGAAAACAGATTCAAAAGGAAAAAGGATTATTGATGAGTCCCTATTTTATACCTTATTTTGGACTCATCTTGGCCTTTTTCCTCAGCTTTGCACTACCTTTTAGTGCCATTAGTACTTCTTTTGGTTAGCTACGGCATTCTACGCCCTGTGCACCTTTTTTGCCCATTTCTATGCTTGTGTGCATTTGCATTCTTGCTATGATTATTATTGTTTGTTGTGGCTGCCACGATCGATGTCCCGTGCAGTTTTCCTGCAGGTTTGGGGATCGTGAGGGCATTCGGGATAGGCATTTCACTATTTTTGGCAAAGGAGTCAGTGGTCGTGCGTTTTTACCCACGCACGACCATCGACCTCCTGGCGCACGATCACTGATCGTGCGCAGCCCGGACTCATTTGTGAAATCCCTGTCTTGAACCTTCCGCACGATCACTTGCCATACCGCACACGACCACTGCTCGTGCACTGCCGATCGTGCGCAGTTATACCCATTTTACAAAGTTCTGCCTGGCTATTTCCGCACGATCATCAGCATTGCCTCGCACGATCACTGATCGTGCGCTGTTGATCGTGCGCGATCATTGATTTTCTGATGCAGGTCTGCAGGTTGCTCGCGCACGGGCGCTGACCTTGTTCGCGCATGACCACTGGTCGTGCGCTAGTGGTCGTGCGCCTTATTTATTCTACAAGCTATAAAAATCCATGTTCCGCGAATTAGGTTATGCACGTTGTTACGAAACCTCCGCTAGTCCGCCGTTTTGCCCTCCAGCAGTTCCATTCGCCTCCACCTTCATCCCTACCATCGGGAAGACCTTCTCTGGCGATTCCAAAGCATTCCTCATCCTCCGGTGATCCTCCCGGCCATTGATGCATTCTTCTCCGAGCTTTCCACCAAGGAAGAAGATGAAGCATACCTAGAGAACGGAATTACAGGCCCTCGAGGTCACAGCTCGGTGGTACCGGAAGCCCTCCTCGGACTGCGCTTGGAAGCGGATTGACAACCCGCACCTCCGGCCAACAACCGCGGTGGATCTTCAATCTCGTGGTTTTTCATTTTCTCTCTTTTCTTGTTGCATGGAATGTTTATGCATGTAATGAACATCAATTTCTAATGTTAAATTGATCATTGGGGTTTCATCTTGCTTGGGAGAATTATTCTTTGATGCGCCTCGCTCCATCTCGCTCCACTCCACACGTTCGTTTCACTCAATTTCACTTTGCACTAATCACCTCACTCGCTAGACTTCCGTCCACTCACCAACCGAAGTACGACATTGCGGCCGCTACATCCATCTCACCTTGAGAAGCGGTGATTGCGACCCGCATAGTTTACATTAGTGTAATCGGTCGTAAGACCACCAACCAAAGCCCCTTCTTTTTCTGTTTATTTCAATTAACTCTCATAACAATAGTTTTAGAGTCTAAATCGTTCGACGCTAATTGCATTCCTCAAGAGACCGACATCTGGGGATTTATTCCCAACTTTATTACTTGTGTGACCGGTACGCTTGCCGTATTTTACGCGCATCAAGTTTTTGGCGCCGTTGCCGGGGAATGCAACTGTTGAACGATTATGATTTCTGGAAGTATTGGTATAAGAGTTAGTGCTTTTTGATTTTTGTTTCTTTATTTTGTTGCTTCAGTGGATGTAGGGACGTGCTGCAAGAGATCTCGTTACTTACGATCCTGAGATCGAGCAAACTCTTCATGCGCAAAGGCGTGCCGCTGCTATCAATCCAATCACAATGGGAGATCAGTTGAACAATGACAACGGAGTTCGTGTTGGAGGGAACCTCCATGATAACCGGAACGGGGATGAGAATGAGGTGAATCCGCCACATGTCCGAACCATGAGAGACTACACCACTCCCACTGTAGGGAGCATTTACCCAGGGTTCGGACCGGCGATCGCAAACCAGCAGTTCGAGATCAAGCCAGCAATTCTTAACATCATCCGGAACAACGTGCGGTTCTCCGGAATGGCCACGGAGGATGCCCATCTTCACTTGGCAGACTTTTCGGAAATCTGCGCTACTTTCCGCTATGCTGGGATTCCTGATGATACGGTCAAGCTCCGTCTCTTCCCCTTCTCTCTACGTGACAAAGCCAAGTCATGGCTTCATGCCCTTCCTCCTGGAACTGCCACAACTTGGGAGGCTCTTACCACAAAGTTTCTAGCCAAATTCCATCCGGTCGACCGTATCGTGAGCTTGAGACGGGCCATCGCTAATTTCAGGCAAAACGACCAAGAGAGCTTAGCGGAAGTTTGGGAGCGCTTCAATGAGTTGCTGCGGAAGTGCCCCAACCACAGATTCCAAACGTGGAATCTCGTGGAAAGCTTCTACTTCTCTATCGAACCTCAACACCGTGCCATGATTGATGCCGCCTCTGGTGGAACAATTATGAACCTTGCTCCTGAGGATGCTTTGAGATTTTTGCAGGACACCGCCACGCACAATGCCTTTTGGACCGCAGGAAGGAATACCCCCCGTGGGACAAGTGGAGTCTTTGCTGTGGAAGCATCAAGGCCCGCTGCTGCTGCTCCGGTGTTGGCCATTTCGTGTCAAGGATGCGGAGGAGCAGATCATCATAGCTTTGAGTACCCTGGAGCGGAGGTAATGTATGACCCCGCCTTTTCCAATGAAACTGTTAATTTTATCGCGAATCAAAACAGGGGCGCGCCTTATGGAAATGTGTATCATCCGGGTGCGAGAAATCACCCGAACTTCTCGTGGAATCAAAACGCACCGGGCCAACGATGGCAACTGGGGCAGCATCAAAATGATGACTCCGCCTCCGGAAGCCAACCGCGGCCGCCTCACCCGAATTACCCCCAAGGGCCCCCCGCCGTAAAAACCAATTCATTGGCTGAAATGTTTGAAAAATTTGTTGAAGTTTCCCAGACGAACATGACAAACCAAGCCGCTTTAATGCGTAAGCTTGAGGCACAGTTGGGCCAATTGGCTCAAATGGTCTCCGAGCGCACTCTTGGTACTCTCCCAAGCAACACCGAAAAAAATCCCCACGAACAAGGGAAAATCCTTGGGGAGGAAAGGCTGGGGAATAACAACGAACTCGTGATTAGCTGTATGATCAACAATGTTGAAACCACTGCTTTATGTGATTCCGGAGCATCTAGCAACATCCTCACTCTGCAGGATGTCGCGAAGATGCAATTACAAATAAACACCGAAGACCGGAAATCACTTATTTTAGCTAATGGAAATGTGGTTGATACTGAAGGTGGTGTGAGGGAAGTTGAGATTGAGGTTAAAGGCAAACATTTTACCACTGATTTTCAGGTCATGGGACCAAAAGAAAATGACTCCATTCCGATACTTGGTGTCCCATTCCTGACGGCAAGTGGCGCATCCCTGGATTTTTCCAAAGGACACGTCACCTGGCCGGCCGATGATTTCGACCTCGATGATACGTCCGTACACCCCTCTCTTGTTCAAAACGATGTTTTTCTGAGTAGTGCAGATTTCAAGGAAGATTCTGGAATCCAAGCCTTGAAGGCAACCCTTACGGATGAGAAAACAAAGGGAGGATTGACCGAGATGACTGATGAGAAGAATGACTTATTGACCACGAAGATGTTCGAGTGCACCAAAGACACAGCGACCGTGCCGTTTCCCACCGATGCTGTTATTGAGCATGACATTCCTAGTTCCATGTGGGAGAAATCCCTAGACATTTATTCTTGTAATAATATTCATGACTATGCTATGCGTTCTGTCGCTTGGGCTGATCCGATCGTCGTCGCGGTGCCGGAAATGACGCCATCGATCATAAAATCTGGGAAAACTGTGGAATCCACTCCTTGGAAGTCTCCATCGGTTGAGAAGCTGAAGGAGGCCAAGCGCTTGTGCGATAAGCATTATTCTTCCTTCCGGCGCGAAGACACACACCATCTGAGCAAAGGGAAATCCCCTTCTCAAGATGCTATGAAAAATTCTGCTTCTCCTTCGCTCTCCACCGGAAAGACTGACCACAAATCGGCATATAGTTGATTGCTTCTTTGCCGCTCTGCCTCGCTTTTCCTGCTTATTTTCCTAGTTGCTTTGGGACCTTATTTTGCTCTCTATTTCGTAGATTTTATTTTGCTGCAAAAACATTATATACAACTGCTAATACATGTATTTGGTCCACCTTAAGGACGGTAAACAAAAGGGCTATTCGGGAGACAACCCAAGCTTGGACCTTTTGGTCCCCTCGTTTATGCTTTTTATTTTGTTTTCTATTTTTTTGTATTTTCTGTTGTTCGGCCTAATTCGCAGGTTCAGCTTATCTTTTGTGCGAAGCAGCAACTCCCGCGAATCATCACGCAATCTTCTGGCATGCTCCCCTCTTTGGAGCATAGGTACTCTCTCTCGCTTCAGATTTCATTCCTTGGGTGAATGTCTATTTTACTTGCATATGTTTTCATTCAAGTCTGGGGGGAAGAGCCGCTTGTGCACTCCACGAGCACATTTAATTTCGCATGCCAGTAGTTTTCCTTTTTGCTTAATTGTTTTAGACTCCTGCTGCACACACTTTGGCACCCACATGAGCGCGCACTTGACCACGCGTGCGGCTCGAGTTGATGTATTATTTCGTGTAAACTTTAAGATGGTGGTGCTGACGTAGGATTTTGATTTAGAGTAGTTCGAAACTCATGCAGTGCTCCTAATCGAGTGCTCACGTTGTGTAGAAATTGTATAGATTTAGTTTTTCTTTATGCTTGCAATTTATATTTTTTCTGCACTCGTAAATACTGTCTGTCCTACTCAAATCTATGAATCCGGAGTAATCACTCGGTAGTGTAGGAATGTGTGTAGGCATCGCTAGCTTTGTATTGCTCGAGTCGGGAGGACGGATCACTTTTCTCGGTGACTAAGAACTTGCCCCAGGCTACTTTCGAAGCATTGGTGCACGGTTAGTCGAGCGTGAGCGTGACGTAGGCCATCACTTTGGCCCGGTTGAGCCTTGCACCCGTCCTAACATAGCCCTCGCTAGCCCCGTTGAGCCTACCTTCCTTTTGTTTCAGCTCCACACTCAATTCACCAATGCCTCAAGCCAATCCTAGTCGCACACCCGCGTCGAGCTCTAGTTCCAAGCATTTTCTCGTTAGGTTGTTGATGTGGGAGGTGGTTTTGGGAATAATGTGGATTTGCCATCTTGTTATATTTGCTGAAATTCAAGAATTTGAAAAAGAAAAAATTTATAAAAGCAAAAAAAAATTGTGAAAAAGAAACGAAAAAGAGAAAATAAAAAGTATAAATGAAAATCTGTTTTTTTTTAGAAATCTGTTTTGGGGTAGGCGGTGCACACACCCATGTTGTAAAAACCAGGTCTGGGGGTGTGGTGCACTTGCATTCATTTTGCTAGTGGGAAATCTGTAATTGTGCGAGCTCCGTTGGGTTGTGCGTAGCCTTCGTTTTCATCTTTTTCATCCATACCTACGTCTACACCCAAGCCCCAACTCTTCACCTAAAGTCCTACGGATTTACGCTCGAGTCGAACTAGCATCGTGGAGAAAGTGTGAACGGGCAAGCATATGGTCCCCGACATTGGTGGATTCCTTTGGAGATGATCACGAGCCCCGCTCTTTGGCAATGCTCCACCATCCGACTTGCCTATTTTCTTCCTACACATGACCGCGCGATTCTCCGAAAATTCAATCTTTGAGTAGTGACAGTATTTATTTACGTTTATCGAAAATTATAAATTGCATAGCATGATTAAAAACTCCTTCTATTATATTTTCTATGCACTTGTGTTTCTCGATTTCTCGTCCTACTGTATTTTGAAATTGCTACGTCAGCTAGCCATTTTTGAGTCCACAAGGTGATTATTTGCCCGGGACGTGCAAATGGTTAAGTCTGGGGGTGTGATGAGTCCCTATTTTATACCTTATTTTGGACTCATCTTGGCCTTTTTCCTCAGCTTTGCACTACCTTTTAGCGTCATTAGTACTTCTTTTGGTTAGCTACGGCATTCCACGCCCTGTGCACCTTTTTTGCCCATTTCTGTGCTTGTGTGCATTTGCATTCTTGCTATGATTATTATTGTTTGCTGTGGCTGCCACGATCGATGTCCCGTGCAGTTTTCCTGCAGGTTTGGGGATCGTGAGGGCATTCGGGATAGGCGTTTCACTATTTTTGGCAAAGGAGTCAGTGGTCGTGCATTTTTACCCACGCACGACCATCGACCTCCTGGCGCACGATCACTGATCGTGCGCAGCCCGGACTCATTTGTGAAATCCCTGTCTTGAACCTTCCGCACGATCACTTGCCATACCGTGCACGACCACTACTCGTGCGCCGTCGATCGTGCGCAGTCATACCCATTTTACAAAGTTCTGCCTGGCTATTTCCGCACGATCATCAGCATTGCCTCGCACGATCACTGATCGTGCGCTGCTGATCGTGCGCGATCATTGATTTTCTGATGCAGGTCTGCAGGTTGCTCGCACACGGGCGCTGACCTTGTTCGCGCACGACCACTAGTCGTGCGCCAGTGGTCGTGCGCCCTATTTATTCTGCAAGCTATAAAAAGCCCTGTTCCGCGAATTAGGTTACGCACGTTGTTACGAAACCTCCGCCAGTCTGCCGTTTCACCCTCCAGCAGTTCCATTCGCCTCCACCTTCATCCCTACCATCGGGAAGACCTTCTCCGGCGATTCCAAAGCATTATGCATCCTCCGGTGATCCTCCCGACCATTGATGCATTCTTCTCCGAGCTTTCCACCAAGGAAGAAGACGAAGCATACCTAGAGAACGGAATTACAGGCCCTCGAGGTGATAGCTTGATGGTACCGGAAGCCCTCCTCGGACTGCGCTTGGAAGCGGATTGACAACCCGCACCTCCGGCCAACAACCGCGGTGGATCTTCAATCTCGTGGTTTTGCATTTTCTCTCTTTTCTTGTTGCATGGAATGTTTATGCATGTAATGAACATCAATTTCTAGTGTTAAATTGATCATTGGGGTTTCATCTTGCTTGGGAGAATTATTCTTTGATGCGCCTCGCTCCATCTCGCTCCACTCCACACGTTCGTTTCACTCAATTTCACTCCGCACTAATCACCTCACTCGCTAGACTTCCGTCCACTCACCAACCGAAGTACGGCATCTCGGCCGCTACATCCATCTCACCTTGAGAAGCGGTGATTGCGACCCGCATAGTTTACATTAGTGTAATCGGTCGTAAGACCACCAACCAAAGCCCCTTCTTTTTCTATTTATTTCAATTAACTCTCATAACAATAGTTTTAGAGTCTAAATCGTTCGACGCTAATTGCATTCCTCAAGAGACCGACATCCGGGGATTTATTCCCAACTTTATTACTTGTGCGACCGGTACGCTTGCCGTATTTTACGCGCATCAATTATTTACTCTGAAAAATCAAGTAAAAAATATGCAGAGTTTGCTCCTCCATCTTCTCTTATTATTCAAGAAAATAAAGAGCCAGCTGCAAGTATGTTAGAACTCTCTAATAAATTCAAAACTGTAAAACCTCTAGATCCAACTGGTGATAATGAATATGAAAGCCAAGAGCTTAATCCTGATTTCAGGATGGCTAGATTTCTTTAATTAGTTGGATCAGCCCAGATCAGACAGGCCAGAGCTAAAGGTAAAGATATTTCAGGCTTAACTACTATGTCTAAATTCAGAAAGAAGGAGCTAGATAAATTCCAGGTCAGATCTGAGGTTTTTGATCCTTCTAAATATATGGAAAAGCACCCAGAAGTAGTAGTGCCAAGAGCAGGAGAATCTAAAATCATTGGAGAACAAGACTTGAAGATATCAAAGAAGGAAGCTCTAGATCCTTTCAAAAAAATTTCTTTCCATCCTGGTTCTTCTGTCTCTAAACCAGATTCTGATGCTGCTTAAGTTTTATTTATTGACAGTATGTTTATTTGACTGTTTGTTTAATGCAATTTGATGCTTAGATGTTTCTTTTCCTGAGTTATATTTATTTCCAGTAGTTTTGTTTTGAGAGACTTAACCCAAATAGGGGGAGATTGTTGGTACCCTAGTTTGGATTTGAGTTTAGTCTTCTCAATTAGTTTCTTGACCAAAGATTTATCTATGGTCAAAGGTTAGTTGTTAAATTAGTTTTTCCTCAGTTGTAGAGTTGTCACTTTTCCAGATGAAGATTTGGTTATGTTGTTTTTGGTTCGACTATGGTCGAACGCCGCTCGACTATCGTCTATCAACTGTTCGATGATCGTCTATCAGTTGGTCGACTATCGTCAGTCAGCAGATCGTCTATCTCTGAGTTAGTTCAACTCTTGTTAGCTCGATGATCTGTGGTATCTGCCTCGTCGATCGTCGAACCCCGCTCGACTTCTTTTGACCAGACAGATTTCTTGACAGTTCAACTATCTGATAGCTCGACTATCTGTTTGATAGTTCGACTATCTGTTATGTTAGATAGTTCGACTATCTGCCTTGATAGTTCAACTATTTGATAGCTCGACTATCTGTTCTGATAGTTCGACTATCTGCTATGGTAGTTCGACTATCTGCTTTGATAGTTCGACTATCTGTTTCGTTCGACTATCTGTTTGATAGTTCGACGATCTCTATGGTTCGTTCGATGATCTCTTTGGATCGTTCGACGATCTTTTGTCTGCCTTTAGTAATTTTGTACTCCTTCTGTTCTATGATTTATTTCCTATTTATTTGGCATATTTTATTAAAGATTATTTCATTGATTTTATGCATACATCTCAAGGCAATCTTTGCCCCATCCTTTGTGCATAAGTCAAGCTTTATCTGACAAAGTTTTTTGTCTTATTAGTTGAAATATCTTTTTGCTTTATCTGTCATGCTGTCCTTTATAGCCGTTAGACTTAAAAGTCTTCTCTGGCCATAAAGAGTTTAGTCTGATGTGATTTTCTCTAGTATTCTTTTATCAGATTGGATATGCAGCTTCTTAGAAAGTTTTATCCCTTTATAGCATGTCTGTCTGTAGGATATGTTTTTTGTATTGTGCTATTTGCAGCCCAGATCGCAGATCTCGGAAGAAGACAAAGTTCAAACAAAGATTAGAGCCGTTACAGAGGCTAATATATAAAGAGTTTCTTTTGAAAGAAGTTTAACACAACAATAACAACAACAACACACATATACATACATATACTAAGCAAGCAGAATATACACAGAGTGATTAAAAAAAACAAGAAGAGATATAGCTCTCAGATATTATTACATTCAACTGAGAAGATCAACCTTCTTCAACTCTCTCTTCTTCAATCCTGAGTTCATCCTGCTGCCAGGAACATTCACTCAGAGTCTCAAGAAGAAGAAGAAGAAGAAGGAAGAAAAGCTGTTGAAGAAGAACATCTATTACAAATCAAAAGTCTTCTTCAAGCTGATCCTTCAAGAACTTCAAGACAGCTCTCTGTCAAGAGTTCAGAAGAGTTCCTGCACCCTGAAGCAAGATTTCTTCCTGGATATCACTAAGCCAGGGGGAGCCTTGATTCCTTAGAGCTCTCTAGCTCTATGCAATCCACTTGCTTCTCTAATATTGTTTTAACAATAGAGAAGACCCTCTAACTCTCTCTTAACCTCCTGTATAAAGGGTTATTACTCCCTTCAAAAGTGAACCTTGGTGGCAGGGCACCTGATCAAAAACCTGTGTTGGATTTTGAGCTCCTGATCAAAAGCTTAAAGGGTCTACTTGATCTACCTAAAGCAGATCAGTTGGTGGTAGGGCACCTGAACAAAAACCTGTAGTGGATTCCTACCAGGGTGGTAGAAGAGTGGACGTACCTATTTAGAGGGAACCACTATAAACCTCTTGTGTCGTCTGTGTTTCTTACTTTAATTATTGCACTGTGGCTGTGAGTAGAAATAACTAGGATTGCTAGTTACTGTGATAGGACCAAAGCTCAACTGTAATTACAGTTAGCTTTCTCTTGTGCACTTCACTTTGTGTTAGGCTCTAGGGTTTCAAATATCTCTAAACTCATTCCGCAAATTAACTCTAAGGAAGTTGAGTTGGGTGTCATAATTTTTGAATACTCTATTCACCCCTCATCTAGAGTTGTATCTATCCTCACTTTCAGCATTCAGAACAGAGACCTTCATAGGAATGACAGGTCCCTCCCTAACAGTTGCAAAAATTCTTGGATCATATGTATCCATGAATAGCTGCACCCTCTCCTTCCATATTCCAAACTGCTCCTTTCTGCAGATGGGGAGTTTCATGGAACTCAGCTTATTGGGGCTGCGGTCCGGAATTGCCCCCGTACTGTGGTGCTATGCGGTAATGGCTTAACTGGCTGCCCCATGGATCCGCCCGAGGACCTTTGATATAAAGATTAGTTGTACCGTCCTCCATCAGTCCGGGCTTTTGGTCGAGTTGGTTGCGCTAAGTCCTCTCAAGTGGTATCAGAGGGGGTCGCGGGTTCGAAAACCCGGGATCATTTCCGGGGGGGTTGTTGGGGCTGCGGTCCGGAATCGCCCCCGCGCTGCGGTGCTATGCGGTAATGGCTTAACTGGCTGCCCCGTGGATCCGCCCGAGGACCTTTGATATAAAGATTAGTTGCGCCGTCCTCAATCAGTCCGGGCTTTTGGTCGAGTTGGTTGCGCTAAGTCCTCTCACAGCTTTCTCTGGCTCTCTCTTGAGCTCATGACCACTTAGCAGCAGCAGCTACCTTGGAGGATCACTCAGATTATTAAATCCTTTTTGAGGAACCTCCCTCTGATACCACTTGAAAGATCTTATTTTCAAGATAGCTAGCAACCTAGAGGGGGTGAATAGATCAACTTAGGTGTAACGCCCCCGATTTTGTTCGATGATTTTATTTGATTTGATATCGTCATATTTATGACGTCATAGCGTTACTTTTAACGTCGAGTTGACAGTGCAATATCGTTAAGGCATTTTCGCATCCGTTCGGTCGAGTCGACCAAATTCTTGAATTCTTGTTGTAATTGGGAAATTTGCTTTGGAAAATTAAGTTAAATAATTTTGGACTTGCTCGTCAAGTTTCGTCGCGATATTTGGGGCTCTGCGATTTTCGAAAGTTTTGTAGAATTTATGTTCGTCGCAGACTTTAAAAATTAATATCTTGGGAATGGCTCGTCGGATTTTTGTTTTGACTTCGTCGTTGGGTTCGTAGCGTCAGTATTTTCCTACGGTGCATGTTTCGTTTAATTCGACGTGCGTTTGGGCCTCCGTTTTGAACTCGTGTTTCCTTGTTCAAAAAAATATAAATATGATTATTTTAATATTAAAGCACTATTCAAAAATGTCATTTCTTATTCATCTCTATAGTTTGATTTTTTGGATATATTTGTAAAATTCACTGTTCATGCAATTTTGATTCTCGAGTAATCTTTTAGTATTCTCGAGTAATCTGTTAAGGTTCTCGAGTACTCTCTTTTACCTCTCGAGTAGCATGTTTCCTGTTCTCGAGTACTCTGCCTTCTGTTCTCAAGTACTGCAACGCTTCTCAATAATTCCGTTCCAGTCTGCGTTCGAGCGCCGTTTTAAGGGTTAAAACGGTGTTGTATAGAAAAATAATTAACATGAAATTTGTTCTTCACGACGAGATCTACAACTTACATGTTGAGCACTTTTCGATTTGAAGCCATCTTAAACCTCTATTTTTGTTTTCCGCGCGCCAGTACTTAAATTGTCCGCCTCCTTCCTGTTTAGACAGAAAATTTTTATAAATACTTGTATATATATATGTATATATTCTTATACTTAAGGATAATTAGAAAGATAAAAACTTCATCTTCTTCCTCACGATTAGACCGAACTGAAACCAGAGCGGCGACTCTCTCTCGTTCGTGATCCTTCCGGTGGCCGCCGACGGTGCTCCGGTGCTCGAAATCTTCCACCGAATATAGATCTGGAAAGCTCTCGTCGAGAGCTATGCCATCGTGGTAAAACTTTCCCCATTTCTTAAGTTTTCTTATTATGGTTTTTAGCGCTAACCTCTATTTCGGTCATTTTTGTTCAGATTTCGACCTTTCCTCGCCTTCTTTAGCCCCGATCTACGACGAGCAGTGATTTGGAGAGTTTTTCCGGTCAAGTCAAGGCAAGTGGTGGTTTCCTCCTTCTCCTCCCTTCTTATCCCAATTTACAGAAATTTCTAAATCCTTGTTATCATGATTTTTTTTATAATTTACTGAATATAGTGATGTGTAGATCCCTTGACTAATTTTACTTGTAGATTTCATGCTCTTGATTTTTGCTACCTTTCCTTGTTTAGTGCTATATATTGGTGATGTGGTTAAATCTCACTCTTATAATCGTTCCATGACTCTTGTGTAGGATGTATTAGACTTTATTTAGGATTGTAAATCCTTCTTAAAGGTCGATCAACCGTTTCTTAAATCAAGAAATGTCTAGTAAAATCTGACGTGCCAAGTCTTGAGATATATATATATATTTGGATTTTCTTGATTGCGGGAGTTAGTGGACGAAACCACCTCTGAAATGTTTGTTTCCTTTTTTAGGACCTCATGGAACTCTACTTGGTGTTTGGGTGTCTGCGGTGTATGGCGGAGTGTATGAGTCTCCCCCGCAGTTAGATGTATGTTATATCTGTAAGGGTGTGTCCAGATGAGTGACCACCTCGCCTGTGTTTTTGGGTAGAGTTGACCACATGTGGCTAATAAAGTTTTAAGTATTCTTTCTTATGATTTAATCGTGTTTTCCACCCTTTTAGCCTTGTGCAACTGGTGCAATTTGTTGTACGTGACGATTAACGTAAGTTCTATATTTTCGATTTTTGGTACTTTACTTCTGTACTTTACTTCAGTACTTTTGGTCTCGGGTCGGTACCCCTTTTGACCTTTGTTTACTTTTTGGCTTACTTTTATGCCACCGCTTGTACCTTCTTAATGAGGTGTTCTGTGTTTGGAATGCCTCAGGTTTGGAGCTTTAGCAGGCAGTGGAACTGGTTTTGGAGTTCCTATGCAGCAGTGTTGGATGTGGTTTTCACCTCGCCTTTGCGAGGTAGTTTGTTTTTTTAGTTTGTTTCTCCTAGTTCAGACATACTTTTACTTGATATGGGTTTGTTTCAGGTTATTGACGCCCACAGGATAGTTGATTTTGGATACCTTGCTAGTTGTTTTCTTAATGATGAATTGGATTACTTGTTGTCTTGGATGTTTTATGCTAGGAATGCATGTTCGGTATTTTCAAGTATAAAACCTACTATTATTATATCATGCATAGCATATTTCAAAACTCTAACTCATTATATTTAGCAACCGTAAAAGCTATTTTTAGTACTATTATCAACCTAGTGTCTTCCATACCATGAGTTGTTCCTTAAGGAACATCCACACTCATATAGTATGTTTAATCTTATGAATGAAGTATTTTCCGCAGCGTATAAACTATTTTCTTTCGTGGACTTGATGAGCCACTGAGCCGAGGGAAATGGTTAATTGCTTAACTTAAATTGCATTTTTATTAAATCACTGAAAGATCTCTCTTGTGTGTCTGGTAGGAGTTTTGCATGAGCGTCTGCAGTTATCTCCTGTTGACGTGGCATCATGACGCGCATTTCCCCTTACTCTGATAAATTATTATATGCGGTGAAAATACGGGTTGTGACAGTTGGTATCAAAGGGAGGTTGGTTTGATAAGTTGGTCGAACGAACCAATCTGATATAGTATTGTATTCCTTCATTCATTTTCATACACACACCGATGTGTCACCAGTACGTCTTAGCCGAAGCATAGTCACTTCACTCATAGCATGATAAGAAGTATACAGGGCATATTATGTAGTATGGGATGCATAATATGTGTTTGTATATAGATCCACCATAGGTGGCAACATGTGGCGGTTATGTAGTATGGGATGCATAACCACCATCACATGGGTACCCATTAGCATGTTTTCGTTTCTCATTGCATGCGATGTTATGTAGTATGGGATGCATAACATTTCATGCGTACGCCGCTCATAACATGTATTAAGGCCTTTTTAGAATGCATAGCACTGCATACATAGCATATCATCGCATAAGCACGCGTGCTAAGTTAAGGTTTACATGATGACACATGTACAGACATGATTTTAAATAAGAATAAAGAATTCATGCATTCATATCATAGGCACATGAGTCAATAGGATGAGAGGATATCATCCTAAGTAGGACATAGCATCATTATAAAATCCCAAAGCAAGTTGCAGCATAAGCAAGTGTCTTTTAAGTGTGGTCTGAACTAAGTTGTGTGGCCTAGTTGTAATCTAGGATTTTGATGAGTTGTTCGTTTGATTTTTAGAAATGTTGCCAAAGTGTTTTAGGACGAGGTCGACTCCCAAGTGAGAGGGTGATTCGTGTAACGCCCCAAAACTAAAAAGAGAAATGGATAGCGTTCTAAGGCCAATTTGGTGCCTGATTAGGTTCACACGGCCTGTGACGTGGGCGTGTCAAGGGCCGTGTCATGCCTAAAGTTGACGAAATTCAGTCGACGATCATCGGAGTAAAGCTAGGTCGGGCACATGGCCTATAACACGGGCGTGTCAAGGGTCGTGTCCTGCTCTGTGTTATGACAGGCTGTGTCGAGTGAGTTACACGGTCAGGGACACTGGCGTGTCCAAAATCGTTTCTTGCACACGGCCTGTGACACGAGCATGTCACATGGTTGTGTCCTGTTCGGGATGTGACGGTTTTTGTGTCGATTAGAGCACACATCCTATGACACGGGCGTGTCCATGTTTGACATGGGCATGTCCCAAGCCGTGTTAGAGGCTGTGTCCTATTCTATGTTTACAGGTTTACGGTGAGTGTGAGATACAGCCTATGACACGGGTGTGTCACAAGCCGTGTTCGGCCCAGGATAATGATTTCAGGTGCGAATCGTGGCCATTCGTTTCCTTCAAATGAGATCCAAGGGTCCAGAGTGGTCCTTGCTATTTTAAGGCCGGGAATAGGGGGTGAAACCCTCATTTATCATAAGGCTTTCTATTTCTAAAAGTATTATAGAGAGGGGAGAGAAAGGAAGAAGGTGAAGGAGGAATTCAAACACTAGTGGAGCTTCAGAGCCCCGATTCTCGATCCGAGTCCAGATCTATGGAGGCGAGGTCGTTACGGTGCTTTTCATCCGTCTAGATCTCCATAGCATAAAAGCGAGCCGAAAGGGTAACGATTCTCTTCTTGGACATGTGAAGTCCTCTTCCTTTTTGCATAGGAAACTCCCTACCGTGAGTGAGCGGTGAGTGTGAGGTATTCCTTCGGGTGGGCATGAATAGTCCTCATTATTTTGCATATATATTTCGGAATCGAAGTAAGGACATAGCATGGTGTGTGAAGCCTACCCGGACAAGTTGGTCTGGATCGGTGATGTTTTCATTATGCCTATAGTGCTAGAGAAGACTCCGTACCATTTTTTTTTGGGGTTTTCTACGTAGTAGATTGCAATAGGGAGCCTTGGGGACTAACCCCAAGGTGCACCCGGAAAACTGGGCAGAAGAGTGATTCTGCCATCTTGGTGGCCTGGGAGCCAACTTATATATAATTGGGTTATGTAATATTTGTGTGATCGATTTGGGACTCGGGGAAGCTTGACCCGCGCCTATGGCTTAAATTGACGTGTCGGTGTGAGCAACGGGTTCGGTGGAACCGTACCCGCTCTATGTGGTTCGGTTAAAGCGACTTAAGTTACGCGATACTTACCATTGGCATAGATGGAGGGTCTTAGGATTAGGCCAGAAAGACTATAATGCTCATGAGGTTTGCCGTCCTTGGGGAGGTGGAGAGACCACGGATTTCACCGGGTTCACCGAGAATATTCCCTGAGAGTACGGGGTGTGCGGCCGTGTGTGCCTACGCCTGTGGTGAAGTGTGCTAGTTTGTGCTTTCACTATATTGTTTTTTTATGCTACTAAAATGCAGGGAAGGAGCACCGCCACACCAAATCCGGGGTGGGGTCGTTATAATTTGGTCATCTTTAGCTGATCGTTGCTTTTGTTTGTCACCGCTGCGGTGGAATGTTGATTGCAAGTGCTACGGAGCCTAGTGGTAAATAGCGGGTTGAAGCCCTTATTGCTGAGCCAGCCCTCGAAGGCCAATGCGAACATTTACTTTTATACTCATTTGTGACTGGCCTGCGTGCTGATGTTTGGAAGACACTTATTGTTTAAAGTAAACTCGTGTAAGGCCATAAGGCCAAGTACTTTGTGTATTTGTACGCTCATTCCTACTTTGGGTTTTTAATGGATATTCATGTTGTGGCTTGGGTTCTTTTCTTTGCAACATTTAAAATGCTTCCGCTAGAATGTGCTCTGTATAGGACATGTTTTATTGGAAGGATGGTTTCATTTAGTAACCCTTCGGTCTGTCCGTGGTATATGGCATCGGGCCCGGGCCAGACCTACTGCTATATGCTATGTGATGGATAGGGGTGTTACAATTCGTCAGGTGCGCAGAGCGATATGTTGATCGAGAGTTTGCACCAGAGTAACGAGGCTCTATCGAGGCAAGTAGTTGCGATGCAATCACAAATTCAGACTTTTTTGTCTGCCACTCCCGCACAGCAACCCTTAGTGCAAGATTCTGTCGTGGATCGAGCCGTACCCGATGCCCTTACTCCTCTGGTGCCCCCGGTGACGCTACCGCTAGAGATGAATTTTTTCTCGCATTTCTAGTGATTGGGACCACCCACTTACGATGGGAGTGCTGACTTCATGGTTTTGAATGATTGGATCATCGCTATCAAGGAAATGTTCTCATATTTGGGGATTGTAGAAGCCCAGAAGATAATGATTGTAGCCTATCAGTTAAAAGGTCTGGCAAAGAGCTGGTGGATTCGGGAAAAGGAGAGCCTTAATGAAGGATGCTCGTGGGAATATTTTAAAAAGATGCTGCTGAAAAAATTTCTACCCTCGGTCGAGCAGGACCGCCTGATGAATAATTTCTTACATCTGAAGCAGAGACAGCTCACGTTGAGCGATTATGAGATTGAGTTTAGTAAGTTGAGCAGATTTGCTCCTGACTTGGTAGCTTCAGAGGAGGGAATAGTGAAGCATTTCCTAGGAGGACTGAGAAGCGATGTCCAATAGTGGGCATGCGCTTATAGAGCTGAAAGTTATGATGTGACAGTGGAAGACGCTCTGAAGGTTGAGGCAATTGAGAATGCCAAGAATCGAGGTGCCGCAAAGAGAAAAGAGAAGAGGAAATGTGTTGAGGATGGAAGCTCTAGGTCATCTGGCCCTTCTTCGAAGATGAAAAGTTGAGAAATATGTATCTTCTGTGGTCGATCCGGCCACCCTTACAAGAGGTGTTTCAAGAGGACTGTCACTCTGAAGTAGCACTATGTACTCGCCATCCAAGGCGCACCCAAGGGAGATTCGGTGTGCACATTCTGTTCAAGGAAGGGTCATGATGTGAGTCGTTGCTGGTCGAAGGATAAGACTTGCTTTAAGTGTGGGCAGAAGGGATACTTGAAGTCTTCATGCCCCCAGGCTCAGTCCCCACTGCAGCCTGCCCCGCTCCGGGCTCTTCCACTGCCACCAAACCAGGACAAAGGGAAAGGAAAGCTAAATTTGGTGACCAGAGAGGAAGCTCAGACCTCTACCCAAGTGATATCAGGTTAGATTCTAGTTTAACTTTTACCCTCCATTATTTGTTATAGTTTTTGTTCGTTTAGTTATGTATGCTACGGGTTTAGGGGAGTTTAAGGTGAAGAATAGGTGGGCGCGCATTCTTTTTGATTCAGGTACCACCCATTCCTTCGTGGCGCGAAGTTTTGTAGATAAGCATCGTTTGAAAGTGGATCAATTAGGAGTTTCCTTCAACGTCAAGCTTCTCTCTGGAGATCTGGTGATATCAAGTCAAGGAATTCAGTGATGTCCTATTTGTCTAGGTGATTTCCTAGCCTTTATAGATCTGATGTTGTTGCTAGCTGCTAGTTGTTTTCTTTGTGATGAATTGGATTACTTGCTGTATGGGATGTTTTATGCTACGAATGCATGTTAGGTATTTTCAAGTATAAAACCTACTATTATTATATCATGCATAGCATAGTTTTAAACTCTAACTCATTATATTTAGCAACCGTAAAAGCTATTTTTAGTACTATTATCAACCTAGAGTCTTGCATACCATGAGTTGTTCCCTGGGGAACATCCACACTCATGTATGATGTTTAATCTTATGATTGAAGTATTTTCCGCAGCATATAAACTATTTTCTTTTGTGGACTTGATGAGCCACTAAGCTGAGGGATACGGTTAATTGCTTAACTTAAATTGGATTTTTACAAAATCACTCAAAGATCTCTCTTTTGTGTCTGGTAGGAGTTTTGCCTGAGCGTCCACAGTCATCCCCTGCTGACATGGCATCATGACGTGCATTTCCCGTTACTCTGATAAATTATTATATGCGGTGAAAATGTAGGTTATGACATTAGGTCTTTTGATAGTCTTTTTAAATCACTTGTTTGTTTCTTTTAGCTTTCAGCTTAGAGTGATCTAGAGTTTGTCCTTAACACCTGTAATTAAGAAAATAAAATCAAACGCAGAAAAACACACAAGTGTTTTATAGAGGTTCCTCAAAATTATGGGTACATCCCTTGTCCTCCCACCTTGCTAACTTCCTATTAGTCAAGGCACTTCTCAAAACCAATGTTCCAAGGAGCTTACACCTCAGATCCCTCAGGATATCTCAGTATCCTCCAAGACTTATACCTCAGCCACAAAGGCCTACACTCAGTGATACAAGTATCACCTACCTCAGGCACTTAAGCCCTACCACTCAGGCTATGGAGGATAGCCCTACCTCAGAGCAAGCTTGCTCCTACAACTCAGAGAGATGCACTCTTCTACAGTTCAGGCAAAACTGCCCTACTTTTCAGTGAGTAAAACTCACCTACCTCAGAGATCAGCACTCTCCTACAGCTCAAGCAAATTTGTCGTACCTCAGACCCAAAGGTCCTACATCTAAGATCCAGAAGGATCCTATAAAAATAAATATTTTAATTAACTATGACACAGAGAAATTTCTCTGTGTCAACCACTTGAGCAGAAAACTTTCTGCTCCAACTCTCCTCACAATAGGGAAAGGATTTACTAGAAGAACTCAGAAGATAACTTCTGAACTTGCTGTTGAAGGCTAAATATCTTTTGATCTTGAGTTTTCAAACAGCTCACTGAACCTGCCAAAGGATGAAGGTTCTTCTTTCTTCAGAACTGATTCTGAATCTGTTGTGGCAGATGGAGACTTGCACAGCTAACTGAACTTTTCTTGTTGGAGAGCTTCAAGCTTTTTACATGCAGCAATGGCGAAGAAGATGAAGATGGCTTCTCTCCTTTTTGAATAATATATGCCCTAAAAGTTGTCTTTTTCTTGGCCCAATCTCTTCATTTTGTAGTTCACCGATCAACGGCTCTTAAGGATTGGTGGGTCCCACCTATAGCTTCAAGTTGCGCCTTGCTTTAACAGAAGAAGCCGTACAGTAGCTTCACGACAAGTTTTGTCGTGTAGTGTAGCTTCCCCGTGTCTAAATTGACATTAGTTGACCTTGTTGATTTTGCTGACGTCAGCACCTATGGACTTAGCCAAAATCGAGCATCAGAGAATAGGAGTTGAGTGAGTAAGCATCACTCAACGCCAAACCACTTTAACAGTTTTAAGTTCACTTGGCGTTGAGTGAGTAACCTTCACTCAACGCCAAACTACTTAGAATATAAATCTGATCCTAGGCGTTGAGTGATTCAGCTCCACTCAACGCCAACTTGCTTTATCAGCTTTCTATTGCTTGGCGTTGATTAAGTAAGCATCACTCAACGCCAAACCCTTTAGACAAAATTCTATTTTCACTAGGCGTTGACAGTGTTGAGTCTGTAACCTCCACTCAACGCTCTTTTCCTTAACCGAATTTCTGCTTCTTCAGCAACTTAAGCATTGAGAGCGTTGAGTGAGCACGCCTCACTCAACGCTTTTTTCCTTAGCCAATTTTCTATATTTAATAAGCACTGGGTATAGACTGTCTTTTTGAGTTCGATGAATGGTGAATTTGAGCTCGATGAACTTTAAACTCAGTTTGATGAACTCTCAACTGAGCTCGACGAACTCAGAATCTTAAGATTTGAACTTAGTTCTATGAAATATGAGCTAAGCTCGACGAACTCTGAACTAAGCTCGACGAACTCAAAACTAAAGCTCTAAACTTAGCTCGATGAAATCTGGACTTAGTTCAACCAGTTCAACTTACAGCCTTTTTGTTTAATGGCGTTGAGTGTGTCTTCATCACTCAACGCCAAAACACTTGGCCAACTTTCTCTTTAGTAGCATGGCATTGAGTGAGTTGACTTCACTCAACGCCTATAGACTTAGCCACATTTTAGCTCATTCTAACTTAGACTATGACAGTATAGGCTACACTCAGCGATATAATTCATCTGGCATTGAGTGATGTTCCTTCACTCAACGTCTGTGGACTTAGACAAATTTATGTCATCCCACACCTTAGGTATATGTTTACCTGACTTAGCCACTTAGGCTACCTGACCTGTCATAGTCATCTACATATATGTGTATATCATTGATAAGATTGACTTCACTAATATCCAGGACATTGTGTATAATGGACCCAACACAACATTAGACATCTAGGCGGGAAATTGAATTTTGTGAATGAACTTGTCCTTGAGGAGCTTGGTGACCTCCTCTCTGATTAGCTCAGCTAGCTTGGTTTCCACCTCCCTCTTCTTCTATTGAATTGACTTGAAGTTGGGATTGATGTTGAAGTGGTGGCAAGCAACATCATAATCTACTCCTGGCATGTCTTCTACTGACCAAGCAAAGACATCCAGGATCTTTAAAAAAACAAGAGATCAGCTCATCTTTCTCCTCTGCAAGCAACTTTGAATTGATGGAGAGTTTCCTCTCCTCTCCTTCAACAATGAGAACTCCTTGAGTTATCAAGGAAGGTTCCATGTTAGTTCCTTCTCGGGCTCCCTCCTCGGGATCTTCAGCTGCTTCTGGTAGAGTTGCATCTTCAGCAACAACAATTGGGACTATTGGAGGTGTAACTTGTTCGGTAACATTGATCGTCCTGATATAGCACTCCCGAGCCAATCTTGGGTCACTCCTACCCTTGAACTACTTCCCCTCTATAACAAACTTGAATACAAGGTAGTATGTTGAAATTACCGCTTGATATTCATTTAGCAGAGGCCTTCCAAAGATAGCATGGTAGCTTCTTGGAGCATCAACTACTATGAATTGAACAAGCTTAGTGATCCTGCCGAGTGTCATTAAGAGGGAAACACTCCCTTCCACTTTCTTCTATTCACCCGAAAAACCATAGAGAGGCCCTTCAGTGGAAAATAACAGCTTTCCAGTCTTTAGGGCCTCAAATGTAGGTTTGAATAGAATGCTTACCGAACTACCGTTGGCAATCAAGATTTTGCTCATCGTATAGTTATTAATGACTATTTTGATCACAACCATATCGTTGAAATGATTATTAGTCGGGGGAGGTTGTCTTGACTAAAGGTGATGATTCCCCTTGATGTAGGAGAGGAGGAGGTTGCAGCTACCTCCTGTCCGAAGACTCTTAAGATAGAAGACTTTCGGGTCGATTCTGATCCAGCTCCTCCGTGAATGCAGAAGAGTCGGCTGAGAGTTTCTTTATCATCATCATCGATGCATTCACTTCCAATACTAATGTCACCCAGATGGCCAATTTCTTCAACCTCTTCGCATTCCCAGTAGACTTCAGCCACCTCCTTGTCCTTGGAGGTAGATGGCTTGCCAGGAACTTCCTTGCAAACTAGGTTTTGCATTTTCCCCTCAACAAGGAGCCACTCTACTAGCAAACAAATAGCTATGCAATTCTCCATTGAGTGTCATTTTTCTCTATGATGCTCACAATAGATATCAGAGCTGCGAGGCTTTCCTTCCACTTTATATGGTCCTGGTCTTTTGTAATTAGACCTCTTCTGCAAAACTTGGATGACTTCATCCATCGTTAAACCCAAAGCTGAAAACTCCTCTTGGGAGTCATCGTACAGCTGAGCATTTGAAAATGAAGCATCCTGAGAATGAAAGATAGGCAGAACTTTGAAAAACATTTAAGTTGTCTACCTATATCACCTAGAGGGGGGTGAATAGGTGAGTTGAGCGTCTATTTGCGGAATAAAAACTTTAGCGATCTATGCACAAGAAATAACCAAGCAAACACAGAAGACACCAAGAATTATAGTGGTTCCTCAATCTTGGGTACATCCACTTTCCACTCACCGAACTAGCAAAGCACTAGACTTGGCTACTCCACTAATCTCAGATTGAAAATAATCCTACGACTCGGAACAACGTTCCTACAACTTGATCCACAAAACGGATCTAAACTCGGAAGATGAAAACTTCCTACAACTCGGAGAATAATCTCCTACAAGAGTAAAATGAATATAAGAAAATATAAACAGAAAATCTTTCTCAGATCTGGAAATCTCTGTCTAGGTCTTCCTTCTTGATCTTTTCGGCTTTATCAGAAATTGTTGAAGAAGACTCTCAGCTAGATCCTTGTTCTGAGATACTTGGACACACGATCAAGGAGAATGAAGAGATTGAAGAAGCTCTTGATCTGCAAGTTATTCTGGATCGAAATCAGCCTTGACGATCTTCAAGATGAGCGACGGCTTCTGTAAATTAGGAAGGTGGCGACCGATCCAGAAAACTTAAAATATTGGAATTCATGCGCTTGTTGTTATTAGGGTTAGTCAAAATGACACGACCTTTTACAAGATCTCCCTAATAGTTAGATTTAACGGCCACGTGGAGCAATCATATCAAGATATTTGAAAAATTGGTCTGACAGGGACTTAGAGAATTTTTCTGAATATCTGACTGAATTACTCAAGTGAAAGAAATACTACTCGAGTACTAAGACTGGCTCTCGAGAGGATAATCTCGACTACTCGAGAAGAAGCATTTCAGAATATATTTTGACAGAATATATAACTACTCGAGTGCAAGAGATACTACTCGAGAAGTGGAAATGAACTTCTCAAGAGAAAGACTTAGAAAATTCTGGGAAGAAAAGATTGATTACTCGAGTACTGGAACTCGAATTCTCGAGAAGTAAACAAACTTCTCGAGTACAGGGATTTGCTACTCAAGTGGGGGTAAAAGCTTCTCGAGAAATTTTCTTCTGTCACTCGAATCAACTGCTCATCTACTCGAGTACTTAATTGACTACTCGAGTGTTATACTTAACTTCTATTACTCGAGACAATCTAGTAGTACTCGAGTTATCAGTATAACTACTCGAGTACTTGAACTTCACTACTCGAGAATAATACGTAGAAAGTTTTTGAGATATAAAAACTGATAACTCGAGAAAGAGAAGAGGTCTACTCAAGTAATGGACTTGGCTTCTCGAGAGCTAGATTCAAGCTACTCGAGAACCATTTCCTTTACTCGAATTTCAGACTAGACCTACTCGAGTGCATCTAAAGTTCTACTCGAGTACTATAATTCCACTCGAGTAAAACACTTAGAAGAATTTCGATTTTATGAAAAGTTTGTTTCTTCATTTCAATCAGCCCCAATAGAGAGGCTACACATGAGTCAACACCATGGATCATACAATGAGGGATTACATTGTATGGTCCTGTATTTGGTGACACACTGTAGACTGACATTGTTCTACACTTGGCAATAAGACCTGCAAACACATAACTCAAGCAATACATCATATACAACTTAATTCATCTTAGTTCAAGGATGACTTCATATAAATCTAGGTTATTGTGGATACAATACCCAACAATCTCCCCCTATTTGTATAAGTCAGAACCCTCTACACAAAGGTGAATTATATCAAAATAAAAAGACTAGATATAGAAGATAAGAACAGAATAACATGCACAAAAATGAAAGACAAAGAAAGGATCATCAAAATTAAGGATTTATATAAATAGAATTGTTCCAAAATTTCAGTTCTGCACAAATCCAATCCATAATCTTTGAACTATGATCAATATTTGGCTTGATGTTGCTGTATGTCCTTCTTTTCCTGTTGTCTTCTCTGATAACTGAATGGTTTATGATAGTATTTGGGAGGTCTTGGAGGTGCAGCAGGATTATTCCTTCCATATCCTCTATCATAAATCCTTCTCTTGGTCATAGACTTCTCATACAGGTCCCATTCATAGGAGCTGTAATGGTCATGTCTATTTTCATTAAAGTCCAAAATTAGCTTCAGAGTATCAAGAATCAAAGATTTTGAAGTTGGGCTCCAGATTTCTGCAAACTCTTGAGCTTTTCTTTTCTCTGCCTCTGGATTTGGAAATGATCTGCTAGCAGAGGCTCCATCACCATATTTCCTTTGTTTTGGGATCTGAACTTCAGGTTGATCTTGTGGTATCTCTGATTCCCATACCTGAGCATAAGATTCTGGAGGAGGAGTTTGCCCTTTAGGCCTAGGAGAAAAGTTGGGTTGAGGAGCAGGCATCTGAGCGGGCTGAAGTTCTGCAAGTGGATTTAGATGATGAGGAATGATATTAGGATCAACCTAAAAGTCAGGGAATATCTGGTTATATACCCATACAGCAGTATCATAAGTATGGAATTTCACAGATTGTATCTGGGCTTTTACATCTTTATTAATCTCATCCATTTTGGCAGTCCATAGAGTCTTTACATTAGAATCAAATTTTTCAACATGTTCTTTTACAAGTCCCTCCCCCTTTCTGACTTCTGCATTGAGTTTCTCTATGGCCTTTTCTTTGAAAGTACCCACTTCTTCACAGTTTTTCATAAGGTGCTCTTGGGCCTTCTTTTCAAGATATATCTGATTATTAGCTAGAGTAACAGATTGGTCCATTACCTGACCAACACTAGTAATTGTGTGATCCAATACTTTTCCACCAATCTTGAATAAATGTTTCAGTTGATCAGTATTGTTTTGAATCTCTGCAAAGCCTTTGCTCATCTCTTTTTCAAGAGGAGTGACTTTCTCTTGAACAACCTTCAAGGAGTCATCAAAGTACTTTCTTTGTTCCATCATCATTTGTTCTATCTTTCCAAGTATATCACTAGCAGCAGGAGTTGCAACTTGAGCAACTAGAGGAGGAGGAGAGGTCCATGGAATAATTTCTTCTACAATCACAAAGCTCTGAGCTCTGGAAGTATGAATCAGAGCATCTCCTTCCTCACCAATGATGGTGAGAAGAGTGAAATCCAAGATCTTCAAAGGAGCTTCAGCTGGTTCAGGAGAAGGTTCTTTTTCATCTGAGATCAGTAAGGTGTCTTCTTGCTCTTTCTAAGCAGCAGTAGATTGGTCAGCAAGGGATTCTAGAGAGTGGGGAACAGGGGATTCTGGAGATGGACTGGGATAGGGTGCTGGAGTTAGTTCTTTTGATGGTTTTGCAGCTTGTTCTTTCTGGAGGGGTAGAGGCTCTTCAGAGCTGAGTTCTTCAATCATCTGGTTGATCTCTTCTGTAGTAGAAAGGATGGTTTCTTGCACTTGTGCATCTGACAGTATTTCTTCTAGAGTGGTTGGGGGAGAGAGGCAGCAGTAGGTGGAGTAGGTATTCTTTCTTCTCTAACAGAAGGAGCAGGCTCCCCCTCAGCAGTTGCACCCAATGTGCTAATAATATGATGTTGAGAGGGAGATGGAGTCCTGTACACTATAGTTGGATGTTCATGGGCTTGGGCAGCCTGGGTAGGATTCAGCAACTTCAATTCCCATCTCTGAATAGAAGAGATTGATACCTTTTTCATGTGGTGGAGGGTTGTTCCTATGGAGAAATAAAACACCTTTAGGATTTATCTCATGCAGCATCAGAGAGATAATCCTTGCATAATTAGGAGCCTTGATGCTCTCCCTTATCTTATCCAAAATCATCATACCAAATTGGAACTTCTTTCTTGAAACGATGGTTGTTATCATGTAGAAGAGATCTGTAGAAATGAAACTTATGAAAGTGGTTTTGCACAGTAAAACTTTTCCCAAAATGTCAACTAGTAGCTTTCCCTCAGCATTGAGGTCTGGACGGCGGATGTTCTTGATAACCTCAGATATTCCACAAAAGCTATATGCCCGTTCATAATCTTCATCTGTGATATCATCTTCTTCATCAACTAGAGGCATTCGAAGAAGTTGAAAAACAGAGTTCTTAGTAAGCTTGATTTTGATTCCTTTAACCTTGGACTTAAGGACTTTCCCATTCCTCTTCACTTTAATATTCTTAAAGAATTCCTCTACTTCTGGAAATAAAATCTTACATGGCTATTGGAGAACGAAAGATAGGTCGGCGGTGTCGAGAAGAATGAGTAAATTTCTGAAATCATTTGAAAGCTCTGTTATCCCAACGATGACCAATTCACTGTCTATGCCAACCTTGGACGATGGCGCCATTTTCTTCAGAAAACTACGAGAGATCGACTGGTAGAAGATGGCGACGGCAGCGAGCTCTGCGTTAGCGTGGAAGTCAAACGGTCTTTTGAGAGAGAGAGGGATTTGAATTCATATAGAATCTTGAAATACGGTTTTTTATTTATATAACCTTAGTATTGATGATTAAGTAAGAAATTATACGTAACATACCTTAGAATGAGGCAGAATAGACGTCGGGTTGCGAATAAAGAAGTTTGAACATAATTCGAAAAGTTACTTGCCTATTTATCGAGTGGATCAATGTTACTCGAGTGACAGAATGATGGTACTCGAGTGGCTCATTTCTACTTCTCGAGAAGAAATTCAGTACTCGAGTGATAGCACTCGAGTGACTTTCTTAGTTCTCGAGAATTCAAAGGAGTACTCGAGTAGTCATTACCGAGTTCTCGAGTAGTCATAGTCTTTCTCAAGAAATAAAGTCTAACTTTGAGAAGTTCTGACTTTTTAACTTATCCCTCGATCTCAGAACTGTGTTGTGAGTCCTTCTCCTCTATCCTTCTTTGTTGAGCATTCCAAGTTCTGTTTTGAAGAACGAGAACTTGGTCTCGTCCAGTGGCTTCGTGAATATGTCTGCAATCTGCCTATCAGTAGGGACATATTGTAGATCTATGTCCCCATGCTCCACATGCTCCCGGATGAAGTGGTATCGCAGCTCTATGTGCATTGTCCAGCTATGAGAGACTGGGTTGTTGGTTATTGCAATCGCACTGGAGGAGTCGCAAAACAAAGGGATATCCTTGACTCTCAGGTTGTAGTCTTCTAGTTGTTCTTTAACCAAAGCAATTGTGCATAACAACTGCTTGCTGAAATGTATTATGACTCAGCCGTTGAGATTGTGACACAACTTTGCTTTTTGCTGCTCCAAGAAATGAGTCTCCTTCCGAGGAATAGCAAGTCTCGGAAGTGCTCTTTCTATCATCTTTACTACCTGCAAAATCTGCATCTGAGAAACCAATTAGTTTGCTATCATTACTTCTTGGGTACCATAATCCAAGATTCGGTGTACCTTTAAGGTATCTCAAAATCCGCTTCACAGCAGCATAATAAGATTCCTTATAGTTCACTTGGAATCTAGCACATACACATGTTGAGAACATTATGTCTGGTCTACTGGCAGTAAGGTAGAGCAAGGATCCAACTATGCTTCTGTACTTGGTTTCATTAAAAGGTTTCCCTTTCTCATCCTTATCCAGAGACACAGCTGAACCCATTAGACTCCTCATAGAGGTTGCATTCTCCATTCCGAATTTCTTAATTAGCTCCTTGGTGAACTTTGTCTATGAGATGAAAATTCCATCTTCAGATTGTTTCACCTGAAGCCCTAAGAAATACTTCAGCTCTCCCATACTGCTCATTTCAAACTTCCCTTGCATAAGTTTTGAAAACTTCTTGTAGAGGTTGTCGTCAGTAGAGCCAAAAATAATATCGTTGACATAGATTTGCACTAGTAAAATCTTGCCTTTTATTTCCCTAAGAAATAATGTCTTATCTATCTTTCCCCTTATGAACTTGTTCTCAAGAAAAAAGCTAGACAGCATCTCATAGCAAACTCGAGGAGCTTATTTTAAACCATACAAAGCTTTAGATAGTAGATAAACATAGTCAGGAAAGTTGGAGTCAACGAAACCTGGAGGTTGTTCCACATACACTTCTTCCTTTATGTCACCATTAAGGAAGGCAGACTTCACGTCCATCTGATAGACAGTGAATCCCTTAAGATAAGTATAGGCTAGGAACAACCTGATTGCCTCTAGCCTTGCCACTAGAGGATACGTCTGGTCGAAGTCGATTCCTTCTTCTTATCGATATCCTTTGGCGACGAGTTTGGCCTTATTCTTTATGATTGTTCCATTCTCGTCCATCTTGTTCCTGTAGACCCACTTGGTTTGGATGACCTTCTTACCTTTGGATCTTGGAACAAGTTTCCAGACTTGACAGCACTTGAACTGATTCAACTCTTCTTCCTTAGCCATAATTCATGATGCGTCCGAGTTTGCTTCCTCAAACTTTTTTGGTTCAACCTGTGAGAGAAAACTAAAATATAAATTCTCATTAGTAGTACCTCTACGAGTTTTGTCACCATCCCGGGGATCTCCTATGATTTGCTCGATTGGGTGATCCTTCAGATTTCTGAGCTCTAGAGTCCTTGCATCTGGAGTGTCTTCAACCACAGGAGTGACTTCATCAGCTTAGATGACTTATTCATCTTGATCATCAACCTCTCCAATAGGGGTTGTAGTAGTGATCTTGATGAACTTTTCACCTTTTTCTTCAGTTGGTTCACCCAAGTTAAGTTCTTTCATCTTTGAACCTGCATCTTCAATGAACACACTAGAAGAGTTGCCTTGCAGCAAGCTTGTCTCATCAAATACAACATGAATAGATTCTTCTACAACCAGGGTTTTCTTATTAAATACCTTATATGCCTTACTATGGCTACTATATCCTACAAAAATACTTTCAAAACTCTTTTCACTAAATTTGGTTGTATGATACTTGCCATTGTTAAGGACGAAGCATTTACAGCCAAAGATTCTAAAATATGAGACAGTCGGCTTTCTGCCCTTTAGAAGTTCGTAAGGTGTCTTATTATGGTTCTTGTTTATGAGAGCTCGATTTTTCACATAGCATGCAGTGTTGATGGCTTCAGCCCAGAAGTATTCCGGTAGTGAGGCATCACTCAACATAGTCCTGCAGGCCTCTATGAGTGTTATGTTCCTTCTCTCAGCTACTCCATTTTGCTGGGGAGTACGAGGAGAGGAAAACTCATGAAAGATACCTAGGCTTTCACAAAATTCTATCATGCCCTAGACTTGAATTTAGTTCCATTGTCACTTTTGATTTGTACTACGGAACAGTTGTATTCATTCTGGATTTGCCTGACAAAATTTGTAATGATGTCAAAGATATCTAACTTGTGTTTCAGAAAGAACACACACGCAAAGCACGAGTAATCATCAACATTAACCAATGTATAATCCTTACCTCCCAAACTTCTAACTTGCAGTGGACCGAACAAGTCCATATAAAGTAGGTGTAAACACCTATTAGAGTCTTTGCCAATAATGCTTTTAAAGGTAGCACTCGTTTGCTTGCCTTTTACACATGCGTGACAAGTTCTATCTTTAGCGCACTTGACATTTGGGGCATCACGTACTAAATTCAGAGAAAATAATTTATTAATAGTTTTGAAATTAATATGTGTTAATCTCTTGTGTCATTGGTCACCAAGAGACGCACTATCTTTTGCCAAAAGACACACTGGTGTAGAAGAGTCTATGCAAATAAAATTCAAACAAAAGATATTTTTACTATGAGTGCCTGATAAAATCGTATCTTAATTATCAACCGATTTTATCAAACACTTATTAGCATGAAATTCTATGATGTATCCTTTATCGCAGAGTTGGTTAATGCTTATGAGATTGTGTTCCAATCCTTCAACATAAGCCACATCCGAAAAGGACACACTACCATTTGTAATCATACCATAGCCTTTCGTAATTCCTCTGTCAGAACCTCCAAAGATAACCTTTGGCCCGTTCATGACTGGTGAGTAATTCTGGAGAAGGATTCTTGTCCCGGTCATATGCTGAGAGCATCCACTGTCCAAATACTAGATAGGAGTTTTGGTGGTCTTTGGACATACCTGCAATCACAAGTCAGTTTGCCTTAGGAACCCAAACTTGTTTGGGTCCTTGGTCTCTAGTTAGCATGCTCCCCAAACGTATGTTAACATTATGAATGGTCTTTCTCACATTATTAACTCGAGGGGTTTCATAATGTCTGGGATTAAACCAGCAATCTATAGCGAAGTTACCAATCTTGCCACAACACCAACAGTCAAATCTATTGTATCTTTGCCTAAAGATCTCCTGCTCGACCTTTTGAGATTGTGGTCTAGCAGAGGCAGTGGAATTAGAAGTAGAAGCTTCATGGTGATGACATTCACATGACTTCTTCTCCTTAGTAGGCTTTTCTATAATGGGTTTAACTATTAGAGCTTTCTCGATGTTGTGACCATGATTGTAAGGTCTGTAGCTCAGAAGAGTGATCTCCTCATAAGGTGCCTTGAAGACACTCTCACCAAAGTTCTGGGGACGAGTCCATCCTTGCTAATGAGACTTGGGCTCTACGTAAGTAGGCCTACCAAGTGACCATAGGACAAATCCAGATCAAACTTATTTGTCGGAAAGATAACCTTCCTAAATGTAGTTTGTTCTAGAGGAGCTTTCCCCTTCTCCTTGGCTAGTGCTTTCTTAGTATCCTTATTTCTCCTTTGGGAATTATTTCTCCGAGAAGATTTACTAGGACCAGCCACATGGCCTAAGCCGACACCTTTGGCCTAAGCAAAGAATTCAGTAACAAGCGGAAGAACTGTCTTGGGCTTGGAGAAACCTTCAACAAGTTTCTTTTCGGCTGCAAGTTGTTCTTCCAACCCCTTAATGATTTCCTCTTTCAGATCTAGGTGCTTAAGAGCCTTATTGTATTCTTCCATAGCATCATGGAAGTCTTTCTTGAGTGAATCCATCATTACAATTTTCTCTCTCAGATTGCTCTCTTCAGCCTTAAGAGATTTGATCTCCTTAGCCTAAGCTCTTGCCACTCTACGACATTTGTCGTAGGCTTTGATCAGCTTTTTGTATTGATACATGAGTTCAGATTCCTCGTCAGAAGAACATTCCTCATTTTTATGGTCAGAATCATCAGATTCAAAAAGAGGTGTGTGAGAGTTTACCTCCCCAGTGAATTGGGGTTCTTCTTCTTCATCTATTTGTGTCATAAGCCCTTTTTGCCTACAAGGCTTCTTTATGTTCTTTTCTTGTGGTAAGAAGATTTCTTCTCCTCTCTTTTTCCACCCTCCTTCTTCTTGTGGGGGCAGTCAGTAATAACGTGACCTGGCTTATTACAGCAATAACAAATGATATCAGTAGAATTATGTTTGTTCTGTTTAGAATGATACCTGTCTTGGCTGATTGAGCCTTTCTTGTAGCGATCACCATCGTGACGTGATCTTCTAAATGAGGCATCCTTGCCTTTTCATTGCTTCTTCTTGTTCAAGAATTTCTTTAACTGTCTTGAGAGTAGAGAGAACTCTCCTTCAGATAATTCTGAGCCTGAGGTACTTGGCTCCAAGGTTTCTTCTTCACTTTCCTCTTGTGCTGGGGCAGGTGAGGCAGCCTTAGACTTCCTTGAGGTGTCTGCATTGAGAGCTACAGACTTCTCCTTGGATGAAGACCTGTTCTTCTCTTCTTCGGCTTTTCTTGAATTGATTTGAAGCTCATATGACATAATCTTTCTGAAGAGATTTTGCGGGTCTGTCTCAGCTAGCTTTCCAAATTCCCGAATAGCAAAAACCTTGTTATCCCATTCCTTAGTCAGGGATCTCAAGGACTTATCATTCAGTTCTCCATTAGTGAAGACTCGGTCGTAGACTCTTAGGCCGTTAATAAACTTGAAGAAATAATCAAAAGTATCTGCAATGGTATCCTTGGGTCCTTATCGGAAGGCTTCATATTTTTGATTCATAAGGGATCTTCTGTCATCCCTAACTTCTTTTGTACTTTCCATCAAGATGATGAGGGAATGCCACATTTCCTTAGCAGACTGGCAGTGAATCAAGTTCTGCAGCATAGAATCATTGACTACACTTGCGATAATATTTTTTGCTTTCTTGTCTAAAGAGATAAGTGTAATCTCATTCTTATCAAGATCCATCAGCTTTTTAGGAACTTGCTTAGTTGGATCAATGGTAGAGGCTATCATTGGGACATGAGGACCTTCTTCCACAATCATGAAGATCCTTGGATCTATAGCTTCCATGAAGATTTTTATCCTTTCTTTCCACATAGCAAAATTATTCTTTGTACACAAAGGAAGCTTAGCGAAATCCTTGGCTCTGTCCATGCCCTGATAACTCAAAAGACAACTTGGGGAGATCTGATCAAGGTGTTAACCTTTTAATGATCAACATTCCTCTGATAACAATTGAAAAATGTTTAAGTTGTCTACCTAAATCACCTAGAGGAGGTGAATAGGTGAGTTGAGCATCTATTTGTGGAATAAAAACTTTAGCGATTTATGCACAAGAAATAACCAAGCAAACACAGAAGACACCAAGAATATAGTGGTTCCCCAATCTTGGGTACGTCCACTTTCCACTCACCGATCTAGCAAAGCACTAGACTCGACTACTCCACTAATCTCGGATTGAAAACAATCCTATCACTCAGAACAACGTTCCTACAACTCGATCCACAAAACGGATCTACACTTGGAAGATGAAAACTTCCTACAACTCGGAGAATAATCTCCTACACGAGTAAAATGAATATAAGAAAATACAAATAGAAAATCTTTCTCAGATCTGGAAATCTCTGCCTAGGTCTTCCTTCTTGATCTTTTCGGCTTTATCACAAATTGTTGAAGAATACTCTCGGCTAGATCCTTGTTCTGAGATACTTGGACTCACACGATCAAGGAGAATGAAGAGACTAAAGAAGTTCTTGATCTGTAAGTCGTTCTGGATTGAAATCAGCCTTGACGATATTCAAGATGAGTGGCAGCTTCTGTAAATTAGGAAGGTGGCGGCCGATCCAGAAAACTTAGAATATTGGAATTCACGTGCATGTTGTTATTAGGGTTAGTCAAAATGACACGACCTTTTATAAGATCTCCCTAACGATTAGATTTAACATTAATGACGGCCACGTGGACCAATCACATCAAGATATTTGAAAAATCGGTCTTACAGGGACTTAGAGAATTTTTCTGAATATTTGACTAAATTAATCGAGTGAAAGAAATACTACTCGAGTACTAAGACTGGCTCTCGAGAGGATAATATCGACTACTCGAGAAGAAGCATTTCAGGAAATATTTAGACAGAATATATAACTACTCGAGTGGATTAAGGATCACTCGAGTGCAAGAGATACTACTCGAGAAGTGGAAACGAACTTCTCGAGAGAAAGACTTAGAAAATTCTGGGAAGAAAAAAGATTGATTACTCGAGTACTGGAACTAGAATTCTCGAGAAGTAAACAAACTTTTCGAGTACAGGGATTTGCTACTCGAGTGGGGGTAAAATCTTCTCGAGAACTTTTCTTCTGTCACTCGAATCAACTGCTCATCTACTCGAGTACTTAATTGACTACTCGAGTGTAATACTTAACTTCTGTTACTCGAGACAATCTAGTACTACTCGAGTAATCAGTATAACTACTCGAGTACTTGAACTTCACTACTCGAAAATAATACTTAGAAAATTTCTAAGATATAAAACTGATAACTCAAGAAAGAAAAGAGGTCTACTCGAGTAATGGACTTGGCTTCTCGAGAGCAAGATTCAAGCTACTCGAGAACCATTTCTTTTACTCAAATTTCAGACTAGACCTACTCGAGTGCATCTAAAGTTCTACTCGATACTATAATTCCACTCAAGTAAAACACTTAGAAGAATTTTAGTTTTATGAAAATTTTGTTTCTTCAATTCAATCAGTAACAAATCTTCCTTCATCAAACCTAGTGCTTGAAAATGAAGTGTACCCCAATAGAGAGGCTACACATGAGTCAACACCATGGATCATACAATGAAGGATTACATTGTATGATATATATTTGGTGACCCACTGTAGACTGACATTAATCTACACTTGGCAATAAGTCCTGCAAACACATAACTCAAGCAATACATCAAATACAACTTAATTCATCTTAGTTCAATGGTGACTTCATATAAATCTAGGTTATTGTGGATACAATACCCAACAAACTTGTAGAACAGATGGAGTGGATTTGGTGGCCAATGGCAGTTTCTGATCATGAAACAGTTGATGGCCTTGGAAGGGTCGCTTGTGTTAGAATTTTCTCACCCTCTGAGCAGGGGGCTGGTAATCTAGGCGAGGAGGCATGTTAGAATGATGAGCTATAGAAGAAGAACTTGCTACATCTTTTGTATCAGCCTTGGCTATCAAGTAAGAGATGTAGGTTGTGAAAGTCTTTGTTTTCAAGATAGCTAAACACCTAGAGGGGGGTGAATAGGTTTTTATGTCTTTTATGACTATCTTTTAGCTTTAGTGTGTTGTGGCTTAGTTTTAAGTTAGCTTTCAAGAATCCACAACAACACATAAGTGTTTATAGTGGTTCCCCAAGGTATAGGTACATCCTTTATCCCTCCCACTTTTCTAACATAGTGTTAGACAAGGCCAACTTCTCCAATCTCGGCTCCAAGAGCTTACAATACAGATCTCTCAGGATCTCTCAGACTCCTCCAAGTCCTACCTCAGGCCCAAGGCACTACCACTCAGAGAAAATGATACTCCTACAGCTCAATGATCCACAGATCACCTACCTCAGACTTTAATCAGAGTTCTACAACCCAGGCTAGGAGGATAGCCCTACACTAAGATCGACCACAGGATCCTACCTTAGAGAATGACTCTCTTATAGCTCAAGCACACATGCCCTACCTTAGATTCAAGAAGGATCCTACACTCAGATCCATAGAAGGATCCTACACTCAGATCCACAGAAGGATCCTACACTCAGATCCACAGAAGGATCCTACCTCAGCCTTTATAGTTCAGGCTTACAACTCAGATCAGGAATGATCTTACAGAGAGAATAAGTTTGTTGGTAATGAATGAATCCAGAGAAGTTATCTCTGAGTCTGCCTATTTCTGAACTGAGAAGACTCAGTCCTATCTTCTTTACAGCACCAAGAAAAGATCTTCAAGGTTGGTTCTGCTTGTGTTGAGAAGTAACTGCAAAGGTTGCTTCTTCTTACTCAGAAAAAAATCTTACTGACCTTGCTGTTGAGAGTCGATTTGACCTTCAGAGAGAAATTCCTTCAATAACAAACTTGATGGTAATGATGCTGATGCGATCGTGGATCCCCGTCATAGAGAGTTTGTGGATTGGGATGATCGATGTCGCAAGCTCGAAGATGAAAGTCTACCACAATGTTCTTTGCCAACGCCGCCACATGTTTTGCACGACGTCCGCCGCCGCCATTAAATAAAATATATAATTATAAATTAAATAATTATAATTATTTATTTTAGCAATTTTTATTTTAAGCAATTTTATTTATTTCATTTCATGTATGATGGGTGCCTATAACCATAAAGAGTGTTTTATTTCATGCATTTAATTTTTGTATTATTTTTATTTCATGATTGGTGCATATAACCATCATAGTTTAATTTTAAATTTTTAATGGAGGTGATTGAGTGGTGTAGGCTATATATAGCCATGCTTATGTTGAGTATTGAAATGAAGAATGAAAAATTGAAACTTTGAATTCAAAATTTGGATTTCCCCCTTACCTCTCTCTTCCCACTTAGGCAAAATTCTACCCCCCCCCCCTCTTTCTCTTGCCCTCTCTTGGTCGTCGGCCTCCTCCTCTCCCCCCTCTTAGTGGTTCGGCCACGCTCTCCTTCCCCTCCCCCTCCTCCTCTTTGTGAGAGTCCCCACCTCTACCTCTCCTTCCTTCTACTCCAAGAATTTCGGCCAACCTCCTAGCCACCACCCTCTCTTTTCCCTTCCAAAATTTTGGCCACCAAGATCCCCTCTCTCCAAGGGTTTTGCAAAAAGGAAGAAGAACGGCTCGCGTCTTCATAGTTCGGTGTGAATCCGTGGACTCCCATGGAGATAGACTCAACCACTGTCGTGAGTGCTTCCTCCACTCATCTTTCTGGAAGGATCTTTCTTGGGATTTGGGTAACGAGTTCTTTAACCATCTCTTGTGTATTCTTCTTATTATTGTGAGATTTTGGTGAAATAGAAGGCTAGTAATCCGTCATGATTTATACTAAATATTGTGCTATAATAAATCTGAATTTTAAGGGTGTTTTTCTTCCGAATATTTTCATATAAATTGGAGCGGGTAGATCTCGTGAATGCTAGAAGAAATCGGATTCATTATCCTTGATTTCTCCTCGAGTTCATGTGATTTGGTTCACCTCATTTTAAATTAATTTGGGATCGATTTTGACTTCATTTAAATCGCTATTTAAGCCGGATTTTCTCTTATTGGAATTGTGAACGTTTGCGTATAATTTTAATTTGAATTGCTAATTGTCCGGATCAGGTAGGTCATTTTTGCTTGAGCGAACATTGGCATATAGCCCTGTTCAATCTTTATAAGGGGTAGCGACCCTTTGTGTTATTTAATGTTGAAAATTATGTCGTTAATTGTTGGAGTAATCGATAGTGTTAATTAGATAAATCGCACGCGACGTATTTATTTTAATCACCGAACCTAAGAACATGTAGTTTAATCCGTCAAAACCATGAGCCTGCATCAAAACTCTGTCTGTGATTCATAGACTAACTTTTTAGCAAGTTCTTCAAAAGCTTCAATTTCATCCAGAGGAAGAAGACGACTTGTCCCTTACTCCCTTTTTCTCCAAAAAGCTTTTTTTTATTTAATTTCATGCAACTATCTTTTTTTTATCTCGCTACTCAACGGCTCTTTGCGCAGTATGGGCTGGCTGGAAATGGCAACTACTCCATCACTTTTGTATTTATATCTATACCAAAGACAAGCGGCTCCTTTTGTCTTCTAGCATGCAAATCCCATGATATTTGAATTTCTGCTGACGTCAGCATGGCTCAGCGCTTCTGGACTTAGTAAATTCCAGACACACTTCTCAGGCGTTGAATGAAGCCCCGTCACTCAACGCAAAAGTAATTAGCAGAATTCTGTATCTTCAGGCATTGAGTGTGTTGAGTGAGCCTTCATCACTCAATGCATATAGACTTTTATAGTCTAACGGCTTAGGCGTCAAGTGATCCATCATCACTAAACTCTTCTGGACTTGGTTTGATTTCTATGAATGAAGGCATTGAGTGCATCTTCTTCACTCAATGCTTTCTGCCTTTGCATGTCTTCTTGATGAGGCATTGAGTGGCATATCTTCACTCAATGCTTCTGTACTTAGTTGAATTATTTGTTGAGTAGGCGTTGAGTGAACTGACTTCACTCAACACTTGTGTCCTTAGACAGATTTCTTGACAGCAACACTGCGGCTTTGACTGTTGGGTGTTCTGTCGATGCTTTTGCTTCTAGGCGTTGAGTGAACTGCCTTCACTCAATGCTTCTGGACTTAACCAAATTTATGCTTTGGTAATACTGAGGCTTTGACTGCCTGAGCATTAGTCGACATTTTTAGTCTCTTGGCGTTGAGTGAACTACCTTCGCTCAACGCTTTTGTACTTAGTCAGATTTTTTCTTTGCCAGCATCCTGTCATGAGTCCATCTGCCTTTATGACTTAGACTACCTATCAAATCAATTCAACAAAGAATAACCTACATACATTGAACTTACAGCATGCATCAAATACATTCACATGTATACTATTGACTTGTGGGCCTTCTTCAAATCTAGGACATTGTGATCAATGGACCCAACAGGTTGGATTGACATTTTTGCCCTTGATGAACCTATTGATTAATGCGATCAATTCATGGTATGTCGCGGGCTCTTTGGTGGTAGCCTTGAACTTCAATGGGCCCTCCCTGAGGCTGTTGATTAGGGAAACCTTGTTATAATATAAAATAAGGTTTGCAAATGACAAGAGGTCATTAATGCGTCGTTCACACAAGTCCAAAAAGTTTTACCTATTCCGGTTCAGCCTACTGTTTTTCAGGCCACAAGGCAGGACATTTTATTTTGAACATCAAGTCCATTCGCTCACTCGACAGGTTCGTCGAGCTCACTCGACGGGTTCATCGAGCTCACTCGACGGGTTCGTGGAGCTCACTCGACAGGTTCGTCGAGCTCACTCAACGGGTTCGTCGAGCTCACTCGACGGGTTCGTCGAGCTCATTCGATGGGTTCGTAGGGGTCACTCGACAGGTTCGTCGAGCTCACTCGACGGGTTCGTCGAGCTCACTCGACGGGTTTGTCGAGCTCACTCGACGGGTTCGTCGAGCTCACTCGAGGAGTTTGTAGAGCTCACTCGACCGTTGGACCTACTAGCCACCCCTGTGACCTCCGGATCTCTTTCTCCCAAACATTCAAACTGGGCCTAAGCTACCCAAGGTGACACAAAACACGCATGAGGGGTCTAGCTCAAAATGGGATATTACACATGGCCAAATGAAGTTTGGCATTTTGTAGCATGCTCATTCATTAGATTTGCAAGGGAGGTAGTCACTATATCAGACTTTATGTCGACATATGCGTCGATTTATATCGACGGTGCATTGAGATCGTCAAAATTCTTCATAGTTGTCGTTTATTGATGTTGCATCAAATAGAAGTCGATGTTTCATCGACTTGTATTCAACGTGATGTCGAGTATATACTTAAATTTTTAGGTCTTCATATTGTTTTTACTAGCAATAAAATATGATAAAAGCTTTATATTGTGCTATTTCAATGTAGTTTATTGAGCAGTATTAAGCACAGTATTAAGCACACTTAATTCATTCATGAAGTGTTTGTTATTTATTTCATCTAGAGGCTTAGTGAAAATGTCAGCCCTTTGATCTTTAGTGAACACATATTCAAGTGAGATTTTTCCTTTCACTACATTGTCCCTGATAAAGTGATGTCTTATTTCTATATGTTTTGTTTTACTGTGTAACACTGGATTGGAAGCAGTGGAAATTGCACTTGATCTATCAAAAAAATTATGGAATTTGTGAAATTCAAATTATAATCGAGTAATTGATTTTGCATTCACAAAATCTGTGAATAACAATTTCTAGCAGCTATATATTCAGCCTCAACTATAGAAGTGGAGACTGGGGTTTTATTTTTGCTAAACCAAGAAATTAGTCTAGCACCCAGGAATTGGCAAGTTCCTAAAGTACTTTTCCTATCTAGTCTGCATCCAGCATAATCTGCATTTGAGTATCTATATAGCTCAAATTCAGATTCTATTAGATACCATAGCCCTAGTTCAGGTGTACCCTTAAAATATCTTCAAATTATTTTATTGAATTCAAGTGTGACTCCTTTGGATCAACCTAAAATCTATCATATACAAATGTGTAAAATATTATATCTAGCCTGCTAGCTGTAAGGTAGAGAAGAGAGTCAATGATTGCTCTATAAGTTTTTTGGTCAATGGATTGACTTGATTCATCTCTATCTATAACATCATTGGTAGTCGTGGGGGTTTTCATGGTGGAGACATTTTCCAACCCAAACATTTTGATCATTTCTTTTATGTATTTCGACTGGGATATGAAAATGCCCTCATCACTTTGCTTCACTTAGAAACCAAGGAAAAAAATGATAACTCCACCTTGATACTTATTTTAAACTTAGACTGCATTAGGTTAGCAAACTTTTTGCAAAGTCTTGGGTCTATAGAGCCAAAGAGAATACCATTCATATAGATTTGGACAATAAGCAATTGTTATTTGTGTTCTAGTGTATAATGTTTAATTCACCTTTCCTCTTGTGAATGAGTGTTCTAAGAGAAAAGTGGATAGAATCTCAAACAGAGCTCTTGGAGCTTGCTTTAGACCATAAAGTGCTTTATTTAATAAATAAACATATGAGGGATGAGACGGATTGATAAAACCTGGAGTTTGTTTAACATATACCTCTTCTTAAAGTGTATCATTGAGGAAGACACTCTTGACATCCATCTAGTAAACTTTAATCTTCTTATAAGTAGCATAGGCAAGGAGTAACCTAATTTCCTCTAGCCTAGCACCTGGTGCAAAGATTTGGTTATAGTTCATCCCTTCCTCTTACATATAGCCATGATCAACTAGTTTGGCCTTATTCCTGACTATTACTCCACTATACAACTTTGACAACATCCGCATTCTAGTAGAGGGAATGATCGCTCTTCAAATAACCTAGGGTGAGTTCTCAAAGCAAGTCACACACAACGTCAAGTTTGTGGTCATCAACTACAGCTCAGCATACAAAGTCATCTTTGGTCATTTGCTCTAAACTTTATTTGAAGCAATCCCTTTCATCTTATATTTAGCGATGAAATTCAACACCCCTATAAGAATAAGGGTCATTTGAGGGGATCAAAAATCAACTCGGCTCTATTACATGCAGCAGTCACACCCTGGGTAAGGCATGACTCTCAGGGACACCATAGAAGGCCGATTCAGGAAATTAAAGGAGTAGAGAAAAGAGGCCCTCCCACATATCTACCATTTCAATTTTTAGCTTCCATGAATTTTCCTATTGCTTAAAAATAAGCCACTTAAATGAATTTGCCCGTGCATGTATGCTTTTCTTTTTCAACATTGCAAATACTTCATGACTTTGTTATAATTCGGGTTTCTGAAAGAAAATATCACAACTTGTGAGAGTAGACAAAAGTCCTTTTATGTTCTCCGGTAAGAAAAGACAAAGATACTTCTATGCCCTTAGGTAAAAAAAGGACAATGGTCCTTCTACGCCCTTTAGTAAGCATGGACAAAGGTCCGTCTACGTTCTCTAGTAGGAACAGATAGAGGTTCTTGTATACCATCTGGTAAGAGCACATAAAGGTCTTTCTATGTCCTCTATTAAGAGAAAATAAAGATCCTTCTACGCCCTCTGGTAAAAGTAGAAAAGGACCCTCTACGTCATATCTAGGCTTTCGCCACCAGCACTGACATTGAGTGGTTATCTATGAGGGTAATTGTTGGAACCCTAGGTTTTGATTTGAGCTCAGTCCTCTCTTTCTATCTCTTGACCCAAGATTTATCTATGGTCAAAGGTTAGTTGATAGGTTAGATTCTCTAGTTGTGTAGAATTGCTTTTCCAGATGAATATTTGGTTAAGTAGTTTTTCGTTCGGCTATAGTCGAATGTCGCTTGACTATCGTCTATCGGCTGATCGACGATCGTCTATCAGTTGGTCGACGTTCTGTCTGCGTTGATAGCTCGACTATCTGTTGATAGGTCGACTATCTGTTTGCTTTGGTAGTTCGACTATCTGTCCTGATAGTTCAACTATCTGATAGCTCGACTATCTGTTGATAGGTAGACTATCTGTTTGCTTTGGTAGTTCGACTATTTGTCCTGATAGTTCAACTATCTGATAGCTCGACTATATGTTGATAGATCGACTATCTGTCTGCTTTGATAGGTCGACTATCTGTTGATAGGTCGACTATCTGTTTTTCTGTGATAGGTCGACTATCTGTTTGATAGGTCGACTATCTGTTTTGTTTGGTAGTTCGACTATCTGTCCGGATAGATCGACTATCTGATAGCTCGATTATCTGTTCTGATAGGTCGACTATCTGCTGAGGTAGTTCGACTATCTTCTTTGATAGTTCGACTATCTGGATCGTTCGACTATCTGTCCGATAGGTCGACGATCTCCGAGGGTCGTTCGACGTTTTGCTGTATGTTTTAAAATAATTTTGTCGTCTTCTATGATGTGACTAATTTCATACTTATTTTGGCATATTTTATAAAAGATTATCTGAATAAACTGTGATATTATTTCCATGCAATATCAGTTCAATTCTTTATGCAAGAGCTAATCTTTTTCTGACAAAGTTGTTTGTCTTATAGCTGAGATATGTTTTCTGCTTTATCTGCCAGGCTGTCCTTTATAGCCGTTAGACTCAAAAGTCTCTCTTGGCTGTAAAGAGTCTTTTCTGATGTGACTTTCTCTAGTTGTATTTCATCAGAATTATTTGCAGCTTCTTAGAAAGCTTTATCCTATTATAGGATATCTGCCTGTAGTATTTTGTTTTGCTTTATGCTTTTTGCAGCCCAGCTTGCAGAGTTCAGTAGAAGACAAGATTCAAACTCAAGTAAGAGCCGTTGCTGCTGCTGCTATATAAAGACTTCTTTGAAGAAGAAATCAACTAGTTCTCACATTGAAAAGCTGGTGGGCCAAAACCCGAACAGGCAAGCGTACCTGTCGAATTGTAGTACCAAGGTCGTATTTAAACACGGGGGTGTCAATTACTTCTACTCACGCTTTAACTATTATCCTACCGGAGAACTAATGGGATTTGAGAATTTTTTAAAGTAAAGTAAAATGAAAGACAACTTGCGAGACGAAAAACTTATAATAAAAAGCTAGCATTTGATCAATGATTCACCATGAAACTAGATGAGAGAGATAAAAATAAAGATAGTTTTAATCTTGCAAATCAAACTCGGTCGTGATAGATCCGAAAATAAGACAAAATCTCGCTAGAGCATTAGGTCTCCTAACTTATAGACTCTTTGATCGAAATCTCTTTACAAACCAAAGAAGCCTAAAGTTGCATTATCGAGGTGATCCGCACTATTGGATTTGACTCCAATCCGGAGGATTTACGTCGTCCTATCTCTAGGATTGCGTTCAACTCCTTCCTTCTTTGAGTGATCTTTCAAATCATGAGTCTCTCGACTACTATGAAATGAGAACAAGGCCTACTACCATATATCGAAAATACAGAGTCGACACAAATTAATCAAAGAAGGACCGAGTAGAAATAACAAAAATAAAACTAAGAAAGAAAATAAACTCTCATCTCACTTCATGGATCCTCACGATCGAATGCTATAAGAGATTAGCTACGCATATTGAAAAAGGAAACAACAAAATAAAGAGAAAAGAATTCCATTGATTAATAAAAAGAAGTACACAATAATATTAAAATGATGATAATATTATGCTAAGAAGGAAATTACAACCATAAAAAGAAAACAACAATGAAGAAAAACTTGTAGTAGAACTCTCTTGCTCACTAGCTCTCTTGCTTCAATCCAACCTCCTCAAAGCATGGGATATGGGTTCCTTTTATAGGAGTGGAGGGAAGCATCTAGAATGGGAAGACTAAGGGGTGGCCGGCCATAGGGGGAAGGAATGTTCATGCATGGTATTTTATGGAGGGGAGAGAAAATGGAAGCATGCATGTATTTTATTTAATGAAAAAATGTGTAATAGGAAGGGGGGAGTGAATGGAAAATAAAGGGGAGGAGAGAGGTGGTAGGGGCCGGCCATGCAAGGGGATGGATTCATGCATTGCATTAAATGGAGGAGAGAGGGTTGGAAAAATGCATGCATGAGAGGAAAGGTGGCTAGGGAATAATAAAGGGGAGAGAGTGGCCGGCCACATGCATGAATAATTGCATGCATGTGGTCGGGTTGCATGGAAAGGGGGCTTCAATGGGCTGCTCTTTTGGTGGGCTTTAATAGGGCTCGGGTAGGAGAATATAGGCTATTTGGGCTGCTCCAAATGCTGGGCCTTATGAGGGGAGAGAGGCTCGGGTAGCTTCCAAAAGATGGGCTGCATGTAGGGCTCGGGTAGGAGGCTTGGCTGCACCAAATGGAAGTGGCTGGCTGCTCCATGTGGGCTTGGACTTGCATGGGCTGCTCCTTGTAGGCTCGGGTAGCTTCCAAAGCTGCATGGGCTCGGGTAGCTAGGTAGGGGCTGGGTTGATCCTACAAAATAACAAGACAAGGCATTAGAAAACATTAATTATAACAACCATAAAAAACATAAAACATTAGATACTTTAAACTTGAAATTAAAATTAACAAACATGAAACATAATACTAATTCATACTATTAATTAGTTTCAAAGATAAAACTAATCAAAATAATCATATCACATGTAAAACTAAACTATAGCAAAGATACTAAAATTTATAAATAAAACTAAACAAAACAATAACATAAAATAGCAACAATAAAACTATAGATAATACAAAAAAAAATAATAAAACTTTAGGAATTTTAACTACTAAACTACCCCAAAAACGATGACTAAATCTAGTCATCAAACACCCCCATGCTTAGACATTTGCTTGCCCTCAAGCAAATAGAAATAAAACTAGGGAGAAGCAAAAAGAAAGCAAAAGATATATATATATATTTTTAGGTTCCATAGTTAAGAAAAACAAAGCATGAAAAATTAAACTATCTTAATGTTCATATTATCAACTAGTGGGGTGAGAAGTGCACAATAGAAAAATTGAAAATGGAATCCTAAAAATCTCATTAAAACATAAGAAAAGTCTACATATTTCTAAATCTCAAAACAAGGCATCCAAAATAAATGAAAATAAGGAAAACAAAAGTAGAAGTTCTAAATAAATGGCGCATTAACAAACTACTAGGTTGCTAGATAAACATTAACCCTAAAACACTCCAAGATAACCTCCAAAGAAATCCATCAATGATGGTGGCCATAGGCTTGTACGTTCACACTTTCTCCACTATGCGAATTTAAATTCTAAGATCATTAGGACTTTTACTAGGCATTAAAACTTGGTTTAGGTGAATGATTAGGAAATGGAAACAAAGATAAACATGATGGCTTAAACACTAAACCAAGGGTGAGCTTAAAATACAAAGATAAGGCATGATAAGTACTTCAATTCAAACTAAAACAAACATAAGGCCATGTATTTTTTTTCTTTTTTTAAACTTGGCCAAACATAAACTTTTTGCATTCTCTTTTTATTTTGATTTTTCATTTTTCTTTGTCAATTTTTTCCTTTTTTGAATAACAATTGATAAGGAAACTCCAAAAATAAGCTTTATAATGTCCTTTTCATTTCCAAAATGATACCCCTCCCACAAAATAATTTTTAAGCTCAAAGTTATAGTGCAAAAATAGGAAAGGTATTTGGCTTTGGTGAACAAAATGAAATGAAAGGTGGAGCTAAAAACAAGGAAAAAAAGGAAAAGGCCCAAAATTGTTTTGCAAGGGTTTTGTTTTTGGTGGGCACGAAAAGCTCAAACTATTCAAATGGTGGCCTAAATCATTTCTAAAGAACGTAAAAACGGCGCAAATGCTTCGAGAGTAGCTTGGTACAAGTTCTAGACACCAAGAAAGACTACCCCGCAAATGAAAAAGGACTAAAGATACCTAGCAACCATTCGTAAGTAACTAACCGAATAAAAAGACATAACTACGCATTGCTAGCTTATAACTTAAAAACCGGATGCCTATATTTAAGAAAAAGAAACTAGTAGAACTAGACTATGTTAAAATGATAGGTTTAGAAAAACATTTTCAAAGTAATCTATATAGAACTAAGAAACCGCATGGGCCTACACTTCACTAGAAGCAACATGAAAATAAAGATAGAAAATAATTTTAAGTTTTGTTTTTCAAATCGATTTTAAGCACAAAAAATTTTTTGATTTTTTTGTTTTTCTAATTTTTTTGGGTTTTACATTTTATAATAATTTTTTTTATTATTTTTAGATTTTGAAGACATAAAATATTATACTAATTTAAAACATAAATTTTTTGAAAGAAGAAAAACAGAAAGAAAAGACTAAAAGAAACTAGACCCCCCCATGCTTAAATTCTTCATTGCCCTCAATGAAGAAAACATAAAGAAAAAGAGAAGGGGACTGAGAAGAAGAGAAAAAAGATAAATGCAGGAAAAATAAATAACTAAAAAGAACAGGACTTCCCCGGGTTCGTGAGATGAAGGCGGATGTCGCTCCCCCATGCTTGCTTTTTAGAGTACTTGATCGTCAGCAGGTATGACTTGATCCATCGGATATCAGCAGCGGCGGAGCGGCGACCACGATCATGGACTTGATTGGCCTCCGATAGAAAGAGCAAAATAAAAGCAAAAAGAAAGAGTCCATGGGCAGATGCCCGATAATGTTTTTTTTATTACAACAGTTCAAATAAAAGAGTTTCATAATAATAAGTCCAAAAAGTGGAAAATAAAAATGTCCATAACAAAATAAAAATGTCCATCAGAAATAATAAACTAAGAATCAAAAAGAAGATTCTCCTTTGCAGGAGTCACAGAATCATTAGAGAAATAGAGTTTAAGTCTATGGCCATTAACTTTAAAGTCCCCCTTATCGGGGTGTGAAAGTAGCACAGTGCCGTAAGGAAAAACATCCTTGACCGTGAACGGTCCGGACCATCTAGATTTAAGCTTTCCCGGGAAGAGACGTAAACGCGAATTAAAAAGAAGAACCTGATCGCCTGGTTTAAACGTTTTAGGGTGGCGCAGGTTCTTATCGTGATACAATTTCGTGCGTTCTTTATAAATTTTATTATTTTCATACGCGTACGCTCTCCATTCATCGAGTTCATTCAATTGATTTTTTCTATGCTCGCTAACCGAATGCGGATCGAAATTAAAAAACTTTAACGCCCAATACGCTCGGTGCTCTACTTCTACCGGAAGATGACACGATTTTCCATAGACTAATCGGAAAGGAGTACAACCGATGGCGGTCTTGTACGCTGTCCGATAGGCCCACAAAGCATCGTCTAATTTTAAAGACCAATCCTTACGAGAAGTAGAAACGTTTTTTTCCAAAATTCGTTTAAGTTCGCGATTGACTACCTCGACCTGACCGTTAGTTTGGGGGTGATAAGCAGTGGATAATTTATGCATAACGCCATATTTGGCTAAAGCCTTAGTGAGTTGAGCATTGCAAAAATGACTTCCCCTATCACTAACGATCGCTCGAGGAAATCCAAAACGAGAAAATAATTTTTTTCAAAAAATTAACAACAACGCGAGCATCATTATTTGGCAGAGCTTGGGCTTCTGCCCACCTAGAAACATAATCTACGGCTACTAAAATGTATTTATTTCCTAGGCTGGAGGGAAATGGGCCGACAAAGTCTATGCCCCATAGATCAAAAACTTCGCACTCGAGAAAGTAATTTTGCTCCATTTCATTTTTGTTAGAAATATTTCCAGTCTGCTGGCATCGATCACATCCACCCACAAAGATTTGTGCATCTTTAAATATGCTTGGCCAATAGAAGCCAGCACTAAGCACTTTGTGGGCGGTGCGGTTTGCTTGATAATGCCCGCCAGTCGGACCTTCATGAACATGTTTTAAAATTTGGTGACCCTCTTCCTGCGAAACGCATCTCCTTACCACCTGGTCCGCACAAATGCGAAATAAAAATGGGTCTTCCCAAAAATAATACTTCAACTCCGAAAAGAATTTCTTCTTTTGGTGAGTGGAGTATTCTTTTGGAAGGACCCGGGCCACAAGATAATTGGCCAGATCGGCAAACCAGGGGGTAGGAGATGAAGAAATATTAAAAAGACGCTCATCTGGAAAAGAGTCATTAATAAAAGTTTCATTTAAGAAATCAAGTTTGGGATTTTCAAGGCGAGATAGATGATCTGCCGCTAGGTTTTCCGCTCCTTTCTTATCCCGAATCTCCAAGTCGAATTCTTGAAGTAAGAGGATCCAACGGATAAGACGCGGCTTGGCATCCGGTTTAGAAAGGAGGTACTTCAAAGCGGAATGATCCGTGAAAACAATAACCTTAGAAAGAGTAATATACGGTCGGAATTTATCAAAAGCAAAAATAACTGCTAAGAGCTCTTTCTCCGTCGTGGTGTAATTTTCTTGCGCAGAAGTGAGAGTTGTACTAGCGTAGAAAATCGGATGAAAGTTCTTAGCGATTCGTTGACCTAAAACCGCACCTACCGCATGATTACTCGCATCACACATAATTTCGAATGGTAAATCCCAAACTGGGGCGATCATAATAGGAGCATTTATAAGTTTTGATTTTATTAATTCAAAGGCCTCGAGACAAGATTTATCAAAAACAAAAGGAGTGTCTTTTTCGAGCAAGTGGGTGAGAGGTTTAGTGATTTTTGAAAAGTCTTTAATAAATCTACGATAAAAACCCGCATGACCTAAAAAACTTCTAATCGCTTTAACGGTTGTAGGTGGCGGTAACTTTTCAATTATTTCAATTTTTGCCTTGTCCACTTCAATTCCCCAAGCGGAAATTTTGTGGCCAAGGACTAAACCCTCACGTACCATAAAGTGGCACTTCTCCCAATTTAAGACTAAATTTGTCTCCTCGCAGCGTTTTAAAACTTTTCCTAAATTTTCTAAACATAGTTCGAAAGAGTCGCCAAAAACGGAAAAGTCGTCCATAAACACTTCCATAATATTTTCTACATATTTATCAAAAATGGCAAGCATACACCGCTGAAAAGTGGCGGGTGCGTTGCATAATCCGAAAGGCATTCTACGATAGGCAAAAGTTCTGAAGGGGCAAGTGAATGTCGTCTTCTCTTGGTCCTCGGGTGAGATAGGGATTTGAAAGTATCCCGAGAGACCGTCGAGGAAGCAATAAAAATTGTGCCCGGACAAACGTTCTAAAATTTGATCGATAAAGGGGAGGGGGAAGTGATCTTTTCGAGTGGCATCGTTTAGTTTACGGTAATCGATGCACATCCTCCATCCCGTTATCGTCCTAGTTGGAACTAAATCGTTGTTTTCGTTTGGTACTACCGTAATCCCACCCTTCTTAGGAACAACCTGAACTGGACTTACCCACTGACTATCGGAAATAGGATAGATTATCCCCGCATCTAATAACTTAAGCACCTCTCCCTTCACAACCTGTTTCATATTCGGATTAAGACGACGTTGTGGTTGAACTACACCCTTAGGATTATTGTCAAAAAATATTTTGTGTGTGCAGAAAGAGGGGCTTATGCCAGGAATATCACAAATTTGCCATGCTATAGCTCGGCGATGCTTTTGTAGTAGTTCGATCAATTGATCGTTTTCGGATTGGGAAAGAAAAGCCGAGATTATAACGGGCAATTTTGAATCTTTTGCAAGAAAAGCATATTTGAGATGTTCGGGAAGGGGTTTGAGATCGAGCTGGGGTGGTTCGTCATAAGAATTTTTTAAAACTTTTTCATTTTCAAAAATAAGTTTTTCATAATTTTTTCTACCAAAAACAGAATCATTTTCAAAATTTTCTTGTATGGACATCACCGTGCTTTCAAAACCATTTGAAGAAATTTCAAAAAAAGAAGAGGAAAATTCATTAGAAGAGATCTTAGAAAGGGGAAGGGAAGAATCTTCATTTAAAACATCAATAAAAAAGCATGAGTCATCATTTTGTAAAGAATTTTTCATTGATTGATTAATAGAAAATGTGACCTCATCATCTCCCACTCGCAAAAACAACTTTCCATTACTAACATCTATAACTGCTCGAGAGGTGGCTAGAAATGGTCGTCCAAGGATAAGAGGAACCTCGACGTCCTCTTCAATATCAAGAATGACAAAATCCACCGGGAAGATGAATTTGTCGACCTTTACTAACACATCCTCAACGATACCTAGTGGATACTTAATAGACCTGCTATCAGCTAATTGGATACTCATTCTTGTAGGGCTAAGAGTGCCCAATCCTAGTTTCTTGAATAAAGAGAAAGGCATCAAATTGATGCTCGCACCTAGATCCGCTAGCGCATGTTTAACGAATAAATCACCGAAGACGCAAGGAATTGAAAAGCTACCCGGGTCATTTATCTTTTTCGGAAGATTTGAGTTCTTAATAACCGCCGAGCATTCTTCATTTAACGTGACATGTGATAAATTTTCCAATTTTGTTTTGTTCGTTAGTAAATCCTTAAGATACTTCGCATACTTCGGCATTTGACTAATCGCTTCATGAAATGGTAAATTAATGTGAATTTGTTTGAACATTTCAAGAAAGCGTTGGTACTGATCATCTAGTTTGTCTTTCCTAAGTCTAGCCGGATAAGGAGGTGGCGGGAATTCTTTTAGAACAATCGGAGCATCATTTTGAAAACCATTTTTTTCTGTTGCAGAATTAGAAATAATGGAGCTATCCTTTTCTTTTTCAAAAATAGATTTGTCTTTTTCAAGATCTAAGTTATCATTCTCCGTGGGGGTGCAAACAGGAGGGACACTCACCCTTGGCTCTTCCCTTGTGGTGGGCTTGTTAACAACTTTACCGCTCCGAAGGGAAATCGCATTTGCGTGCTCCCTTGGGTTAGGCTCAGTGTTCGAGGGAAGAGTTTCAGGTGGTCTCTCGGAAAAGGCCTTGGCGAGTTGGCCAACTTGATTTTCTAAGTTTTTCATTAATCCTGTTAAATTTCTAATAGTGGCATCGTTTGAGCTTATATATTTAGCGAGGATCTCTTCCAAAGGGGAAGGTTTTTGAAAATTTTGTTGCGGTGGTGGTGGTGGTGGTGTAAAATCGTGCGGTGGGCGTACTACGTTAGCATTATTACTCCAAGAAAAATTAGGATGGTTACGCCATCCGGGATGATAAGTGTTCGAAGAAGTAGAAAAACCAGGAGGAGAAGAAAAATTCGAAAAAGCAGAAAAATTATTCGCAGAAAAATTTTGAGCAGGCCTAGGTATGTTCCCCAGATAATCCACCTGCTCGGCAGCAGCAGCATTTTCATATACCTTAGCGGTGGAGGGAGCAGTCATCTCCGAGATCTTCTTGTTGAGCATTTCCACTTGCATCGCCAGTTGGGTCACTGAATCCACTTCAAAAATACCTACAGGTTTAGATGGGCGAGACCTGGACGAATTCCACTGATAAGTGTTCATCTCCATGTCATCGATAAGCTCAAGAGCGACTTCCGGAGTTTTGCGGTCTAAAGAACCAGCGGAAGCGGCATCTATCATTTGCTTAGTCTCTTGGTTTAGCCCATTATAGAATGTCTGGACCTGCAACCATACAGGCAGAGCATGATGAGGGCATCTTCTCAAAAGTTCTTTGAACCTCTCCCAAGTGTCATAGAGGGTCTCAGAATCAATTTGAGAATATGAAGTTATATCATTTCGAAGCTTAGCAGTTTTGGCGGGGGGAAAATAATGAGAGAGAAATTTTTCAGTTAAAATGTTCCAAGTAGTGATTGATCCTCTTGGAAGAGAACTCAACCACTGTTTGGATTTCGTTCTTAAGGAGAATGGGAAGAGTCTTAGCCTTATCGCATCGTCCGAGACACCATTGATTTTGAAGGTGTCACAGATTTCAAGAAAATTAGCAATATGCAAGTTCGGATCTTCATCTTGTAATCCGTCGAACTGTACATATTGCTGCACCATTTGTATGATGCTAGGCTTGAGCTCCAAGTTATTGTTCACAATTGCAGGTCGAACAATACTTGTCTCAGTCCCCTCCAGATTGGGTCTAGCATAATCGGACATGGTGGGCCAAAAACTTGGTGGGCCAAAACCCGAACAGGCAAGCGTACCTATCGAATTGTAGTACCAAGGTCGTATTTAAACACGTGGGTGTCAATTACTTCTACTCACGCTTTAACTATTATCCTACCGGAGAACTAATGGGATTTGAGAATTTTTTAAAGTAAAGTAAAATGAAAGACAACTTGCGAGATGAAAAACTTATAATAAAAAGCTAGCATTCGATCAATGATTCACCATGAAACTAGATGAGAGAGATAAAAATAAAGATAGTTTTAATCTTGCAAATCAAACTCGGCCGTGACGGATCCGAAAATAAGACAAAATCTCGCTAGAGCATTAGGTCTCCTAACTTATAGACTCTTTGATCGAAATCTCTTTACAAACCAAAGAAGCCTAAAGTTGCATTATCGAGGTGATCCGCACTATTGGATTTGACTCCAATCCGGAGGATTTACGTCGTCCTATCTCTAGGATTGCGTTCAACTCCTTCCTTCTTTGAGTGATCTTTCAAATCATGAGTCTCTCGACTACTATGAAATGAGAACAAGGCCTACTACCATATATCGAAAATACAGAGTCGACACAAATTAATCAAAGAAGGACCGAGTAGAAATAACAAAAATAAAACTAAGAAAGAAAATAAACTCTCATCTCACTTCATGGATCCTCACGATCGAATGCTATAAGAGATTAGCTACGCATATTGGAAAAGGAAACAACAAAATAAAGAGAAAAGAATTCCATTGATTAATAAAAAGAAGTACACAATAATATTAAAATGATGATAATATTATGCTAAGAAGGAAATTACAACCATAAAAAGAAAACAACAATGAAGAAAAACTTGTAGTAGAACTCTCTTGCTCACTAGCTCTCTTGCTTCAATCCAACCTCCTCAAAGCATGGGATATGGGTTCCTTTTATAGGAGTGGAGGGAAGCATCTAGAATGGGAAGACTAAGGGGTGGCCGGCCATAGGGGGAAGGAATGTTCATGCATGGTATTTTATGGAGGGGAGAGAAAATGGAAGCATGCATGTATTTTATTTAATGAAAAAATGTGTAATAGGAAGGGGGGGAGTGAATGGAAAATAAAGGGGAGGAGAGAGGTGGTAGGGGCCGGCCATGCAAGGGGATGGATTCATGCATTGCATTAAATGGAGGAGAGAGGGTTGGAAAAATGCATGCATGAGAGGAAAGGTGGCTAGGGAATAATAAAGGGGAGAGAGTGGCCGGCCACATGCATGAATAATTGCATGCATGTGGTCGGGTTGCATGGAAAGGGGGCTTCAATGGGCTGCTCTTTTGGTGGGCTTTAATAGGGCTCGGGTAGGAGAATATAGGCTATTTGGGCTGCTCCAAATGTTGGGCCTTATGAGGGGAGAGAGGCTCGGGTAGCTTCCAAAAGATGGGCTGCATGTAGGGCTCGGGTAGGAGGCTTGGCTGCACCAAATGGAAGTGGCCGGCTGCTCCATGTGGGCTTGGACTTGCATGGGCTGCTCCTTGTAGGCTCGGGTAGCTTCCAAAGCTGCATGGGCTCGGGTAGCTAGGAAGGGGCTGGGTTGATCCTACAAAATAACAAGACAAGGCATTAGAAAACATTAATTATAACAACCATAAAAAACATAAAACATTAGATACTTTAAACTTGAAATTAAAATTAACAAACATGAAACATAATACTAATTCATACTATTAATTAGTTTCAAAGATAAAACTAATCAAAATAATCATATCATTAAACATGTAAAACTAAACTATAGCAAAGATACTAAAATTTATAAATAAAACTAAACAAAACAATAACATAAAATAGCAACAATAAAACTATAGATAATACAAAAAATAATAATAAAACTTTAGGAATTTTAACTACTAAACTACCCCAAAAACGATGACTAAATCTAGTCATCAAAAGCTAACTGCAGCATTCAAACTAAAAGCTTACAGTTTCAAACTGCTCTCAGCTCATTCACATCTAACTGAGAAGAAGCTTTAGTTCTTCACTCTTCTTCAACCTGAGTTCTCCTGCTTACAGGAAGATCTTCACTCAGAGCCTTTTGAAGAAGAAGAAGAAGATAGCTGTCTGAAGAAGAAATCTTATTTAATATTATTTATCTTCTTGTAGCTTTTTCCCTTCAGTAATTTCTGAAGTGTTTCTGCACTGAAGCAAGACTTCACCTGGACGTTCTTTTAGCCAGGGGGAGGCTTGATTCTTTTAGAGCCTTCTAGCTCAGTGCAAGTTATTGTGCTTCTCTAATCTATTGTAAAATAGAGAAGACACCTTAACCTCCTTTCCCCCTCCTGTAAAGGGTTATTACTCCCTTCAAAAGTATCCCTTGGTGGCAGGGCACCTGATCAAAAACCTGTGTTGGTTTTTAGACACCTGGTCAAAAGTCTAAAGGGTTTCTAGATCTACCTGAAGCAGATCTTGTTGGTGGCAGGGCACCTGATCAAAAACCTGAGTGGATTCCTACCTTGTTGGTAGAAGAGTGGACGTACCCAAGTTGTTTGGGGAACCACTATAAATTCCTTATGTCGTCTGGATTGCCTTGTTCAATTACTTGTATTATGGCTGTGATTAGATCTTAACTAGGTTTGCTAGTTGTTGTTTAGGTCTCCAAGCCTTAACTGTAATTACAGTTGGCTGCCTTTTTGTACACAACACTTGTGTTAGGCTCTAAGGTTTAACCTCAAATATCTATAACCTTCATTCCGCATTTAACTCCAAGGGAGTTGAGTAGAAAGTCAACTTTGCTAGTGCAATTTTTGATTACTCTATTCACCCCCCCCCCCTCTAGAGTAGTATATATCCCTTCTCTTTCAATTGGTATCAGAGGCAATTGAGAGGACTTAGCGCTACCAACTGCACCAAAAGACCGGCCTGAAGGTCAAAGGCGCATACTAATCTTTATATCAAGATTTTGACCGGGGACGGGGCAGCCAGTTAAGCCATTACCGCATAGCGCCGCAACGCGGGGGCGATTCCAAACCGCAGCCCCAACAATCCCCCCCCCCCCCGAAAACGACCCCGGGGTTTCGAACCCGTACCCCGCATCTCCACCAATTGAGAGGACTTAGCGCTACCAACTGCACCAAAAGATCGGCCTGAAGGTCAAAGGCGCATACTAATCTTTATATCAAGATTTTGACCGGGGATGGGGCAGCCAGTTAAGCCATTACCGCATAGCGCCGCAACGCGGGGGAGATTCCGGACCGCAGCCCCAACAGTAATTCTAGGCGTAAAACCCGCACAATCATCCTTGTGAGAGGAGTATAAGAAACAAGACATTTCTAAATCATCATAGCACACGAGACTCAAAAAGAGAACCATCTCTATAAACTCGAAAAAGGCAACTAGGGCTACATAATGAACAGAACCACACTACAGTGCTATACCGCGACTACTCCTATAGAGACAAAGTAAAAAAAAACAAAATAATTTAAAATGTAAAAGTAAGATAAAATCCGATTCCAAAGTCACCCCACACTATTCACGTCAGTGTCGTCATCCTCTGAGCGATATCCACTCCTAAATTTATCACTCTGCGCTCTAGTACTCTCCTCACAAAGCGGAGTCCCTTGTCAAAGCCTTGTCGGAATGCAGTATTGTACTGGTCTGCTAGGAACTAGACCACCTCGGTTTTCATCATCTCTGCTTGACACTCCTATGAAATCCGAGTGCACTCCACCATTAAGTCCACAAACTCCTACTCTGTGATCACATCTACATTAATAGCCTTAATGTCCAGGTACTCAAAAACCAATCGGCCATCTCATCCTTCAGCTGTAATACCTCACCCTCCAGGTGGAACATCTCTTCCTGAGCCACCACAAGCAGACTAAATTCCTCCTCAAGTGCCTCCACATCTTTCTTGTCCTACCCCCGTAGTGTCTCATTCTCGACTATGGAATTAGAATGCTCATACTCTGGTCTATCCAAACTGGAGACAACCTTTTCACTCATCTTTCTAGCAAATGCCAAGGAGGCTTTCGCCTGACCGGCTTTCCTCTAGAGGGACTCAAGCTCATCCTACATGCCCACATAATAATTGTTCCATGTATGAGTGATGAAATGCAGTTATATTATCTGGACAAGTTCAAGCGCAAAATTAGAACCACAGTTGAGGAATAACTCAACTATAAAGTGATAAAAAACAATTTATTTACCTTTGGCGTGGCATCCTAAATTAAGAAGGATGTACATTTCTTGCTTGTGATAGTCAACATCACTAGCTCCTGCCATAGGGGGAGCTCGATTGCTGGTACCTCAAGAATCTCCAGCAAAAAAATCAAGTTCTCATAATAAAAAATTTTGGGCCCGTAATTTTATAATTCACGACCCGCAAAAATTTGGTAGCATTTGGTGGGGTTCCCCTAAATCATCTTAGAGTAAAGCAGGTTTTATCTACATTGAGGGTTTGACTGGGCCATCAAAGTGGGTCAAGGCAACTAAGCGACCCCCCCCCCAAGCAAAGAACCTAGAATAAGTGTGAACAGGATGCGCGCGCTCGTGCGCGGCGAACACGCTTGTGGGCTCTCCAACGCGCATCCCGTTGGGTATTGTATCCACAATAGCCTTGATTTGAAGAAGTACCCCTTAAACTAAGATGAATTGAGATTGTATTTGATGTTGCATTCTAGTTATGTACTTACAGGACTTTAATTGATAAGTACAAGACAATGTAAGATTACAATGGGTCATACAACACAGGACTATGTGATATAATTACTCATTGTGTAGGACATAGTGTTGACTCATGTGTAATCTCTCTATTGGGGTGTACTCATCTCCAAGTGCAATGGAAGAATCAAGGAAGGGTTGCTTGCTGAGTTCAGGACAGTCAAAATTTTCCTAAGCAAAATTCGTCGAGTACTCACGCGAAGACTCGTGTCATACATTGAGACCTCACATGAGCACTTGTGTAATTTGTCGAGTATACTCGGGAAGTTTCTGAAAGTCTCAGAAATTGTTTTCTTTTTTGGCTAAGTTAAATTCGTTGAGTGATCTATTGATCTCTCATGAATACTCGATAAATTTGTCGAGTACTCTCGAGAGGTCACGTGAACACTAAACCGAAGTTTTATTCTGATTCAATTTTCAGCCAAGTCTTTTTAGTCGAATGGATTCGAGCAATTTGTCGAATGATTAAGTAATTAGTCGAGTGTTCTAGAGATTTCACGTAAAGACTCGATGAATTGACTTAATAAGTTTTCAATTTGAATTCTGTGACGGCTTTCCTTTAGGGAACCAGCCATGTACAGTACATGTGGAGCTCCGTCCTGAAGTTTCATTCTAGTCGTTAGGAGAGGAATCTCTCTATATAGCTAAGGGTTAAATTCAAAGAACCCTAATCGTGAATGAGCCAGTAAATTCACAAATTCTATTTGTCGGCTAATTAAACTTCGCACACAAAAGTTCTCGTTACCGACCTCTCGAAATCACGATTCCTCTTGAAGAAAGTTTCTGCTCTCAAATTCTCAAAGAAATTCTCCAAGATCTAGTCGATTCTCAAATCAGATCAAGCTTTTAAGTCTTCAATCAAGTCTTCTCTTTCTACGTTTATTTCAAGATTTACATTCCAGCAAGGAAGAAGATTGAGTATCTAAGATCTAAAAAATATTGTTATTGCAATCTACTTTTTCTTGTAAAAAACCATTTTTACAACTCTTGTAGGAAGTTTCACTTACGAGTCTTGTAGATCCTGGTTTAGAGGATCGAGCGTATGAGAGTTTGTTCTCCAAGTTTTTGTAGGAGACATTACCTCTGAGTTTGTAGGAGTTGAAGACTCCGAGGTGTAATATTGTTGAAATCTGAGATTGGTGAAGTAGTCGAGTTTAGCTCGAAGTGCTAGATAGGTGAGGCGGGAAAGTGGACGTATCCATTCTGGAGAACCACTATACATCTGTGTGTCTCTACTGTGTGATCTCTATTATTTTGTGTGCTTATTTTAAAAGTACTTAAATTTCGCTTAAAGACATAGAATTCACCTATTCACCCCCTCTAGGTGATTTAGGAAGACAACTAGATACTTTCAATTGGTATCAAAGCGAGGTTGTTCGTTAAAAGGTTAACACCTTGATCAAGATCTCTATCTAGTTGTCAGAGCACAGTATGTCTGGAATGGAAAGAAGCAAGGATATGACCTCGATGAAGCTACCAGTGTGCTCCAAGGAAAACTTTCCCATGTGGAAGGAAAGAGTAAGGTTCTTCATGGAAGCTGCTGATCTGAGAATATTTCAAATCGTTGAAGAAGGCCCCTATATGCCTATGACTGCATCAACTGTGAATGTTAATCTGATGGTTCTGAAAAAGATGTTGGACATAACTAAAGATGAGATTTCTCTCTTCTCGCTGAACAAGAAGGCAAAGAATATTATTGTTAGTGCAGTGGATGACTCTATGTTAAAAAACATAATTTATTGCAGGTCTGATAAAGAGATGTGGACATCTTTGATTGTTCTCATGGAAGGAATGGAGGAAGTTAGGGATGAAAGGAAATTCCTCCTCAATCAGGAGTATGAAGCTTTCAAGCAAGACAAAAGAGACTCTATAGCTGACTGCTACGAGAAATTCTTCAAGATTGTCAACGGCCAATGGAATTTTGGTCGTGCGTTTACAAACGGTGAAATTAATGATAAATTCTTGAAATACCTGACAAAAGAATGGGATAACAAGGTTTTCACTATAAGGGAGTTTGGTAAACTTGCCGACACAGATCCACAAAATCTCTTTGGGAAGCTGCTTTCGTATGAACTTCAAATCAACACAAGAAAAGTTGAAGAAGAAGGAAGCAGGTCTTCAACCAGAGAGAAGTCAGTGGCCCTAAAGGATGAAGGGTCTAGGAAAGCTAAAGTTGTGTCTCCTGTAAGAACTCAAGCTTCATGTGATCATGAAGATTCAGAGCCAAGCACCTCTAGCTCAGAAATGTCAGATGGAGAATTCTCTCTTCTTTCCAAGAAATTTAAGAGGATGCTTAGCAAAAGGAGGTAGATAAGAAATCATCCCTCCTCATTTGATTGTGGGAGATCACGTCGTGATGGTGATCATCACAAGAAGAGCTTTAATGGCAATGATAGGTATAAATCTAAACTGAACAAACATATTTATTCTAACATCATGTGCTATTGCTGCAATAAGCCAGGGCACATGATCATTGACTGCCCGCACAAGAAGAATGAAGTATCAAGAAAAGAAGAGAAGAAATCATTTCGAGGAAAGAAGAGAGAAGTAAAGAGCTTCATTGCATATAAGCCAAAGACTTTCAGCTATAGCGACTCAGATGAGTCGAGTTCAGATGAAGAAGCCTATTTTGGGCTTATGGCTCATTCAGAAGAGGATAACTGTGATACCCCATATGATGGGAAGGTAAACTCAATCACTCCTATCTCTGAGTCTGATATAGCCTCTGATGGTTATGAAGACTATTATTCTGAGGAGGATTTAGATTAATTGGTTCAGTATAAGGCCGTGCTAGCATGATTTGATAAATATCGTAAGTTTGTCAAATCCCAAGCCAAAGAAAATACCTCTCACAAGACACTGAACTCTGAATTGAAGGAAGAAATCGAGATGTTGACTCCTTTCGAAGTTAAAGTTCAATCCTTGAAAGAGGAACTAAAAACTTCTATTGAACTAGTAAGTCTGACAGAGAAAGCCATTAATGAACTGGAAGAAAATTTATTGACTGAAATGAAGCTTGTAGAAAGCTTCTCGAAGCCAATGACTGTCCTTCCTCTCATCGATGGATTTTTTGCTTCTAAGAATGGTAGTGGTGTGGGACACAAATACATTAAGGTTAAAGGGAAGTCTCCTTATAGTCAAACTACTTTCAAGTAAATAATCTTTCCAACAAATAAGTATGACTTTGAAACATCCTACGGTCACTTAGCTAGACCAACGTATGTTGACTCTAACATGAACAACCAAGGATGGACCCACCCTAGAAATTTTGGAACGAGTGCTCTAAAGGTATCTCATGAAGAGATCATCCTTAAGGATTATGGTCCATTCGTTCATGGATCAAATGCTAAGAAAGCACCAAAAGTAAAACCTGTTATTGTAAAGCCACATGTGAAGAAGAAGCCATGTGTTTGCTGCTCTCATGAGGCTTCTACTTCGAAGTCATTAGCTCCTACTAGACCTCCTTTTCAAAAGGTGAAGTAGGAGAAAAAGAGAAGGTACAATAGATTTTACTATTGGTGTTGTGCCAAAGTTGCTCATTTTGTCATAGATTGTTGATTCAATTTTATGAATTATAAGACTCCATGAGTTCACAATGCTGGAGTGACCCTTAGCAATGTAAACATTTCTAGTGGTGTTTGACTAAGAATGAACCAAGGACCCAAATCTATTTGGGTTCCTAAGGGTGTTTAGTTTGTAAGTGCAGGTATGTCCAAAGGCCAACAAAACTCCTATCTGGTATTTGAACAGTGGATGTTCCAGGCACATGACTGGAATAAAAAGTCTAATACAGAATTATACCTCAATCAAGGACGGTCCAAAAGTTATTTTTGGCGGATCTGATAGGGGAATCACTAAAGGCTATGGTATGATTACCAACGGTATAGGTTTTTTCACAAATGTGGCTTATGTTAAAGGATTACAACATAATCTTATAAGCATAAGTCAACTATGTGACAAAGGCTATATAGTTGAGTTCTATAAGGACAAGTGTTTGATAAAGTCGTCTGAAAATTCAGAAACTATTTTATTAAGCACTCGAAGTAGAAATATTTTCTGTCTCAATTTTCTTTGTTTAGAATCTTCTGCACCAGTGTGTTTTTAGTAAAAGATAGTACATTTCTTTGTGATCAATTACACAAGAGACTAACACATATTAATTTCAAAACTATAAATATGTTATTTTATCACAACCTAGTGCGTGATGCACCCGATATTAAGTGCATTAAATAGAGTCTGTGTCACGTATGCTAGATGGGCAAGCAAAAAAGGTCTACCTTTAAAAGCATTATTGCTAAAGATTCCGACAGATGTTTATATCTGCTTCATATAGACTCATTCGGTCCCATGTTGTTTCATAGTTTAGGAGGTAAAGCTTACACCTTGGTTATTATTGATGACTACTCACATTTTACATAAGTTTTCTTTCTGAAACGCAAGTTAAATACCTTTGACTCTTTCACTTACTTTGTTAGGCATATATAAAATGAATAGAACTACTCTGTGGTCAAAATCAGAAGTGACCACGGAACAGAATTTGAGTCTGGTGCCATGACAGAGTTTTGTGCAAGCCAGGGTATCTTTCATGAGTTTTCCTCCCCTCATACTCCACAACAAAATGGAGTTACCGAGAGAAGGAACAAAACACTCATTAAGGTATATACAATAATGTTGAATAACTCTTCATTACTAGAGTACTTCTAGGCTGAAGCAGTCAATATAGTTTGTCGCATACAAAACAGAGCCTTAATCAACAAGAATCAACGTAAGATACCTTGTGAACTTCTGAAGGGCATAAAATCGACTGTGTCCAACTTTAGAATTTTTGGAAGCAAATGTTTTGTACTAAATAATGAGAAATATTACCAAACTAAGTTTAGTGAAAAATATTTTGAAGGTATTTTCGTAGAATATAGTATTCATAGTAAGGCGTGTATGATTTTTAATAAGAAAACCCTGTGTACAACCCCATATCTGGCGAGTGGGGTCAGTAGGAGCCAGACTGGCCAAGTCCAGCCCAAGACCAAGGCAAGCCAGGTCCCTGGCGTCGAGTCAACTCGACGCCCCCATCCTCGGCGTCGAGTGAGGCGAGCTCACTCAATGCCTTTAGCCTAGGCATCGAGTGAGGCGAGCTCACTCAACGCCTTCAGCCTAGGCGTCGAGTGAGGTGAGTTCTGTCAACACTTCTTACTCTTAGCATTGAGGGACATCTCATCATCCACCGGCTCGCACTCGCCCTAGAGAGCTCGGCAGTAGCCTCGGCTCGCCCAGGCGGGGTAGGATGCTTCTGGGAGGCGAGCTTGTGCTCGCCAAGCCTCGCTCTCTGAGCCCTTTGCTGTTCGTCGAGCTCTTGGCCTTTCGCCGAGCTCTTGGCTATTCGTCGAGCTCTGGGCCTTTTGTCGAGCTCTGGGCCGTTCGTCGAGCTCTGGGACTTTCGTCGAGCTCTAGGCCTTTATTGGAACCCTAGTTCTAATTTGGGCAAGGATCACTATTAGGATGTTTAGATTGACCCAAAATGTATAGTCATGGGTCATAGGATTATTTCCAGGTTTGCTCCTTCAGAAAAATTCTAGAGAAGTTCCGATTTGAAGTTTAGAAATTCAGCTCAAAGAAAATATCTAAGCTCATTTCAACGAACTCTGAGCTCAGTTCAACGAACACTGAGCTTAGCTCAAAGAAAGCTTTAAAACTCAGCTAAACGATTATGCAGTCTATAATCTTTGAGCTCAGCTTGACGATCTTCGAGCTGAGCTCAACGAACTCCGAGCTGAGCTCAACGAACTCCGAGCTGAGCTCAACGAACTCCGAGCTAAGTTTAAAAAAAGCTTTAAAATTCAGTTTGACGATTTCTTTACAGTATGCAGGAAGAATTATTTACAGCTTGTCGAATTAATTAAGGCTTAATTAAAAGCGATTATAGCTATCAGATTTAATGTTATATATTCTTATGAATATAGTCGTTTGGAGGCTGCATTAATTATGGATTAAATCAAGATTTAATGTTAATTGATTCCCAAAGCAATTACCATTCTCGGGAATGATTCAGCCATCGCAGTAAAAGAAAATTGAAATGTTTGAATTTGGTTCAGGAAATATATAGATATTATTCTATAGAGACAGAACTACAGAAGGGAAGAACAAGAAGCAGAGAGTGAGAAAAACAAAAATATATAGAGTTCTTCTTCTTCATCTGCTTTAGGATTTCAAGAGACAACAAATATATATCAGTCTAAAAGCTTGCAGGAAAGCAACATCAATTTGAAGGTCTACACCCTGAAGCAAAGCTTCCATTCTCCTGAACTATTCTACATCTCAGGGGAAATTTGACATCATCAAATCCACTAGTCTTCTCTCAGAGCCTTGATACAGAGAAGACAACATCTTTATTTCATCCCACTGTGTATAGGGTTATAAATCCCTTCAAAAGTTAAAATCTTGGTGGCAGGGCACCTGATCAAAAACCTGTGTGTTGGTTTTTGGGCACCTGATCAAAAGCTCAAAAGGGTTGCTAGATCTCCCTTGAAAAAATAGATCTTGTGGTGGCAGGGCACCTGATCAAAAACCTATAGTGGATTCCTACCAGGGTGGTAGAAGAGTGGATGTACCCAGGTTATTGGGGAACCACTATAATCCTTGTGTCATCTGGATTGCTTGCTTTGCTTTCTTTACTTTTGTGTTGTGCTTACTCCTTTATATAATATATATATATATATAGTGTAAACTTAATATCTCTTCTTTTCTTTCAGCCTTTCGTTGAGCTCTTGGCTATTCTCTGAGCTCTTGGTTGTTCGTCGAGCTCTAGGCCTTTCGTCGAGATCTGAGCCTTTCGTCAACCTCTAGGCCTCCTGACGACCTCTAGCCACTCAACAAACTTGCGGCAGGCGAGCCGGGAAGGAGCAGGCCCGCAATCGCCAAAGGCCAAGCAAAAGCAGCGAGTGCCAGCTCCATCGAGCACCCGCCGCCCCTGTCGAGTACATATTATTAAGGGCTACTCGCCCTGTGCCCTATGATGTGCCCTTTTTACCATTTTTCCCCCACTGGCTTGCCCATAACTAGTTAGAACAGCGGAGTTATGCTGTTGGCAAACCCAGTTGGACTGCACATAGCTGTTCAGAATAGCGGAGATTGGTTATTTGTAGGTCGTTTTCAGAAATATATAAATAGGATCCAAGGGGCACCTCAGAAGGCATGCTTACTTATCTCCCAGTCTTCGAGCGCTTTCTGAGGTTGTCTTAGCTTGGCTCTTGGCTAGGGAGGGGAAGTGCTCTAAGATCTTCCGGGTGTCTGGTGGGACCTCTGCGTCAAGCCCTTGGGTCAGTTCTTTGTTCTTTTTCCTTGTCTTTTTGCTTGCAAGAGAGAAGTAGGTGCGTGATCACCCCTTACCTGAGGGTGAACTCCACAGAGACCGATTTTTCGGTTTCAACATTTTTGTGTGGTGAGCGTGGAGCATGGTCGGCACAGAAAATCTTCAGCATGCTCGATGACAGGAGGAGAAGGACAAGTCTCGGATAGGTCTGACTCGCCACCCCCCCCCCCCCGCCTCTCGCCATGGTGGGGATGTTCAAAGACTTTAGGAGAGAGGTGCTTGGTCTCGTCAAGTGCGCACTCGGCGCGCGTGCTGAGTGCTCGACTCCAGTGGCACTAGTGCTCGCAGACCCGGCATTTGGCGAAGACGCTTCTAGAAGGCGAGTTGGGAATGATGTTGTAGAAAAAGGAAGAGGCGGTGAGCTCCCCGGGCGAGTACTCTTCCCGGGCTCGGCGAGCGGTGGCAGGTTCGGCGAGATAGGGGTGTGAGAACCCCCAGCCCGCTCAGTAGGGGGAGGTAGCCCCTTTAGCGAGCTGGTTTCTTCTGCCCCGGTTCCAGAGGGGTTCAGGGAGCCCGAGATGTCGTACTATGCTGGGAAGGGAGACCCGATCCAGCACGTCCAGTGGTTCGAGGACATGGTCTCGATCCGACAAATGTCGGATGGGTTCAAGTGCAGGCTCTTCGCCATAACTCTCAAGGAGAATGTGAGAGAATGGTTCCACCAGCTCCCAGCCGGCTCCATTTACTGTTTCGAGGACCTGCGTCGGGAGTTCATGTTGAGGTTCACCACCTCTAAGAGGAGGAAGAAGGACTCGGAGTCCCTGTTCCATATTAAGCAGGGGGTGAATGAGACACTGGGGAGCTACGTGGACCGGTTCTAGGAGGAGGTGACCCAGGTCCAACAGATGTCGGGTCACACCCTGATGATGGTCTTCACCCTGGGGCTGCAATTGGGTTTCTTTAGAATGGAAATGAAGAGGGTGCCTCCCCTCTCCTACGAGGAGCTAATGAAGAGAGTGGAGAGAGAAGTTGACGGGGAGGCGTCGAATCTGGAGTTTTCCTAGAAGCTGGCCAGGTGGGCCACGGAGGAAGAGAGGCCAAGAGGTGGCAGAGGTCAAGAGGAGAGAAGAGCTGAGCCCCGGCAGAAGGAACAACAGCAGCAACCCAGGTGGGGGCGTCAGAAGTCGAACCATTAGCAAGGTTGGAGGTCAGAGTGGAAAGAGCAGGGGCCGCAGAGAGGTTTCCAGGGGGAGATAACCGTCAGGGAGTCCAGGGCATATTTCACCTCCCAGGCGGGAGGCAGGGCCAGAGACCACCTCTCATTGACCAGAACCAGGCTATGGTTATATCCATGGGGGAGAGGAGGAGAGCGGCGCAGAGGAGAAGAAGGGAAGTTAGGGTGGAGTTACCCTACTGTGACTTCCATCAGGAGGAGGGTCACGCCACGTCCACATGCCCAAAGTTCCTAGAGAAGAGAGGAAACAGGGAGCAGTAGCAGCAGCAAGACCGCCAGGGAGTGCGGATCGAAGAAGTCCTGCCTCGGGCAGAGGAGGACAGGTGTGAAGACCAGGCAGATGTTGGGGCCCGGGGAGGGATTAGAGTGATCCACGGGGGGGGGAGGGGGGGTCAAGGCTTCCCACAAGGCAAGTCTCCACACAATGTACCGTCGAAGTATTGGCACCATATCCCAGACCCTACTACTGGAAGAGAAGATAACCTTCTCGAGGAAGGATATGCCAGACCATGAGGACCCCTTATGCAATACGCTGGTCATCCAGACAGCGGTAGAGAACTTCACTGTCTCCCAGATCCTCATCGATAGCGGGAGCTCGGTCCTCGGCATGTTCCAGACCTTCTCCATCTGATACGTGCCCCAGGAGGAGAGCGAGTGGGTAGATCGACTGGAAAATCATTGTCCCCGGGTTGGGGGTACCATCACTAACATATTCCACCCTTCTATTGAAGAGGGAGAGCTAACGGAGGTGGATCAACACCCCTCGTGGATGGATCCGTTCACGACTTTCCTTTCCACAGGGGAGTACTCAGAGGGGATGGATAAGAAGAAGTTCAAGAACAAAGAGAGGTACTATCTCAACCGCAATGGGCAGCTATATAGAAAGACCCTCTCAGGGATGTTGGCATGTTGTGTGGATGAGAGGGAGGTCCAAAGGATCATGGAGGAGGTGCACTCCGGGGAATGTGGGAGTCACTCCAGGAGTCGAACCTTGGAAGGAAGAATTGTCATGCAGGGATATTTTTGGCCTACCTTGGGTCGCGACGCGGCGGAATTTATGAAGACGTTCCACATGTGCCAGTTGTATGCCCCACTCTAGTTGCAACCAGCCCAGCGCCTCAAAAGTATCACGGCCCCTGGCCCTTCTCCATCTGGGGAATGGACTTGGTGGGGCCTTTCCCCCATGCCAGCGGGCGAAGGAAGTTCTTACTCGTCATGATAGATTATTTTTCTAAGTGGTTGGAGGTAAAGGCGTTGGCTAAGGTGACCTCCCAGGTTATCAGGAACTTTGTGTGGGGAGAGATCATCTGTCGGCACGGGCTACCCAGGCCATTGTTACGGATAAAGGGCCTCAGTTCACCAGCACTGAGTTCATCAGCTTCTGCGGGAAGCTAGGGATCGATCTCAGATTTTCTTCGGTCCATCACCCTAGGAGCAACAGGCAGGTGGAGGTGGCAAACAAAATCATAGCGAACCTCCTGAAGAAAAAAGTTGAAAATCTTAAGGGTAGCTGGGTGGAGCAACTTCCCTCGGTTCTTTGGGCCCTTAGAACTACCCCCAACACATCCACGGGGGAAACCCCCTTCAAGCTCTCCCATGGATGTGAGGCAGTGCTTCCAATCGAGTCCGAGGTCCAGACACCCCGGGTGGTCGAGGTAGAGGCAGGCAGGTAGGAATGGTAAGCGAAAAATGAGGAGGATTTATGACTCTCCCTTGACATGGTGGAGGAGCTACATGACCTCTCCTCCATTTGACAGGAAGAAGTGAAGAGAAGAATGGTCAAGTACTTTGACAAGCATGTCAGGGTCAAACAGTTCGCAGAAGGGGACTTAGTCCTAAAAAAGGTGGATGTTGCGGGAAGATTAGTCGTTGTGGGGAAGCTCAACCCCAACTGGGAGGGTCCGTACATTGTACAAGAGAGATTGAAATCAGGAGGGTACCGGCTTCTGAAATGTGGAGGGCGAGACCCTAAGTCTCACCTAGAGCGGTGATGACCTAAAATGTTTTTATCCCTGAACCATGTAAGTGACATTCTTCTTTCTAAGTAAAATTTCTTAAAGTGCCAATACTCTTGTTGTGTTTTGTGTGAATAGGTGGTATTCATTTGATAGACCCCGAGCAGATCCCGCTATCAGGCTCTCACCTAGCTGGCAGGGTTGGATGTCACTAGAGGGATTCTACCCAGACCTCGAGCAGATCCCGTTGTCAGGCTCTCACCTAGTTAGCAGGGCTGGATGTCACTCGAGGAAGTCTACGCAGACCCCGAGAAGATCCCGCTGTCAGGCTCTCACCTAGCTGGCAGGGCTGGATGTCACTCGAGGGAGTCTACCCAGACCTCGAGCAGATCCCGCTGTCAGGCTCTCACCTAGCTGGCAAGGCTAGATGTCACTCAAGGGAGTCTACCCAGACCCCGAGCAGATCCCGATGTTAGGCTCTCACCTAGCTGGCAGGGCTTGATGTCACTCGAGGGAGTCTACCCAGACCCCGAGCAGATCCTGTTGTCAGGCTCTCACCTAGCTGGCAGGGCTGGAATGTTACTCGAGTCAGTATACCCAGACCCCCAAGTAGATCTCGCTGTCAAGCTCTCACCTAGCTGGCAGGGCTGGATGTCACTCGAGGGATTCCACCCAAACCCCGAGCAAATCCCACTATCAGGATCTCACCTAGATGGCAGGGATGGATATCACTCGAGGGAGTCCACCTGACCCCAAGCAGATCCCGCTATCAGGCTCTCACCTAGCTGGTAGGGGTTGGATGTAACTCGAGGGAGTCCACCCTGACCCCAAGCAGATCTCATTGCCAGGCTCTCACCTAGCTGGCAGGGTTGGATGTCACTCGAGGGATTCCACCTAGACCCCAAGCATATCCTGCTATCAGGCTCTCATCTAGCTGGAAGGAATGGATGTCACTCGAGGGAGTCTACCTAGACCCCGAGCAGATCTTGCTGTCAGGCTCTCACCTAGCTGGAAAGGATGGATGTCACTTGAGGGAGTCTACCCAGACCCCGAGAAGATCTCGATGTCAGGCTCCCACCTAGCTGGCAGGGTTGAATGTCACTCGAGAGAGTCTACCCAGACCCCGAGCAGATCCCGCTATCAAGCTCCCATCTAGCTGGCAGGGCTGGATGTCACTCAAGAGAGTCTAACTAGACTCCGAGCAGATCCTACTATCAGGCTCTCACCTAGCTGGCAGGGTTGGATGTCACTTGAGGGTCTACCCATACCCCGAGAAGATCCCACTATCAGGCTCCCACCTAGCTGGCAGGGCTGGATGTCACTCGAGGGAGTCTACCCAGACCCAGAGAAGATCCCGTTGTCAGGCTCCCACCTAGCTGGCAGGGCTAGATGTCACTCGAGGGAGTCTACCTAGGCCCCGAGTAGATCTCATTTTCAGGCTCTCACCAAGATGGCAGGGTTGGATGTCACTCGAGGGAGTCTACTCAAACCCCGAGCAGATCTCACTGTCAGGCTCCCACCTAGCTGGCAGGGATGGATGTCACTCGAGGAAGTCCCACCCTCTCCGAGAGTTATTTGAGATGATCGGTCTTTCCTAAGGGTATAGAGAAGAAAGCCCTTATAGGTGGGTAAGAGCTCGCGGTCCCAGCTCAATATAAGGAAGGTGAGCAAGTCACTAAGCCTCTTTTGAAGAAGGTGAGATTCGACAATGCCTTCCGCCCCCTCCAATTTTACTTGTGAAATATTTTAACAATTTTGGCTTGACATTGGCAAGAGAAGAGGCATCTCGCGCGTGAACTGGGTAGTGGCAAACCCATATCGGCGGGTGGTCCATTCCTGGTTAACCTGGGGGGCGAGCTCTTGGAATCTATTCATGGGTAAGAATCCTAAACATGTATTCTAGCGACAGGTCCTATCCTAGTAAGGTCTCTCAAGGAGGAGAGCTCGCGGGCGAGTGTTTCACAGAAAGAAAGACCAAGAAAAAGAAGATGAAAATATTCATGGAAGAAAAATATTTCATTAAGAGGTTGTTACAAAGGGTGAGCTCGCCTAGGCGAGATTATAAAAAATGGGGGGAGGAATTACAAAAGTGAGCCTGTCTAGTCAGCTCTCGCCTCCCTCCCCGGACTGACGATCTTTTCCGCTCCTCCAGAAGGATCGTCCTTGAAGCCTTTTCTGAATAACATGTCAAAGATATCCTCCTTCTCGTTGGGGACGTCGACGGGAATAGACACGGCATGAGGTCTCGCGCCGTGATCTCCTCGCAGCCTTCCACCAGCACCCGCGTGTCCTTCATAATCTATAAGGTGCATTCGGCAGACTCAATCAAGTTGATCCTCAATCGCTCAACGACCTCAGCCTCACCAAAAATCCTTGGCCTCTTGTATGGGAAAGAGGGCTCGCTACTGCTTGGAGGGAGGAGGACTTCCTTCTGGCAGATGATCTCTCCATAGAGCCCTCTATTCTCCTCGCTCAACTTTGCATTATTCCCCTCCAGCTCGGCGGTGTGAGCCTCCAGCGCGGCGGAGCGGGTACGCAGCTAGTTGTTTTCTTCCTCCAGCCCGATGGCGCGAGTCCGCAGCTCCCTAGCTTCCTCGGCATCCTATAAGGCAAAACGGGTAAGTATATCTAATACGGGAAAAATCCCATGTAAAAAGGGAAAGGGGTTATCAGTGTTTACCAGCCCGCCAGCGCCTTTGGCGAGTAAATCCTCGACAATGTCGAGCCTCCTCTCCAGTTCGACGACCTTGTCCTGGGTGATGTCGCGCTTCTACTCAGCCTTCTGTAGGAGGTGGCTGAGGTTGAAGCCGCGACGGACCATCATGTGATGGAACTCCATGGCCCGCATATAGGCTTGCAGGCCCTCATGGCCGAGCTGGCACAGGGTTGTGCGCTTGTAGGCCGTGGCAATCCTCACGCCCGTAGAGGCCAAAGCTGAGCGCATAGGCATGACCGGAGGAAGGCTTGCGGTCTGCCCAGGAGGGCTGGAGGGTTGAGACGGAGATCCGGTGGGCCGCCCCGTCCCATTGGACAACGGGCTCACCGGCTGAATCTTTCCACCTCCCCCCGAGGCCGAAGAGGGGGTTACTCTTCGGCGGGTCCGGCTCGCGGGCCGCCGCCTTCTTAGTAGTTGGAGGAGCGGAGGGCTCGCCTCCCTTCTTCCCTTTATCTGATGTCTCCTTCAGTGGGCTCCCCGACGATCCATCCGGGGTGGTCTCGAGCGAGCTCAAGTACTTGGGCTGTTGATGTTGTTGTTGTTGTCTCGCCTGAGAGACCACCATCGCTTTCAACTTCTTTTTCGGTGGATGACGGCGAGGCGATCTGGACCCCGCGGGGTCAGCCCGCTTCTTGCCAGAGGAGGGCTTGGATGATACCGACTCCTCTCAGTAGGCGGTTACAGCCACTTTCTCGCGGGCAAGGGGGTCGGGGAGTAGTCCCGGATCCGCAAAAGGCGGGTTCTCGAGAATCAGTCGCTCCCATGCATAAATAACTTAGTTAAAAATCTGATGGATTTGGCGAGATCGAGAAAGGGGAAAAGTTGAAAGGTATACCTTTGTCGGGAAGGATGGGGAGGAGTGAGTCGAGGCCCCTTCGGAGGAAGGCGACCTTGAAGTCCTTGTGGAGAAAGAACTTGTGGAGCTCGGCGTCGTTGCCGGACACGGTGGGGGTCGGTACACCTCCTCTCCCTTCTGCTGGGTAAAGTAGGGGACATTGCCGAGATCTCCCTTAATGAAGACGATCTTTGTCATCCAGTTGTGAATGTTTGTTTGTGATCTCACGAACCTTGATGAAGGAGCCCCCGAAGTAGGCGACGACATCGGTAGTTGCCTTGTAGGTGAAGAGTTTCCTGAAGACAGTCAAGTTGAACTCTATTTGCTCCATGCGGAGGAAGCATGCAAACGCCACCATCATGGCAATGGCGTTCGAGTTGAGCTGCGCGGGCACCGCACCGAAATATTTCAGGATCTGGCAGATTTCCGGCCAGAGAGGCAGGCACAACCCCATCTCGAAATACGAGATGGGAAAGACGAGTTTGTCGGGTAAGAAGGTGTTGATAGCCTCGCCTTCCCTTGGTCGGCGAGCCTCAAAACCGGGGGGCACGAAGTCGGCAATGAACTCTGCGAACTCCCCCTCGGAGGTGTTCCCCTCAAAGAAGCAGTAGTCGGTGAAATGCTGAGCGCATTTGGAGCGGCCATAAAATCGGGATTGGTCTTACACATACTCATGGGAGGATTGGAGCGCGAGTACGATAGGAGAGAAGACCAGAAGGGGGGTATGAAAGTAGTAAAGATGGTGGGTCGGGGTTGGTGAGGGGGCTATTTATAGAAAAAGAAGTTCAAGGTCGAGCAAACCAATCAGTCCTGCTCGACTGGCTTAGCTCGCCGACTTCCGAGACATGCCCTATCACATGCCAAGCTGAATGTAAAGGTTATTACATCCATATAGAAAGCATTGAAATCTAAAAATATTCTGAGTTATTACAGATCAGGAGAAGGATATTGTTCAGAAAAATCATAGGCAGGAGGAAAAAGCAATAAGTTCAATACGTGGTGGGCTGAGGGGGCAGGAGGCGAGTGCCGGTAGGCTCAGTGATGGATCTGTTTCTATCTACCCCGACCTCACATCTCCTTCCCCGCAGGTCGCCGCAGGTTGTGGAGCTCGTGAATCCGCCCTAAGTTCCTCTGGGCAATCTGGAGGCTCTCCTCGACCTCATCCAGGAGCTGAGTAGGGGACGTCGCCTTGCCTGTCGGGCTACCCCGAACCTCGTCAGCAAGCCACACATAGTCCCGCTGCAATGCCTCGTTGTCCTCCTACACCTTGCGCAGCCCGAGCATCAGCTTCTTGAAGATCCCAATCCCCGTCGTGTCAGCTCATTATTCTCCACCTCGGGGCCCAGGAAGGAGTCTAAGGAGCTTGGAGAAGGGAGGGGCGAATAGCGGGCGGGCCCTGAGGAATCATCAGCCTCAGACTGACTGGGAAGAGCTGCAAAGGCAGAGGCATTAGTACGAAAAATGAGCACCCCGGGAGGATTATGGGGTAGGGGCCATCTGAAGGTCAACTTGCCTTACGAGCTCGAGGCCTTGAAAGAAAAGCGGGGTGGGGGCAGTTTCAGGTTTTTGCCCCAGCCCGGGGGATGAGTTCTCGGCGGAAGGAGATTGAATCCCGACACTGGAATGACCTCGGCACCTCCTCCTGTAGTCCCGGAGAGTTGCAAGGAGAAGGGGCGTGGGCTGGAGAACTCGGCCTCTGCGAGTACAGCCCTAGAGTCCCTAAGGGGGACAGGTCTCGCGGGCATGTCTCCGGGGTTTTAGGCTGCGAGTTGTCAGGAGGGGTCTTAACTCGCGGCGAGTGTCACAACCCGTATTTTCTCCGAAGAAAAAGGATTATCAGAGTAGGATAAAACACGCATCATGATGCCACGTCGAGCAGGGGATAACTGCTGACGCTCAGGCAAACCACTATCAACTATACTTTATGAAAATTCACAAGTTATATGATTAGAAAATCAGTTATATTTTTAAAAGGCCGTATCCCTCGGCTTGGTGGATCACCTAGTCCACAATTTAAAAACTATACTTATACGTTGCGGAAAATACTTTATTCAGGTTCGACATCCTAAAAGAGTGCATAAGTGTCCCCAGAGGACAACTTATATAATGCAGGACCCTACTTTTTATTTATACTATATATATAGGAAAATAATCTTTTTACGTTATTTGGAAAATAGTGATGAGTTTTATAAAACATGATGATCATGAGATATACTTATAATAGTGTTTTTAGATTTAAAAGTAACTAGCAACCTAGCATAAATCATCCCAAGAGCAAGTAGACTAACTCCAGAAAGGTAGCAGCAAAATGTAACACATCTAGTATCAAGGTAAAACTACCAGTGGGCGCCAACAAACTGACACGAACCCACTAGCAAATATGTATGTTTGTAAGAAAAACAGTAAAACTACCTCACAAGACCAAGGAAACTAATCTCCACAGTACGAGAGACCACCAGCAACAACACAGCACAACTAGCCGCCTAATCGGCTACTAACCAGAACCTGAGGCATTCCAAGAAGAAAAGAATATCTCAGCAAGCTAACCAAGTAAAAGCTGTACGGAAATGTTAGGTTATAAGGAAAGCAAGAAGAGTAAGTAAACCGAAAACAAGCACCACTGTCCAAGGCAAGACAAAAGAAAAGCACTAAGTGCGAGGAAACAGCAACAACCCTGCCCAAAAATAAATCCTACAGAGTTTACCAGGCTACTATGAGCCCAAACATTGCAAATTTACAAAGGAAGAAACGTCTAACACCCTAAGCTATGAGATATGGTAGTGGAAAAAACAACGCGGATCCGGGTTGGAGGCAAACTCAGTCCCCCAACCACCATTTCCAAGAAACAAAGCTCGGGGGTCTACATGTGAAAGCACTAGGGACCTCTAACCCCCTTGCCCAGCCCGTACCTGGAGAAAGATAAAAGAAAAAGGGTGGCCTTGGCTAAATTATACAACACCTCCCCCATTAAGAACTTCAAACCACCACTACTAACCACGACCCATGATTCGGTTTTTTTTGGAAAAAAAAAAGAAAATAGCCGACAAGGAACCTCAAAATCAAGGAATTCACTCGGGAGAGAAAATCAAGGTAAGGGAAAAAAATGTTGAGATGACTCAACACGGTATGGCATTGAGTGAGCCCCACACACTGAACGCCTAAACAGACGGTGGCGTTGAGTGAGCTAGCCTCACTCAACGCACAAATAGCAATGGCGTTGAGTGAGGTCCACTCCCTCAACGCCTTCAGCAACACAGACTGTGGCGTTGAGTGAGCTAACCTCACTCAATGCCAAAACAGCTATGGCGTTGAGTGAGCTCCACTCCCTCAACGCCTTAGCACTTAACCGCAAAACCCAAATGTGGCGTTGAGTGAGTCCACCTCTCTCAACGCCAAAATAGCTTTGGCGTTGAGTGAGGTCGACTCACTCAACGCCAAAGTACTTAGCTGCGAAAACAAACTGCAGCGTTGAGTGCGCCCACCATTCTCAACGATAGAACAGCTTTGGCGTTGAGTGAGGTCAACTCACTCAACGCCAAAGTACTTACCCGCAGGAAAAGGCTGCGGCGTTGAGTGAGCCCGCCTCACTCAGCGCCTAAACTTCCATGGCGTTGAGTGAGACCCACTCACTCAACGCCATCCGGAAGAGGTCGGCGGGAATGTAGATTGATTCTCGCCGAATCGGCGGGAATGCAGATCGATTCTCGCCGAATCGGCGGGAATGCAGATCGATTCTCGCCGAATCGGCCGGAATCACTAACGATTCTCGTCGAAGTCGGCAAGAATCACTTAGTGATACCCGTTGATTTTGACTTAGAAGAATTTCTCGCTCAACGCCACACTACTTAGCCGCAAAAGAAAAGATCAAGGGGCAATGGCGTTGAGTGTGTGCACCACACTCAACGCCAAGTCCCAGCAGACCCGGCGTTGAGTGTGTGCACCACACTCAACGCCAAGTTCAAGCAGACCCGACGTTGAGTGTGTGCACCACACTCAATGCCAAGCCCTGAATCCTCCATCGCTAACTCCAACAAGTCTAATCCTGAAGTAATATTAATCTAACAGCCAAACACGTTTCTAGGGTTATAATGAGTACTAGCACAATTTTCGAGTTAAAGCTTCTAACTCCTACCCGGCTACAACTACGGAACAGGAAAATGCTAACCTAACCCTTACTTCCTTCCCCGGGCCGAGAACAAACAAGCTACAGCGAGGGAAAAAGAACAGAGAATATACACGGCTGTTTTGGGCAAGGTTCTGTACAGGGAATTTTCTAACAACAAGCTTAGGCAGCATCATCGGTTCTTGTACAGGAAAAGAAAGCATTTATTGTACAGGAAAGGAAACTGACTATGGCTAAAGCAATGCTAGGTTGTATCAAATAGGTTAAATGGGCATATAAGAAAACAGGAAAACTAAATGGCAAGGGCAAGAGTACCACTTGCCTCGTTTTCCAGCGGAGCTTGGTCGGCCTCCCTTATCCTCACTCGGTACCAACAGCAGCAACACCTAAAGCAGAAATCTAGAGCTTTAATGGCGGAAACGGACAACCCTAGAAAATCGAGACCCCTAGAAACACCACGAAAACTGAATTTCTTACCGTAGGAATGAAGGTCTAGGCGAGAGCAATCCAAATCCGCTTTCGGAATCGAATTCCGTCCACAAATGCTCTCGGAATCGGCGTCCGAAGGGGAGCAGGTTCGGCGGTTTCTCTGCTTTCCGCGAACAGGCGCGGACTGGTTTGGTCTTTTGGGAAGATGAACAGGAGCGGTTTCGTCTTAAGTCTAAACTATCCTATATATAGCATCCTCTTAATATTAATTAACTAATCAATTAATTAAGGCTAAAAAATGACAAGGCAAAACCGTCAAGCATCCGCACCCTTTCAGAAAAAATAATATTTAATATAATATTTATTAAATAGTTTTATTTTTCATAAAATACAAAACGACGCGAAAATCGAACATCCTCAGAATTCGACGAAATTCGCACTGTAGCTAAATATCCACGCTACGAACACAACGGTGAAGTCGAAATTAACTTTCGACGAACAGAACTCGAGTTATACCCACCCAAAGACAAAACACAAGCATCCCCTGAGAGGCCACACCGGGTCACCCAAAATGACTCGGCTTGCTAGGGAGATCTTATCAATAGGCTATAAAATGGGCCACTCGGTTCTAAGGAGTTAAGACCACACTCCACAGATGGCACAAGACAAGAAAATGCGTCGATGTAACGCCAAGCAAGAATTAAATAATCGCAGGAAAATCGGGGGCGTTATAGTCACTCCCCCTAAAAGAAAGTTTCGTCCCGAAACTTTACGCACAACGCCTCAACTATAGAAGGAAAAGTAACAAGCTAAACATTACAAGAAGAAAACAAACCAAACTAATCAGGGAAACAGTTGAGGGTGATCCTCCCTCATAGCCGACTCTAACTCCCAAGTCGCGCTTTCCAAACCATGATTCTTCCATAGAACTTTGACCATCGGGATGGACTTCCTTCGCAGCACCCGATCTTGAGTATCCAAAATGCGGACCGGCACTTCAATAAAAGAGAGGTTAGGCTCCAACTGGGGCACAACATCCAAGACTTGCCCACTACTGCGCACACACTTACGCAATTGGCTTACATGAAATACATTATGAATACCTGGGAAGTTTGCTGGCAAATCCATCCTATATGTTGACATGCCAATCCGTTCAACAATCTTAAATGGGCCCACATACCTCGGGTCCAATTTCCGATTCTTACCGAACCTCTTAACACCAACCATTGGGGAAACCTTAAGAAACACAAGGTCCCCTACAGAAAACTCCAAGTCTGACCTACGCCGATTGACGTTCTTTTCATATCTCTCCTGAACTATACGAAGCTTTTCTCGAATGAGCTTCACCGCAACTTCCATCTCCTCGAGCGCATCTGGACCCAACAAGGGTCTCTCACCTGCCTCAGCCCAAAACAGGGGGGTTCTGCAGCGCCTCCCATACAAAGCTTCAAACTGAGCCATTTGCAAACTTTCTTGATAACTGTTATTGTATGTAAACTCCATAAGTCGTAATCGCTCATCCCACGCTCCACCGTGGTCTAGAATGTAGCATCTGATCATATCCTCAACTATCTGGTTCACCCGCTCCTTCTGCCCATTGGTCTGTGGGTGGTAAGCAGTAGAATATCTCAGATCTGTACCCAAACCCTCATGCAGACTCTGCCAAAAATGAGAAGTAAACCGGGAGTCTCGATCAGAAATGATGCTAACAGGCACACCGTGCAATCTGATGACCTCATTCAAGTACAACTCTGCTATCTTCTTCATCGAATAGTCAATCTTATACGGCACGAAGTGAGCACACTTCGTCAGTCTATCCACTATGACCCAAACAGAATCAAATCCCCTTGGAGATTTCGGTAAGCCCGTGATGAACTCCATAAAAATACTTTCCCACTTCCAAGTCGGGATCTCTAGTGGAGTCAACTTGCCACCAGGCCTTCCGTGATCGGCCTTCACACGCTTGCAAGTGTGGCACTCAGCAACAAATCGGGCTGTATCACTCTTCATCTCATACCACCAGGCAATCTGCTTCAAATCACGATACATCTTTGTAGATCCCGGATGGTAGGCAACACTAGATCCATGAGCCTCTCTGCATACCATACCCCTGATGTCTCCAACAGCAGGGATGCAAAATCTGTCGCGGTACTTCAAAGTACCCGCATCATCGATGGAAAAATCCGGCAACTCCCCTCTCTCAGTCCTGAGGTATAAGTATAGAAGGTCCGGATCATCCTTCTGGTGCAACCTAGTGAGGGAATCCAAGACGGCTCTGCCACTATCAAACTACTCTGTATGCCACATCATCCCACCGAGATATCAATAAGGAGGAACTCTTCAACTAAATGATCGGCGGAGAGATTAAAGATCTTCCCCGTCTTCCGGCTCAGGGCGTCGGCCACTACATTGGCCTTGCCTGGATGGTACTGGATCTCTACATCATAATCGGCCACATACTCTAGCCACCGCCGCTAGCGCAGATTCAACTCCTTTTGTGTGAACACGTACTTCAGGCTCTTGTGATCAGTGAAGATCTTGCACTGAGCCCCATAAAGTAGATGCCTCCACAGCTTCAACGCATAAATCACCGCTGCAAACTCAAGGCCATGCATAGGGTAATTTCTCTCGTGAGTCTTTAATTGCCTTGACCCATACGCAATCAATTTTCCAACTTGTATCAACACGCAACCTAGACCAACATTCGAAGCATCCACGTACACATCATAGTCCACACCCTCAGTAGGTAGGGTCAGGACGGGAGCAGAGCACAATCTGTTCTTTAGCTCCAGGAAGGCATCTTCGCACTTCTCGCTCCAAATAAAGGCCGTGTTCTTCTGAGTCAACCTGGTCAAAGGTGCAGCCAGGGTAGAGAAACCCTCCACGAACCTCCTGTAGTAGCCGGCCAACCTTAGGAAGCTTCTGATCTCCTTGGGCGTGCCCGACCTGCTCCAATCCATCACTGCTGCGATCTTTTCCGGGTCGACCGAGATCCCATCCTTGTTCACCACGTGGCCCAGAAACGAGACCTGAGGCAACCAAAATTCATACTTGCTCAACTTAGTGAATTACTTATGATTCCTCAACTCCAATAGAACCAACCACAGATGCTGTTCATGTTCCTCAGTACTGTAGGAATAGACCAACACGTCATCGATGAAAACCACAACGAACTTGTCTAGGAAATCCTTGAACACCCGGTTCATCATATCCATGAAAGCTGATGGTGCGTTGGTCAGACCAAACAACATCACCAAGAACTCAAAATGATTATGCCTCGATCTAAACGTAGTCCGTGGAATATCTGCCTCACGGATCCTGAGCTGATGATAGCCAGAACGAAGATCGATCTTGGAGAACACCGTGCTACCACGCAATTGATCAAATAAGTCATCGATCCTCGGCAGAGGGTACCTATTTTTAATAGTGACTTTGTTCAACTCCCTGTAGTCGATACAAAGCCGCATTGACCCATCTTTCTTCTTTACAAACAAAACAGGAGCACCCCAAGGCGATGAACTCTGCCTGATAAACCCTTTTGCCAATAACTCATCTAACTAGACTCGCAACTCCTCTAGCTCACGAGGGGCCATCCGGTACGGCTCCTTAGCAATAGGACGCGTACTCGGTTCCAAATCAATCACAAATTCGACATCCCGATCGGGAGGAAGACCAGGAAGGTCATCAGGAAACACATCAGCGAAACCACGAACAACGGGAATCTCTTCTAAGCACAGTAAACAAGCAAAACAACCAGAAAGAAACAACTTATGAGCACATACCGCAGAAATGACAGAAGAATCTTGGCACGGATCAGCATACACGCTTCCCGGCTAACCATTTCCCTTGATGAAGTCCAAGCGCTTCCCTTTGCACTAAATGACAGCATCATACTTAGACAGCCAGTCCATGCTCAGAATAACATCGAAGTCCTCCAGATCAATCATCTTCAAGTCTTCCTTCGCAAGAAAATCCCCCAACAAAACAAGGCAATCTTGAATGCCAAAATCTGATAACACAGATTCACCAGAAGGGAATTTGACGCGGAAGGTATCACGAACTCGATCTAGAGTCAACCGATGTCGCTCCACAAAGGCTCTAGCCACAAATCAGTGGGTAGCGCCGGAGTCGAACAGAACACGCGCCAAGCGGTTCTTCACCTTAAATTTCCCTATATGAGTATATACAACTAAGGAACTACCAAAACAAAACTGTAACCATTCTAACAAATAAAACCTTCAGGTTGGAAGAACAACAAACCTGAGATGACCTGAGTCGAAGCTTGAGCCTCCTCGGAAGAGATCACGTCCAGCTTTACTTTGCCCTTGTCCACACGCAGAGGCGGAGGTAGTGCCTGAATTGGAACTACATGAAGAGAAGGTTGGACCTGAGGACACCTAGACTTGATGTGACCCTTCTGCCTGTACTGATAGCAGACCTTATCCTTGGACCAGCACTGGAAAGCATCATGCCCGAGTCGCTTGCAAACAGAACAGGAAACATCCCTCCTAGGAGCACCCTGAATATCATGAACTTGCTCCTTCTTCTAAGCTACTGCCTTCTTGAAACACCTCTCAACAGGGTGGCCTGACCGACCACAGAAGCTACACACCACCTTGCTCTTCTTTTCCGAAGCAGCACCGGGTACCTGGGGTTTCTTCTCCTCAACATACTTCCGCTTATCCTTCCTCATTTGCTGGCCTCTGCTCTTTGCGGTCTCGATAGCCTCCACCTTCAAAGCAGCCTCCACTACCCCTGCATAAGTCTCTGATCCATAAGCACAGGTTAACTATTGCACCTCGCTCCTCAAGCCACCAAGGAATCGCTTGACTCGATCAGCCTCAATACTTACCAACCCAGGACCAAACTGGCTCAACTTGCTGAATTCTACCTCATACTCACCGACCGTGAGTTGCCTTTGCTTCAGGTGGAGGAAGTCGTTCATAAGACGGTCACGCTCGACCGAAGGCAAGAACTTCCTCAGCACCATTTCCTTGAATACTTCCCATGAGCAACCAGCTACCAAGCTCTCCTTTTCTCTAAGCCACCAACTCTTCGCCAAACCCTTGAGCTGATAGGCGGCTATCATCACCCTCTGATCATCTGAAATACCGGAGTACGAGAACATTTCCTCCATAGAGATCAGCCAATCGTCTATGACCATGAAATCTGCCTTCCCATCGTAAGTAGGAGGGCTAAGTCTCTGAAACTGTGAGATGAATACCATCTCTGCTGGCACCACCACTAGAGGTCTCAGGGGTGCAGGAGGAGGAGGAACAGCTAACCCTCCTGCAGGGCCTTGCACTCCCTGAGTCTGTCCTGCCACAACTGCCACCAAAGATTGGATCTGGGATCGCACCTCCACCATCTGCCTGCTCAAGGAATCGCTACTCTGTCGCAGGCTCTCGATCACCGCATCATTCTGTGCTCCCGATGACTCACCATCAGATAGGGGGGTCGATCTAGTCGAAGGGTGTCTCGCCATCCTAAAATCATAGCAACCTTAGACAGATCCTAGTACGACAGCTGCAACTAACTACAAGTATAGACGATACATACATAAATATGAACTTAAAGCTGCTAAACTTGCTCTGGGAGTTTATTTTTTTACAAGATTTGATGTTATGCTTTAACCTAGGATGGTTAACCACCACCATACTAACTCTTGTGCCTAGATCGGGAATGCATGACTTTATATTTTGACTCGAAAACTTATGTGTGTACATATGTCATCCTGCCAGTCTTTAGCTTGGCACATTGTGCTTATGCAATGTTATGCTATGCATGTTTGTGCTATGCATTCTAAAAAGGTCCTAATGCATGTTATGAGCGGCGTACACATGAAAATGTTATGCATCCCATACTATATAACATTTTCATGCAACGAAAAGAAAACGAGCTAGTCGCAGCCATGTGGTGAGGTTATGCATCTCATACTACATAACCCTCACATGTTGCTCCTATGGTGGATCCATATACGAACACATATTATGCATCTCATACTACATAATATGCCATGTGCACTTCGTGTTATGCTATGAGTGTAGTGTTTGTGATGTTTCCAAGATGTACTGATGACATATCGGTGTGTGAATGACATGATGCTGAACCACTAATGCAATCAAAAGGGAAGGTTGCCCGACTAACTTGCCAAGCAACCTCCCTCTGATACCAACTATCACAACCCGCATTTTCTCTAAAGAAAAAGGATTATCAGAGTAGGAGAAAACACGCGTCATGATGCCACGTCGAGCAGGGGATAACTGTCGACGCTCAGGCAAACCACTTTCAACTGTACTTTATGAAAATTCATAAGTTATATGATTAGAAAATCAGTTATATTTTAAAAGGCCGTATCCCTCGGCTCGGTGGATCACCTAGTCCACAATTTAAAAACTATACTTATACGCTGCGTAAAATACTTTATTCAGGTTCGATATCCTAAAAGAGTGCATAAGTGTCCCCAGAGGACAACTTATACTATGCAGGACCCTACTTTTGATTTATACTATATATATAGGAAAAATGATCTTTCTACGTTATTTGGAAAATAGTGATGAGTTTTATAAAACATGCTGATCATGAGATATACTTATAATAGTGTTTTTAGGTTTAAAAGTAACTAGCAACCGAGCATAAATCATCCCAAGAGCAAGTAGACTAACTCCAGAAAGGTAGCAGCAAAAAGTAACACATCTAGTATCAAGGTAAAACTACCAGTGGGCGCCAACAAACTGACACGAACCCACTGGCAAATATGTATGTCTGTAAGAAAAACAGTAAAACTACCTCACGAGACCAAGGAACTAATATCCACAGTACGAGAGACCACCAGCAAAAACACAGCACAACTAGCCGGCTAATCGGCTACTAACCAGAACCTGAGGCATTCCAAGAAAAAAAGAATACCTCAGCAAGCTAAACAAGTAAAAGTTGTACGAAAATGTTAGGTTATAAGGTAAGCAAGAAGAGTAAGTAAACCGAAAATAAGCACCACTGTCCAAGGCAATACAAAAGAAAAGCATTAAGTGCGAGGAAACAGCAACAACCCTGCCCAAAAATAAATCCTGCAGAGTTTACCAGGCTACCATGAGCCCAAACGTTGCAAATTTACAAAGTAAGAAACGTCTAACACCCTAAGCTGTGAGATATGGTAGTAGCAAAAACAATACGGATCCGGGTTAGAGGCAAACTGAGTCCCCCAACCACCATTTCCAAGAAACAAAGCTCAGGGGTCTACATGTGAAAGCACTAGGGACCTCTTACCCCCTTGCCCAGCCCATACCTGGAGTAAGATAAAAGAAAAAGGGTGGCCTTGGCTAAATTACACAACACCTCCCCCATTAATAGCTTCAAACCACCACTACTAACCACGGCCCACGATTCGACTTTTTTGGAAAAAAAGAAAATAGCCGACAAGGAACCTCAAAATCAAGGAATTCACTCGGGGGAGAAAATCAAGGTAAGGGAAAAAAATGTTGAGATAACTCAATACGGCATGGCGTTGAGTGAGCCCCACACACTCAACGCCTAAACAGATGGTGGCGTTGAGTGAGCTAGCCTCACTCAACGCCAAAACAGCAATGGCGTTGAGTGAGGTCCACTCCCTCAACACCTTCAGCAATACAGGTTGTGTCGTTGAGTGAGCTAACCTCACTCAACGCCAAAACAGCTATGGCGTTGAGTGAGGTCCACTCCCTCAACGCCTTAGCACTTAACCGCAAAACCCAACTGTGGCGTTGAGTGAGTCCACCTCTCTCAACGCCAAAACAGCTTTGGCGTTGAGTGAGGTCGACTCACTCAACGCCAAAGTACTTAGCCGCGAAAACAAACTGCAGTGTTGAGTGCGCCCACCATTCTCAACAATAGAACAGCTTTGGTGTTGAGTGAGGTCAACTCACTCAAAGCCAAAGTACTTACCCGCAGGAAAAGGCTGTGGCGTTGAGTGAGCCCGCCTCACTCAGTGCCTAAACTGCCATGGAGTTGAGTGAGGCCCACTCACTCAACGCCATCCGGAAGAGGTCGGCGGGAATGCAGATTGATTCTCGCAGAATCGGCGGGAATGCAGATCGATTCTCGCCAAATCGGCGGGAATGCAGATCGATTCTCGCCGAATCGGCGGGAATCACTAACGATTCTCGTCGAAGTCGGCGAGAATTATTTAGTGATTCCCGTCGATTTTGACTTAGAAGAATTTCTCGCTCAACGCCACACTACTTAGCCGCAAAAGAACAGATCAAGGGGCAATGGCGTTGAGTGTGTGCACCACACTCAACACCAAGTCCTAGTAGACCCGGCGTTGAGTGTGTGCACCACACTCAATGCCAAGTCCAAGCAGACCCGGCGTTGAGTGTGTGCACCACACTCAACGCCAAGCCCTGAATCCTCCATCGCTAACTCCAACAAGTCTAATCCTGAAGTAATATTAATCTAACAGCCAAACACATTTCTAGGGTTATAATGAGGACTAGCACAATTTTCGAGTTAAAGCTTCTAACTCTTACCCGGCTACATCTACGGCATAGGAAAATGCTAACCTAACCCTTACTTCCTTCCCCGACCCGAGAATAAACAAGCTACAGCGAGGGAAAAAGAACAGAGAACATACACGACTTTTTTGGGCAAGGTTCTGTACAGGGAATTTTCTAACAGCAAACTTAGGCATCATCACCGGTTCTTGCACAGGAAAAGAAAGCATCTATTGTACAGGAAAGGAAACTGACTATAGCTAAAGCAATGCTCGGTTGTATCAAATAGGTTAACTGGGCATATAAGAAAATAGGAAAACTAAATGGCAAGGGCAAGAGTACCACTTGCCTCGTTTTCCAGCGGAGCTTGGTCGGCCTCCCTTATCCTCACTCGGTACCAACAGCAGCAACACCTAAAGTAGAAATCTGGAGCTTTAATGGCGGAAACGGACAACCCTAGAAAATCGAGACCCCTAGAAACAACACGAAAACTGAATTTCTTACCGTAGGAATGAAGGTCTAGGTGAGAGAAATCCAAATCCGCTTTCGGAATCGAATTCCGTCCACAAACACTCCCGGAATCGGCGTCCGAAGGGGAGCAGGTTCGGCGGTTTCTCTGCTTTCCGCGAACAGGCGCGGACTGGTTCGGTCTTTCGGGAAGATGAACTGGAGCGGTTTCGTCTTAAGTCTAAACTATCCTATATATAGCATCCTCTTAATCTTAATTAACTAATCAATTAATTAAGGCTAAAAAATGACAAGGCAAAACCGCCAAGCATCCGCACCCTTTCAGAAAAAATAATATTTAATATAATATTTATTAAATAGTTTTATTTTTCATAAAATACAAAACGAAGTGAAAACCGAACATCATCGGAATTCGACGAAATTCGCACCGTAGCTAAATATCCACGCTACGAAAACAACGGCGAAGTCAAAATTAACTTTCGACGAACAGAACTCGAGTTATACCCACCCAAAGCCAAAACACAAGCATCCCCTGAGAGGCCACACCGGGTCACCCAAAATGACTCGGCTTGCTAGGGAAATCTTATCAATAAGCTACAAAATGGGCCACTCAGTTCTAAGGAGTTAAGACCACACTCCACAGATGGAACAAGACAAGAAAATGCGTCGACGTAACGCCAAGCAAGAATTAAATAGCAGGAAATTCGGGGGCGTTACAGCGAGAAAGCCTCACCGTCATCCTGTTGGCTGTCTGGGTCGGCGTAGAGGTCGACGATGTCTTTCTCCTTCTCAGGTGGGGGCCGAGTGGAGGAGCCGGCCCCAAGCTCCAGGGTCATTCTTAAGTCTTGGAAGATGTGCTCGGTCTCTTTGGAAAATGGCTTCACCCTCTTAGCAGGATTGGGTTCGGCCAGACCCCCCTGCGGAATGACAGGGGGAATCGCGGTCAAACCGGCGACGCGAGTGGAGGAAACCTCACGAGCTTTGGTTAGCCTCTCTTGGATCTCCTTGGGGATAGGCATCTCAACAAGATTAGAGCAAAGGGAAGGACAAAGGTCACCCAGGTACATAGGTGCATATTTTTAGCCGTTGGTGGACCCCACCGAAAGATTCTTTTGCTCCTGCCACACTCGCTGAATCTTGTGGGGTTGGATGTTTCTTTCCGAGCTTGTGCCAACCTCGCAAAGAGCCAGGTCCCTAGCGTTGAGTCTACTCGACGCCCCCAGTCTCTACATCGAGTGAGTCGAGCTCACTCAACGCCTTCAACCTAGGCTTCGAGTGAGCTCGAGTGAGGCGAGCTCACTCAACGCCTTCAGCCTAGGCGTCGAGTGAGGTGAGTTCTATCAACGCTTCTTACTCTTTGCATTGAGGGACATCTTGGTATCCGCCGGCTCGCACTCGCCCTAGAGAGCTCGGTAGCAGCCCCGGCTCCCCCAGACGGGGTAGGATTCTTCTGGGAGGCGAGCTTGTGCTCGCAAAGCCCCGCTCGCCGAGCTCTTTTTTGTTCGTTGAGATCTGGGCCTTTCGTCGAGCTCTTGGTTGTTCGTCGAGCTCTGAGCCTTTCATCGAGCTATGGGCTATTCGTCTAGCTCTGGGTCTTTTGTCAAGCTCTGGGCCTTTCGTCGAGCTCTTGGTCGTTCTCCGAGCTCTTGTCTCTTCGTCGAGCTCTAGGCCTTTTATCAATCTCTAGGCCTTTCGTTGACCTCTGGGCCTCCTAACGAGCTCTAGACACTCAACGAACTCGCGGCAGGCGAGTTGGGCAAGAGCAGGCCCGCACTCGCCAAAGGCTAAGCAGAAGCAGCGAGTGCCAGCTCCATCGAGTACCCGCTGCCCCTACCGAGTACAGATTATTGAGGTCTACTCACCCTGTGCCCTGTGATGTGTTTTACCATTTTTCCCCCGTTGTCCTGCCCATAACTAGTTAGAACAGCGGAGTTACGCTATTGGTAGACCCAGTTGGGATGCACATACCTGTTTAGAATAGTAGAGGTTGGCTATTTGCAGGCTGTTTTCAGAAATCTATAAATAGGACTCAAGGGGTACCTCAGATGGCATGTTTACTTGTCTCCCAGTCTTCTAGCGCTTTCTGAGGTTGACTTAGCTTGGCTCTTTGCTAAGTAGGGGAAGCACTCTAAGATCTTCTGGGTGTGTGGTGGGACCTCCGCGCTGAGCCCTTGGGTCAGTTCTTTGTTCTTTTTCCTTATCTTTTTGCTTGTAGGAGAGAAGTAGGTGTGTGATCACCCCTTCCCCGAGGGTGAACTCCACAGAGACCGATTTTTCGGTTTCAACACCCTGGTTGTAGAAGAATCTATCAATATTATATTTGATGAGACAAGTATGCTTCATAGTAACTCTTTTAGTTTTTTATTGAAGATGCAGGTGCTAAACTTAAAGAGCTAAGCTTGGAAGAAGCAACAAAAGTAGATGTTCGTAGTTTAATCAAGATCAGCTCTCCAGATTTGATTGAAGAGGAAGGAGAACATCAAGATGAATGGCGTGCACCATAATTAGCAGAACCTCCTAGTGGCATAGAGAATGCAAGGAATCTAGTGATCAGACATTCAAGAGATCACCCCATTGATTAGATTATTGGAGATCCAAGTAAAGGAGTTAGAATAACAAGAGGTATAGCTAATAAAGTCTTACACTTGAGTTTTCTTTCTAAGATTGAGCCAAAAAAGTTCGAAGAAGCAAATAAGTCTGCTTCATGGATCGTTGTGATGCAAAAAGAGCTCAATCAGTTTGAAAGGTGCAAAGTTTAGGAGCTAGTCCAAGGTCCAAAGGTCAGAATGTGATAGGGATGAAATGGATCTTCAGAAACAAGCTGGATGAAAATGGAGTTATTATTAAGAATAAAACCAGGCTTGTAGCACAAGGTTACCGACAAGAATAGGTAATCGAATTCGATCAGACATTTGCTCCAGTAGTCAGACTCGAAGAGATCGGGTTGTTCCTAACGTATGCTGCTCACAAAGATTTCAAGTTTTTTCCCTTGGACGTGAAGTCAACCTTCTTTAATGGTAATTTGAAGGAATAAGTATACGTGGAACAACCCCCAAGTTTTTTCGATCCATCCTTTTCTTATTATGTCTATTTTCTGAATAAAGTTTTTATGGTTTAAGATAAGCTCCTCGAGCTTGGTATGAGGCGTTGTCTAGCTTTTTTCTTGAAAACAAGTTCTCAAGGGGAAAGATAAATAAGATATTATTTCTTAGGAAAGTAAAAGGCAATATCCTGTTAGTACAAATATATGTCGATGACATATATTTGGATCTACAAATGATAACCTTTGCAAAAAGTTTTCTAACCTAATGCAAGAGAAGTTTGAAATGAGCAGTATGAGTGAGTTGAAGTATTTCTTAGGACTTTAGGTGAAATAATCTGAAGTTAGAATTTTCATCTCTCGGACAAAGTTCATCAAGGAGTTGATTAAGAAATTTGGAATGAAGAATATAACCTTTATGAGGACTCCAATGGGTTTAACTATGACTCTTGACAGAGATGAAAAATGGAGACCTTTTGATGAAACCAAGTACAAGAGCATAATTGGATTCTTGCTCTATCTTACTTCCAGTAGACCAGACATAATGTTTTCAACATGTGTATGTATTAGATTCTAGGTGAACTTTAAGAAATCTCATTATGTCGCTGTAAAGTGGATTTTGAGATACCTTAAAGGCACACTGAATCTTGTCTTATGGTACCCAAGAAGTAATGACTGCGAGCTAATTGGTTTTTCATATGTTTATTTTACAGGAAGCATGGATGATAAGAAAAATACTTCCGGGATTTGCCAATTCCTTAGAAGGAGACTTATATCATAGAGTAGTAAGAATTAGAATTGTATAGCTATCACAACCGCTGAATTAGATTATATCTCTGCAGGTATTTGTTGAGCACAACTTCTGTGGATTAGAAATCAACTTGAAGATTCTAATCTGAAGCTGGATGAGATTACAATGTTTTGCGACTCATTCAGTGCAATAGTTATTACAAATAATCCAGTCTCTCATAGCCGGACAAAGCATATCGAGATACAATATCATTTCATCTGGGAGCATGTGGAGAACAAGGACATTAATCTCAGCTATGTCTCGACGAATAAGCAAGTTGCAGACATTTTCACGAAACCACTAGATGAGGCCAAGTTCACTTTATTCAAAATGGAACTTGATATGCTCAACAAGGAATCATGAAAATTTCAAGAATCTGCCCAAGTACAGAAATCCAACTTCTCGAGAACTCAAGGAAGTATTCGTGAAATTAGTCGAAAGCACTCATGTAATTTCGACGAATTCGTAGAGACATCTTGTGACATTCTATAAATTTGAGCTTCTTCACGTGTCATTTCGGCGAATCTGCCGAGTTCTCCTGTGTCATTTCGACGAATTTCTATCACTCAGGAATTTTTGCTAAATTTTATTCATTAGATTTGAAGAGTTAAAACATTCCAAAGGTACGCGCCTCTATTTCTTCGAAACTTTAATACTATATAAATAGTCTTAAGGGCTTCATGAATTTCACATATTTCATTGAGACTTCACAGAAACTCCCACCGATTCATCTCTCATCAACAAACTAAACTTTCTCCAGACGATTCATCTTCCGTTCTTGTCAATGGCTCCCAAAGGCTCTGGAAATCTGCAAGTCGGTGGCGAACTAGTACGAACTAGATTTGTGACTGCTTCTGATGACTTTTGGAACGTAATCCTCATGCTAGAAATGGTCTGTCTGTCATTCCTTCTCAAGCATGCATGTTGGGTCCTCGATAGAGAAGTCTTGGAATTCTTAAAGAATACAAAGATAAGGCGTGAAGGTACCATGATTAAAAGCAAGGTCAAAAATACGGTGTTTCAACTGAAGGCCAGTTTACTTAATCAATTTTTGTGGCTGTCAGTGGTTGAGGAAGAAGATTTTCTTGAAGAAAGAGATTTTCACAGAGCTCTTTCTTTCTACAGTTTATCTAACAAGACAACTTCAATCCGAAGAAAAGCAATGAATGATGAGGGAAAGCTATTGTCTGACATAATTGGAAAAGTTCTACTATGCAAAGTTGGGTCACACGACTATTTGTCCAGTGACATGTTCAAGCATCCAGCAGCTGTTATTTGTAGGAAAAGGCTGGATTGGGGAGTGGTTCTGTTTGATAAGATCAAGGAAAGTCTCAATGCACCAAACTTTGGAAGGATTCTTATGTTATATCTGAATCAAATTGACATAAATGAGTTTAATATGTCCTCTGGAATGCCCATACATCATTTGAAGAAGGTAGATTCCTCCACCTTCAGTAGATGGGAGATAAGAATTTCCAAGCATGGTGGGATGAGAGAAGTTGTAGAAGAGGAAGAGTTTATTGATGATGAGAGGATTTCATCTCCAGACCCCCAATGAAGCACCAAAGAACTTTAGTGCAGTTGTTGAGGGGGAGAACCTCACTTTAGTGAATGTTGAAAGTCTGCTATACCTTTCTGATCAAGTTCCAATCAGTGCAAATGGTGCAAAGACAGTGGTTCAAGAAAATGTTCAGGCTGATGATGTTCAAGATGATGATGTTGTTGTTGTTGATGATGAAAGTGTTCCTTGTGAGAAGGAACCTGCTATGGAGGCTGAGGGGGAGCTATTAGCACACTCTTCCCAAGAGGACCTAGGAGATGTTAGAGTTCCTGACCTCCTTAACTGAATGATTGACAGAAGGTGTAAAGGCCATGAATCATTAAATTAAGAGCATTGGTCAGGTCTATAATGAGACAGTTCAACCATCTAAATCACATGATGCAATGATACACTCCCATGATGCGAGCATGCATTACATTAATAGGCAGATGGGAATTTACAAAGTAGAGATCATACAAACCCTCATTTCAGAAGTCAGAAAGGGAGAGGGAAGATTACAGAGAAGAATGAGCGAGCTTACTAAGGAGGTGCGCAAGCAAATACACAGTGCCAATGTTTATATATATCAGAACATTAAATGGCTACATGAAGAATTGACAGGAAAAATTCCAGATCAAGCTCCACCCGTTGAGGTTGAACATCTTATTATAGGTGGATAATTCCATGCTAAAGGAGCAGAGTACTTTGAACATCAGCCTGAATGGGAAGAGTTTTCACCTCCTGGTGTATATCATCTAGTTTGGTATGAGGTTGCTGAGGAAGAGGTAAAGATCCTTGGAGAATCTTCTCAACCTCCTTAGAAGAGAAGAAGATATGGGTAAGGTCCCTCTGCTGGAGATCTGAACCTAATAGAGAGAACAGGGAATATGTTGAAACATGGAGTCTCATTTCAAAAGAAATTATCTTGGACACTTATAATATTATTGATCTAACGAATGAAGAGCCAAGGATATATTATAGTAAAGAGGAATGTGATAAACATGAAATTTCTAATGTGAAGAGAAGGAAGCACTTTAGAAAGCATGGAAGAGAAAATCATGATGTTCCTCCTCCAAAGTATGATCCCAAGCCATATGCTTATTTTGACAGACAGTATGAAAAGAGTAAGGGGCAGCATTAATGAAATTTTAATTCTAACTCTGTGAAATGTAGTGAGAACAGTGAATGCCCATAAGATATTTTTATATAGATATTAATGTTTCGATGATTTATTTCCATTTGTAATTCACTGTATCATTTTTATGTTTCTTATTTATGATTATTCTTTACGCAATTCACCTTAGTATATAGGGTTCTGACTTCTTCAAATAGGGTGAGATTGTTGAGTATTGTATCCATAATAGACTTGATTTGAAGAAGTCCCCCTTAAACTAAGATGAATTGAGATTGTATTTGATGTTGCATTCTAGTTATGTAATTGGAGGACTTTAATTGCTAAGCACAAACCAATGTCAGATTACAATGAGTCATACAACACAGGACTATGCAATGTAATTTCTTATTATGTAGGACATAGTGTTGACTCATGTGTAATCTCTTTATTAGGGTGTACTTCATCTCCAAGTATAATAGATGAATCAAAGAAGGGCTGCTTGCTGAGTTCAGGATAGTCAGAATTTTCCTAAGTAAAATTAGTTGAGTACTCATGTGAAGACTCGTGTCATTCATTGAGACCTCACGTGAGCACTCGTGTAATTCATCGAGTTTACTCTAAAAGTTTCTGAAAGTCTCAGAAATCATTTTTATGTTTTGGTTAAGTTAAATTCGTTGAGTGATCTGTTGATCTCTCGTGAATACTCGACAAATTCGTTGAGTAATCTTGAGAGGTCACGTGAACATTAAACAGAAATTTTATTTTGATTCAATTTTCAGCCAAGTCTTTTTCGTCGAATGGATTCGAGCAATTTGTCAATTGATTAAGTAATTCGTCGAGTGTTTTGGAGATTTCACGTGAAGACTCGACAAATGGACTTAATAGGTTTTCAATTTGAATTCTGTGACGACTTTCCTTTAGGGCACCGACCATCTACAATACACGCGAAGCTCCGTCCTGAAGTTTCGTTCTAGCTATTAGGAGAGGAATCTCTCTATATAGTTAAGGGTTAAATTCAGAGAACCCTAATCGTGAACGAGCCAGTAAATTCACAAATTTTATTCTATCGGCTAATTCAACTTCGCACATGAAAGTTCTCATCGCCAACCTCTCGAAATCACTATTCCTCTTGAAGAACGTTTCGACCAGATCTCCACTCTCAAATTCTCCAAGAATTTCTCCAAAATCCAGTCAATTCTCAGATCAGATCAACCTTTCGAGTCTTCAATCAAGTCTTTTCCTTCTATGTTTATTTCAAGATTTACATTCCAGCAAGGAAAAAGATTGAGTCTCTAAGATCTGAAGAAGATTATTATTGCAATCTACTTTTTCTTGCAAAAAACCATTTTTACAACTCTTGTAGAAAGTTTCACTCCCGAGTCTTGTAGATCCTAGTTTAGAGGATCAAGCATAGGAGAGTTTGTTCTCCGAGTTTTTGTATGAGACGTTGTCTCTGAGCTTGTAGGAGTTGAAGACTCCAAGGTACAAGATTGTTGAAATCTAAGAAAGGTGAAGTAGCCGAGTCTAGCCCGAAGTGCTAGATAGATGAGGCAGGAAAGTGGACGTACCCATTCCGGGGAACCACTATACATCTGTGTGTCTCTGTTGCGTGATCTCTATTATTCTGTGTGCTTATTTTTTAAGTACTTTAATTCCGCTTAAAGACGTAGAATTCACCTATTAACCCCCTTTAGGTGATTTAGATATACAACTAGATACTTTCATATCCCCTCCGCGAGTGTGCCCCTTTCGCGTGCGCCCCACACTTGCACCTCGTACGCCCCATGCTCGTACACCACACACCCACGACGGCACCCCGCATTCCCCGCGCTTACACCCTGCACACCCCGACTGTCTTCTCCGGCGAGCCTACACAGATCGCCCGAGGGGCATCAATGTCATTTTTTAGAAATTAGTGATCCAAGTGACCAGAATTGTGCGAACTCATTCACCGAATCAAACTCCGAGACATCACAATTACTAGGAGGCCCTTAGAAAAAACTATAAAAATGCCTTAGACATTTATTCGAAGACAAACAACCAAGAAAAAAAGAGTTCTGAGGCTTTCCGGTGATGACCACTCAAAGATCTCCTTCGGAGTTTTAAGAACTCCTTCGGTTCTCAAGTCTTCATTCAAGAGCGATTGAGAGATCTCCTTTGCAATTTGAAGGCCTCTTTAGGTTTTCAAGCCCTATTTCAAGAGCAATTTTGAGATCTCATTCAGAGTTTGATCTACTGTCCTGAGTGCCTGCTTCGGTGCCTGCTCCCAAAGCCATTCCCGCGAGCACAGAGGAAGACTTTGCTTTATTTTCATTGTCAAATACTTGTAAACAGAGCGGTGTCCTATCACTCTCTGGAAGATCCTAACACATGTAATCTCATGCAAATTAGTGGATTTGGTCGGTACCGAACAAATTCTGTGGTTTTTTTCTTTTCTGTGTTTTTCCACGTAAAAAATTCTTGTTGTCTCTACTATTAGCTCTTTTTTAACTGTTTGTGTGTTTGACTCACGCTCAAAATATGATGATTTGATTCTCCGGATCGGGAGAGCGCTAAGTGACTCACAACAAATATGTTTAATTTAAAAAATTTAATTGGAAAACAAATATAAATCTCCAAATTGACCTACTGAGTTTTCACTATTCAGTATTTACACCATGGAAGCTCTATTTTTTATTTATTTGAAACATATAGTTTAAATATAGATCAATGAATAATTCTTTGCATACCTAAATTATACATAAATATCACAAAAAGTGAGCCCCACACACAATAAAATAATCGGATCCCTATTTTTTGCTGTGTTTTAGGTGTGTAAAAAGGTCAAATAATATATTTTATTGTGTATTAAGCCCACTTTTTGTGATTTTTAGGTATGAATTAGATATGTGTAGTTCTGTCCATAGATCAATAGATAAGAGTTCCTTCATGTAAATAGCACGTGATCGTTTTTAGCCGAGAATCCAACCAGGTTCATTTCTTCGTTTGTTTATAAAAGCCGTGAGCGCATACACCCCAAGCTCCGTCTGGAAGCAGTTAACTTCAAAATTTATGCACACGGACAAAAAAATGAAAAAAACAGCAAATAATACCCCAAAATTACTTATTTTCTTATTATATTATTATCATAATAGGCCGTGACTGCACCTGATGACAATCGCCCCGGGCATTAATTTCACAGTCGAAACAGGATGATGGAAGCTCTTCTTTATCCACCATTACCTTTCTAAAAACCCTACTTCCTGTCTTCAGCACAAAACCTGTTTTCAGCATTTTCTCCTAAATCAGCTCTGCAATATTGAGGAGGAATCGAATACCCTTCGAATTTCTCCCTTGAAGATGTCTGCGGTTCCTCAATCAGCGTCTTCTCCCACTGAAACCTTTACTGCAGGTGCCAAGATTCCTTTGAAGATGAAGGCATGGGTGTATGAAGATTTTGGCGATGTCAATGTCTTGAGATTAGACGAGACTGTTTCTGTGCCCGAGATTAGGGATGATCAAGTGCTTATAAAGGTTATTGCTGCGGCACTCAACCCTGTTGATTACAAGAGGAGGCAGGGGTGGTTCAAGGCCACCGATTCCCCATTCCCTGTGAGTTCATGATATTCCCGCTCTGCCTGCGCGCACATGCAGAGAGACAAAAAAAACGTTTGAAAGTTAAAACATCTATGAAATTAAGAACTTGATACTGGAATCACAGATTTCATTGTGTAAACTGTCACCTGGTGAAAACTATGGAGAAATTTTTGATAAGTTTTGAGAAATTTTGAGGTTTGATTTGAGACTTGATGGAGCCTCCCTCAATTTATAGGAATTCCGGGCTGTGGATAGCCGAAATTTCCATATCCCCCACCACTTAAGTGGGGAGTTATGAAAAAAACCGCATTGCTTGTGATCCGCACGCCCGATCCGCAATTCAACCACCGAACACACGATCCAACGACCGCGCACACGATCCAACCACCGCGCACACGATCCAACTGCTGCGCACGCGATCCCCCCGCCGCTCCAATCACTCGTTTCCGGCCTCCTTGCCGGCCTCCGCTCCTTCGAACGCCGCCCCGCGGCCGCAGACCCCACGCACGCCGCCATGGGGGAATTGGGAGTTCGGCCTCTGCCCGGTCGGCCTCCACGGCGCCAGCCCCGATGCGGCCTCTGCTGGCTGGCCCCGACTCTGCCTCCGCCGACCGGACTCCTCTAGGCCGGCCCCGGCGCAGCCCCGGCGTGGCCGGCCCCGACGCAGCCGGCCCCGACGCGGCCGGCCACCGGTCGTCCGACCTCCGCGATGTCGGCCCCAACGTGGCTGTCGTAGACCGGCCTCTGCGAGGCCGGCCCCAGCGCGGTCTTTGTCGGGAGGCTCTGGCGCGGCCTTCGCTCAGCCGGCCTTCGTGAGGCCGGCTCGCACCCTGCCAGCCTCCTTGGTCGGCCGTCCAGTCGGCCTCCGCCGGCCGGGCCTCCCTTTGGTCAGCCCCCACTCCACCGCCGGCTGCCTCCCCGCCATCCGATCGCCTCCGTGCAATCTCCATCGTCCGATGTACGAGTAACCACCCGCGTAACCACCAAATATGGGTGGGTGCAAATTTCCGAAATTATATTGGACTTCGAATAGTAAAATCATTAAAATAATGTGTGCGTTAAACTATAATAAACTAGACTACAAATAGTAAATATTGGGGTTACGCTCTGTGGATAGCCTCGTAACCACCGTAACCACCCATGAGGCCTATAAATAGGTCCACCGACCCTTCTTCATTCTCACCTTTTATCCTACTCGGCTTCTCCTCTTTTGCACTAACGCTCTCCCTCACCTCCTTCGAAAATCTTCGAATACCTCGAAGAACCTTCGAATGCCACGTTCTCCTTCGTGAAAAGTGTTTCGCAGACTCTGTTGTTAACACTCTGCACGCGTAGCAAGCTCAACAGTTATCATTTGCCGACCATCTGCAAGCACTCTCTGCTTCAGCCTCAGAGCGCAAGAAGATATGCGCCCAGACCTAAGGACTCGAGCACTCCACCGCGGTCGAGTCAAATACTTAGCTCTGTGAACAGTGGCCTGCCACCCTTCAGACATATCGCTCTTCCCCAAATTGTAACGAGGAGCGGTCTGTCTCCCTCACATTCTCTCCCAAGCCTTGTAAACAACAACAAATAGTGAAGTTTGGTTCACACCGATCCAGCTACGTGACTTTTCATCATATTTTGGGTTTTCCACATAAAAAACCTTATTGCCTCATTTTATTTATGTGACTTTTTGCGTGCTCAACCACTCAAAAGCTAAGACGGTCCAATTTAGACCGGCCTACCAAGAGTCTCGAGTGACCAACAACAGTTTGATGTCATCTGTGGGAATAAAGTTCCCAGAAGTTCCGAAGATCTAGAAGACAGTATCCCCTACACAGCGATACTCGTAACTTGCGGCTATGGCCAAAAACGTAGGAACCGTTGCTGAGTCCCCTGATCTTGCAGCTCAGATACTCTACATTGAGAAGCCTGAAAAGGGGCATGACAACAAGAGATTCAGGCAGGACAAGACTATCAATTTCGGGGAGGAAGACCTTTGCGGGGTGTGAGTGCCGCATCAGGACCCCATAGTGATAAGCGCAAGGCTTGGGGATCCTTGTTATGAGGTGAAAAGAATTATGGTTGATAGTGGGAGCTCAGTCGACATCTTGTTTCTCTCCACACTCCACGGTATCAAGCTCGTTGGGGAACACCTCTACCCTACGGCTGGAACGGTCCACGGAATTAACAACCGCCTTGTTTCGGTCCAGAGGCTAATTTCTCTTCCAGACACGTTAGGCTATCCCCCAAGGTAGGCGGCGCATCGCACTCAGTTCACAGTCGTGGATTGCAACTCGACTTACAACGCGATTTTCGGGCGGCCCCTCCAGTTAATATTCAGGCCAATCCCGTCTATTCCACACCTAACCCTGATGTTCCCGACCTGAGGTGGTATCGGGATCGCCCGGGGGAGCCAAGAAGCAGCAAGGATGTGCTGCCTAAGGCAGGATAAGACAACAAAAACCACCATACTCGACATCAACAATTTCAACCTGTGCGACGAGGCCGCACTTCAGCGATGGGCACCTGTTGAAGTACTGGTAGAAGTAGCCCTTTCTTCGCGAGACCCATCCCAGACAGTGCGGGTTGGATCTCTTCTGTCCCCAGAGGAAAGGGAGCAGTTCACGACCCTGCTCCGAGCAAACGAAGACATCTTCGCTTGGAGCCCCTACGATATGTGGGGCGTAGAACTGAAGGTGATCCTGCATTCTCTGAACATAAATCCCTCCCGCCGCCCAGTTGTTCAGAATAAGAGAAATTTCGCTACCGAGCGACTTCAGGCTATTGAGGAAGAAGTAATAAAACTTTTGGAAGCAAAGTTTATCCGCAAGGCTAAATACCCAACCTGGCTAGAGAACGTGGTCATGGTGAAGAAGGCCTCCGAAAATTAAGGTTATGTGTTGATTACAATAACTTAAACCAGACCTGCCCAAAGGATAGCTTTCTGCTCCCAAGGATTGACCAACTCGTAGACACAACACGAGGATACGAGCTCCTCAACTTTATGGACGTTTATTCAGGATATAATCAGATTCAGAAGAACCGACCGATGAAGAGCACACCACCTTCCGAACATATATAGGAGTCTGCTGACTACTGCTATAAGGTGATGCCATTCCACGTCAAGAATGTCGGTGCGACCTATCAGAGGCTAATGAACAAGATGTTCAAAGACCTCATCGAGAAAACTATGGAGGTCTATGCCGATGATATGTTGGTAAATAGCATCTACTGACATAGTCACTTGGAAGACCTGAAGATATGTTTTCAAATCCTTCGCCACTTCAAAATGCGTCTCCACCCTAGTAAATGTGCATTCGGCGTCAACCGACATAGTCACTTGGAAGACCTGAAGATATGTTTTCAAATTCTTCGTCACTTCAAAATGCGGCTCAACCCTAGTAAATGTGCATTCGGCGTTACAGAAGGAAAGTTTCTGGGTTTTATGGTAACCCATCAGGGAATCGAGGCAAACCCCGAATAGATTAAGGCACTAGATGACATGACGCCTCCCCACTCGATCAAGAAAGTGTAGCGGTTGAATGGAAGGATCGCCACACTCTCGCGTTTCCTAGCCCGAATAGGGGATAAGTATCTCCCCTTTTTCAAGACTCTCTGAGGGGCATGCCACATAAAACTCCAATGGACGGACGAGTGTACAGCCTTCCAGCATCTCAAACAATACTTAGCCTCACCCCCGCTCCTTTCAAAGCCCGTCCCGGCAGAGTCCCTGTTATTATTCCTGGCAGTATTCCCGACGGATCCTCGTCTTCTCAGCTACTTCTAGGCCCACGCAATAAAGGTACTGACACAACTGCCATTGCGAACCATATTATAGAAACCAGAGGTCTCCGGAAGACTAATCAAGTGGGATTTCAAGCTCGGAGAGGTTGACATCAAGTTCCTCCCTTGGCCAGATATCAAGTCCCAGGTACTCGCCGACTTTATCATGGAGTACACTATTCCTCCAGAGAATGCCCCGAAGAAGGCTCCTTTGTCTCCCGTTGGACCCTCTGGGTGGACAGCGCGTTAGGAGCGAAAGCTGCGGGGCAGGTCTACTCCTAATTAGTCCCGAGGAAGTTACCCTAGAGTACGAACTCCGGTTAAAATTCCCTGCACCAATAACATTGAGGAGTACGAGGCGCTGATTGTTGTCCTTCGCCTCTCCATCGACTGTAAGGTAGAAAATCTAACAATTTATACCGATTCACAGTTGGTGGTTTCGCAAGTCGAAGGTGATTATGAAGCAAGAAACGACCAACTGACGCAGTACTTGACACTCGTCAGGTCTCTGCTATAGAAGATACCCTCGCACCAGATACTACACATCCCATATGAGCAAAATGTTAAATCCGTTGCTCTCTCCAAGCTTGCCACCTCACTAACCGGATACCAGTCTCAGAAAAGAAGGGTTGAAGATGTCACGGTCCCAAATATTCAAAGACCATGGGAGATCGCCACAGTTAGTAGCAAAAACATCTTGGATGACCCCCATCCCCCACGAGCCTACCTCGAGCGTGGGTAACTTCTCGAGGATCGTCTGGAAGCACGCCGACTCCGGGTACGAGCAACAACATTCGTTCTCATAAACAGAGAGCTATACAAGTGTGCTTTTTTTGGGCCCTATCTAAAGTGCTTAATGACAACCGAGGCGGAGTATGCCTTATGGGAGGTCCACGAAGGAGTCTATGAGGAACACTTGGGCGGAAAGGCCCTCACTCAGAAAATCCTCCGCCAAGGGTTTTACTGGCCAACTATGAGAGGATGCGGTAGAGTTCATCAAGAAGTACAAAAGCTGTCAACTTCACGCCAGTACGACGCACCAACCACTGGTTGTCCTCACCACTCTCCAATGTCCATGACCATTCGCACAGTGGGGAATAAATCTCCTGGGACCCCTCCCTGTGGCGTCTGGGCAGAGGAAGTTCATAATCATGGACATTAATTATTTCACCAAGTGGGTAGAGGCTGAACCTCTCGCTAAAAAACTAAAGAGAACGTTAAGCAGTTCGTATAGAAGAAAATTGTCTGCCGTTTCGGTATCCCAACAGTAATTGTCGCAGACAACGACACTCAATTCACTGGCAGAAAATTCACCCAGATGTGTGAGGAATTGAAGATCAGCCTCCGCCACACTATTGTGGCGCTTCTATAAGCTAATGGCCAGATAGAGGTAACGAATCACACTATCCTCAAGGGGTTGAATATGCGCTTCCATGAGGCAGGGGGAAATGGGTGGATGAGATCCATAATGTTTTATGGGCTTACCACGACACGGAAAAGACCCAACCGGAGAGACCCCGTACAATTTGTGTTACGGAGCAGAAGCTGTCCTCTCCGTTGACATCGACGTCCCAATTGCTCGTATCCAGACCTTTGACCCAGAAAGGAATAAAAAACTGCTCCGAGAAAACCTCAACTTGGTTTCCAAGGTGTGAGATGCAACAGCCCAGTGCGTCGTAGCCTACTAAAGGTGTGTAGCCCGCTACTATGGCAGTAGGGTAAATCTAAGGTCGATAAGCATTGGAGACCTCGTCCTGCGCAATGTGGAGGCAGCCGGTAAAGATTTGCGGAAGGATAAACTCTCGCCAGCATGGGAGGGTCCGTTCGTTATCACAACAGTTGTCAAACCCGGGTCAGATAAACTCAGGACTGCTAAAGGAAAGACTCTTTCCCAAACTTGGGACGCGCAGAACCTGCGACGGTTCTATCTGTTATCTTCTTTACTTACACTGCTTGTGTTAAGAAACAATATCGAACACTATAAAGTCGCAAGCTTACGCTTGTGCACATACTCTCAATTTATTTTAATGCAATTTTCTTTATCTGCTTCTAACTCTGCCATCGCAGGAATGCTTCAAGGTCTGTCCACCCAGCCATATACAAACACGAGCACGGTATCCTTATTATCCCAGCTCGAAGGTACTCCCTTTGCCCTCGTAATAGGGCACGCCATAAGGGCCACACCCCTGTGACCTCTCACTGCCCCGGATCGAAGGTCTGCTCTTCTCCCCCACGGTAGGTCACAACATCGCTAGAGTCTGCCCCCTCGCGCTCGCCAGCTCTTCGAAGCGTCCGCCCTTAACCATCTCTTTTGGGCCACGCCCATGTGACCTCTCACTACCCCGGATCGAAGATTCGCCCTTCTCCCTCTCCATAGGTCATGACGTCGCCAGGGCCTGCCCTCCTCGCGCTCTCTAGCTGTTCGAAGCATCCTTTTACAGGCTTGCTTCGTTGTGGGTTGTTGGGGAAGGAGATACAAGGGGCAAGCCCTAGAATGGTGGAGGGGATGAGAGAGGAAGAAACCTTAGAGGGTGGAAGAAGGAGAGAAGAGCTTAGAGAGATAGAGAGAGGAATTTTAGAGAGAAGAAAAACTTCATTTCTTCATTTCATGAACCAAATACAAGACAACCCCCCCCCCCCCCTAAATAAGATGCCAAGGGCATGGGTGTAAATACTCGATACAACTAAATACGCAAAATATTAAACATATGAAAAGGACTACATAACGACTCGATACAATATAATATTAATATAATAAGATAAATGACGGAGGACCCGTAACACTCCATCCGTCCTTCGAAAACGAGCTTGCCCTCAAGCTCGGGCTCCATGCGGGTGGTCGGACCATCTGGGACCTTGACCTCCCTCCAGAACAACGCGCGATAACGTGTATCAACGGCGGTGGCATCGGCGAGGAGCGGCTGTGTCATCCGTAAAATGGGCGGCATTTGGAATGGCTTCGCTGCGGTCGCTCGAGGGGCTGAGAGTAGTAGCCTCATGGAGGTCGGAGGGCCGATGACCGGCAGTAGGAATGGATCCGTCGGGGTCTCCGGGGCACAAGCCGATAGAAGAGGCGGCGATGAGGCCGGTGGAAGCGGCAAGGCATGGGCCGGCGGAGAAAGAGCCGGGAAAGGAAGCGGTGAGATGCCCGGAAGCGGTGGAAGGACGACCACCGAGGAGAGAGGTGACATATCATCGACCGGTGGCGGCGACGACGGCGGCGACGGCGGCGGAGACAGCGGTGGTGGCAGCGACAGCGACGGCGACTGCATGAGGCGAGTCGGTGGCGATGGCGATGCCAGCGACACATCTTGAATGACGGAGGACGGTTGTGGCGCCATCAACGACGGTGATGGCGGCTGCGCCGAAGGGGAAAGAATTTCACAATATCTCGATCGCTCTAATTGATCAAGCTTGGCGTTGACGCGGGCCAAGGAGTCCTGAAATGATATCGACCATTTCACCATCATTGAATGGAGGACGGCCGCATCAGTTGTACTAATCTGATAGTCCATGTGGCAAGAATGGGATTGAAAACTAAAAATTTAATCTTCCAGCCACAATCAGCACAGGGCTCAAAAAAAAATTAAGTCTGGATGGGACTGGATACAGTAGCGTGGGCCCAAAGGAGCGGGATTGTGCGACTGGATGCGCGTCTGGATGCCTCAGAAGAAGGCGTGAGGGAGTTCAGCGTCGTTGACGAGGCCGGCGACGCAAACCCTGGCTTGGACGGGATCGCCGGGAGGCGGCGATGGAGAGTTGTGAGGCGGAAGGAGCGGCCCTGCTGTGAGGTGCTGAAGGTGTGGTGGCCCGTCTGGGAGGAGATCGCCGGACCCAAAAGCTGGTTGAGCGCGAAGCAGCGCTGGGGTAGCAGCGACAATCAGATCCGCGTGGAATGAGAAAGGGCGTTGCAGTGAATCTGGTTTTCGGAAATGACGGAGAAGGCAGATGCCGATCTGTGCGGATCGGCTGGGAGCGGCTGGCTGTGCCGTGTAGCGGAAGATAGGAATCCCTCTGATACCAAGTTGTTACGGGCTTGCTTCGTTGTGGGTTGTTGGGGAAGGAGATACAAGGGGCAAGCCCTAGAATGGTGGAGGGGATGAGAGAGGAAGAAACCCTAGAGGGTGGAGGAAGGAGAGAAGAGCTTAGAGACATAGAGAGAGGAATTTTAGAGAGAAGAAAAACTTCATTTCTTCATTTCATGAACCAAATACAAGACAAGCCCCCTTAAATAAGACGCCAAGGGCATGGGTGTAAATACCCGATACAACTAATTACGCAAAATATTAAACATATGAAAAGGACTACATAACGACGCGATGTTGCGACTTGATACAACATAATATTAATATAATAAGATAAATGATGGAGGACCCGTAACACATCCTCCCTTCACCGTCTCTTCGGGGTCACGCCCCTGTTACCTCTCATTGCCCTGGATCGAAGGTCCGCCCTTATCCCCCATGGTAGGTCACGACGTCGCCAGGGCTTGCCCCCCCTTGCGCTCGCCAGCGGTTCGAAGCGTCCGCCCTTCACCGTCTCTTCAGGGCCATGCCCCTGTGACCTCTCACTACCCTGGATCGAAGGTCGCCCTTCTCCCCCACATAGGTCACGACACCGTTAGGTCCTGCCCTACTTGCGGTCGCCCAGGTTCAAAGGTCCGCCCTTCACCTCCACAATCAACAACACCTCCCAGTTCGATCATCTTAACCTCCCACTACCCAGCTCGAAGCGTTCACCCTTCGCCCTTGTAGTAGGTTACAACATCGTCTGAGTCTCGTCCTTCTACTGCCAACACATCAGCGACATCCCCCAGCTCGACAGTCTGATCTCTCACTACTCGACTTGAAGCGTCAGCCCTTCGCCCCTGTAGTAGGTTGTGACATCGTCTGAGTCTCGTCCTCCAACTGCCCACATTTAGGAAGCAAGCCATATTTGCGTGCAAGGACACAATGCCAACACCGCAAAAAACTCTACTATCATCAAAATAATGCTCTAAGCTTGAGCAATCTATAAACAACAATACAATACACAAAGCGCGTCCAAGGCACCGCAAATAATATACAATCACTATATAATGCCGGTATAAGATACAAACGCATGTACACACACGCCACAAAGCGGCAAAAACATACAAATACAACTACAAAAAATAAATGTGCAAAGATATAAAGGCGAAGCTACTACTCGCCCACCACATCTACGTCAGAATCCTCATCCTCAGAAAGATCCTTTAATCTGAGGCTTGCTACATCACTGTTGCGTGCTCTCACCACCATCCGAAGGGTTTTTGCCATCCCCCGCCTAAAGGACACCTCTCACTTGTCTTCCATCTGGGGCTCCACCTCCTTGGACCACACCTCCTCGTGGATCTCCTCTGAAAGCAGTCAATGATCCCGCATGAAATCAACAGAGTCCCTATACTCGGCGACTTCTGTGGCCTTCAGCTCAACAAGACGCTCCTGTGAAGAAAGACGCTCCACCTTGGCCTTCGAGGCCCCCAACTCAGTCTCCAAGTGAGTCACGTCTCCCTGCATGCTCTCTAATAGCCGTACAATCTTCTTAGAAGCTTTCTCCGTCCGAAGCTCCGCTCGAGATTGTTCCAGTTCTCCTTACAAACAGATTCGATCTGCCAGAAGTGAGATATGTCACGATCCTGCCTTCCCCTCAAGTCGAAAGGGAGATATTTCCCCCTCGAAGCTCCTCCTGATGCATCAGGTATCCATCCTTCAGGCTCACGTAGTGGTCGTTCCACGTAAGGGTGATGCTGACCTGGACACTGATCTGCAACGAAAGAAACAAGTCAGAATCAACCCATGATAACAAGTAAATAATAACACAGTGTTGTACTTACTGCATTGTTCATTGCTTCTAAGGATCAGGACTCTCTCTCGGTCAGGATCAGCATGTGCCCTATCAACTCTGGAGCTGCAGGGTGCCACCTCGACATGACTCTCTCTCGGGCGAGTGGAAAGCCGAGAGTTAGGATCCAAGTCGCCGGCCTTGAACACTAGCTTCCTCTTCTTTTCACGATCTAAGGGAACAACGACAACACACTCTGGATCAGTAGAAAGACCACACAACAACAGACGCTTCGCCTCCACGAACAAGGAAATACTGAAAAGTGGGTTTGCCAACTCATGAGGCATGGTGAACCCTAGCATCGGTGTAAACTCCCTCTCATGCCCATTCACGCGGTGAAAGCGATCGTGGATCGACTTCAAAGCTCTGGCAAACCCCAGGAGTTTCGGACATAGCCGAATAGGATATTTTTGAAGGGACGGTCCGTCCGGTTCTCAAAATCGAGCCAGTGTTTGTTGCTGTGGACCTCGATGCGACCACCATCGTCAGTGCGCACCTTGCACCATTCTTTGAAAATGTCTATGGAGAACCTCGAGTCATGCTCCCTGAAGAAGACGATCAGCCCCATAATGCGCGTCATCCCGATAGGAGTAAATTGGGACACCGGGACGCCTCAATGCTTCAAAATCTAGACCACCTCCTCGCACAGTGGCAAGCGGAATCCAGACCTCAACGACGTCTCGCACAACGTCATCCAGCCCGAAGGAGGAATCTGCACCCGCTCCTCAATGCGCGGTATCTTTATTTCCAGTCCAGCAAGTATTCTGTACCCCTTCCTCCAATCGATAATCTTCTCCGCGGTGAGCGAAGAGCGTAACCTCATTGGTCGATTTTGCGCATAACGCCTCGGTGCCTGAAACAAAAATGCACGACGCCCAAAACATCGTCAAAACCAACACATGCAGACGCCCCCACAAAAACTGTCAGCGCAAAACAAAGGCACGACCTACAAAGCACCACACGCACAAGCACGTGCGCAGTTACGCCCCCGTGCGCACGCCCCCGTGCGCATGCCCTCGCGCCCGTGCGCATGCCCTCGCGCGCGGGCAAACTCTGCGTGCACGTACTCGGTGCGCGAGCGCGAACCGCGCGCGTGCTCTCCGCGGACGTGCCCCGCACGTGTGCGCGCACTGCGCGTTGGGCGCCCCCTGCAAGCACACGCACGCCCTGCACGCGGGCCCTCCGCGAGTGGGCAAACCCCGTGCGCGCCCAGCGCGCGGGTGCCACACGCGCGCCTCACGCGCAGGGGCACCGCACGCGAGGGCATACCTTGCACGCCGGGGCACCGCGCGCGAGGGCGCGCCCCTCGGGGGTGCCCTCCGCGTTGGTGCCCGCGCACGCACTCCGCGCATGAGTGCCCCCGCGCCCGCCTCTCATCCTCTTGCGCCTCACCTTGGCCCCTCTGCCGCTTCCGTCCGCATCTTTCTGCGCCTCACCTTGGCCCCTCCGCCGCTTCCGTCCGCATCTTTCTGCGCCCCTATGTTTGCCTCCACCATGGACGCAGCAATCCGTTCGCGCGCTGAAAAATCCTCACTCTCCTCTCGCTCTGGCTCTGAACTTCGAGGACTTTGCGGGGCAAATGATGGTGTGTCCCTCAATTTATAGGAATTCCGGGCTGTAGATAGCCGGAATTCTTATATCCCCCACCACTTAAGTGGGAAGTTATGAAAAAACCCGCCTCCCATGCGATCCACACGCCCGATCCACGATCCAAACACCGCCCACACGATCCAACCGCCGCCCACACGATCCAACCGCCGCACACACAATCCTCCCTCCGCTCCAACCACCCCCGACCGTGCGGCTGGCCGGCCGTCGCTCCTTGGAACGCCACGCCGCAGCCGCGCACTCCTTGCGCACGGCCACAGGAGAAGTGTGAGGCCGGCCCTCGCCCTCGGCACCGCCTTCACTGGCCGGCCTCCGCGAGACCGTCCTGGGAGCGGCCTCCGCCCGGTCGGCCTGCGAGAGGCCGGCCCCGACAGCCTCCGATAGCCCGACCAACCAACGCGTGGCCGGCCCCAACGCGGCCGTTACGGGAAAAAAACGCCTCGCATACCAAAATTCCTAGAAAATCATATTGGGGGTTGCAATCTGTAATATTAGAATATTCAGGGTACACTCTGCCCAAATGTGTATCCAGGGGGGGGGGGGATCTGTCAAAAAACCAACAATAACAGTCATAGTAGTTATATTTTCTCATATTTAATTAAATTCAAGCTTTTGTCCTCAAACTATGATTACTGGTCTTCTTAAGGAGGTTGCACTTCCTTTGCACACGCAGTAATTTCTTATCAAAATTTTCTTATTTTTAATCAAATTCAAATATTTATCTCTTCCCATTCTTAAAGTAGTCATATAGTTGTAAAACCGTGGCATCCTTGTTTTTCAGTTTATTGGCTTTGGAAGAAGACACAAAACTAAGATTGCAAGAGTGATATGTTAATGTTTAAAGTGAAGAAAATGATACTTTGTTATTTTTACACTATAGTTAACTTTTCAGCATCTTCTCTGTATGTAAACAATATATCTTCTTGTCATTATGTAGATTGTTCCGGGCTATGATGTGGCTGGTGTAGTTGTCAAGGTGGGCAGTAAAGTGAAAATTCTAAAGGAAGGAGATGAAGTATATGGTGATATCAATGAAGCTGGTTTAAATAACCCAAAGCAGTTTGGATCACTTGCTGAATACACTGCTGTTGAAGAAAAATTACTGGCCATAAAACCTGCAAATTTTGACTTTCCATCTGCTGCTGGATTACCCCTAGCTATTGAGACAGCTTATGAAGGCTTGGAGCGAGCTGGATTCTCTTCTGGTAAATCTATTCTTGTTTTAGGTGGTGCAGGTGGAGTTGGATCCCATGCGATTCAGGTAAATTTTTTTTTTCAAGGTGCGCGCGGACTTCTTACAAACATTGATATATAAACCTTATGAAGGCGTATATACTTTTGTCATCTATGTAATGTGCGTTCGTAGTGGCACTAGTTAATCCTGATTTATTCACTTTGCATCTTCTCTTGCAGTTAGCAAAGCATGTTTATGGTGCGTCAAAAGTTGCTGCCACTTCAAGTACAGGTAAGTTGGAGCTATTGAAGAGTCTAGGAGCTGATTTTGCAATTGACTATACCAAGGAAAATTTTGAAGAATTGCCAGAAAAATTTGATGTGGTTTATGATGCTGTTGGTAAGAATCTTCAAGTTCTCTTACCTTTGAATTATTTCTATAGTCATCATCACTATTAAAATTGTCCCGACTATTTTTGGCTGTCTTTCTAAATCAATATGCGTTAAATCCAACCGAGTAATAATTATGTATCAACTCTTCCCGATGGATTATGTCGTAGTTTCTCTTTCATCCAAAAGGTTATTTTCGTAACAGAATCATGACAATACTGAATTTTAATTAATGTGTAGAAGATGCTTCTAGAGCACTTTATTATAATATATCCGGAAAGAACAACAAATGATCATGAGTATTATACTCATCATCAATAACCTTATTCTAAGTATTTTAGGCCGTGTTTATGAATCCTCATTTTCCATTTGTTCACAAGTGTTACCGGAGGTGTGAAATCTAAACTACGACAGTCATGCTGAACAACTTTCATCCATAGTATCTTGGGTCTACTTCTATTTACTCAATTTAGTTGACAACAACTCCATGAATTTGTCGAATTGGTGTATTTTTAATTTTTGTTCTACTGGTCCAAACCACTTTTATCTATTTTTTATTACAACTTGATATGCCACTCTCTTTATTCTTCTAATGCAATCATTTCTTAATTTATATTTATTTAGTTTTGCCACATATATTCATTTTTGTATTATCTTTTTTGTCAAACTCTACTTAGGTAATTATTCTTTTATTTCCAACATTGGGATTCACACAAAATCATTAGCCTAATTGTTATTTTACAAAATTTACCTTTAGGTCTCCTGATGTCATATTATTAGATAACACCTCTGGGCATTTTTCCATTTTAAGCACTCATCCTTAACTCTAGAGATTTTACCTCATCTAAATTCTCGTTCTTCTTAACAATTGATCCAACTATACTACTTTGACGTATTTGCTTTAACTTTTAATAAGATAGATTTATAATTGTTAATATAATCTCACTAAAATTTGCTTATAATGTTTGTTCTACTAATTGAAAGCTCGCAATCTTCTAAATAATGTTTTCATTGTTATAATTTTTCACTTAAATTAATTGATGTCTCACTAATTAGAATATGTGAAAACAATTAAAACTCACAGAGTATTAGGTGTGGAGCAAAAATTAGAGATGGGGTGATGAGGGGAGACGATTGTAGTAGGTTGGGGAAAGGCGATGGAGGGAAGAGCTCACCTTCTGTACAATGGCGCTCGGGAGGTGGATGTGGCCCGAAGGTGTTGCAGGACTCTCATGGGGCTTGGGAGAGGGACAATGGCCAATGATTGGTTGAGGGTTTTGCGGTGGAGCTGGCTAAGGGGATGGAAATCAGAGAGTTGAGGAGGGTGGGGGTGGATGTGGGGTGGTGGGAGGGGGTGGGGGGATCGAGCTAGAGTGAGTAAAGAAAGTAGTCAAGAGAGGTCACAGGAAGGGGGTATGGGAGTTGGAGTGGAGGTCGGCGAAGGGAGACAGTAGCGAGGGGTCCAAGCCGGTGCTTCTGACAATGATAATGATTTTGTTGTTGTAATCTATTATTAAGGTGGATGCAAAGGCTGACACTGGGGCTGAGACTGTGTTTGAGGATGCTGAGGGTAAGACTAAGGCGAACAGTAAGGTTAATGTAGATTCATGGCATCACAACTGATTAGGTGAATTGGAGTATAGAGTCAAATCCTCTACATTAAATGTTTGGAATATCCAACATACATGTTTGGCCCAATTTTTCTTAGAATAGTGTGAGGACCAATTCACCTTAACATTCAAGTTATCCGTTCTCGAGGAGTACCTCTCAGGTGGATGAGAACTATCACATGTTTGCCTTGTCTAAAACTCGCCTCTCCTATAAATGTATAAGCTAATGTGATCTAATGTTAGATAATATCATGCCAATCTAGTAAGTGATTCAAACAATGATCAACTAACTCATATTCACTAGGATGCGACTCTAATGTGCAATAAATGTCTCTCAGAGGGAAACTCATATGAGGTTCATCTGTGAAGTAAAAGAAAACTTGTCTAGATTGCGATGAATATTCGAGTGAATACCTAAGACATTAGTAGTATCCTCAGATGGAGGCAAGGGCATGCATTACACAATCTACTCTCTAATCTCTACTCTCTACTCTCATTTAAGGATTGAATTGTAGATATGATATGACAGGGATTCGAGGGTCTTGCACTCGTAGATGTATCCTTCGAATGAATCCTACCCTTACCACTATGCATGAGTGAGGTTGAGGATAAAGTACTCTTGTGACTTATATTGTAAAATACACGCGTCGATCACATGAAACACGTGATACCATTGCTGTACCGTCAAGCCCAATCTAACAATATGTTGGCAACGTTCATAGGAAGAATGTTAAGGGCTTCAAGCGTAGTTATTGTTATAGACTTTGGGCCTAGTCATTGTTAAGGACTTCGGGCCTAGTCATTATTAAGGACTTCGGGCCTGGTTATTGAATTGTATTTATTAATTTTCATTTAATTATAATCAATGCCTAGGGCAGGTTTCGTCCAACTTAAAGGACATCGATTAATCCTACCATAGCCAGAGCATATGGATTAATCATCCAACACACATCTCCACCTGTTAGAATACTGCATCCTGGCCCGATTCTTCCCAGTGCGCATAACTGAACTCCGTGACACAGCTATCCCAACCACGGTTTTGTTCAGTGCATCATCGAAGCAGCACGATCTTCTTCTTCCCAGGAGGAAGCTAATAGGAAAAGGTCGAATCGTATTATTCACATTAATAATAGTGTTATATATATATGTACAAGAGAGGGTGCTCACAACACCCAAGGTGAGCCTAAGCTATTTCTATCATACATAATGTACATATTATCTAACACCCCCCTCAAACTCACGAGGGATCATACACCGAGATTTTGGACATATATGCATGTTGGGTCCTTGTTTGTGGCTTAACCATCAAATATGCAATCTGCTGCTCAGAAGGAACAAGGGAAGGAGCAAGTGTGCCATGAGGAAGAAAGCATCCAACCCTATATACTTGGAGAGTGAATGTTTCATCGGATTTAGAGTAATCTTAATGACACTGGTGTTATCACAGTAGAGTAGAGTGAGATCTGGAGAAGAGACACTAAGGTCCTAAAGAAACTAATGAAGCCAAATAATATCCTCAACGGTGGTAGCCATGACCCGAAGGCCGAAGCTCAGCCTCGGTGATGGAACGAGAAACACCAATCTGTTTCTTGGGCTTCCATGGAATAAGTGAACCTAAGAATAGACATAAAATAGTGACAAAGTGTCGGTCAACAGGATCACTAGCCCAGGTAGCATCCGAGTAAGCAGAAGCTATAGAGAACTATTGCTGAAAAAGAAGAGACCGCGAGAAGTGGTTGCCCAGAGATACTGCAGGAGCCGCAACAGGTGACTGTAAAGCACAGAGGTGGGTGCACTAACAAACTGACTCAACATATGAACAATATGAGCAATGTCGGACCAAGTAATGGTGAGGTAGACGAGACTCCCAACGAGGTGACGGTAGTGAGTAGGATCAAAGAGTGAAACCCCATCATTGGAACGCAGCTGTAGGTGAAGCTCCATTGGGGTGTCCATTGTGCGACAGTCATAGAGAGTAGCTCGAGCTAAGAGATCTTATGTGTAACGCTACTGAGAGAGTTAAATACCTCCGTCTATAGAGCTGACCTCAAGGCCCAAGAAGCAGCTCAACTGGCTAAGGTCGGTCATCTGAAACTGATGCTGAAGGCGATACATGACGAAAGCCACATGCGAATGATCATCACTAGTAATAAGCATATTATCCAAATGAAGTAATAGAAGAGTCCGACCATATGAGGAGTGAAAAAAAAGCTGGATCATGTGGACTTGGCTATAATGGCTGAGCTGATACGTGCAAACCATGTGCAGGGCGCATGCTTGAGCCCATAAAGAGCTTGCCTAAAACGACAGATAAGTTTTGGAGGAGAGGATGAACCAGGAGGAGGAAACATGTATACCTCCTTCTGAAGATCACCTTAAAGAAAGCATTCTTCACATCGAGCTGAGACAGAGACTAGTGGCGAACAACTGTAACTGCACAGAGCGCGCAACGTGCACAAAATTTCAATACAACGAGATTGACCAATCCAGCGACCAACAAAAAAAGAGAGAATTGCAAGTAGAAGGTGTTGGGTATTGTATCCACAATAACCCAGATTTGTGTGAAGTCACCCTTGAACTAAGATGAACTAAGTTTGTATTTGATGTTATTTTGTGGTTAAGTATTTCCAGGTCGTTATTGCTAAATGTAGACCAATGTCAGTTTACAGTGAGTCACTAAACACATGACCATACAATGTAATCCATCATTGTGTGATCCATAGTATTGACTCATGTATAACCTCTCTATTGACATGCAATTTATTTTCAAGTACTATGGCAATGGAAGAATTCAAGGGTAGTTGTTTTCAACAAAGAAGAAAAATAAATTATTCAGAAAATTTCCCTAAGTACATTTCTCGAAAAATCTAAGATGTTTTTCTCGAGAAGCCTAAGTCTAGTTCTCGAGAATGCCTTGATGTTCTCGAGATACTATAAGAATTCTCGGAAAATCGACTGAAAGTTTTCCAAGTCTTTTTCTCGAGAAATGTCATAAAGATTTCTCGAAAGCCAAGTCAGTTCTCGGATAACGCAATGAAGTTCTCGATAAGTCGAATTTATTTCTCGAGAAGCTGAATCTTCTTTCTCGAGAAATCCACTCCTTCTCGAGAAATCATTTCTCAAGTTTCAAAAGTTATGTTATGTAAATTTCTCGAAAGGCTTGGATGTGTTCTCGAGAAACCATTCTCTTCTCGAGAAATCTGGCTCCTGCTCTAGAGTTCCGCCAAGTCTCTTTCTCGAGAAATAAAGTTCTTCTCGAGAAATCGGTATTCCCTCTCACAGAATTTTCTTCAAGTTCTTATCTCGAGAAGACAAGTTCATTTCTCGAGAAGACAAGTTCTTTTCTCGGGAAGTCTTCTTCTTCTCGAGAAATGTTGTTGCAGATTCTGAAGTTTAAAACAGTTAGACGGAATTTCAAATTCAGATCTAAGTTTAGAAAGTTTAATCCACGTGGATTATCTCTTAATGACGTTTGACCGTTGGGTGATGTCCTATATAAAGTCACGTCAAGGATTTCGCAAACCCTAATCTTATCACTGCTAATCTTATTCGAAATCAGAATCGTCGCACATTTCCAGATTAGGAAAAAGCCCCCCCCACGACGACATCTTCGTTCTTCACGGAAGCTTGTTCCTCGATCCAGCGATTCAAAAGCAGAAGAAAGATTCGACAAGATCCCTAGTTTTTAGATTCTCAATCTCTCATTTGATCGTGTCGGATCCAAGAAATTTCAGATCATGTTTATCTCAAGGATTCTTCCTCATCTTCTTCACCAAGCTTTCAGTTTTTCAAAAAGGAAGAAATCTGAAGATTTCAGATCTGAAGTGAAGTTGTTTTTCATTATTGTTGTAAAAACTTATTTCAACTTTTGTAGGAGCTTTGTCTCCGAGTTTGTAGTAAGTTTTTCTTTCGAGTTGTAGGAGCGTTGCTCCGAGGTGTAGGATTGTTTAATTTGAGATATAGTGAAGTAGCCAAGTGTAGTCGTGGTGCTAGATTTGTGAGGTGGAGAGTGGACGTACCCAAGATTGGGGAACCACTATAATTCTTTGTGTCGTCTGGATTGTGTTTGATTGTTTTCTGTGTTATTCCCTCTCAACTTTTTATTCCGCAAAAGACGCAGAACTCACCTATTCACCCCCTCTAGGTGATTTAGGTAGACAACTTGATACTTTTAATTGGTATCAGAGGGAGGTTGTTCTCAAAAGGTTCACACCTTGAACAGATCTACTTCTAGTTGTCGTAAAGAGAATCAAGCATGGACAGATCCAAGGACTCCACAAAGCTTCCGGTGTGTACAAAGGCAAACTTTCTCATGTGGAAAGAGAGAATAAGATTTTTCATGGAAGCTGTTGATCCCTGCATCTTCATTATAGTAAAAGAAGGCCCTCATGTTCCAATGATAGCCTCCACTATTGATCCTATAAGGAAGGTGCCAAAGAAATTGATGGATCTCGACAAAGACGAGATTGCACTTGTCTCTATGGACAATAAGGCTAAAATTATCATCACAAGCGCAGTCGATGACTCTATGCTGCTGAACCTCATTCACCGCCAATCTGCTAAGGAGATGTGACAGTCTCTAATCGTCTTGATGGAAGGTACCGAGGAAGTAAGGGATGACAGAAGATCCCTTCAGAATCAGAAGTATGAGGCCTTCAAGCAAGGCCCAAAGACACAATTGCTGATACATTTGAAAAACTTCTCCAAGATCGTCAACGGCCTGAAGAACTACGACCGGGTTTTCACTAATGGAGAACTAAATGACAAATTCTTAAGATCCTTAACTAAGGAATGAGACAATAAGATCTGTGCTATTAGGGAGTTTGGGAGACTGGCTGACACTGATCCCCAGAACTTCTTCGGGAAGCTTATGTCCTATGAGCTTCAAATCAACGCCAGATAAGCTGAAGAAGAGGGCAACAGATCTTCATCAAAAGAGAAGTCTGTTGCACTGAAGGCAGACAACTCAAGGAAAGCTAAGGCAACATCTCCTGCTCCCTCTCTCAAAGAAAGTGAAGAAGAATCAGAGTCAAGCACCTCGGGCTCAGAACTATCTGATGGAGAGTTCTCTTTTCTCTCCAGGCAGTTCAAGAAGTTTCTAAGTAAGAAGAAACAGATGAGATGCAATGACTCCTTTTTCAGAAGATCACGACACGGCGGTGATTATCAAAAGAAAAATCACACATCCGACAGGTATAAATCTAAACCGAACAAACATTATTCTACTGACGTCGTTTGTTATTGTTGTAACAAGCCAGGTCATGTGATCGGCGACTTTCCTTACAAGAAGAAGGGTGAAAGAAGAGAAGAGCATAAGTCCTCCAAGAGTAAAAAGAAGGAGAAGAGCTTCATAGCAAAGAAGCAGAAGACTCTTAGTGACTCTGACTCGTCTGAGTCAAGTGAGGATGAATAAGCCTACTTTGGGCTCATGGCTCACTCTGACGAAGAGGGAGATGTCTCCCAATTTCATGGGGAGGTAAATGCTCACACTATTTTTTCTGAATCAGATACTCCTGACAATGACTATGAGGACTGTTCATCTGATGATGAATCAGAACTCATGGGTCAGTACAAAAAGCTGATCAAAGTCTATGATCGATGCAAAAAGGTTGTTAGAACTCAGACCAAGGAAATAAAATCCCTTGAGGCTGAGGAGATCATTTTGAGGGAGGAAGTCGCAAGTTTTGACTCACTCAGAAAGGATCACCAAGCCCTGGTCGAAGAATATAACAACACTCCCGAGCACCTTAACCTGAAACAGAAAATCATTGAGAAGTTGGAAGAACAGCTTGATGCTGAAAAGAAACTTGTTGAAAGTTTCTCCAAGCCCAAGACAATTCTTTTACTTGTTACTGAATTCTCTGCATAGGCCAAAGGGGCCGGTTTGGGTCATGAGACTGGTCCTAGTAAATCTTCTTGGAGGAATAAGGCTAGAAGGAAAAATAAGACTGCTAAGAAAACCTCAGCCAAACAAAAAGGGAAGGCCCCTCTGAATCAAACTATATTTAAGAAGGTAATCTTCCCAACAAACAAGTTTGATTTTGAGTCATCCTATGGTCACTTTACCAGGTCTACTCACGTAGAGCCTAAGTCGCGTTACCAAGGATGGATCCGTCCCTGGAACTTCGGTGAGAGTGTCTTTAAGGCACCTTATGAGGAAATATAAATGCAATACTATGGTCCATACGTTCATGGCCATAATATTAAGAAGGAACCTAAGGCCAAACCAATTGTACCCAAGGAAAAGGAGGTGCAAAAGCCTTGTGAGTGCAATCATCATGAGGCCTCTACCTCCAGATCCACCGCCCCTGCAAGACCACATGTTCAAAAGGTCAAGCAGGAGACTTGGAAAAGATACAACAGGTTTAACTGTTGGTGTTGCGGAAAAGTTGGTCACTTTGCTGTGGATTATTGGTTTAATCCCAGAAACCATAAAACTCCTCTAGTTAATCATACGAGGAAGACCACTCGTAGTGTTAACACTCTTAGGGGGAGTATGTTGACAAATAACCAAGGACCCAAATACGTTTGGGTTCCTAAGGTACACTGATCCTATCTTGCAGGTATGTCCAAATGCCAACAAAACGCATATCTGGTATTTGGACAGTGGATGCTCTCGGCTTATGACCGGGACAAGAAGCTTACTTCAGAATTACACTCCAGTCAAAGACGGTCCAAAGGTTATCTTTGGTGGCTCTGACCGGAGAATCACAAAAGGCTACGATATAATTTCTAACGGTATAGTCTCATTGACTGATGTGCCTTATGTGAAAGGATTAGAACATAATCTGATTAGCATAAGTTTATTATATGATAAAAGCTTTATTGTTACCTTTTCTAAAGATCAGTGCCTGATAAAATCGGCCTCCACTATGGAGACGATATTAACAGGGACAAGGAGTAGAAATATTTTCTGTCTTAATTTTCTATGCTTAGACACTTTTATCTCAGTGTGTTTTGTTGCAAAAGATAGTGCATCTCTTTGTGATCAATGACACAAGAGACTAGCACATATTAATTTCAAAACTATTAATATGTAATCTAGTACGTGACACACCTACTCTTAAGTGCATTATAGAGAGTCCATGCCACGCATGTTAAATGGGCAAGCAGACAAGGGTCACCTTTAAGGGCATTGCTGATAAAGATTCCTCAAGGTGTTTGTATTTACTGCACATAGACTTATTCGGTCTAATGTAAGTTCATAGCTTAGGAGGTCAGTCATATACGCTATTAATTGTTGATGATCACTCACGTTTTACTTGAGTGTTCTTTTTGAAACGAAAGTCAGATAATTTTGATGTGTTCACGAATTTTGTCAGACAAATCCAGAACGAATTAAACTGCTCAGTGGTCAGAATCAGAAGTGACCATGGAACAGAATTTGAATCTGGTGCCATGACAGAATTCTGTGGAAGTCTATGTATCTTTCACGAGTTTTCCTCCCCACGTACTCCGCAACAAAATAGAGTTGCTGAGAGAAGGAATAGAACACTCATTGAAGCATGTACCACAATGTTGATTGACTGCTCTCTACAAGAGTACTTCTGGGTCGGGGCCGTCAATACAGCTTGTCACGTGCAAAACAGAACATTAATCAACAAAAACCATCGTAAAACTCCCTATGAGCTACTAAAAGGCAAACGACTGACTGTGTCCTACTTCAAAATCTTTGGCTGCAAATGCTATGTACTTAATAATGGGAAATATCATCGTACAAAGTTTGGAGAAAAATGTTTTGAAGGTATTTTTGTATGGTATAGTAGTCATTGTAAGCCTTATAAAATCTTTAATAAGAAAACTCTGGTGGTAGAAAAATCAATTAACGTTGTATTTGATGAAACGAGTTTGCCCCATAGCAGCTCTTCTAGTGTTCTTAATGAAGATATAGGTTCAAGGCTGGAAAAGTTAAGCTTGGATGAGACAGTTGAAGATGATGCTCAAAAGTTCATCAAGATCACTCCTCCAACATCATTTGGAGAAGAAGATCGCCAAGATGAAGAAGTCATCCAGGTGGAAGAGGAAACTCCAAAAGCAGTAGAAGCTCCGGATGCAAGAACTCTAGAGCTCAGACAATTAAAGGATCACCCGGTTGAACAAATCATACGAGATCCTCGTGAAGGTGTACGAACTCGAAGATGTACTACTAATGAAAATTTGTATTTGAGCTTTTTCTCGCAGGTTGAACCAAAGAAATTCGAAAAAGCAAACCAAGACGCATCTTGGATAATTGCAATGGAAGAAGAACTGAATCAGTTCAAACGCTGCCAAGTCTGGAAGCTTGTACCAAGACCCAAAGACAAGAATGTAATTGAAACAAAGTGGGTCTACAGGAACAAGATGGAATCATCGTCAAAAACAAAGCCAGACTCGTAGCTAAAGGATACAGACAAGAAGAAGGGATTGATTTTGATCAGACCTATGCTCCAGTGGCGAGACTTGAAGCAATCAGGCTGTTCTTCGCATATGCTGCCTTTATGGGTTTCACCGTCTATCAAATGGACGTGAAGTCAGCCTTTCTCAACAGTGATATAAAGGAAAAAGTATACGTGGAATAACCCCCAGGTTTTGTTGATCCTAACGATCCTGATTATGTGTACTTATTATTTAAAGCCTTATACGGTTTAAAACGAACTCCATGAGCTTGGTATGATACATTATCTAACTTTCTTCTTGAGAACAAGTTCACAAGAGGAAAGATAAATAAGACATTATTTCTTAGGGAAGTAAACTGCAAGATTTTGCTAGTGCAAATCTATGTCGACGACATTATTTTTGGCTCTACTGATGACAATCTCTGCAAAAAGTTTTCCAAACTTATGCAAGAGAAGTTTGAAATGAGCAGTATGAGTGAGCTGAAGTATTTCTTAGGACTTCAGGTGAAACAATCTGAAGATGAAATTTTCATCTCTCAGACGAAGTTCACCAAGGAGTTGATTAAGAAATTCGGAATGGAGAACGCAACCTCTATGAGGACTCCAATGGGTTCAGCAATGTCTCTGGACAAGGATGAGAATGAGAAACTTTTCGATGAAACCAAGTACATGAGCATAATTGGATACTTGCTCTATCTTACTGCTAGTAGGCCTGACATAATGTTCTCAATATGTGTATGTGCTAGATATCAAGTGAACTCTAAGGAATCTCACTATATCGCTGCAAAACGAATTTTAAGATATCTTAAGGGTACACCAAATCTTGACTTATGGTACCCAAGAAATAATGACAGAGAACTAATTGGATTTTTAGATACTGACTTTGCAAGTAGCAAAGACGACAGAAAGAGCACTTACGGGACGTGTCAATTCTTCGGAAGACGACTTATTTCATGGAGCAGCAAGAAGCAGAGTTGTGTCGCAACTTCTACTGCTAAGTAAGAATATATCTCCGCGGGCAGTTGTTGCGCATAGTTTCTTTGGATCAGGAATCAACTCAAAGATTACAATCTAAAATTCCAAGAAATTCCTATGTTTTGCGACTCTTCCAGCGCAATAGCTATCGCCAACAATCTCATCTCCCACAGCCGGACAAAACACATCGAAATACGCTACTACCTCATCCGGGAACATGTGGAGAATAAGGACATAGCCCTCAGCTATGTCCCGACGGACAAGCAGGTGACAGATATTTTTACGAAGCCGTTGGACGAGGCCAAATTCTCTTTTTTCAAGACAGAACTTGGCATGCTCAACATGGGATCCTGAATTGATCATATCTGAAGTCAAGGAATTAATCACAAATTATGTATTTCTCGGGAACTCAAGTGTTTTTCTTGAGAACAAGTTGATTTCTTGGAAAAAGACGACTCTATTTCTAGAAAGCAGGCTCTCTGGACTTCTCGGAAAACTAACTCTATTTCTCGAGAAAAGTCAAGAGGATTTCACGAGAAAAGAAACTTGAATTTCTCGAAAGGCATCCGCTTTCTCGAGAAATGCCCTAGCGCCAGGATGATTTTCGGAAGAATTTGAACCGTTGATTCCAGGTTTGATTTTTAATTTCTATTCTTAATTCTCATAATTATATAAATAGAAAAGTCCATAGAAATCCAAAACCACATTTTCAAACCGACTCTCCCGAGAAAAACCCTTCAGTTCTCCGAAGCTTTCTGGCGTCTCTCTCGCAAAATCCGCCGCTTCGTCTCCAGCAAATCCGACATTTCGCACTCTCTGCATTCGATGGCTCCTCCTTTCAAGATCGGTGTGGGCAGTGAACTCGTTTGTGCTGGCATAGAGGACGTTTCCGACGACTTCAAGAACATTCTGCACCTCCTGGATGCCGCCGGCGTGACATTTGTCTTGGAACATCCTTGTAAAGTATTGTTACCTGAAGTTGAAGAGTTTTTCCGACATGCCAAGATCAATCGAGGCGGGAAATTGTTGAAAACTACAGTCAGAGGTATGAAACTCAAAATCAAGCCATCCTCTATCACAGAGTTTCTGCGATTGCCGTCCATCGATGAGGAAGATTATCTGGAAGCAGATGACTATTTCAGAGCCTACTCCTTTGGTAGTCTTCCAGATTCCGCCACTTCAGTAAAAAGACAGAACTTGTCTGATGAAAGTAAACTTCTGGCCGACATTCTCGGCAAGGTTCTTCTGTGTAAAACTAGATCAATTTTCTATATTTCTGCAGATTTCTTTGATATGATGACTGTTGTGGTTTGTTGTAAGAAGTTCCAATGGGGATACATGCTTTTTGACAAGATCAGGGAGAGTCTGAAGGCGCCAAATTTTGGTAGAATTATTTCTCTGTACTTGAATCAAGCTCACCCAGAGATCTTCGACATAACTAAAGGTGTGGCAATTAACCACCTCAAGAAGGTCTTTATTTCCTCCATCCAGAGATGGGAGATCAGAATCCCAAGGCCATGACAAGCTCCTCCAGCCCATAGAATAATCTTTGATGATGAGGACAGGATCTCATCTCCTCCTCACACTGATACAGCTGGTACATCGAGTGCAACTGTTGAGGGGGAGCCTGCTCCTTTAATTAAAGAAGATGCACAACAGGAAGAAGTTCTAGAAACAGAAGTTCAAACAGATGTTCCTGCAGCTTAAGTTCATAAGAAAGCTGTTGATGATCATGTGGAAATGGAAAAAGAAGGTCAAGCTCAGTCAGATGATGAGCAGAGCACCCCTGCACAAGATGATGGGTCAGGTATGAGTGTTCACTCCTCTCCTGACCAACCCACTCTGCTAGCTACTCCAGAGGACATAAGTAAGATGATTGAGGAACTCAACTCAGATGATCCTCTGTTCATATCTCCTGAAAAGGTTTCGAATGCTCAACCCTCCTCTCCTGCAAAGACTCCAGAACAAATTCCCGATGTTCCCCTCTCCCCAGAACATATTGAGGGGGAGAATGAGATAATTCTCTCTGATAATGATGAGATCACTCCAGACCTAGTTGAACCCCCTCTCAGAAGCCTAGACTTCTCCCTCCCTACTATTATTGGTGAGTAAGGGGAGGTCATGATTCGTACCATCAGAGGGAAGAGCTCGGTTGTCATTGAAGAAATTCCTGCTTGGTCAGCTCAGGCTCTACCTCCTGCACCTCCTCCAGCTATAGTCATTCCTGAAGATACCCTTCTGGGTAAGATTGAATCTCCGTTAGCTCAGCAAAGAAAATATTTTGACGACTCTCTCAAAGTTGTCACAGACAAAGTCACTGCTCTAGAGAAAGAGATGAGCAGAGGCTTCGCTGAAATTCAGAGTAATACTGATGACCTCAAACACCTATTCCAAATAGGTGGAAAATCCTTAGATCACACCATTACTAGTATTGGTCAAGTAATGGATCAATCGGTCACTCTCACAAACAACCAGATTCAGTTCGAATAGAAAGCTCAAGAGCACAACTTCAAGACGTGTGAAGAAGTTGGCAAGTTCAAAGAAGAGGCTATAAGCACCCTATCTGCAGAAGTCAGAAAGGGGGAGGACAAAGTCAAAAAATATCTATCAAGAGCCTCTACAGACATAAAAAACCTATGGGATGCTCAATTGAAAGAAATGAATGCAGATGTTCAGCCACATATTCATGAGGTAAAGCTCCACACTTATGCTACTGCAGTTTGGATGCACAATCAGATCTTTCCCGACTTCCAAGTCGATCCAAATGCAGCTCCACCTCCTCAACTTGACCCTACTGTCCAGCAGCCTACTGCCCAGATGCCTACATTCTCTCCCAGACCTGAAGATTATGAAGCCCCTCCTGCAGAGTACTCCCAAGTTTGGACTGAATCAGAGATGCCTCAAAATCCACCTCTAGAAATTCCAGTTATTAAGAAAAGGAAATATGGTGACGGTGCCTCTGCAAGCCGATTCATTCTAAATCCAGAAGCTGAAAGAAGAAGAGAACAAGAATTTGCTGAACTACGGAGCCCAACCTCCAAGTCTATTATTTTGGATACTCTAAAGTTAGTTACAAAACTAAATGAGAATAAAGATGAGCACTACAACCACAAGGAATGGAAAGAATATGAAACTTCCATGACCAAGAGAAGAATTCATGATAGAGTACATGACCGTAACAATCCAGATGCTCCTCGGCCTCCGAAGTACTACCTTAAATCTTACAGCTATCATAAGAGGCAGCAAGAAAAGAAAGAAAGGCAGTAACAACATCAATTCAAATGAGTGGAGTTTAGCCATAGTATAGAATGTTGTAGACCTGGATTCCTCTATGGACAATTTATATATATATATATATGATTTTGAATTTTGCTGATATATTATCTCTTAATCATCATTGCTATAATTACTATGTTTACTAGTTAATTATTTGATTATTTTGATGTAATTCACCTTAGTATAGAGGGTTCTGACTTCTATAAATAGAGAAAGATTGTTGGGTATTGTATCCACAATAACTCATATTTGTGTGAAGTCACCCTTGAACTAAGATGAATTAAGTTTGTATTTGATGTTATTCTGTGGTTAAGTGCTTGCATGTCGTTATTGTTAAGTGTAGACCAATGTTAGTTTACAGTTAGTCACTAAACACATGACTATGCAATGTAATCCCTCATTGTGTGATCCATAGTATTGACTCATGTGTAACCTCTATTGTCATGCACTTCATTTTCAAGTACTAAGGCAATGGAAGAATTCAAGGGTAGCTGTTTTCAACAAAGAAGAAAAATAAATTATTCAGAAAATTTTCTTAAGTACATTTCTCGAGAAGCCTAAGTCTAGTTCTTGAGAAAGCCTTGATGTTCTCGAGATACTATAAGAATTCTCGGGAAATCATCCGAAAGTTTTCTAAGTCTTTTTCTTGAGAAATTTCATGAAGATTTCTCGAAAGTCAAGTCAGTTCTCGGATAACGCAATAAAGTTCTCGAGAAGTCGAATTTATTTCTCAAGAAGCTGAATCTTCTTTCTCGAGAAATCCACTCCTCGAGAAATCATTTCTCAAGTTTCAAAAGTTTTGTTATGTAAATTTCTCGAAAGGCTTGGATGTTTTCTCGAGAAACCATTCTCTTCTTGAGAAATTTGGCTCCTGCTCTAGAATTCCGCCAAGTCTCTTTCTCGAGAAATAAAGTTCTTCTCGAGAAATCAGTATTCCCTCTCACAGAATTTTCTTCAAGTTTTTATCTCGAGAAGACAAGTTCTTTTCTCGGGAAGTCTTCTTCTTCTCGAGAAATGTTGTTGCAGATTCTGAAGTTTAAAACAGTTAGACGGAATTTCAAATTCAGATCTAAAGTTTAGAAAGTTTAATCCGCGTGGATCATCTCTTAATGACGTTTGACCGTTGGGTGATGTCCTATATAAAGTCACGTCAAGGATTTCGCAAACCCTAATCTTATCACTGCTAATCTTATTCAAAATCAGAATCGCCGCACATTTCCAGATCGGGAAAAAGCCGCACGACGATATCTTCGTTCTTCACGGAAGCTTGTTCCTCGATCCTGCGATTCGAAAGTAGAAGAAAGATTCGACAAGATCCCTTGTTTTTAGATTCTCAATCTCTCATTTGATCGTATCGGATCCAAGAAATTTCAGATCGTGTTTATCTCAAGGATTCTTCCTCATCTTCTTCACCAAACTTTCAGTTTTTCAAGAATGACGAAATCTGAAGTGAAGTTGTTTTCCATTATTGTTTTAAAAACTTATTTCAACTTTTGTAGGAGCTTTGTCTCCGAGTTTGTAGGAAGTTTTTCTTCCGAGTGTAGATCCTATTTTGGGGGATCGAGTTGTAGGAGTGTTTACTCCGAGTTGTATGAGCATTTCTCCGAGGTATATGATTGTTTAATCCGAGATATAGTGAAGTAGTCAAGTCTAGTCGTGGTGCTAGATTAGTGAGGTGGAGAGTGGACGTATCTAAGATTGGGAAACCACTATAATTCTTTGTGTCGTCTGGATTGTGTTTGATTGTTTTTTGTGTTATTTCCTCTTAACTTTTTATTCCGCAAAAGATGCAGAACTCACCTATTCACTCCCCTCTAGGTGATTTAGATAGACAATTAGATACTTTCAGAAGGAATAAATTTAACTACTACTCCTAGATAAGAACAGGGGTTACTGTCATCCCAGCACGACTTATTACGAAAAGAAACTTTGCTAACTGATAGGACTATGAAAACTGAAATGAATCGACTGTTCTATTATCCGTTTCGGTAACGGGTACCGATACGGAGATAAAACAACTACCCATATACCTGAATATACGTACCTGCGCTGAGCTCCAAGCAAGAGAAGGTAGTATGATGAGGAAGTCTCTATGTATGCCTCCCCAAGCAGTAGGTCCAAACCAGTGTCGAACAACACAATGGGCTTGACCACATCCTGAACCAGCTCCAATGCGGAGCCCTGCAAAAGAGAAGACAAGAGAGCAGGGTGAAGAAATAAATTAGAAGGAAGACTAAAAATGGTCTCATCTTTTGGGTTGATCCCGGTATCACTCCTCGTAGGCTGTAACAAGAGAGAATCGTCGATATCGTCAAGGACATCGCAAGGATCGACGAGAACTGCAATGGCCTCCTCCACAACTCGGGCCTCCTCAACTGGTGGTGAGGTAATCACCTCCTCAACGTGAAGAAAGTCCTCCTCAATAGGAGTGGGCACAACACTTCAGCTACTTGCTTTAACCTGCACAATATCCTCAGCAATACTATCAGAAACAACTATAGTACTATGCACAGAAGAAGGAGAAGTAGTGCTCTGAGAAAAATTGAGAACCAACTCCTCACAAAGAATTGGTGGCATACGCAGTGATATATGAACAGGGGAGACAGGTGCACCCATATCGGTGCCTAGATCAGCCACAACTCTGGTGCGTGCATCTGCATCATTCCCTTCGAAACACAAAGGTGATACAGATACATAACCAGAGGTAGAAGGTGTGCAGATCGCGGAAGGACTTGGAATGATCCGGATATCCGGCTCATCTTCCTCATCCATCTGGTGAAGATATTCAGCACAATCCTTCAGAGCGTGATCCATGCTTCGATAAAACAGACACTGTTTTGAATATTTCTTTGGTCCGAATAGGGCCGGAGAAGAATTCAAAAATGGTACATGTGGCGCAGCAGAGTAGCCATAGGTTTTGGGCACAGTGTATGAGGTATCGTATGATGTCGGTGCCCGATACATTGATCCTTGAGAACTAGAACCACCATCTCCCGTTGGGCATCTATCACTAGCATGAGAGGTATCTCCGCAGCAACGACAACGAATATTAAACCCAGACCACATGATGCGGAGGTAGCCAGAATTACCAAAAAAACTACTGTGCACGGTACTATACCCAACTAAATACAACTCAAGCAACCAAAGATTAAAACAATGGGAAAATGGGAAAAACGAATAAACAAGAAAACTAAAAACCCTTACTACTACTTTTTCAAATAACGAAGTCACAACGCCAACTGCTCAAGTAATATAAAATGCGGTAGTAACTCCCCAAGTATCGATCTCTCAAGCAATGCAGGTTGGGGCATGCGATTCTATTGTTTGGGAAACTAATTATAAAGATTAAACTAAAACGAGAGCTTGGATTTGGTTTAGTGAAATCAAAAGAAAAAACTAACTACACTAATGCGGGTCGCAAGCATCTCTTCGCATGGTGGATGGAAGTTACGCAGGCCGCGATTAACTACTTCAGTAGGCGGATGGACGAGAAGGCTAGCGGAGCGAATGACTCAAACAGGCGGAATGAGGGTCGTAAGCACCTCCTCACAATGCACACCACTAGCAATTGCTAGTGCGGCCACACACGCGATTGGGGGAACGAAAATGATAAGGTGGAGGCGCTCCTCATAAGCATAAATCACAAATCAATCACATAGACATGAAAGCAAACCATAAAATGAAATTAGGGTTTACACAATCATCCATCAAACAACTAACAAATCAAAGAGAAGTTTACTACAATCAAAGAGGAGGGAGAATACAACCGAAGCACAAATGCTCATCCAACTTTCACGGCCGGAATCGGGGGTTGTCAAGCCTCGTTCGAGCTCCGACTTCGACTGCCGTCCGGGGTCCAGAAGAGCTGTCACCTTCCACTCTACCTGTCTTCTTCGTCAATAACCTTCGATCACGTCCTTCAATGGAGAACTCTCCGAGTGCAGCGAGAAATCCTTCAAAACTGGGCTTGGAAACTTGCAGATGATGGGGGATGCCAAGAGGATCTCCTAGCCTTTGATCTTCAAGAGGAGCGAAGGTGGCCGGAGGACCTCACGAAGGTGGGTGGAGATGGAGCGACAGAAAGGGGCAAACTGGTGCTCACTACCCGGGAAAATGAAGTTGGATCCAGAATAAGGCGAAGTCCTGTGGCTTAAATAGTAAACAGTCAGAAAATAAGGCACGCACGGTCGAACACACGACAGTGCGTGCATCGTGCGATAATAACAACGCAGAACTCCCGCCAGCCTGATTCAGCAGGAGACCATGCGTTTTTGATCATGCACGAGCAAAACAGCCAGTGCGAGAACAAATCGCACAGTTAGTAATAGAACACTGAAACTCAGGCAAAACAAGAATATCGTGCGTTTTCCTTCGCGCACGGTTGAGTCAAACCGTGCATGAAGAAAATGCACGAACAATAAAAACATAAAATTTTAGTCAAAAAAACGAGGTCGTGCGATTTGGTCACGCACGGGTAAAACAGTCCGAGCACGAGCAAATCGCACGGCCCGGGGCAGATTACCAGAAAACGGAGTTGTAGGCATCGCACGATTGCACCGATCGTGTGTGAAGAAAAACACACGAGCGTGCGATTCCTACAGAAAAGACTCGAGCAGCAATGAGGATATGCCCACCCGCACGACAACAACACAGGCCGGAGCACACCTTCAGCACACATAAACAATAGAAAAACAACAGCAACAAAACTAGCTAGGGAACACCATGTGCTTACCCCCGCAAAAACGCGCAATTGCACACCACAACGGGCCTAAATAGTGCACATAACGTGAGAGTGTGTACAAGTGAAATACAAGCATATAATGACTAAAAGTGTAGTGCACATGAGTGAAATCTAGCCCAGATGAGTCTGAAAAACCCTATAAATATTGGACTCATCACCTGTAGCCGCCAGTCCTGCCTCAGCGCACACCGCAAGCCACAACGGCGCCATTCCGCACACGTCATCGACGACAGCTTCCGACACCGGCGTTGTCCTCCACAGCAGCGTTCTGATGCCTTTGATTCCAGAACCAGCAAGCAGGGGCGCCGCAACTGCACCCGACATCTGCTGGTCTCACCGCTTCTGCGTCATCTCCGCTTCGACCATAGCCGCATGTCCGATACGCCTCCCACTTCCGGAGTCGATTCCATTTGGGCACCGCCATCGTCAGGTCCTCCATAGCGGGCACCAGCGTTCGACGAGTCCTCGCCTTCTCTCGAGCTGCATACTCCACGCCTCATCCCTCTCTCGAGCCCAACCCAGTCGCTTGTTTTTTTTTCTCTTGAGCCTTGCGCCAGTTAAATCTCCCTCATTTTTTATCATGCCCATCCCCTTTCCTCAGCCCGCCCACACGTTTATTTTTTTTATTCCACCACATGCCTGCCGTAACTCCCAGCACCTCCTTTTATTGTCGTTTTCTTTCTAATTCACGCCACCTCACCTTTTTATTAGTATTATACTTGCAAGTTCTGTTGCCTATTCACATCAAGTCTCGACAGTGATATCGATTTTACTAACAACCCGAATTAGGCAAGTATACCTATCCATTTGTAGTATAGGAAACACAAGTGTGGTATTGATATTCGGGAACCGTCGAGTAATGGTACTCGCACAAATTACTATTATCCTATCTAAGAAAATTTCTTGGTTGTGAGAATTGGAAATACATTTATAGAAAACTATTTAAAAAGGACTTAGCACTTGGTTGTAGGAAGACTTTGGAAATCGGTCACAAGTTAAAACACTTTAATCTTTTCTAAATTTTGATCTTGACCGGAAAATTCCACAAAGATGAAGTAGCCTCTGACTATAAACAATCTGCCTCCTAATTTTTAAGACTTGATGAGCGGAAACTCTTCTCAAACTCAAAATAGATAAAAATTACATTTAGGCTTAAGAAATCATGATCCGGAAGGGATAAATTCGCTTTTCTCAAAGTAAATCCAGATCACTTTTTATTTCTGAAAGTTCTATCGTATTTTTGAGCCTCTCGGCATCGAAAATACGGCTCGATTGCAATATTCATATACTGGCAATATGAAATCACAAAAGCGATTATTAATCGAAAATAAATCAAGATCGAAATTAGGAAAAGGGAAAAAAGACAATTAAGAACTGACCATCATTCCAAAGCTCCTAAGCAACCAAGCACTAAGAAGGAGATTAGTTAGGCATAATTGAAATGACAACAAAATTAGAGGAGAAATACATTTTCATTAAACTTGAAGAGAGTACAAAAAAAGAAATGACAAGTGCTTAAAATAGAAAGAGCAATACTAAAAACAAACTTGGAAAAATGCAAAGCTCAACTAAGAAATCTCTCCACAATATTTTGATCTCTAAAATAATCCTCTCCCTAATAATGATAATCCAAGCCATGACAAATGGTGAGTTTATATAGGAATGAAATCAGACCCCACGCTTAAGGATTTGCACGGGAAAATGAATGACTGCTTTGATTGGGAGATTGAATGAGAAATTAATGTGGAGGCGGCTGGAATATGAAGCGGCGGGCTGGCAGTTTATGAATGAGAATAAAAGAGCAAAGCTGGCTGGAATATGAAGTGCGTTTAAGAGAGAGAAACTGTTTTGAGAGAAAATAGGAGGTGGATGGTTTTGGAGAGGGGGTGGTTATCTTGATGAGGCAGCATGAATGAGCTTCTAGCCATTATTTTGAGAATATGAATGTGCATGGGTTGCAAGAGTAAGTGGCGAAAACTCCATTGTAGGCATGAGCAACAACTTCTAAATTAATTGGACGCGCAGCTTGCATCTCATCGTCTTCATGCAAGGTGGTGTTAAAAAGCTTCATACAAAGGTGGTGGCCATGCACGCGAAAGTGGCGACTCAATGATATCCTGGCCGACGAACCGAACTTTGGCAGCGAACTTTGTGATTTGCACCAAAATGACCCCCAGGTCTGCACAATAAAAAAACATTAAAATAAAAATAAAGGATTACAGTAGATTTAAGCTATTAAATATTAAAACTAACTAAATAAAGAGGAGAATAACATATTTTTTGGCCAAATAATTGGGTCATTCTTGAGTTCATCAATCAGCTTTAAGGTATTACGTGGAGCCGCCCTTCCTGCCTCGAGCCCTCCCCACCTCACACGCCTCATCTTATTTTAAGTCTCTCTCCACATGGAACCCAGCACTGTTTCCAATTAATTACTCCCCGCTCCCTTTCCAAACCCACACCCAGATTTCTAATTTAAACTCCTTGGTCTGCCCTTCTCCAGCCACATTTCTACTTTCCATCGGCCCCTTCTCTTTTGGTGCATAATTATTTGCGCCAATATTGGGCGCCACCGCAGCTCTCGTGGCCACTCCCTGTCATCTGACTCAGCGCAATCCGATCGCCCTATGACCCGCTCCTCATCTCGCACTATGGGTGACTCGTCTGACCAACTCAGTCAGATTATGACGATGTTGCAAGACGTTATGGCGCAACAGGCTGCGCAAACTGCTCTCGCGGACCGTCATCAGAAGACCATCATTGCGCTCTCCAAGCGCCTCGATGATCTTTCTACTACCCCCACACACGACCATACAAGCAGTAGTCAGGCACAACCACTTCTCCGCTTTGCCCCGCCACCCCTGACCATCCACGAGCCACCGCTGCCAATCCTCGCGCACCCCGACGCTGCGATTGTACCACGCTACACCAGATTGGAATTTCCTACCTATGATGGGAAAATGATCCCTTGGGCTGACTCACCAAGTGTGAGCAATTCTTCGGCCACCAACAAAACCTGACAGCAGACCGAATACATCTAGCATCATTCCATCTGCTCGACTTCGCTGTCTTGTGGGCCTCTCGACTTCTCACCGACCGGCCGAATCTGTTATGGGACGAATTCAAACGGTTATGCAACTTGCGTTTCGGGCCTCCTATCCGCAGCAACCCCCTCAACGAACTCACATATCTACGACAAATGGGGTCTGTGGACGAGTACCTGGAACAATTTTAGCTTCTCTTGGCGCATGTCCCCCCTGCCCCAGATATGCAGGTCGATATTTTCACTGCTGGACTTCGCGACCGCCTGCGACTGGATGTCAAGTTTGAGGCCCCTACAGACTTAGTGATTGCTATGAGTCTGGCTCGGCTCTGCGATCGTCTCCTCCAGCTAGCACAGGAGGCCTACCCGCCTGCCACCAACATCGTTCTCACAAGGCCGTCTCGAGGGTCCTCCAGTCCCACTGGTCCGTCGCTTATCTCGGGTTGAGATGCTGCAACGACGCGCTCAGGGATTATGTTTTAATTGCGACGAGCAGTACACTTGCGACCACAGGTGCAACCGGCTTTTCTACCTGCATGTCGAGGACTCTGATGACGAAGACATCAGATAAAGTTTGAGGACAAGCTCTTTTTAGAGGATGGGTGATATGTTACGGGTTGCGTGCCCGCATATCTAATTAGATGTTATGGCTCTATTATTATATGTATTAAGTCGAGTCGAGTGTGTTATTAGTGTCGTTATTTATATTGTTTGTCCTTGCATTTTATTATGTCGCGTCATGGGGAAATTACATGTAGACTCATTGTATCCTTATTTAAAGTCTTTGGCTATTGTTATGGAAGGAGGAGAAGTTTTGTTTTCTTGTTCCTTGTGTGAGATAATTGGTGGCTCTCTCCTCTAACAAGCAACCCCGCATAGGCAGTCGCGGTCATGACTCCATAGTATCTTCGTCATCGTCATCTCTACCTCCAACCACTTCTCTGACAACATTCTAAGACCCGTAAAATTATTCTTGACGGTCTGGGCATTGAGGGACCGATAGTCGACACAGAATCATAATGTACCGTCCTTCTTATAGACCGACAACACAAGTGATGAGAAAGGCGATACACTCTTTCGTATGATCCCTTGTTGCAGCATGAGTGCACATTGGTGCTCTATTTCATCCTTCTTTAGGAAGGGATAACTGTAGGGGCGCACCACTGTAACGCCCCCGAATTTTCGATGATTTATTTTAAATCCTTTTTCGGCGTTACGTTGACGTTTTCCGTCTCGAGCCGTTGTTAGAGTACCTCGTTAGGTGTTCTTAGAGGTTTAGCCTGGTTGCGGGTTTCCCCAGCTAGCCGGTGTCTGTTTTGGAGACCCGGTTGAGCCTTTCAGGGAATTCTCGTGTTTGGCTTCGGGCAAGGTTATCTCGAGTTTTGTTCGTCGGAGGTCGTTTTTGACTTCGTCGTTGTTCTCGTAGCCCGGGTTTTTAGCTACAGTGCGAATTTGGTCGGAATCCGAGAACGTCGCATAATCGCGTCGTTTTGGCGGTCGCTAGTTAGCGAGCCGTCATTTTATGATGGCATATATATTTATTTACGCATGAGTAGCGTGGCGCGTAATTTATGCGTGCCGGTATTTATATTAGTGTGCGTGTATGTACGTGCGGAGTAAGAAAATTTACGCGTGCGTGTCGGCGTTTGTGTAGTATGTATATATATATATATGGGTGTTAGTATGTATATACATATGTGTGTTAGTGTGTAATCTAGTTATATTAGTTAATAATTATATAAGGTATAATATATAATTAAGTGATAATGGTTATTAATTATATTAATTATAATTTATATACTAAAGTATAAGAAATTAACCTCCCCCTCCCTTTAACAAAACAGCCGAACATCCCCCCATCCAGCCATTTGTTTATGTATATTAATTAAATTATTAAGATCAATTAGGTGATATGTTAAATCTATTCCCCCTCCCTTATCAAAACCGCCGGCCCTTAAAAAAAAAAAACGGATCCTTTCTTCTGCCATTTTTCCTGTACGAGCCCGATCGGAAGAATAGGAGAAACCGCCCTAGCCGGCCTTTCCGCCGCCCGCCGCCAGCAGCCCCGACCCCCTCCTTCCGATCCGAGCCCGGATCCGAGTTCCCCTCGCCGAGGCCTACGACCCTAGGTATGCTATCGAACCTCCCTCCTTGAGTTCTTTGGATCTCCTTTTTTTTTGGTTTTGGATTTCTTTTGGATGTTTTCTTGTTTTTTTTTAAAGATTAGATCCAATCTTAGGTTATATCTTGGTGGATTTGGTGATTTGTTGGAGCACTCGAGTTTTTTTGGGCGTCCGCCATAGCGCCGTTGTGCCGGCGAAATTTCGGCGACGCGCGAGGCAAGTGTTTCTCCTCTTTTCGCCGTTTGGCCTCCTTTTTGGTTCAATTCCTTGTTAATTGATTTTATTCGTGCAAATAGAATTTGTTAATTTAACTCCCCCTTAACCTAATCCCTATTGGAAACGCGTTAGAAAATTAGGATTTTTATCCTCCCGCTAGTAGCTTCCGATTTAGGACGGCGTCGCGGTAGGTGTGTAGTGTAGATATGGGTTAGCGTCGGGTTGAGTTCATGTTAGGCCTAGGTGTAGGTCTAGGTTTTGGGATTTTTTCCTAGTTTGCCTATTTGGGGTGTTTAGGTGTAATTGTGCACGCACGGCCTATGGTCGTGCGTCTTTTAAATCGTGCGACCCGATGTCGGTGCTCGTGCGCTAGGCTTAGGATCGAGTGAGTGTACTCACTCGCAGCGGCGTTGCGTAATCGCAACGACTAATCCCTTAGCGTTGATTTCTCCCCGAGTGTTTTGCTCGTGTATCGAGAGTCCCTTGTCGGCTGTTACCTTCCGAAGGCCGAATCGTGGGTTGTGGTCAGTAGTGGTGGTGGATGGCTCTTTTATGGGTTGTGTGGCGTGATGTAGACTTGACCACACTCTTTACCTTGACCCGAGTAGTTTTCTGGGCAAGTGAGTGATGGGTCTTTTGTGCCTTCACGTGTCAACCCTTGAGCAATTTGTTGACTCGGAATTAGTGGTTGGGCGATTTGGAACGCTTCCAACCTGATTCCAAGTTTCTTGTTTTTGCTACTGCCGCCTCTCACAGTTTAGGATGTTAGGCGTTTCTTCCGTAGGTGTTGCAGCTTTTCTTTTGGCATCATGGCCATGTTGACTCTGCAGGTTTTTAGGCAGAGTAGTTGCTGTTTACCCGCACTTGGTGCAGGTTTGCTTTTCGCCCTTCCTTGGGCATTGTTGTTTTTACTCTAGTTGTACTCTCTTTACTTTACTTTACCTGCTTTTACCTTACTCCTTTTTAGCACTTGCATTCCTTTTCCTTGCTCTGAGGTGTTCTACTTTTCTGAATGCCTCAGGTTCAGGACAGTAGCCAGTAGGTGGCTTGCTGTGGTGCTGTTGGAGGTTTCCTTTCTGTTAGCTGTTGAGACTCTCTTGAGTCATAGTGAGGTAGTTTTACTGTTTTCTTACAGACATGTGTACTTGCCAGTGGGTTAGTGTCGTATGTGACGCCCCTGGTAGTTTTTTACCTTTGCACTAGATATGTTTACTTTTACTGCTACCCTGTTTTTTGGGGACTTAGTTACTTGCTCTGGGAAGTTTTATGCTAGGTTGCTAGTTACTTTAAAAGCTAAAAGTAAAACTATATTATGTATAAGCATCTGATCAGCATGATTTCAAAAAAAGAACTCACTCAACGTACTTTCTTAATTTCGTATAACAAATGATTTTCCTATATATGTATAAATTAAAACTAGAAGTTTTGGTTCAGCGTAAGGGTCCTGCGGGATCACTTATGCGCTCATTTAGGATGTTGACATAAATGAAGTAATTTCCGCTACGTATAAAAATCTGTTTTGAAACCGTGGACTCTTTGGTCCACTGGGCCGAGGGATACGGCCCATAAATAAATCAAGTTTTTTTTTATAATCAATAAAGTCATGATTTGAAGGGATTTGGAGTGTCGCCTGAACGTCGGCAGTTATCCCCTGCTCGACGTGGCATCACAGCGCGTAGATTTTCTCTTACTCTGATTGAATAAATAGTGAGAAAAATGCGGGTTGTGACAGTTGGTATCAGAGGGAGGTTGCTCGACAAGTTGGTCGGGCAACCTTTCCTTTGTTTGTGTTAGATGTTTAGAGTCATATCATACACACACCGACATGTCATCGGCACGTTTTGGCTGAAGCACGAACACTGCACTACACGCATAAGCATAACATGAAGTATACGGGGCATATTATGTATTTTACGATACATAATATGTGGTTGTATATGGATCCACCATAGGGGCAACATGCGAGGGTTATGTATTATGGGGTGCATAACCTCACCGCATGGATGCGACTAGCACGTTTTCTTTTTTAGTTGCATGAGAATGTTATGTATTATGGGATGCATAACATTTTCATGTGTACTCCGCCATGGCATGCACTAGGGCCTTTTTAGAATGCATAGCATAACCATGCATAGCATAACATCGCATAAGCACAACGCGCCAAGCTAAAGACGTGCAGGATGACATGTGTACACACATAATTTTTTTTGAGTCAAAATAATATAAATTCATGCATTCCCGATCTAGGCACAAGAGTTAGTGTGATGGTGGTGAACCATCTTAGGCTAAGCATATCATTTCCTTTGTAAATAAATAAAATAAAATCCCAGAGCAAATATAGCAGTAGAAGATCATATTTATGTACATATTGTCTGTACGTGTCTGTTGTTCGTTCTAGTAGTTAAAGTGCGTTCTAATAATTGTGATGTTTGTTTCTTTTAGGATGGCGCCGAAGCGTAGAGTGACGAGGTCGACTCCCCAGTCTGAGGGCGAGTCTTCTGGTGCTCAGAGTGATGCGTTGGTGGAAAGCCTGAGGCAGAGTAACGAGGCCTTATCAAGGCAGGTGGTGGAGTTGCAGGCCCAGATGCAGTCCTTTTTATCCGGAGCGGCGGGTCAGACTCCGGGAGTTCAGGACCCCGCCGTGGGTACAGCTGTTCTAGCCCCTCCTGCCCCCCCTGCTCCTCTCGTGCCTCCAGTGGTGGTGCCCCCCGGGATGGCTTTCATCTCCCAGTTTCAGCGGCTGCGACCTCCTACCTACGATGGTAAGGCGGACTATATGGTACTGGATGACTGGATGATCACCATGGAGGAGATGTTCCATTACTCTGGGGTGACTGAGGACCAGAAGGTGATGTTAGCCGCCTATCAGCTGAAGGGGCTAGCGAAGAGCTGGTGGATGCGAGAGAAGGAAGGCATGGTGGGAGGATGTACTTGGGCATCCTTCAAAGAGATCCTGATGAGGAAGTTTCTACCGTCAGTAGAGCGAGACAGACTGATGAATGACTTTATTCATCTGAAGCAGAGGCAGCTCTCCGTCAGCGATTACGAGATTGAGTTTAGCAAACTCAGTCGCTTTGGTCCTAGCTTGGTGAGCTCCGAGGAGGACAGGGTGAAGCGGTTTCTTGGTGGCCTGAGGAGCGACGTTCAGCAGCTAGCGGTCGCCCATGGAGCGGTGACTTATGCAGGGGCAGTTGAGGCCGCTTTGAAGGTAGAGGCTATCGAGAACGCGAAGCAGCGTGGACAGCAGGCGAGAAACGAGAAGAGGAGGTCAGTTGAGGAAAAGGGTCCCCAGGTTCTTGGTGCTGCTTCTGAGAAGAAGAGCAAGGTAGTGTGCAGTTTCTGTGGCCATCCGGGCCACCCAGCTGAGAGGTGCTTCAAGAGGGCAAGGGTCCAGAAGAAGGAGCATGTGCATGCTATCCAGGGTGCTCCTAGGAGGGATGTACCTTGTCCTGTCTGCAAGCGACCCGGTCACGAGGCTGCTCAGTGCTGGTCCAAGGATCGTGTGTGCTACCAGTGTGGCCAGAAGGGCCACATTATATCGAAGTGCCCTCAGGTTCAGTCCGCTCTGCATGCCGTTCCGCTTCAGGCTCTACTTCCGCCTCAGCCGGTGGACAAGGGTAAAGGGAAGCTGAATGTGGTATCTTCAGCGGAGGCTGAGACTTCGACGCAGGTCATTTCAGGTAAACCCCCCTCGCTTGACTTTCTCTTTTGTAGCAGTTTTAGTGTTGCTATTGTTTTGTTAATTGCTTGTGCGTTTAATATTTTGTTTGTGTATAGGGAAATTTAAGGTAAGGAACCGCTGGGCCCGCGTTCTGTTTGACTCAGGTGCTACCCACTCCTTTGTGGCTAGGGCCTTTGTCGAGCGGTGCCAGTGGGTTCTTGATCGTGTTGGTGGTGCCTTTAGCGTCAAGTTCCCCTCGGGTGAATCCGTGATATCAGATCAGGGCATTCTGGACTGCCCTATTTTGTTGGGGGATTATCTGGCCAAGGCTGATCTGAAAGTATTGGACTTAGAGGATTTCGATGTCATCCTGGGTATGGACTGGTTGTCCCGATATGATGCAGTGATTCAGTGCAGAGGAAAGCGCTTGGATTTCAGAAAGGACAGCGGTCGGCCCGGGAGTGTTTTCGGTGATTCTAGTCGGGACTCTCCGGCGATTTCTGCGGTATGTGCTCAGAGGGTTTTTCCTGCTGGTTGTTTTGCTTGTCTGGTCTCAGTGTTGGGGACTGTTAGCAGTGTGCCGCTTTTGGATGAGATTCCGATTGCGCGAGAGTTTCCTGACGTGTTCCCTAGCGATCTTCCCGGTCTTCCTCCAGACAGGGATGTGGAGTTCGTGATTGATTTGGAGCCTGGTACGCGTCCGATTGCCAAGGCGCCGTATCGGATGGCCCCGCGAGAGCTGGAGGAGCTTCGTACTCAGCTTGATGAGTTATTGGAGAAGGGCTTCATAAGGCAAAGCTCGTCGCCCTGGGGTGCTCCGGTTCTCTTTGTGAAGAAGAAGGATGGTTCGATGCGCCTTTGTATCGACTATAGAGAGTTGAACAAAGTCACCATCAAGAACAGGTATCCACTGCCCAGAATCGACGACTTATTTGATCAGTTGCGTGGCAGTTCAGTGTTTTCGAAGATAGACCTCCGTTCTGGTTACCATCAGCTTAGGATCCGAGAGTCGGATGTTCCACGGACGGCTTTCCGATCGAGGCATGGTCATTTCGAGTTCCTGGTCATGTCTTTTGGGCTGACCAATGCGCCTTCAGCATTTATGGACATGATGAACCGGGTGTTCAAGGACTTTCTGGACAAGTTTGTCGTCGTGTTCATTGACGACGTTTTGATTTATTCTCGGAATGCGGCGGAGCATGATCAGCATTTGCGGTTGGTGTTATCCGCCTTGAGGGATCATCAGTTGTACGCCAAGCTGAGCAAGTGCGAGTTCTGGTTGCCTCAGGTTTCCTTCCTGGGTCATGTGGTGAACAAAGATGGTATTTCAGTGGACCCGGAGAAGATCTCAGCAGTGATGGATTGGAGTAGGCCGAGCACACCCAAGGAGATCAGGAGCTTCTTGGGGTTGGCCGGCTATTATAGGAGATTCGTCGAGGGCTTTTCTACCTTGGCAGCGCCCTTGACAAAGCTGACGCAGAAGCATGCGGCGTTCGTTTGGAGTGATAAGTGCGAGGAGGCCTTTCTGGAGCTGAAGAGCCGGTTATGTTCTGCCCCTGTGTTGACCTTACCGGCGGAGGGACAGGACTATGACGTTTATGTGGATGCCTCGCACGTTGGACTCGGTGGCGTGTTGATGCAGGAGGGGAAGGTGATCGCTTATGGGTCTCGTCAGTTGAAGATTCATGAGCGGAACTATCCTACGCACGACCTCGAGTTCGCAGCGGTGATTTTTGCCTTGAAGCTGTGGAGACACTTACTTTATGGGGCCCAGTGCAGGATCTTTACCGATCATAAGAGCCTGAAGTACGTGTTCACTCAGAAGGAGCTGAATTTGCGCCAGCGGCGGTGGCTTGAGTATGTTGCTGATTATGATGTTGAGATTCAGTACCATCCGGGCAAGGCCAATGTGGTGGCCGACGCCTTGAGCCGGAAGACGGGGAAGGTCTTCAATCTCACCGCGGATCGCTTAGTGGAGGAGTTTCTATTGATGGATATCACCGCAGGACGCTGTGAGTTGCAGAGCAGTTTGGTAGTGGCAGAGCCGTCATGGATTTCTCTCACCAGATTGCATCAGAAAGAGGATCCGGATTTGTTGCACTTGTACCTCAGGGCTGAGAGGGGAGAGTTGCCAGATTTCTCCATCGACGAGGCGGGTACTTTGAAGTACCGCGGCAGGTTTTGCATCCCCGCAGTTGGAGACATCAGAGTATTGGTTTGCAAAGAGGCTCACGGATCCAGTGTTTCCTACCACCCGGGATCTACGAAGATGTACCATGATCTGAAGCAGATCGCCTGGTGGTATGGGATGAAGGGTGATATAGCTCGTTTTGTCTCGGAGTGTTACACTTGCAGGCGGGTGAAGGCCGACCATGGGAGGCCTGGTGGCAAGTTGGCACCTTTGGAGATCCCGACTTGGAAGTGGGAAAGCATCTCGATGGATTTCATCACAGGCTTACCGAGATCTCCGAGAGGGTTTGATTCTGTTTGGGTGATCGTGGACCGATTGACGAAGTGTGCGCACTTCGTACCTTATAAGATCGATTACTCGATGAAGAAGATTGCTGAGTTGTATTTGGATGAGGTCGTCAGATTGCACGGTGTTCCAGTTAGCATCGTTTCAGATCGAGACTCTCGGTTTACATCTCGTTTCTGGAGGAGTTTGCAGGAGGGTTTGGGCACTGATTTGAGGTATTCCACAGCTTACCATCCGCAGACCAACGGGCAGACCGAGCGTGTGAATCAGATTGTGGAGGATATGATCCGGTGCTATATTCTTGATCATGGAGGTGCTTGGGACGAGCGTTTACGGCTCATGGAATTTGCCTACAACAACAGCTACCAAGAGAGTCTACAGATGGCTCCCTTCGAGGCGTTGTATGGAAGACGCTGCAGAACCCCTTTGTTTTGGGCCGAGGCCGGTGAGAGGCCTGTTTTGGGTCCTGATGCACTCGAGGAGATGGAGGTTTCCGTGAAGCTCATTCGGGAGAAGCTTCGAGTTGCTCAGGAGAGGTATGAGAAGAACGCCAATCGGCGTAGGTCCGATTTAGAGTTTTTAGTGGATGATTTGGTCTTCTTGAAGGTATCTCCGATGGTAGGAGTGAAGAGGTTCGGCAAGAATCGGAAGTTGGATCCGAGATTCGTGGGCCCGTTCAGGATTGTGGAGCGTATTGGTGTGGCTGCTTATAGGCTGGATCTGCCAGCTAGCTTCCCGGGGGTTCATAATGTCTTTCATGTGAGCCAGTTGCGGAAGTGCGTGCGGAGCAGTGGGCAAGTCTTGGACGCTGTGCCCCAGTTGGAGCCAAATCTCTCGTACGTCGAGGTGCCGGTCCGCATTTTGGATGCTCAAGCTCGAGTGTTGCGGACGAAGTCTATTCCTATGGTGAAGGTTCTTTGGAAGAATCAGGATTTGGAGAGCGCGACTTGGGAGCTAGAGTCGGCTATGAGGGAGGCTCACCCTCATTTGTTCCCCTGAGTTTTCGGGTACGTTCCCTTTCTGGTAGTTTGTTTCTTTCCTTCTGTTGTAGGAGTAGTTTTCGCAAAGTTTCGGGTCGAAACTTTTTGTTAGGGGGAGTGACTGTAACGCCCCCGAATTTTCGATGATTTATTTTAAATCCTTTTTCGGCGTTACGTTGACGTTTTCCGTCTCGAGCCGTTGTTAGAGTACCTCGTTAGGTGTTCTTAGAGGTTTAGCCTGGTTGCGGGTTTCCCCAGCTAGCCGGTGTCTGTTTTGGAGACCCGGTTGAGCCTTTCAGGGAATTCTCGTGTTTGGCTTCGGGCAAGGTTATCTCGAGTTTTGTTCGTCGGAGGTCGTTTTTGACTTCGCCGTTGTTCTCGTAGCCCGGGTTTTTAGCTACAGTGCGAATTTGGTCGGAATCCGAGAACGTCGCATAATCGCGTCGTTTTGGCGGTCGCTAGTTAGCGAGCCGTCATTTTATGATGGCATATATATTTATTTACGCATGAGTAGCGTGGCGCGTAATTTATGCGTGCCGGTATTTATATTAGTGTGCGTGTATGTACGTGCGGAGTAAGAAAATTTACGCGTGCGTGTCGGCGTTTGTGTAGTATGTATATATATATATATGGGTGTTAGTATGTATATACATATGTGTGTTAGTGTGTAATCTAGTTATATTAGTTAATAATTATATAAGGTATAATATATAATTAAGTGATAATGGTTATTAATTATATTAATTATAATTTATATACTAAAGTATAAGAAATTAACCTCCCCCTCCCTTTAACAAAACAGCCGAACATCCCCCCATCCAGCCATTTGTTTATGTATATTAATTAAATTATTAAGATCAATTAGGTGATATGTTAAATCTATTCCCCCTCCCTTATCAAAACCGCCGGCCCTTAAAAAAAAAAAACGGATCCTTTCTTCTGCCATTTTTCCTGTACGAGCCCGATCGGAAGAATAGGAGAAACCGCCCTAGCCGGCCTTTCCGCCGCCCGCCGCCAGCAGCCCCGACCCCCTCCTTCCGATCCGAGCCCGGATCCGAGTTCCCCTCGCCGAGGCCTACGACCCTAGGTATGCTATCGAACCTCCCTCCTTGAGTTCTTTGGATCTCCTTTTTTTTGGTTTTGGATTTCTTTTGGATGTTTTCTTGTTTTTTTTAAAGATTAGATCCAATCTTAGGTTATATCTTGGTGGATTTGGTGATTTGTTGGAGCACTCGAGTTTTTTTGGGCGTCCGCCATAGCGCCGTTGTGCCGGCGAAATTTCGGCGACGCGCGAGGCAAGTGTTTCTCCTCTTTTCGCCGTTTGGCCTCCTTTTTGGTTCAATTCCTTGTTAATTGATTTTATTCGTGCAAATAGAATTTGTTAATTTAACTCCCCCTTAACCTAATCCCTATTGGAAACGCGTTAGAAAATTAGGATTTTTATCCTCCCGCTAGTAGCTTCCGATTTAGGACGGCGTCGCGGTAGGTGTGTAGTGTAGATATGGGTTAGCGTCGGGTTGAGTTCATGTTAGGCCTAGGTGTAGGTCTAGGTTTTGGGATTTTTTCCTAGTTTGCCTATTTGGGGTGTTTAGGTGTAATTGTGCACGCACGGCCTATGGTCGTGCGTCTTTTAAATCGTGCGACCCGATGTCGGTGCTCGTGCGCTAGGCTTAGGATCGAGTGAGTGTACTCACTCGCAGCGGCGTTGCGTAATCGCAACGACTAATCCCTTAGCGTTGATTTCTCCCCGAGTGTTTTGCTCGTGTATCGAGAGTCCCTTGTCGGCTGTTACCTTCCGAAGGCCGAATCGTGGGTTGTGGTCAGTAGTGGTGGTGGATGGCTCTTTTATGGGTTGTGTGGCGTGATGTAGACTTGACCACACTCTTTACCTTGACCCGAGTAGTTTTCTGGGCAAGTGAGTGATGGGTCTTTTGTGCCTTCACGTGTCAACCCTTGAGCAATTTGTTGACTCGGAATTAGTGGTTGGGCGATTTGGAACGCTTCCAACCTGATTCCAAGTTTCTTGTTTTTGCTACTGCCGCCTCTCACAGTTTAGGATGTTAGGCGTTTCTTCCGTAGGTGTTGCAGCTTTTCTTTTGGCATCATGGCCATGTTGACTCTGCAGGTTTTTAGGCAGAGTAGTTGCTGTTTACCCGCACTTGGTGCAGGTTTGCTTTTCGCCCTTCCTTGGGCATTGTTGTTTTTACTCTAGTTGTACTCTCTTTACTTTACTTTACCTGCTTTTACCTTACTCCTTTTTAGCACTTGCATTCCTTTTCCTTGCTCTGAGGTGTTCTACTTTTCTGAATGCCTCAGGTTCAGGACAGTAGCCAGTAGGTGGCTTGCTGTGGTGCTGTTGGAGGTTTCCTTTCTGTTAGCTGTTGAGACTCTCTTGAGTCATAGTGAGGTAGTTTTACTGTTTTCTTACAGACATGTGTACTTGCCAGTGGGTTAGTGTCGTATGTGACGCCCCTGGTAGTTTTTTACCTTTGCACTAGATATGTTTACTTTTACTGCTACCCTGTTTTTTGGGGACTTAGTTACTTGCTCTGGGAAGTTTTATGCTAGGTTGCTAGTTACTTTAAAAGCTAAAAGTAAAACTATATTATGTATAAGCATCTGATCAGCATGATTTCAAAAAAAGAACTCACTCAACGTACTTTCTTAATTTCGTATAACAAATGATTTTCCTATATATGTATAAATTAAAACTAGAAGTTTTGGTTCAGCGTAAGGGTCCTGCGGGATCACTTATGCGCTCATTTAGGATGTTGGCATAAATGAAGTAATTTCCGCTACGTATAAAAATCTGTTTTGAAACCGTGGACTCTTTGGTCCACTGGGCCGAGGGATACGGCCCATAAATAAATCAAGTTTTTTTTATAATCAATAAAGTCATGATTTGAAGGGATTTGGAGTGTCGCCTGAACGTCGGCAGTTATCCCCTGCTCGACGTGGCATCACAGCGCGTAGATTTTCTCTTACTCTGATTGAATAAATAGTGAGAAAAATGCGGGTTGTGACAACCACTGCCGGTGCCGAGCCAGGAAGAAGGCAGAATCGGTAATCACAGTTCTGAAGTGCAGAAAATTTGGTCGGTGGGGAGAAGGTGTCCTTAAAGTATTGTGGGTGTGCTTGGAGAACGGGTGGTCCTTGCTCGGGCTCGGGTGGAAGTGGCCCAACCGATTCCTGGATGAGAAACGAGGAGGGGCCTCCTCACGGAGGTTGTCCATGCTATTCAATCACTTGCACACCACCGCACCACTACATGAGGAGTGTGTCCAAATCTTACGTAAGTGGGCCCATTATCCGTAACCATCGCGCTCCCAGAATGACCTCGAAGCCTTGGAGGTCGAGCACCAAAGAGGTCCACCAGAAATTGGCAGGACTCCGCCGTGAGTACCACCCGGCGACACGCCCGGGCATTCCATGTGCTGGTTGTTTGCCACAGATACGCGCAAACACGAATAGGGAATGATCTGAAGGTGAAAGCGTCGTGCAGTGGAGCGGCTAATAAAGTCGTGAGTGCTACCTGAATCCATGAGGGCCAATAGGGGTTGTCCGACCAACATAATGCGCATTTGAATTGTGTGTCCCTCCTTAGGTCCTGCGATGGCATGAATAGAAAATTTGGGCATACCTGTGTCGTGCTCGTCCTCATCCTTCTCTGAGGGCACATCGACCTCGATCCAAAAGGGGCGTTTGCAATAGTGTATGTGTAAGAAGAGTTCGTCACAGTTGAACCATAAACCATTAGGGCAACGTTCATCCAATTCAGCGTCTGAGAGGCGGTGATGGAAGGATGGGGTGCGGGCGGTATCCCATCCTCTTGAGGAGTCTGGTGTGGCCGCCCACCTTTGAATGTATGCGGAGGTTCCCGAAGGAAGGAGTAGGGTCGATCCAAGAGAACTATTTTCTCGCATGCACGAGCTATGTTCATGGAGGTGGTGAGATCGGGAGGAACTTGAAATTTGACCTCCATGCACAAGCGCTCATGAAAATCGACTGCAAAAATTGACACTTGTTTTTCCGGGCGCGCGGAGGGAGCACGGGCCACAAGAATTTGGAAGTGCTCCATGTAAGCATCCACTGTTCCCGACTGCTGTAACACAATTAGATAACTAAGGGGGGGGGGGGGGGTTGTTGTGGAGAGGCGGTCCAAAGCGGAGGGTGCAAGTGGTCGAGAATTCCGTCCCGATTAGTTGAGAACTTTCACCGTGGAATTGAGTAAACCACATCTGGGCTGGTCCCATTAGATTGAAGGAGGCGATTTCAAGTTGGTCCTCCAACAGGGTTCATTGATTTGCAAAGAACAACTCGCAATGGTTTAACCATACAAGGGGATTGTCTTGCCCGTCAAAGACTGGGAAATCCATTTTGACAAACCGTGGCACGGTACTGCTTTCTGGGCGGTATGGTGAGGTGAACTCTTGGCGAAGAATTGTCGGGTTGACGAAGGGGGTATCCACGGATGTTCCAGTCGTGGGAGCGGTAGTTTGGCATTGAGTTCCACGGGATTCCTCGAGGCAAAGCTGAAAATCTGCGAGGCGGTGGTCGATGCAAGCCTCGATATGGGCTTCCATGTGCTGAATCGCTCCATGAGCTTGGCGACCAGTTTGGTATCTATCATGGTGGAGCAAGTTGGCGGAAACTGGGCACCTGGGTTGGGAAGGAAACCCACTGGTAGTGGGAGGATGCCGTCCTGAGAGGTTCCCTCGAGCGGAGGGAAGGCGTTAGTGACGGAGTCGTCGTCTAGCTCTAATACCAAACTGTTATGTGTCTCGTGGGTGGATCGTGTTACTCGGTGATCGAGGGAGACATCTTCCCGAAGGATCGAACTTCCCTTCCTGTTACCTTGCCGCCCAATGATGCCGACTAGAGTGAGGAGGAATAGAGGAGCACTGAATTAGACTTCCGCCTATGGCACGCCGAGAGTGAGAGAGGAAGAGTCAGAAGAGGGTTAGAGAGAGAGAGATAGAGGAGATAGAGAGAGGATAAGGAGGAAAAGGAGATTACTTTTTGCATGCCATCATTACACCCACCCAATGTTGGATCTGGTGGTCAACCTTAGAGGGGGGGGGGGGTGAATAAGGTTTTTGATTAAATACAGAATTAAAAATAAATTTCACAGGATAGCCTAGTCTGGAAGCTACCGCAGGGCGGTAGGATACTACTGCGGGGCGGTAAGATACTACCGCGCGGTGGTAGGTCACAGTGAACAAATTCCCCTGTAAGATGTTATTTTCTGAATTATACGCAACCCTTAAAACCCTAACATTATCCAACCACAAATTCACAATAAAATAAAAGAACTTTAATTTTATTCAAACCTAAAACAAAAGTTTACAACAAAACGACTGGGTCTCCGTGACGCCGGAGATCAAAGGCGATGCATAAAACAAATCTCTATTGGTTTCTATACCGACCCTCCCAGGACCGGTTGTCTCTCTCTCTTCTTTCCAAGAAGATTGACGACCTGACTCTTCACCTTCTTCCCAGAAAGGTTCTTAGAGCCCACTAGATCTCCCAGATCTAGACGTCTTCCCAGAACGATTTCCCACAGATTCCTCCCAGAAATCTGATGGCCTCCCAGGCCGATTTCTCACAAACTCTTCCCTGGAATTCGACGTTCACACCAGACGATTTCTCCGCACAGAATATAAAATGTTAAAGAAAATACAAGAATAAGAGAAAACTCCCCTATAAAAAGAACCTTTGATGTTGATGTCGATTCGCTTGCAAAGGTTCGTTTTTGTGGCTTGAGAGTCTTCCTCTTGGACGTCCTTTAAATCTGTGAAATTGTGCGCTTGATGATTGTTTTTCGTAGCGAGGATCCTCCACGTGAATATTTGGAAGAAGACTTCTTGATCATCATGTTGATAGCATTCAATGCTTGCGCATGAATTCCTTTTGATCTCCTCTGAAAAACCCTCCTACTAAATGAGTTGGGAAGACCCCTTCCTTCCCTCTAGACGGCTAGGGCGAACTTCCCTTTCAAATTTTGTGAAAAACCGTATCCTGAATCTCAATTTCGTGATGTTTTAAATAGAGAAAGCTGTGTTGGAAGCTACTGTGCGGCGGTAGCTCTGCGGTAGCGTGGCGTTAGCTCGCAGTCTTCAAAATCCTTCCTTTTCTTCTTTTCAATTTCGTGGATTTTACCTTTATCTTTAGAAATAAATTATTCCCCACGAAAATATTATGTATCCTTGCCTTTCAAATGATATTAGATGCTCCTTCTGATTTCTCATTCATATCATGATATATATTTCGAGTTTCCTAAAGTAACCGTGAGCCGATTGCTTTGTATGCGCTGCACCGTCAAAGCTCTTTCCTTTTCTGCTCCTCAATCAGCTAAAGATTTACGGGCTTTTATACTCTTCTTTAAATAGGCTAACGCCGGCGGTTGAGCTAGCGCCCGGCGGTAGAGCTAGCGCCCGACGATAGGTATTTTCACACGGTGATGAAAATTGTTCATTAAATTAAGAAAAATATCCTAAAAATATTCGCGCCACTTTTGGATACCGTGACGCGGTAAGGCTAGCGCCCGACGGTAATGGTTGATCTTCACTGCTGTCTATTCGACGATTCGTCCAGATAGAGAGCGCCCGATGGTAGGTCACAAATAAGTCTCTTTGCGCGCTCAACATTAATTCTTCACCGCTAGCGCCCGCGGTAGAGTTAACGTACGACGGTAGGTCATAGAGATCGAAAATCGCGTTCTTCACACTTGTAAATCTGCACACTATAAACACATAACAAACATGATCAAATACACACTAAGATTTGTTATTCTCAAAACAAGAGATGCGGAAGACATGTTCCAACATACTCCCCTTTTTGATAATAATAAATCCACTATTTAGAAATAATGCATCAATAATGGTGTTTGCGTTTATAGTAATTGATAAGCATTCAGTGCGTACTCCCCCATGGATATTACCCCTACATAGATTCTTCCTAGCTTGTACTCTTCCTAAATGAGATATTTCTTCAATTTCAATCTTCCCCTTTTGGTATTATCAAAATAGGGTGGGATAGAGTGTATTAGCAAGTAGAGTTTTTCTATGAAAAAAATAAAATAAAAGTATTTGCGAGATACCACCGGTTGATTAATATATGTTGTCACTTGTTAAAAAACATGTTATCACTTGTTAAGATAATTACCATGATCGAGAATAAATAGAGTATCAACGTCCTATGAATACTACATAGATGCTTTCTATAAATAATTTTAATGTACTCCCCCTGAATTAAGAAAATTATGCACGATATTCTCCCCCTTTTTGGTAGAATAAAAATGAGGATAGAGGTGAGTGTATATAATGAGAATTAAAATAGGTCCATATTAGAGAAGAAAAATGAGATGCAATGAACACGATAATAGATATCTTTTTATCACTTATTGAGCAAAATGTATGCATGATTGAATAAAATAAAAAAATAGCACTTGTTAAGCACATAATACCACTTAGTAAACAAAGTTTACCACTTGTTGAGAGAGTGAATATTCATGATTAGGCACAAGTAGTATAACAATAACAACACTCAAGCCTTTATCCCACAAAAAATAGACCATTTCTCAACATGATAAACACTCTTAAAATAAGCATCTTTTTGGAAAATATGAGCATACTAAGAATAAGTAATTTTAAGACTAATAAGATGTTTTCAATTTAATTCAAGTTCAAGAGATGTTATTTCATTGAAATTTTTGCAAACATGATTTTAAAATATTAAAAGAAGAGAAGAAGTACAATGTAAGCTAATTTGCATTTCAAGTAAAAAAAATAAACATTGTAGCGGTCATGCTTTGTTATATAGAATATAGTGCATTGACTTGTGATTTTAGAGAATAGTATATGTATGCATTAGGATCCAATTCTCATGAGTAGAAGTTTTATGAGAAGTAATGATGTGTACAAATAATATTTTGACAAAATATACAAGTTAATTAATCAAAATACATGACATATATAATGAGTAACATAACATTAACATACAAAAATAATATTACTTCCATTATTTTTCAATGCGCATGAGTAAAAAGTACAACTACCAAGGTGCTCTACACACAATGCTTATTAAGACTTATCAGAGAGTAGAGTAGTGTTTGGGGGATCACTTTTATTCTTTTTAACATTATTTTTATTGTTATGATCCAGTGTACTAAGAAAGGTGATGCATGATTTGTTTGCTATAAGATAATTTATAATTCTTTTTCCAAGATGCTCAACCTCACAATGTTTATTAAACCGTATCAGAAGGGTGAGTAGTGTTTAATGAAGTTTTCCTCGTCAACTTTTATTTGATTTTTATTATAGCGACAAAGGACTCTGAATTCACTTGTTGCGCAAACAATAACAATTTTTTTAAAGACACCTTTCTCCAATGAGTAAGTGCATGAAAAACAAAGAATTGAAATAATCAATTCAATGTAGTGTAGATAATCTATTTATACATTTTACACTATTATGTTATTACACTACACAATCATGTAATTCATCTTAAATAAATGAGTGAGTGAATCATTATTTAACATAAAATATTAATCATACTTAGAGGCAAGCTAAGCAATTCTATAAATATTTTCTACATTCAATTCATTGCATATAACACGATACTTTTCAAGACATGACATAAGCAAAACAATATTTTAGGATTCTTGAAAATTAAATTATACATTGTAATTCATCTTAAATTGATATAATTAATCATCCTTAACAAGGGCAATGAATAATAAGCAGTTTTTATAATTTTTAATTTGATTTTTTTAATTTATTTAAAACTTTCAAACAATAAATGAACAAAGAGAGATAGGAAAAACTTATTTTTGTTCTTTTAAATCATTTTATAATTTTATATTTGATTTTTTCAAATATATGTTTTTTCAAACATACTTGTGTTTTTTCTAAAAACATGAAAGGACAAAAAAATATAAGATGCAAACACAGGATAACTTTATATAATGAACATGAGTAGTGAAATACTGTTTATGTAATGTATATGAGTATGACTTAGATGAAAATATACTAGCAATATGTCTACACCTTAGCCCCGTACTATGTGACGGATTGACACGAGGAGCTGCACACATGTCGTTGGTTGGGGTATTAATCTCATATGCATACAAAAGACGACACTCAACCTAACACTCTTTTCCCCCAGTACCTCGCAAGACTCCACTAGAACCCTCCCCGATTAAGGACAAGACATGACTTAGAGGTTAAGTCTCTAATGCACACAATCTTACGCCCCCCGCTATGGTGAGACATAAGATATGTGTAAGTGATCATGAACATACTAAGCATGAGATCCTAAATACCGATTTATAATCTATCTTTAATATGCGATGGGTTTTAGAGTTATTATTTTTTATTTTAAGGATAGTTTGATCTTAAAGCCATACATCAAGGAAATTTGGGAAATATTTAAAAAGTTGCGCATTTAATATTTTTCCATAAGAACCCTAATAAACCATTTAAATCCATATTTTTTTAAAATGATTTCGTTAATTCAGTATGATATTAGAGATTAGAACATGAGTTTATTTTATCCACTTAAAAAGGATATGACTTTTATTCAAATTCATTCAATTGAATTAATTTATCATTAAACTAAATATATGAATGTCATATCTCAATGTATATAAAGTGATCATAGCGTAATAGCGCAAGAGAAAGTAGAAAAAAAGTTAAGCACAACGTGAAGTAGATTATTGAATATTTCAATTTGACCTGTTTCTACTTCACGAATTTTAAAGTTACCTAATAAATAAGTGATTTAGGTATCCACATGAAACAAAGTGTGACGGTTCATTTAGGTACCCAAATATAGCGTGATAATCTATGTGGAGATAATGATGAATAGACCATTTTGAGTGGAATAGGAATTTCATCTTTAATCTTGGGTCTCCATTCATATTTTGGATGTTTAATATTCTTATATATATCAAATTTTCATAATGATTCTCAAAATTATTATGTATAGCAAATTTGTGAACATTTAAACTTATATTGGGAGAGACAAAATAATGATTAGGATTTATCATGTTTTAAAAATTAAATAATTTACTAGGTGTATGTTTAATATGATTTAACATACCAGTAGAAGTCTCATATAGTTCTGAAGATAAACTAGAGTTAAAAGATTTTTCATTACTTGAAATTTTTTGAATAAACAATTTTAATGATTCTAGGTTACGAGACAAAGCAACATTTTCATTAATCCATTTTTTATTACGCTCTTTGAAAATATTTAGCTCTTTTTCAAAAACTTTGAATTTATCTTTAAATTCTTTGCAATCAAAATAAGGTATAGTATTTTCAACTACAGAGCTAGAGGAAAAATGAGATATATCAAGCTTTGGTTCTACATTTAGTTGTGCTTTTAAATTTTTATTTTCTAGACGCAGTTCTGAATTAATATTTTTCAATTTTTAAATTCTACGTTTAGCTGCATCTAGCACATGCAATGTACAAATAAAATTACAAACAAAAAAGGAATTTTATTTTCTTACAACGCTCTTGGACGAGGCATGATTTGAACACAAAGTTCCTTTGTCATCTTCCTCCTGGCTTTCCTCATCTAAAGATATATTTTCATCTTCCCTTCCGCTTGAAGTGTTCTCTCTTTCTTTCCTCTTGACGTGCACTCCTTACCTATAGAAGGGAAATCATAAGTATTTTTCAAGAAAATTTCAAATTTCATAAGCGCGTAAAATAAGTTTGAAAATTTTTGGATCAAGCGCGCAAAATAAACTATTCATTGATTTAGCATTTAAAAACATTTCATTTTTATTTGGACTGCTTGGGGGATTCCTAATTGTAATATTCCAATCCTCTATTTCTAAAGATTTTAAAAATTTCTCCATAATGATTTTCACCTTTTAACATTTTCACCCATAAATAAAGGTGATGCTAAAGATTTTTCATCTAATAAACTTTTATCCCCTCTAGATGATGCGAGATCATGAAACACCATTATTCCCGGTTGTTAAGCCGATTTGGAATAACCGGGCTCTGATACCAATTGTTGGATCTGATGGCCAACCTTAGATTAGGGGGGTGAATAAGGTTTTCGATTTAATACAGAATTAAAAATAATTTCACAGGATAGCCTAGTCTGGAAGCTACCGCAGGGCGGTAGGATACTACTGCGTGGTGGTAGGTCACAGTGAACAACTTCTCCTGCAAGATGTTATTTTCTGAATTACGCACTGCCCTTAAAAGCCTAGAAATATCCAACCACGAATTCATAGTAAAATAAAAGAACTTTAATTTTATTTAAAACTAAAACATGGGTTTACAACAAAACGACTGGATCTCCATGATGCAGGAGATCGGAGACGATGAATCAAACAAATCTCTATTGGTTTCTATACCGATGCTCCCAGGATCGGTTGACTCTCTCTCTTCTTCCAAATAAGATTGACGAGCTGACTCTTCACCTTCCTCCTAGAAAGGGTCTTAGAGCCCATTAGATCTCCCAGATCTATACGTTCTCCTAGGACGATTTCCCACAGATTCCTCCCAGAAATCCAACTGTCTCCCAGGCCGATTTCTCACGAACTCCTCTCAGGAATTCGACGTCCACACCGGACAATTTTTCCGCACAAAATACAAAAAATTTAAAGAAAATACAAGAATAAGATAAAACTCTCCTTTAACTAGAACCCTTGATGTTGATGACGATTCGCTTGCAAAAGTTTGATCTTTGTGGCTTGAGAGTCTTCCTCTTCGATGTCCTTTAGATCCGTGAAGTTGTGCGCTTGGTGAGAGTTTTTTCGTAGCGAGGATCCTCCACTTGAATATTAGGAAGAAGACTTCTTGATCATCATGTTGATAGCCTTCAATCCTTGCGCATGAATTCCTTTTGATCTTCTTTGAAAAACTTTGCTCCTAAATGAGTTGGGAAGACCCCTTATTTCCCTCTAGACGGTTAGGGCAAACTCCCTTTTCAAATTTCGTGAAAAACCGTCTCCTGAAATTTAATTTCAGGCTGTTTTAAATAGAGGAAGCTGTGCTGGAAGCTACCGCGCGGTCGTAGCTCGGCGGTAGCGTGGCGATAGCTCGCAGTCTTCAAAATCCTTCATTTTCTTCTTTTCAATTTCGTGGATTTTGGCGTTATCTTTAGAAATAAATTATTCCCACGAAAATATGATGTATTTTTGCCTTTCATATTGGATGCTCCTTCTGGTTTCTCACTCAAATCGTGATATATATTTGAAGTTTCCTAAAGTAACCGCGAGGCGATTGCTTTGTATGCGCTGCACCGTCAGATCTCTTTCCTTTTTTGCTCCTCAATCAGCTAAAGATCTGCGGGCTTTTATACTCTTCTTTTAAATACGCTAACGCCGGCGGTAGAGCTAGCGCCCGGCGGTAGGTCTTTTAACGCGGTGATGACAGATGTCCATCAAATTAAGAAAAACATCCTAAAAATATTCACGCCACTTTTGGATATCGCAGTGCGGTAAGGCTAGCGCCCGACGGTAGTGGTTGATCTTCAATGTTGTCCATTCGACGATTCGTTGAGATAAATAGCACCCGGCAGTAGGGCTAGCGACTAGCGGTAGGGCTAGCGTCTGGCGGTAGGGCTAGCGTCTGGCGGTAGGGCTAACGCTCGACGGTAGGTCTGGCGGTTGGGAGGGACTGATGGTAGAGCTCGGGTGAGGGGATGACTGTTGGAGAAGTTGAGGATCTGCGATAGGAGCATGGGTCATCGACATAGGTCACGGAATGGGGGTGAGCATTGGGAATGGAGGTCAGAAAGGGGAGACAATGACTAGCACGGCGTTGGCTGGAGGCGTCAGCACCTTTGGTATATGATGGAGCGGGCTTCTACACCCATGTGAACTATGACCGAGTGGCCTCCAATGACAACCCAAATCCTCAATTCCTATGACCTAGCATACTATGAGTATAAATAGAGAGGCAGTTTAGGTTAAATGCATCCGTTCACTCAGATTTACACTTCAAATTCTGTTACACATGCATTTTCCGGAACGACTACTTATTGCCGGGGCCACTGTACATCGCATATGAGACCGCCGTGATTTAACAATTAATTAGTAATTAATTAATTGGTTAATATTAATTAATTATCATTAATTAATATTAATTAGGTTATATTAGTTAATTACTATTAATTTAATTTGTTATCTTATTGGCGGCAATTGGGAGTTGGCACCATTTTGGATGTAATAGTTTTTTTCGGCTCTCCTTGGAGAGAAGGATCTTGGAGGACCCAGCCTTCTTGATCTTGATCTGGGCTTGCTCCGGATTGTATCTGTGGTCTTTCAATTAATGTATTCTCGTTTGTTTTCTGATTGCGCAACATTCATGTTTGTAATAGATTATTTATCCCAAACATTAAAATTTGTTATTTAGAAGTACAAAAAAAGTGAAAATCGAACTGAATGTGGTGACACTGAATGTGGTGACAAGGTTCGATCGTCTAGATGCCGTTTTTATAACTAATGACAGACGGGAATAGTCCTTGAAGGATCTCTGATGCCGGTGCTTTGATCAAGGCAGCTGGCCCCCATGATTCAAGTTTGTTGTACTAACTATATTTTTATCAAGATTTCTAGTTTTTTTTACATATGAGAATCAATATAGGTCTCGGTGCTATTTTTATTGCTATTTAAAAGCATTTTTTTTCATTGATACCTTTTTATAGCTCGACATTCTATCACCAAGGGTTTTATCTATAAATAATACTCATTCCATCATTAGGTGTTCTTATTAATAAACTATTGGCATGTTGGCCAAGATGATTAACAAACAAAATTTCTTAGTGTCATCAACTCAAACATTGGTCATAAAAACATCACTATTTCCATTAAACTATTTTGGGGCTATTTTTTTCTCTTCAAAAAAATAGCTTATTGAATTATTAAGTGATCATGTCCGAATTAGCTGTGTTATATGAATTAAATTTCATAATTTATAATGAATCTATCCAAGCTCCTGGGGCCAATCAAGAATTTATAAATCTAAAGGTCCTTTGTCATTTACCATTTCAATTGGGTGTATGATAGTTCTTTTATGAAAGTCTTATTTCACCCATAAATATGATCATTCCCTAACTTCAACCACCACCACCACTATTAAGTTGGCTTTGAACTTTTAAAGCCACATGTTTCACTATCCCCACCTACCGATCACCAATGCGGACTTTTCTCTAAGCTGCCCATGTGCTTTGAATGGACACAAACGAGGAAACTTCTTAGAAAGAGGTTAAGCATGTGAAATGACTATATAAAAGGGAAGGATGACAAGCTATGAAGATCGCACCAAAAGTCTAACAAAAGAGAAGTAAAAGCTTGATGGTTGCGTGCGAGTAGCGGTAAGGCGTTAGATTCACGGGCTGCAACAAGGTGCGCGGTGCTCGAAGGTTGTATGCTCGTAGGCGATGATGGTTGTGCACAAGTCGTGAAGTTGGCGGGCAACGCATTCGTGGCAAGGTCGAGTCCTGACTTGGATCTCTTCTCGGTGGCGGTGGTTGGTCGTCTGGTGACAACGAAGGTTTGTTCTGATACAAATCTTGTGCATCCATTTTACGAATTGCAGTCAAGTTTATATTACTCCTGCGGATTTTCGTAGTCATAGTTATTCTGCAGTATATTTTTGGATTTGTATCTCTTAATTTGAGTACTTACTAATTTTATTGTGCTTAGGAAATTGTGCGAAGTACGTATTTTTTTGTGACTGTATTTAGTTGTTCCTGAGGATTGCGCTTCCGCGATCGGAAATCTCAACAAGTGGTATCAAAACTAAATTCTGTAGGCAATTGATTGGATATTTAAGGAAAGATTTGTCTGCGGTGGTGAATGATTAGGTCTTCTTCCCATCATTTTAAATCCAATCTTGAATTAATTAGATCTCCCAGTCATATCGAAGGATAACTATGACAGAGAAGATTGTAACTTTGGCTCGCTACTCGGTGGAGAAGTTCGATGGTAGCGGAATTTTTAGTCTGGCAAATTCGCGTCAAAGATATGCTAGTTGAGCTGAGGCTGATGCGAGTTTTGTGGGGACGAGAAAAATTGACCGTTGAAGTGAAAGATGAGGAGTGAATTGACTTGGATGAGCATGTCACTAGCGCCATCAGGATGTGTGTTGATGATAAGGTGTTCTTTATCATTGGCGTCGAGGAGTCTGAAATTAAGCTTTGGGAGAAGCTTAATTAAGAGATTGTATTGGCCAAGTCATTGACCACATGTTTATTGTTAAAACAACGATTGTATGAGCCGAAGATGCGGGAGGGTGGCAAATTGCATGAGCACTTTAATGTGTTCAACGGACTTCTAAACCAATTGCATGTGGCTGGTGCAAAGGTGAAGGAAGAAGATAAGACCCTATTACTTCTTACCTCGCTCCCCCCATCCTTTAAACACATGGTGATCACGCTCCTGTATGGCAAGGATACAGCAGGGCTGGAGGTCACATCGTCTTTGCTGTCCAATCAGATGATGGACCCCACTCCTAGGTGTGAGCATATTTTGGCGGTTGATGGATGAGGGAGAACATTCGACAGGGGATTGAGAGGTGTACGGGCTCGGTCATCATCGAAGAAGGGAGTTATTTGTTACCACTGTAGACAGGGAAATCACATCAAGAGAAATTACCCACAACGTGCGCAGAGTTCTGGAGACGTCCAGGATGCGGGTGTGGTGACGCTAGATCTTAGAGTGAAGAGTGATGGTCTCTATACCATCACTGAGAGTCATGACAACTCTAACAGCGGATGGATATTAGATTTTTAGTGTATCACAACACATGCTCGGATGCGTCAATGTTCGGTTCTTTGTAGGTGACGGCTAGGTCGGTATATTTGATTGGGCTCCGATTGTGAGGTTATAGGTACATGGACGGTTGACATACATATGCATGATGAGGTGGTACACAAGTTTGAGAGGGTACATCAGCTGCCTAAGCTGCGTACGAATCTGATATCGTTGGACAGTTTGGACTCGGGTGGCTGTAGTTTTGCGGCAAGAAAAAGAGTTCAGATAGTGACACGCGGGTGTATCATGCTCATGAAGGTTGTGCAGTTTGGTAGTCTATACCGACTGATGAGGGCAACAGTGCGAGGGTGTATGCTCATGATTCCTACGGGTGACATGGTGGATGGTCAAGGTGGTGTAGTGGATCGTCCTTCTGTGGCTCGGGTTCGACAAGTCAATTTTTGCGTTCCGGGTGTATCAACATCCCACAGGTGAACCAGAGCAGAGATGAAGTTTGACTTGCGACAAGTCGGCTGACACCTAAAACATGAGATGGTGTTTCATGCAGATTGATGCTTTGTACAAACATTGTTTCGTGTAGATGATGCTTTGTGCAGAATGTGGTATTTGAAATTCAATGTAAGGTGGTGATTGTTATGTTGGTTTTGAACTTTCAAAGACACATGTTTCACTATCCCCACCTATCGGCCACCAATGCAGATTTTTCTCCAAGCCGCCCATGTGCTTTGAATGGGCACATGGGAGGACGCTTCTTGGAAAGAGGATAAGACATGAGAAATGACTATAAAAAGTAGAGGATTGCAAGTTATGAAGATCACACCAAAAGACAAATCAAATAAAGGTAAAACCTTGAAGAGGAGAGTGGTAGTGCACGACTGAAAGCGACAGTGGACCTCGACATCCATTTGAGGGTTGCATAGACAACATAGAGCAAAAGCGTTCAGGTAGCGGCAAGACGTCAGATTCTCGGGTTGCAGCAAGGTGCGAGACACTCGATAATTGCATACTCGTAGGCGGTGGTGGTTGTGCACAAGTGGTGACGTTGGCGGGCTACGCATTCGCGACAAGCTCAAGTCCTGACTTGTATCTCTTCTCGGTGGTGGTGGCGGCGGTGGTTGGTGTTAGAACCAACTAAAAGACACCGCACAAAGCATATGAGGAAGAAAGCTTCTGATATTTCTTCATACATTCAATACAAAAACTCCATTACATATAGATGAAAGAGATGACTAAAAACGGAAAGAAATAATGTCTAAAACAATGAAGACAAAAAGAAAGAAAAGGCAGGTGCCCAAACAAGGAAAATAATTGAAAACGTCCAAATGGGACTTTATTCCCTACCATAAACAAAATGGAAAAAACAACTAATTATTAACATTCAACCCCTAATTAGTTTGTCCTTCACGTCACACACTCGAAGTCGCTCCCGCATTTCAACGAACTTTTTCCTTGCGAGTGCCTTAGTGAATATGTCAGCAAGTTGGTCGTTAGTATGTACATACTCAACCTCGATCATCCCACGCTCCACGCAGTCCCGAATATAGTGGTAACGAGTATCAATGTGCTTTGACCGATCATGATACACGGGGTTCTTGGTAAGTGCAATTGCCGACTTGTTGTCAACAAAGAGAGTTGCCTTGCACCTAATCCGCTTCCGAATATCATCGAGTAGGTTGAGTAACCATACTCCTTGTTGTGCCACAATCGAAGCTGATATATATTCGGCCTCGCAAGAAGAAAATGCTACAACCCGTTGCTTCTGCGACATCCAAGTGATGATGTTCCGGCCTAGGAAGTATGCAACTCCCGTAGTGCTCTTCCTATCATCAATGCTCCCTCCATGATCACTGTCGCAGTAGCAAACTAGCTTCGTTCCTCCACGAAGATTCCTCTCATAAGAAAGACCAAACCTGCTTGTACCTTTCAGATACCGCAAAATCTGCTTCACCACCGCAAAATTCTAGGTATTGGGCTTCTCCATGAACCTGCTCGCTATCCCAACGACATATGCAATATCTGGACGCGTATTCACCAAATATCTCAAGTATCCTATTGCGCTCCTATACTCCGTAGGATCCACCAAAGGATAATCGCCCGCCTTGCTCAATTTGAGCCTTGGTTCCATCGGAACTTGAGTGCTATTGCAGTCTCCCATCCCAAATTTCTCAAGAATGTTTAATGTGTACGAAGACTGACAAAGGGTGATTACCTGAGGCGTTTGGGATACCTCTATCCCCAAGTAGTAGGTGAGCAATCCGAGATCGCTCATGCAGAACAACTCCATCTGAGCTTTGAACTTGTTCACCTCCACGCCGCTTGATCCGGTGATGATGAGATCATCCACATAGACTCCAACCAGTAAGTTGGAATCTCCCACAACTCGCTTGTAGACGACGTGCTCAGTCGGACTCCTCTCAAAGCCCAATGAGGATAGGCTTTGATCCAGCTTGAAGTTCCAAGCCCGCGGGGCTTGTCGAAGGCCATACAACGCCTTCTTGAACTTCAGCACCTTGTGCTCTTCTCCAGCAATGACAAAACTGGGGGGGTTGAGAAACGTATACCTCTTCGACTAGATCCCCGTTGAGAAATGCCGATTTGACATCCATGTGGTGGATGTCCCATCCTTCCTCCGCTGCCAAAGCAATGAGCAAACGGACCGTCTCCAATCTCGCCACGAGTGCAAACACCTCGTTGAAGTCAACCCCATGTCGCTGCACATACCCCTTCGCCACAAGCCGAGCTTTATGCTTTACGGTGTTCTCCTCCGGATCTCGCTTCGTCTTAAAAACCCACTTGAGTCCAATGGGCTTTTGACCATTCGGGAGGGTGGTGATCTCCCAAGTGTCATTGTCCCGGATGGAAGTTAGCTCCTCCTCCATAGCTTTTCTCCATCTTGGTTCGTCTTTGGCTTCCTCAAACGTTGCTGTCTCCCTTGCTGCGAAGAGGCAAAGTCTAGCCTCCTCCTGCTGCAATTCCATCTCTTCAGTTTCACCGTACATCTCCTTAAGTGACCGGAATCGAATCGGTCCGCTGGAGCTCGAAGTCGCCTCAGAGGTTGCGTCCGTGGTGGGGGAGGTACTGGCCGCGGGTGAGCCGTGGTGGGGCGAGGCGCTGGCCGCAGGTGAGCCGCGGTGGGACGAGGCGCTGGCCGCGGGTGAGCCGCAGTGGGGCGGGGCGCTGGCCGCGGGTGAGCCGCGGTGGGGGGAGGCCGACTTGTCGCCAGTGGGGGTTGCTAGTACGAGTGTAGCGAGAGGAGCTGTTGCTGCTCCTTCTGTTGTCAAATGTTGATCGCAGACAGAGAGCACTTCACCATTTCTCTCTTCCCAGTCCCACTTCGCCTCTTCGCGAAAGACGACATCACGGCTGATCACGAGCTTGCCTGTCTCTGGATTGAACAGCCTGTACGCCTTAGAGCCTGCCTCGTAGCCAATGAGCACCATCTTGGTGCCCCGATCCTCCAACTTTGCAAGATTTGGCTTCGTTGTCTTCGCGTACGCAAGGCAACCGAAAGTGCGAAGGTGGTGCACTTTTGGTTTCCTTCCGTAGAACGCCTCGTAAGGCGTCTTCCCAACAACACTCTGAGTAGCCGCCCGGTTAAGAAGATGCACCGCGGTTGCTAACGCTTCTCCCCAAAACTTCACGGACACGTTTTTGCACTTGAGAAGACTTTGAACCATCCCCATGACTGTTTGATTGCGGCGCTCCACCACGCCGTTCTGTTGCGGAGAATAAGGAGCTGTGAGAAATCGTTTGATCTCGACTTCCTCACAATAGGCATCAAACCCCTTGGAGGTGAACTCCCCACCTCGATCGCTACAGAATCCCTTCACTTTGAACTCCGTTTCCATTTCCGCTCGCGCCTTTAGCCTCTTGAAAGCATCCAAGGCCTCGTCCTTGGATTTCAATAACTCCACCCACATGAACCTGTTATGATCATCTGCTAGCAAGAAGAAGAATTGTTTACCTCCAGGGGTGGCCGGATTGATGGGTCCGCAAAGATCTCCATGCACCAATTGAAGAGGAGTTGATGCACGGTCCGCTGCAACGCTCGGAAATGGTAATCTCCTTTGCTTCGCCACCAAGCACCCGTCACAAAGTTCTTGTGAGTGCTCAATGGAGGGCATCCCCTCCACCATCTTGAACCGCCCCATGTCATGAAGTGCCCGAAAGTTGAGATGTCTCCATCTAGCGTGTCATAGCCACGCCTCGTCTTTGTACTTCTCTACTAGCAAGGCCACCGGAGCATCCGTCTTCATATTTAGGATGTAGAGACGATTCTTGGACCTCTCCACCTTCGCCAAGAGACACCTCTCTTGATCGAATAGACACAAGAATCCGTCCTCCATGACGATCTTGCATCCGTTCTCCTCCAATTGTCCCAAACTCGCAATGTTTGTGTGGAGTTTCGAGATGTAGTAGACGTTAGTGAAGACTTTGTGCTTCTCCTTTTGGTCTTTGAAGAAGACCGCTCCCCGATCACATATCTCCACCGAAGAGCCATCGCCAAACTTCACCTTGCCTCTCACCATCTCATCTAGCGAGGAGAAGTAATCCTTGCAACCCGTCATATGGTTGCTAGCCCCCGTATCAAGGTACCAATCCGATTTCTCCACGTCGCTGGGAAAAATGCTTGGTTGCACATTCTCTTCATTAAGGAGAAGATTAGAGCATACCATTGTCGGGTGATCTTCTTCGCCCTCCGCCAATAAAAGGGTCGGTTCGAAATCCTCGAAGGCTTTGGCCATGTGCGCTTTCTCCTCTTTATCCTTCTTCAAGCGGCACTCCACGGCAATGTGGCCTATCTTGTGGCAATAGAAGCACTCGACTTTTGACTTATCTTTAACACCGCCATTGCGATCTTGACCTTCCCGTCGATCGTTGTTGCGATGTTGTCCGCCTCGCCCTCGTCCACGGCCACGGCCTCCACAGCCGCCGGTTTGGTGTCCTCCACCATTGGATGGCTTCTTGTCACGAGCCATAAACTCCCTCATCATCAAGAGGAGTTTCTCCTCGTCTTTGTTGGTAGCTCCACCAACACGCTCTTCATGAGTCTTGAGACGACCGACAACCTCCTCCACGGTCATCGTCGTGAAGTCGCCAAATTGCTCTATCGTCGAAGCAATCTGGAAGAACTTCGATGGGACGGATCGCAAGAACTTCTTCACAACCGCAGCCTCCGCTACCTTTCCTCCCAACGCCCTTTGCATGTTGACGACTGTGGTAAGCTTCATTGTGAAATCATCTATTGAATTCGTCTCCTTCATGCGAAGCATCTCAAACTCCGTCTACAGAGTTTGGATCTTTGCATCTTTGATGCGGTCCGCACCTTGGTACATGATCCTAAGCATGTCCCATATCTCCTTTGCAGTTTTCTTCTCCGCAACCATCTGGAGAACATCATCTGGAAGTGCTTGTTGGATGGCCGAAAAAGCTATTTTGTTCTTTTTCTCATCCACTTTCGCCGTCGGATCAATTGGTTCCACCGCCTCCAATGCATCTTGAACATCGAGGATTCCCCTCATTCTGATAGCCCAAACGCCGTAGTTGCTCCTCGTGAGCACCGGGTATTTGAAATTTCCATGGAACCCATCATGTTTTGAAGGTGTCTCCGACATTGAAGAAAAACTTTAGAGTATCGATCTCCTCCCGAGAACGATAGCAAGGTGGCGGCGATATCTATCCTATAGAAAGTTCAACAAAGGCCTCTGATATCAATTGTTAGAACCAACTAAAAGACACCGCACAAAGCATATGAGGAAGAAAGCTTCTGATATTTCTTCATACATTCAATACAAAAACTTCATTACATATAGATGAAACAGATGACTAAAAACGGAAAGAAATAATGCCTAAAATAATTAAGGCAAAAGGAAAGAAAAGGCAGGTGCCCAAACAAGGAAAATAATAGAAAACGTCCAAATGAGACTTTATTCCCTACCATAAACAAAATATGAAAAAACAACTAATTATTAACAGTTGGCTGTCTAACGACGACGAAGGTTCGTTCTTGTACGAATTTTGTGCATCCGTTTTACAGATTGCAGTCAGTTTATGTTACTCCTGCGGATTTTCGTAGTCCGGGCTCTTCTGCAATATATTTTCGGATTTGTATCTTTTGATTTAAGTACTTACTAATTTTATTGTACTAATAAAATTATGTGAAATACGTATTTTTTTGTAATTCTGTATTTAGTTGTTAGCCTTAAAAAATCATGTAGATTTTGTTAAGTGTAGTTTGTTTTAGTAGTTTTGTAATGTTGGAATTCATTGATAGCTTACTACAACAGACCAAATAGTGGATGTGGCCAATTCCATCCTTTTATAAAACTCATTTATTAATTTCAAGTAATCAAACGAGCCGCAAGTGTATTTTCGGTATCCTCAATTGATATAATTTCCCCCCATCGTGCTAATAAAAGTTATTTCTTGTTACTTTTAAATTTGTTGCATATCCGCCACTCTTAATTTAGCCATAAATATTTTTTTACAGACAAATAATTAAAATCCAAAATGCATCTCCAGTCCAGTCTAATACATCTGTGATTAATTAAATAGATCAAAAAAAAACCGTAATCCTACATTATCAGAAACAACTAAGACCTGTCATTGCACAAATGTCATTCTTTTCCTGCAACACGCAGGGCTTGAGGAAAAGGCTGCCAAAGCAGTGAAAGAAGACGGTGTTGTTGTGGCAATTGTGGGTCCCGTTTCACCTCCAGGATTCTTTTTTGTGCTCACTGCTGACGGGGCTTATTTAACGAAGCTGGCTCCATTTCTGGAGAATGGAAAGATTAAGCCGCTTAATGATCCAAAGAGCCCTTTCCCGTTCTCAAAGGTGGTGGATGCTTTTATTTATCTTGAAACAGGAAGGGCTACAGGAAAAGTCATCATATTTCCAATTCCATGATCAATCTAGTTAATATTATAATGGCTTGGTAAAGACTATTAGCTCTATACTGTAATCAGATATGTATGAAATACTCTTTACTTTTGAGGATTTAATGGCTTTCAATTTTAATGTTGTTTTTTTTTTGTTTTTTTTGTTTATTTTTTTCGTTTATTTAAAATATTTTTTAAAATTATACATGTATATTATATTATTTATTTATTTATTAAAAAAAATATTATAAATTTCTAAATCTATCTTTTTTTTAGAAACGAAAAAAAAAAAATCCCTGGCTTTGGGTCTCACGGGCCTGCTTGCCGCCGGAACACCCCCAGCGGGTTTGCCGGGGTCGGTGGGCTCCCGTCAGGCCGGCGGCAGCTGCGAAGGCAAGTGGCGGAGCTTTATTTTTCCGGACATGGGGTGTCTGGGCTTCCTGCGGGAGTGGGAGAAAAAGATTGGGTTGTTTTGGCTATTTGCAGTCCAATTCCTTGATGAAAATGCTTGATCCAACGGCCACGACCTATTGTAGGAGACAACTTGACCTCAAAATTGTCCTTTTAAGTTTTTCTATATATATATACAAGTGACAGGCACGGGCCTTCGGCCCTGGGGGCATTTGGCGGGGGTGCGACAATCGGCGGTGTGCGACATTCACTGGGATGCGACATTCGCCGGTGGTGTGACATTTGTCGTGGGGACGACATTTGTCGTGGGCGGCAACATTTGTGGTGAGCGGCGACATTTGTCGTGGACAGAACCCGCCCCTATGGCCTCGCGCGACAGTATCCGACCGACGATGGCGGGCTTTGCCCGCTCCCGGCGGGCTTTGCCCGCTCCCGGCGGGCTCCGCCCGCTCCCGGCGGGCTCCGTCCGACCCGCAACATATACATATGAGTACTCAAAATGACCGTAAAAAAATATAAATCAAGAATACAATTTTTATTTTGTAAAACAAATTATATTTTAACGTTAAAACAATAATTTTTCTCATGTCATTCCTAGCTAGAGACAATAGGTTTAGGGTATCTAGTGTTTTTATTTTTTGTATTTTAATATTGTAAAGTTGTGTAATTACCTAAAAGGATATTGTCTTTATAATATACTAACATAAAGTTTGGTATAATTGTGTAATTATGAATACAACTATAAGGGCAATGTAGGGACATCAGGCAATGTTTCACCAAAGAGTAGTTTTCGTATATTAGTGGAGATATATTTCAAGTTTGATGTGTCTTTAAGCCATCTTTGCTATCCTTGATTTCGATATAGGCTCCGTTTGGGGGGGGGGACTTATTTTCACCGGTCAAGCGGTTACGACCGCATGAACCGGACCGATGAAAATAAGTCCTCCCAAATGAAGCCATAGTCTTTACAATCTTAGTTATTTAAGTTTTTGTTAAGCTGATTTATTCTGCTAGCACAGATGTCAAATTTCAAATATTAGCTATCTTATTTCATAGGTATGCAAGTGAGATGGTTGTTTCACCCATTTCAGTAACTATATGCATATAATAGCATTTCACGTTCATACGTAGCCCATTTGGGAAAACCTTTTTACTCTATTGCGGTGCCTCAAAAACATGACCGTAGATGACAATGATGTTTGAATTTCCTCTATTTCTCACCGCGATTGATATTCTCACAACGCAATTGAATATTCGCACACCAAATATTGAATTCTAAAATTAAAAACTCATAAATACCCTCACATAATCGGGCCCCCTTCTCAATACCTTATTTCTGCAAGTTCCTCCTGCTGAGCAGGATTCTGACCTCAACCCCGCTCGCCTCCGTCGCCAGTCCCTCGACAGCGCGCCTCCGGCCTTAGTCCAGGTTCTCCTCTCCAGCGAACTGATTTCTCCTCTACCAACGAACTTCCAGGTTCCCCTCTCTGACGACGGCTTCCAGTTCCCCTCCTCTGGCATAGGCACGGCGTGTAGCGACGGGAAAGAAGAATCATCTCTCATCGTTGATCGGAGGTCGTCATAGCCAACCCTAAATCGTTGCCCTCCCTCCTCTATCTGTATTTTACTGGTTATCTTCCTTGATCAATCTCCAAGTTCGGTCTCTCTTCATCTTCAATGTTGAGGAATAGGGCAAATCCAGAGAGTCACTCATTTCTGTGTTGGGGTCCAGCCCCTAAATCCAGAGAGTCTCTTCATCTTCAATGTTCATGAACAGTAATTCGGCGGATATCTCTGATTCGGCGGGTATCGCTGTCTATGCCGGTTTTCGCCGATTTGTCGGGTTTTTCGCCGCCTGCTCTCGCCGATTTCCTTCAGCGGTTCAGCGAACCGATTTGGCTGCCCGCGGCGGTTCAGGTGGACATATATTACTGAGGTGTTAGGGCTAATCCACGGGTTACGGGATAACTTTGCATCGTCATTTGCGGTAGAGTAGGAGACGTGCGTCGGCTGTTGCAAGGGCATCGACGGTTTCGTCGGAGACGTCCGGTGAGCGCAGCGGAAGCGAGCAACAGTTTCGTCGGAGAAGAAGGAGTCGTGCGGCCGTCTGATTCCTTTGAGTTTTTGCGGCCGGTGGCGGTGCAATGAGAGGTTTCTCTCGGGCCTGTTTCTTCGTGTGAAGAGCGTGACTCAATCAGAGAGTTCCTTGTTGAAGAGAGGTTGTTTTTACCTCAACGTGTTGAGGGTTGTTCTTCCTCGGTTTCAGAAGGATCGTTTTTGGTTTTGAGTGGGGATTCGTTTGTGAATGCGGAGAGGGAACTAGGTTGGGCAAACCTATTGTTTTTGTAATCCTTTATTCATTATAGTGGATTGTTTGTGTGTCCTGTCCCGTGGTTTTTCCCCTATTGTTGTGAGAGGGTTTCCACGTAAATTTTTCTGTGTTTTTTTTTTGTTTTTCTTGCTGAACTTGCTTGGATCCGGGTTTGCACGAAGGGGATTATTTTTCCCTACAAGTGGTATCAGAGGGAGGTTCTAGCCGTTGAGAATTTTGGGTTTGTGTGCAGTAGATGACGACCATTGGTCCGCTCCCAATTCTCTTTATTACATTCTTTGAGATTATTGGCTAATCCGTGTGCATATGGATCAAGCGAGAATGATCAGCATGAATGGAAAGAACTAGAGTATCTGGAAGCCGAGGATGGAGGTTCTCTTATTTTGCAAGGATCTACACCCCATTATTGGGGAGGCCTACTATGATGTTGGATGATGCGGTTTGGATGACGATGGATCGGAAGGCAGTTGGATTCATCCGCCAGTGGCTAGATGATTCTGTATTCCATCATGTATCTACCGAGACATCTGCCCAGTCTTTGTGGAAAAAGCTGGAAGCGCTGTATGAAAGGAAGACAACAAGTAATAAGGCTTTCTTGATCAAGAAGCTTGTGAATCTCAAGTATTGAGAAGGTTCTTAGATGACAGAGCATCTGAACCTTGCCCAGAGCATCATATCAGTTGGAAAGCATGAAGATCACCTTGGGTGACGAACTTTAGGCTTTGATGGTCCTCAGTTCATTACCAGAGGGTTGGGAGACCCTTGTGGTGTCATTGAGCAATTCAGCACCGGATGGTGTTGTGTCAATGGAAATGGTGATGAGATGTCTGTTGAATGAGGAACTGAGAAGGAAGGATTCTGGAACTCTTACATCAGATTCCCTACATATGAAGGTTAGAGGTCGACATCAGATGAAGAAGGAGGGGAAACCAAGGGGAAACTCTAGGAGCAAGTCCAGGCCCAGGTCCAAGGAGTTCGAATGCTACTACTGTAAGATGGGGGGCCACATCAAGAAGGACTTCTTTAAGTGAAAGCAAGATCAGAAGGGGAAGGGAAAAGAAGGAGAGTACAGTGGCAATACGGGAGAAGCCTCAATTATGGAGGTGGAGACTCAGTGTTTGCACTGCAACGAGACTACATGCCAGGAGTGTGTTGACACTAACTGGGTTGTGGATGGTGGTGCTTCTTATCATTGCACACCTCACAGGGATTATTTCTATTCTTATACTACTGGAGACTTAGGGACTATCCGGATGGCAAATGCCATTATGTACCAGATAGTGGGCAGTGAAGATGTCCACCTAGAGACTGATCTGGGGTTGGTTATTCTCAAGGATGTCAGGCATATTCCTGATTTGAGAATGAAACTTATCTCCGTTGGGAGACTTGATGATGGTGGTTTTACCAGTATTGAAGACGAAGGTGCCTGGAGGCTAGTGAAGGGGTCCATGGCGGTGGCCCGAGGCAAGAAATAATGCGGTTTGTACCGAGCAAAGGCCAAGATCTGCAGTCCTAGTGTGAATGCAGTTGATGACAACTCCATGGAGTTATGGCATCGCAGACTTGGTCATATGAGTGAGAATAATCTCAAGCTGCTGGTAAAGAACAAGGTTCTACCAGAGTTGTCAGGCAGTATGCTAGATACGTGCGCTCACTGCTTAGCTGGGAAGCAGAAACGGGTGTCATTTTTTGATGCTGAACAGAAGAGGAAGGCAGAGCTGCTAAATCTGATACACACAAATGTTTGTGGTCCAATTGAACCCATGTCTCAAGGGGGAGCAGCCTACTTTGTCACTTTCATTGATGACCGCTCTAGGAAGGTATGGGCATACTTCCTGAAGCACAAGAGTGAGGTTTTGACAAAGTTTGTCGAGTTCAGGGCAATGACTGAGAAGATGACTAGGAAGGTTATAAAGAGAGTTAGATCTGATAACGGGGGATAGTTTATTGGACTGTTTGATGCCTACTGAAGGCAACACGGTATTGCTCATGAGAAGACTATTCCGAGGACACCACAACAGAATGGGTTGGCGGAGTGGATGAACATAACAAAAATGGAGAAGGTCAAGTGTATGATCTCTCAGGCTGAAATTGGGAAGTAGTTCTGGGCAGAGGCAGCTAGGACTGTTGTGCATCTGATAAATTTGTCCCCCTCAGCACCGTTAGATGGAGATGTTCCTAAGCGAGTGTGGTCTGATAAGGAGGTGTCTTATGGACATGTATGTGTGTTCGTTTGTCGAGTACATGTTCATATCCCCAAGGAGGAGAGATTGAAGCTCGACGTGAAGTCTCGTGAGTGCATCTTGTTTGGATACTGAAAGTGAGGGATAGATAGATTTTACTCTAAAGGGGGATGAATAGAGTATTAAAAAAAATTGCTTAGATTTATTGCGGAATTAAAATACTAATAAAAGTAATTGAAGAAAAGAAATAAGCTAGACTACCACAGCAATACAGCACACAAAGAAATCACAGAGCAACACAGACGACACAAGAAAATTTATAGTGGTTCCCCAAATCTGGGTACATCCACTCTTCTACCACCCAGGTAGGAATCTACTTAGGTTTTTGATCAGGTGCCCTATCACCACAAGATCTGCTGCAGGTAGATCTAGAGACCATTTGAGTTTTTGATCAAGAGCTCAAGATCCAATAGGTTTTTGATCAGGTGCCCTATCACCAAAGAGTTCACTTTTGAAGGGAGAGATAACCCCGTACAGATGGAGGCAGAAGAAAAAGTTTATGAAAATCTTCTCTTTCACAGACAAGTGAGAAGATTATATGGATAGAGAAGAATGTCCAAGCTCCCCCTGAGATATTGTATGGATCCAGGAAGATGAAGCTTGGCCCTGGGTGTAGGTCTTCAAGGAGAAAAAGTTGTAAAGCCTTTTTGAATCTGATAACAGTTGTTGATTTTGTGACTCTCTGTGAATCTTTGAAGACTGAAGAGAGAAGAAGACTGGAGAGAAATATTATTCAGAAAAAAGTTCTTCTTCTTTTGTTTAGCAAGCATGCAATATCCACTGAGAGCAAAGGAAGATTCTTTTCTTTTTGATTACTGACTGATTCTTGTCTGTCTTCTTCTTTTTGTTATATGAGATATACGTTCTGTCAGTATGAAGAGAAACGGCTAGAATTTGAATTCCCAAGGCAAGGCATAAATTACTGCAAGAATTGAGGAGCCCAATCGGCTAGAATGGCTGACAGTCATAAATACAATCCATAACTGTCTCTATACAATATTCTGTGAATACCATAATAAATGCTTCAAGAAATACGGCTATCAGCCTTGGGAGAATCAGCATTTATTATAAGAATATATCTTGCCTTATAAATAAATTTATCATAACCAAAATAAAACTTCTGACTGATCTGAGAACACTGATAGAAGAAGGCAACATAAAATCGTAGGGCTCGGTTCAGATATTGTCGACCAGAGATAAGAGATCGTCGACCAGAGAACGGCTATCGTCGAGCTTCGATTACTGCAGAGAAACAAGAGATCATCGACCTGAGCTCGTAGATCGTCGAGCTCAGTTCAGAGTAGGAGACTCTGAGATCGTCGATGGGAGATCGACGATCGTCGAGATGAGATCGACTATAGTCGAACTGTTATTGATAGTTCACAACATTCTCTGAATCTGAGTCTGAGTCCACTACAATGCTATCTTGCCCAAAACTGATCTAAAGGGGATCTAACTAAGACTAAAGACAGAGACCCTTGCTATACAAGAGGGTCTAAACATCCTAAGAGTGAACCTAACACAAATCAAAATAAGGGTTCCAACAATCTCCCCCTATTTGTGTGAGTTCAATCAAAAACAAAACTGAAAAGAAATAAAATACAAAGACCATAAATATCTGAAGGGATGAAATAACATCATCAGATATGTTATAGCAGTGCATTGTACATAATCAGTAATCATTAAACAAATAACATAAACTATGATTTATCATATGAAAAACCAGATGAAGGTTTTGAGAATATTATCTTCCTTTTAGGGTCTAGTACATTCTTCTTGGATGTCATCAAGTCTTGCCCACCAAGAGATGTCTGAGTGCTAGTCCTGGGCACAATTGCTTCAGGATGCAATGCCATATATTTAGCTGGGTTAAAGACTTTCTTGCTCACTTGAAGTTTATCTAGCTCTTTTTATCTGAAAGAGGACATAGTTGAGAATGAAGATGGATCTTTTCCTTCTTCTCTAGCTTTTCTGATCTGAGAAAGACCAATCAGTTCCTGAAGCCTGGTCATCCTAAATTTTGGATCAAATTCCTGTTCAACAGGCGATTGATCTTCTTGAGGAGGCAATACAGTGACTGCTTTGAACTGAGTGGATTGAGCTTGAAAGCATGTTGAGCTGAGCTGATCATCACTTTGGGAGTAGAGAGATCTAGGAGGGGCAACCTCACTATATTTTCTTTTAGGTTTGAAGGATACATCAGATTTTCTAACTTGATAAGCAGCTGTCGTTTGAATCTTTGAAGCAACTTGTTGATGAGAAGAAGAAGAGAGATTCTGATAAATGACTTCTTTCACTTGTTCTGAGGAGCTCTGACTTCTGTGATGCTGACTAATTCCTTGAAACTGAGTCCTGGAGGATCTGTCCTGCCTTTGATATGATCTTGAGTAAGAGGAAGGCTGGGAAGATGCACCAGAAGCTTGAGAGATAGTACTTGAAGCACCAACAGCAGGAGGAGGAGGAGGAGGGCCTCTTCTGAATTTCTGAGGAGGTGGAGAATATCTCCTGCTCGTCTTTCTGGCTTTCTGCTCATTCTTGGATAACCACATCCAGCTCTCCATGCCAGGATATGGAGTAATCCCTTTCAAAATATAGTAAGGGGTGTCATCTGTATTTCTTGGTTTAGGAGCAGCCTGGGGATCAGCTTTTCTTTTCTTTGAAGCTTTCTTTTTCTTAGAATTACTATCATCTGAATCATCATCATCATCATCATCAGATAAAACCTGAGGATTGTCATATAAATCATTTATTTCCCTCATTTGCTTATCATCTGACTTCTTAGCAGCCTTTTCTTTGGCTTCTTCCTGAATATCAATAACAATGAAATCATCCAGAGATGGATAAGGACTAATAGGCTCACAAAGATTTATTAAGCTTGTTTCTAGGGCTAAGGCTAGATTTTCTAAGACCACTAGATCAAGTAATTCATCAACAACTAATAGATCATCATTCTCATTCTTCTCTTCTGACATATGCAAAAACTCTACATCCATAGGGGATGATATATCTGTACATTCTGTAACTGATTGAATATCTGAACAAGCTAGAATAGATTGAATCTGCAGAAGATATTTCACAACTGAAGGACACATGGGTCTGGTATAACATATCATAGCCTTGGAAGAAATTGTCTCAACTGAATTCCAAACATCTCTGAACAAAGAGAAAGAATGTAAAAGAGATTGTAAATTGATGGAGGGATTAATAAAGCAATAACCACTGGATATCTCAGGAATTGACACATTGGTGTCTTCATCTGACCTAAGCAAGTCTGAATATAGAACTATGTCTGTACAGAATTTTTGAAACAATTCTTCTTCCTGCACTACTTCTTCCTGAATTACTGGAGGAGGATGAAACTGAAGGTCTGCTAAATCTGATCCTGGACATCTCCCCCTATCTAGTTTCAGTGACAACTGGAGCCAGACCCCTAGATGAAGAAGGAGCAGAGGAAGTAGAGAGAGAAGCAGATAGGGAGGCAGAAAGAGATGAGATAGATTGAGTAAGGGGTGAGAGTGCTTATGTTATCAAGGATTTGAGGGTAGGAGTGAGGAGGTCCAGAAGATGAGAGAGAAAGGTTGGATCAACTTGAGGAAACTCAGATGAAGTCTGAGTTGAAACAGAAATATGGGAGGGAGGAGGAGAGAAGTCTGTCATGATGTCATCCTGAAGATGGGAGTTTCTGGAGGAATGTATGGGGGAATTGTGAGGAGAATTGTGAGGGTAGACTTCAGTGTTGATAGGTGAGTCAGCTTAACGAGAAGGGGATGAGAGTGGTGAGAGCAGGGTAAAATTTGGAATGGACAAGGAGTGAAGGGAGTGTGGTTCAGTAGGAGGAATGGGAAGGGGTGACTGAGTAGGGGAAGAGATAATAACTAGAGATGAAGGAGTAGTTGGAATAGCTAAGGTAGGTTGAGAGGAGACATTTGGGATGATTGGGGAAGCTGGAGGAGGAGGAGGAAGAGAGGGAACTTCTTCACTAGGTTGAGGAGTGACTATGACAGTCCTTGTGTCCTCAGATGTATGAGAGGAGGTTCCAGCCCTAGAGGGTTTCTGAATCGACCTCTCCCACTTCCCGAACAAAGAGCAATCCAGCCTCTTGGTGGAATTAATAGCTATGATTGAAGACACCAATAGCTCTGGGGCTTTCTTTTGAAGAAAGATTCTTATAATCCTCCCTAAGCAGACTTCCTTTTTATTGTTATTCCTCTTGATCAAATCGAAGAACAAACTGGCCCAATCAATGGCCTTCCTGTTAACTAGAGCAGACATGACAGCGAACTGTTGCCTATTGATGTTATCATGGGTCGAATGCTTGCCCAACAAAACCTTTCCCACCACATCCGCAAGAAACTTAAAACCTAAAGATAAGTTTTTCTTTAATAACTTAGATGGAATGCCCTCAGCATGACCCATCTCCAAGAGCATCCTGCTATACTCTAAACTGTCCTGATCCAGATCATCCGTTCCATTCTTTAATTCAAAAATCTCTGTAAGAATTGTAGGGTTTAGAGTCACTTGCTGTCCTGAGATGAAACCAATCATAGAAGAGTCATTGACAGAGGAGGTGTAAACTCATTCCTTTATCTCAGCAACAGATAGCTTTATCCTTGTAGTCATAAGTTTCTTCAAACCCTGATCATTGCAAAGCTGTAGCATTTCCTGAAACACAAGATCACAATGACTGAAAGAGTCGAAGTCGACATCAAATCCTGTGTCGAACTTCATCGCTGCGAGAACTGCTGCATAGATCGCCATGGAAAACCTATAAACTCGAGAGAGCAAAGATCAAGAGCAGAGGGGAAATATGAAAGCGCGGTACAGAGATCGAGAGGAAACCTATATAAAGGTTTTTGGAATATGAAGAGACGATCTCTGGTCGACGATAAAAGCAAAAAACGTCGATCTTAGGTCAAAGATTTAATTTAAAAACTAATGAAATCTTTGGTCTCTGATCTCAGTCGAGAGAATCGATAGTCGAATTTAGGTCGACGATTGATTTTACTGAAGTAAAGTCGTCGATCTCCGTTCGACAATTTTTGTCTTCACACAGAGCTGTCGTCAATCTTAGGTCGACGATTGAGCTCAAGATGAGTTCAACAATCGTCGATCTCCGTTCGACGATCGTTGACCACATCTTCACAAAGACAAAAGTCAAGTTTAATCCATGCCATTTATCATTCCAAACTGATTCAAAAAGAATAGGTGTTTTTGTACATCCAGAGGCTTGGTAAAAATATCTCCTCTTTGAAAATCAGTGGAGATAAACTTGAGGTTAATCTTGTTTTTGTCAACACAATCTCTAAGAAAATGATTCCTAATTTCTATATGCTTGGTCCTAGAATGCAGGACTGGATTTTGTGCAATAGATATGACACTGGTACTGTCACAAAAGATGGTGGAATCTTTGAGAGAGTACCCATAATCCAGTAGTTGATTTTGAATCCACAAGATTTGTGAACATCAACTACCAGCAGCTATATATTCAGCTTCTACAGTTGATGTAGACACAGAAGATTGTTTCTTGCAAAACCAGGATACTAATCTATCACCCAGGAACTGACAAGTTCCTGAAGTGCTTTTTCTGTCAACTCTGCATCCAGCATAGTCAGCATCAGAATATCCAGTTAATTCAAATTCTGACTTTATGGAATACCAAAGTCCTAGATTAGTACAACCCTTTAAGTATCTTAATATTCTTTTGAGGAGAATTAAATGAGATTCTTTAGGATTGACTTGAAATCTAGCATAAAGACATGTTGCAAACATTATATCAGGTCTACTAGTAGTAAGATATAATAGAGACCCAACAATGGCCCTAAAATTTTTTTGATCAACAGGTTTACCCTTTTCATCAGAATCAATTACTGCATTAGAAGCCATGGGTGTCTTCATAGCTGAGGCATCCGCCATCCCAAACCTTTTTACTAATTCCTTAGCATATTTGGACTGGGAAATGAAGATGTCATCAGGAGCTTGCTTTACTTGAAGACCAAGAAAGTAAGAAAGTTCACCCATGCTACTCATTTCAAACTTGGAGTGCATAAGATCAGAAAACCTTTTGCAAAGTTTAGAATCAGTAGATCCAAATATAATATCATCAACATATACTTGAACTAACAGAATCCTATCATGATGATGTCTAATAAATAAAGTCCTATCTACAGAGCCTCTAGAAAATTTATGCTCTAAAAGAAAGCTAGCTAGGGTTTCATACCAAACTCTTGGAGCTTGCTTTAGACGATAGAGAGCCTTATGCAATTTGGAAACATGAGAGGGATGAGTTGAAGAGATAAAACCTGGTGGCTATTCCACATACACTTCTTCCTTAAGTTCCCCATTGAGAAAGGCACTTTTGACATCCATTTGATATATCTTAAATTTCTTGTGAGCAGCATATGCCATGAAAATTCTGATAGCTTCAAGCCTTGCAACAGGTGCAAAGGTCTGATCATAGTCAATACCTTCTTCTTGCCTGTAGCCTTGTGCCACTAATCTTGCTTTGTTTCTGACAACTATGCCTTGAGCATCCAATTTATTTCTGAAGACCCATTTAGTTCCAATAACTAGTTATCCTTTGGGTCTAGGAACCAAATTCCAAACTTTGCATCTTTCAAACTGATTTAGCTCCTCTTGCATTGCAATAATCCAGTGTGGATCTTACACTGTATCTTTAATGGATGAGGGCTCAATATGAGATAAGAAACAGGCATGCATCACATCTTCATTGAGTTGATGCTTTGTCTGCACACGCACTGACATGTCTCCTATCACTTGAGATATGGGATGATCTCTAAGTGTAATATAGTCAGGAGGTGGAGTTTGTTCAACAACAACAGCATCACGAACTAATTCCTCTTGTGGAATTAAATTTGCTGTTGGTGAGCCTTTAATAATTTTCAGAGATTCTTCTTCACTATCTTCATCAATCTGTGGAGAGGGATGAGATATCACCTTTTGGGTGAGATTTAATTCATCCAATTTCTCACATAGATTTGGTACCAGCAAATAATTACTGGTAGAAGCTTCCTTCTCCTTATAAAACATATTAACTTCATCAAAAGTAACATGAACAGATTCTTCAATTTTCAAAGATGATTTATTGAAGACCCTATATGTCTTGCTAACTTGGGAATATCCTAGAAAAATTCCCATTGTAGCTTTGGCTGCAAACTTTCTAAGATAATCTTTGTTGTTATTATGAATAAAACAAATACAGCCAAAAATACTAAAGTAATCTATTTTATGTTTCTTCCCTTTGAGTAATTCATAGGGAGTCTTGTCCTTAAGTTTGTGTATCAAACTTCTATTTAGGATATAATTTGCTATGCTTACAGCTTCTGCCCAATAGGATAGAGGCATGTGAGCATCAACAAGCAGAGAAGCAGTGAAGCAGTGTTCTGTTTTTCCTTTCAACTACCCCATTTTGTTGAGGAGTTCTGGGAGCAGAGAAGCAGTGTCTGATACCTTCCTTCTCACAGAATTCTTATATAGGAAGAGATTCAAACTCAGTGCCATGATCACTTCTGATCAATGCAACTTGAGTAGAGTACTCAATCTTTATGCATTTTAGAAAGTCTGTAAGAACCTTGAAATTATCAGACTTGTTTCTCAAGAAGAAAACCCAAGAGAATCTAGAGAAGTCATCTACAACAACTAAAGTATAGAACTTCCTTCCCAGGATTTATACATCAATTGGTCCAAAAAGGTCCAAATAAAGCAGATACAAAATCCTAGGTGAATCACTCTTATTAACTGATTTAAAGCTATTTTTAGTTTGCTTGCCTACTTGACAAGCCTTGCAAGGACTTTCCTTCTTGTAGGGGCAAGAGGGCAATCCTCTAACAAGGTTGTCCCTAGATAACCTAACAATGTTTCTAAGATTTACATGCCCTAGCCTTTTATGCCATAATGTGTTATTATTGCTAACCTGATTAAATAAATAAATTTCTGAATAAGCAGAATTAAAATCAACTAAGTAAATATTGCCTAACCTATACCCTGACAACACAATGCTGTTATTTAAAGAAATGTTGCATTTTGATTCAGTAAAACATACCTCATAACCTGCATCACATAGCTGACCTATGGATATCAAGTTATGTTTCAAACCACTTACATATGTCACTTTCCTGAATGTGACATCTCCAAGTGTGAATTCTCCATAGCCTTATGTCTGACCAAAACTTGAGTCACCAAATACAACTTTTGGACCCAGCTTTGCCTTGTAGTTATTTAGGTTGGCCTTGTTTCCTATCATGTGCTTGGAGCACCCACTATCCAGATACCATCTATCCTGTATGGTAGGATAGGTCTTCACCTGCAAAATGACAGATTATACATTTTGGACCCAGGTAACCTTGGGTCCTGGCTTCTTTTCATACTTAAAACTTGAAATATAAGAGTATTCAGGTTGACATTTATAGCCTAAGGGATGAAATCTCCTAGGTGGTATTGTCTAGTTAGTTAAGGGATGAAATGATTAGAGTTGGGGTTCTTATTGAAATTTCTGTTTCTGTTGAAATTGAAGTTTTGATAACTCTGTTCTGAGTTCGATGATTTAGGTTGAGATCGTCGATCTGCATTCGACGACCAACATTGATATCGTCGATCTCGGTTCTCAGAGTAATAGTAGCTATTATCTGGGTTCCACGATCGTCGATCTCTGGTCGACGATACATAGTGATATCATCGATCTCCATTTGTAGAGTGTTTGAACTCAAGCTTTGGGTTCTGAGATCGTCGATCGGCGTTCGACGCATAATGCTGAGATCGTCGATCTTGGTTCGACGATTTTTGTTGAGACTTAGTTGTTTGTTTTTCTTTATTTTTCTCAACTTGTTTTAGAACCTTATTAACCTTTTTAATTTGCTCTGTATTTTTCTTACCTTTATCTGAAATAAACTTTATAGGTTGTGTGAGATGATTTTTCTGAATAACTGGTGGTTCACTAAATGATGCACCTAATCCTAACTTACTTTTATTAAGCCTGGCATTGAGTGTGCTGGTAATTTCTTATACCTGCTTACTTCTTCCATTTAATGATTCCTCTAGTTGTTTTGCCTTACTTATTCCATTTTCAGAAAAATGATTTGTTCATTATACATGTCTATTTCATTTTTCAATTTGTTGTTTTCTGATACTAAACTATCATAGTTAGATTGTCTATCTTTGAGAAGTTTGATTTCCTTATCAGATCTAATCAGATCACTATACATAGATTTAAAGTCTTCAGAGGTAAAATCAAAATCTTCTAATACCTGATCACAATCTGAACATTCTTCAAATTCTTCTTCTTCTGAGACATTCCCTAAAGCATTGATGGTCATTAAGCAAATTTCTTTTGCCTTTGCTTCTTCTTCATCTTCACTAGAACTGGAGGAAGATGATTCTTCAGTGTCACTCCAGGTTTCTGCAATAAATCCTCTCTCCTTCTTTTTGTGTTTATAGGAGGATGGTTTGCTGGGGTACTTCTTGGAGTCTTTCTCCTTCCTCTTTTCCTTGTGCTTGTTTTCTGGACACTCTGGAAGAATGTGTCAAGCTTTTCTACAACCAAAACAAATAATTTATTTAGAAGGGGTTTTATCATACCTTGGTTTATCATCACTCCTTGATGATTTCCTTCTGAATTCTTTTCTCCCCATCTTGAAGAATCTCCTTGCAAAGAGACTCATCAATTCTTCATTTGATGGAGAAGTTTCTGATTCTTCTGAAACATTGAAAGCAATATTCTGCTCATTCCTTGTTGGTGTATCCGTCTTTTGTTGCTCAGCTTCTCTTGCCTTCAGCAGTTGTTCATAGGATTTCAGCTTTCCTAAGAATGATTCAGTGGTCATCTCATGTGTACTTCTGGTCTCTCTGATAGGCCAAATTCTAGAGTCCCATGAGCTGGGGAAGCACATGAGAATCTTGTCATTTATTTCTGTGACTGAGATGTCCTTGTCAAGGGTTTTCAGTTCATTAACAATGATACTGAGTCTGTTATACATCTCAGAAACTTGCTCAGTTTCTTCCTTTTTAAAATTCTCATACAGGGAGATGAGATAAGCTCTCATGTCCTTCCTTTCATCTGCTGATCCTGCAACCATCTGGTTTAAGGAATCCCAGATGGCCTTAGCTGATTCACATTCAGCTACCTTCTGAAATATGTCATCAGACATTGTTTGTGTCAGTATATTCATGGCTTTTGCATCATCAATTTTTGCTTTCTTGTATACATCATTATAGTCTGGAGGAGGTACTGTAGTCATGTTTGTATAAGTGCTTGGGGTGGCAGCTGGTGGTGAAGGTACTCCTGTTAATATAAAAGCATAAATATCTTCATCAATTGAATTCATATAAAGTCTTATTCTTGCCTTCCAGATTCCAAACTTTTGCAAGTTGTAAACTGGAGGTCTGGTGCTTGCAAAGTCCTTGTACCGTGTCATGGTATAACAAAGAGAAATAGAGTAAAGATGTATTTATTTGAGATCTTAGGTTCAGGTGTTAGCCTGTACAACCTTCAAAAAACACACCCTATGATACTAATTGAAAGTGAGAGATAGATAGGTTTTACTCTAGAGGGGGGGGGGGGTGAATAGAGTATTAAAAAAATTGGTTAGATTTATTGCGGATACTAAAAAAAGTAACTGGAGAAAAGATATAAGCTAGACTACCACAGCAACACAACACACAAAGAAATCACAGAGCAACACAGACGACACAAGAAAATTTATAGTGGTTCCCCAAATCTGGGTACATCCACTCTTCTACCACCCAGGTAGGAATCCACTTAGGTTTTTGATCAGGTGCCCTATAACCACAAGATCAACTGCAGGTAGATCTAGAGACTCTTTGAGATTTTGATCAGGAGCTCAAAATCCAATAGGTTTTTGATTATGTACAACCCCGTATCCGGCGAGTGGGTCCGCAAAAGCCAGACCAGCCGGTCCAGACCGCCTCATGGTCCGTACAGGGCCCTTTGCTGAGCCCGAGCTCGGCAATCGTCGTGCCAAGCTCGGCGATCGTCGAGCCGAGCTCAGAATTCTTGGAGCTGAGCCCAGCCGCTGACTCGCCAGGGATAATTTCCGAGCCTACACTCGCCAAAGTGGGGTACTCGCCCGGCGAACTCGCATTCGCCGCCCTTGCCGAGTAGAGGATCCAATGGCCATCCCTCCCCCAGTGGTCTGCCCCTAGCCTATCAGAACAGCGGAGCTTGGCTGTTGGCAGGCCAGCCCAAGGGGTCTTCAGTAATTTCAGCCCAGCAGAGGTAGGCCATCCGTAGGCCGTTTTCAGTTTTCTATAAATAGGACCCAAGGGGTACCTAAGAGCACACTTATTTGTCTCCCAGTCTTCTCGTGCTTTCTGAGGTACCTTAGCCCGGCCTTTTGGCTAAGGAGGGGAAGCGCTCTGAGATCTTCCGGGATTGTGGCGGGACCTCCGCGCCGGGCCCTTGGTCTAGTCCTTTATTCTTTACTTTCTTATCGTTTTCTTGCAGGAGCAGAGTAGGTGCGCGACCACCCCTTTCCCCAAGTGTCGAACTCCACAGAGGCCGATTTTTCGGTTTCAACATTTTGGTGCGGTGAGCGTGGAGAGTGGTCAGCAGAGAAAATCTTCTGCAGGTTCGATGACCGGAGAAGAAGGACAGGGATCAGGCAGGGGCAACTCGCCACCCCCTCCCCCGCCCCCAGCCCGGGTGTGCCTGCGGAGCTAGGGGAGGAGATCCTCGGGCTCGTCAAGACAGCACTCGGCATGCGAGCTGAGAGCGCGACACTAGCAGTCCCGGTGGTCTCCGCTCCCGCGCTCGGCGACGACGCGCCGCTCAGGCGACCAGGGAAGGAGCCCGCCGAAAGGGGCGAGCGCGAGTTCAAGGGGCAAGTCCTGTTCCCCGGCTCGGCTACCGAGTACCACTTCGGCGAGACAGCAGGGAGGGAGTTCCCACCTCGCTCGGCTGAGGGGGGGAGCCCCTTCAGCGAGTTCGTTTCCTCCACCCCAGTTCCAGAGGGGTTTCGCGAGCCGGAGATGTCCTACTACTCTGGGAGAGGAGACCCGGTCCACCACATCCAATGGTTCGAAGACATGGTCTATATCCGACAGATGTCGGACGGCTTCAAGTGCAGACTCTTCGCCATCACCCTCAGGGAGAAGGCAAGAGAGTGGTTTCGCCAACTCCCGACTGGTCCGTCTACTGCTTCGAGGACCTGCGACGGGGGTTCATGTTGAGATTTACCACTTCCAAGAAGAGAAAGAAGGAGGCGGAGTCTTTGTTCCGCATCAAGCAGAGGACGGGGGAAACCCTGGGAAGCTATCAGGACAAATTCCAGGAGGAACTGTCCCAAGTGCAGGAGATGCCAGGGCACACCATGATGGTGGCCTTCACCCTGGGTCTCCAGTCCGGTTTCTTCGCGATGGAACTCAAGAGGTCGCCTCCAGTATCTTTTGAGGCACTTTAGGAGAGGGCGGCCAGGGAGGCTGATATGGAGGCAGCACACTCGGAGTTTGCGCAGAGGTTGGCCAGGTGGGCCGTGGAGGAGGAGAGGCCAAGGGGTGGCCGAGCTCAGGAGGAGAGGAGGGCTGAGCCCCGGCAGAGGGAGCAGCCGCAGTAGCAGCCACAGCCCAAGTGGGGGCATACGGAGCAGGCCCACCATTTGGGATAGAGACCGGAGTGGCAGGATCAGGCACCACGGAGGGGTTATCAGGGAGGGGATAACCGCCAGGGTGGTCGGGGCAGTTCAACCCCCAGGGAGGTAGGAAAGGCCAGAGACCCCCTCTCTCCGACCAGGAGGAGGCAATGGCAATTGCCATGAGGGGGAGGAGGAGAGGATAGTGGAGAAGAAGGAGGGAGGTCAGGGTGGACCTGCCCTATTGTGATTTTCATCAAGAGGAAGGGAACCTCACATCCACGTGCCCGGAGTTCCTCGAGATGAGAGGAAACAGGGAGCAACAATGACAAAACCAACAGGAAGTGCGGATAGAGGAGATCCGGCCTCAGATGGAGGAAGATCGGTGTGAAGACCGAGTTGATTTGGGCACCCGAGGAAGGATCAGAGCGATCCATGGGGGGGCTGGGATCGAGGCTTCCCGTAAGTCAAGCATCCACACCTTGTACCGAAGGAGCGTTGGCTCCACATCCTAGTCCCCACCCCCGGATGAGAAAATCACCTTCTCTAGGGAGGATATGTCAGGTCACGAGGACCCCTTTTGCGATGCGCTGGTCATCCAGACAGCCATCGAGGATTTTACCGTCTCCCGGATCCTCGTCGACAATGGGAGCTCGGTCAACGTCATCTTCAAGAGGGCGTTCGACGCGATGAAAGTAGAGGTTAGAAGGGTGTTGGCCTTGGACAGGCCCCTGTTCGACTTCTCGGGGGAGAGGAAAGAAGTCGAGGGAGGAGTGGGACTCAATGTCACTCTGGGGGGGGGGGGGCAGTCACGTAACTGCAAGTTCGTCATCGTAGATGCCCCCAGCAGCTACAACGCCATCTTCAGAAGACCCCTCATCAAAGCCTTCCGCTGCATCCCCTCGTCCTTCCACCATTGCCTAAAGTTCAACGTCGAGGGGGTCCAGATCCGGGTCCGAGGAGATCCTAAGGAAGCAAGGGAGTGCTACGTTTCGGCAGTGAACTCCGTCTCTTGGCTGGAGGGGGCCGAGGAGATGGAGAGGAGGTTGGAGGAGCTGGAGCGGGAAGCTGGCAGAGAAGAGATGGTGGATGAGTGCCACGTCCAGGCGGAGGTCGCGGAAGAGGCCTGAGAACTGGCCGAGGCAATGGCCGTGGAGGAAGCTGAGGAAGAGATCCTCGCCCCCGGAGGGGGGGGGGGTACAGAGGAATGGGGGGAGCAGCCCCGTCTGGAGGCAGCAGAGGAGGTGGTGGAGATGGAGTTCCTCACCATCGGAGGTCGGGTGGAGAAGGTCCGTGAAAGTGAAGGGATAGATACTACTCTAGAGGGGGGGGTGAATAGAGTTATCAAATTTTGCACTAGACAAAACTTAATGGTCTACCCAACTCCCTTGGAGTGAAGTGCGGAATGAAAAGATTATAGATATAGAATTAACCCTATAGCCTAACACGAGAGATGTGCACAAACTCAAGCTAACTGTAATTACAGTTAAGGCTTGGACAACCTAATCAGCAACTAGCAATCCTAGTTATATCTATTCACAGCCACAATGCAGGAATTAAACAAGGGAATCCAGACGACACAAGGAAATTTATAGTGGTTCCCCAAACAACTTGGGTACGTCCACTCTTCTACCCACACGGTAGGAATCCACTCAGGTTTTTGATCAGGTGCCCTGCCACCAACAGGATCTGCTTCAGGTAGATCCAGAAACCCTTTAGACTTTTGATCAGGTGTCTAAAAACCAAGCATAGGTTTTTGATCAGGTGCCCTGCCACCAAGGGATACTTTTGAAGGGAGTAATAACCCTGTACAGGAGGGGGAAGAAGGTTAAGATGTCTTCTCTATTTTACAAAGATTAGAGAAGCACAAAGACTTGCACTGAGCTAGAGAGCTCTTAAAGAATCAAGGCTCCCCCTGGCTCAAAGATGTCCAGGTGAAGTCTTGCTTCAGTGCAGAAAACTCTTCAGAAAGATCTGAAGGAAAAACTACAAGAAGATAATAAATAATAAAATTAGCAATCTTCAAGCAGCTGTCTTTTTCTTCTTCTTCTTCAAAAGAACTCTGAGTTTGAACTTCCTGGAAGCAGGAGAACTCAGGTTGAAGAAGAGTAGAAGAGCTTAACACTTCTCAGTTGGATGGAAAATGCTGAGAGCAGAAAACTTGATCTTGATGAAGGCTTGAGTGCTTAAATGAATAACTGGGTAACTAGTTAGCTAGCTTGAATCCTTCTTCAAAGGATCCTTTTTATAGCAGCAACAAGCAACGGCTCTCTTCAATTTGAATTACTTGTCTTCTTCTGAAACTTGAGACCTGGGCTGTAAATATCAAGAAGACAAAACAATCTCTACAGCAGAAACATTCTATAAAAGGAATAAACCTTTTTCTAGGAAGCTGCAGGAAGCAATCTGATAATAAAGTACTAAATAAAGTCATATTAGAAACAAACTCTTTATAGCAAAAAGAAGACTTTTCAGTCTAACGGCTATAAAGGGCTGACAGCAGATAAAGTAAAATATAATGTCAGCTAATAAGACAAACAACTTTATCTAAAAAGATTTGACTCAGGCAAAAGGGATGGAGCAAATATTGCCTGGAAATTTTATCATAAAACAACTAAAACAACGTGCCAGAAAATGTATTAATTAATTAAATATAATAAATAAATACAAAATATAAAGGCAGACAGAAAGCGTCGAACGACCCTCGGAGATCGTCGACCGACGCACGGAGATCGTCGAACTATCGGGCAGATAGTCTAACGATCCAGATAGTCGACCTATCGAAGAAGATAGTCGAACTACCCCGACAGATAGTCGACCTATCAGAGCAGATAGTCGAACTATCAAATAGTCGATCTATCTGGATAGATAGTCGAACTATCCAGCACAAACAGATAGTCGACCTATCAAGCAGATAGTCGATCTACCTCAGAAAACAGATAGTCGATCTATCAACAGATAGTCGACCTATCAAAACAGACCAGATAGTTGATCTATCAACAGATAGTCGAGCTATCAGATAGTTGAACTATCAGGACAGATAGTCGAACTATCAAAGACGACAGATAGTCGACCTATCAACAGATAGTCGACCTATCAAAGCGGAACAGATAGTCGACCTATCAACAGATAGTCGAACTATCAGATAGTCGATCTATCAGGACAGATAGTCGAACTACCAAGCCAAGCAGATAGTCGACCTACCAACAGATAGTCGAACTATCAACGCAGACAGAGCGTCGACCAACTGATAGACGATCGTCGATCAGCCGATAGACGATAGTCGAGCGGCGTTCGACTATAGTCGAACGAAAAACCTACTTAACCAAATTCTTCATCTGGAAAAGTGAGGGCTCTACAGCTAGACCACTAACCAATGACCATAGATATTTCTTGGGTCAAGGGACTAAAAAGGCAAGACTAAACTCAAATCAAACTAGGGTACCAACAATCTCCCCCTATTTGAGTTAAGTCTCTCAAAAACTAACACATAAAGCTAGCTAAAGAGCAATAAAATTAATACAGGAAATAGTTAACAATTAACTAGCAGTTATCAAACAGATAGATAATAGACAAATATAACACAGCAGTCAATCAAACTATTAAGAGTCTACAGAATCTGGCAAAGGGTCAGAGGAACTAGGAACAAAAGAAATTTTCCTCAGAGGATCATCAGCCTCTTTCTTTGACATCTTCAAGTCCTGCACACCAATGTTCTTCAATTCTGCAGCCCTTGGAACAACTGCTTCAGGGTGCTTTTCCATATACTTTGAGGGGTCAAATACATCAGGATTAACCTGGAACTTTTCGAACTCTTTCTTTCTGAATGTAGACATGGTGGTTAAACCAGTAGTATCTTTTCCTTCAGCTTTTGCTTTTCTGATTTGAGCTGCTCCAACCAATTCGTGAAAACGAGCCATCCTAAAGTTAGGATCAAGCTCAGGACTTTCATAAACAGACTCAGGAGGAGTAGCATCTGATTCTTTATCTTGATTAACTAGATAAGACATGAGAGCAGACTTAGCAAAAGTTCTTGCTAGAATTTTAAAACAAAATAAACTACTTACCTTTTGAAACAACTTTTTCAGACTGTACTGGCATTGGAGATGGAACTCTTTTCTTTGGAGAAGGAGGAGGGGAAAAAGTTGGTCTTTGAAACACAACCTCCTTCACTTGTCTTTGAGAACCAGAATACGATCTGCCTTGGGAACTTTGAGAGCTTTTCCTTGGCTGAGGCTGAGAAGGTGCAGATTTTCCAGAAGAGGCAGATGGATTAGCAGAGAGGTTGCCAGAGGCTCCTGCACTAGGAGGTGGAGGAGGACCTCTGGGTGTCCATCTGGAAGCAGGAGAGTCATATCTCTTAGTTCTCTTTCTCTCTTTCTGCTGGTTCTTGGAGAACCACATCCAATGCTGAAATTCTTTTGATTTGGGGTCAATTCCTTTAAGAATGTAATATGGAGTATCATTTTCTCGATTGGGAGGAGGAGGAGCAACGGCTTTTCTTTTCTTTTGAGCAGCTTTCTTTCTCTTTGAATTTTCAGACAAATCAGAATCATCTTCATCATCAGAGTGAGATGATGGAGGATTGTCATATGGATCATAGGCTTCAGAAACAGCCTTTTCCTTCAAAGCAGCTTTCTCTTTTTCTTCTTCTATGGCATCCTGAGCCAGAAGGAAATCTAAATCAAGACCTGGGGAATCATCCCAAACAGTTGACTTTTCAACTTGCAAATCTTTTTCTTTTTCCTCTAACAAAGATTGAACTCTTTGATTCCAAGCATCTCTTGCTTTCTTTTCTTGAATTTCAGACACATCTTCTATGTCATCTAAAAAAGAATCCAATTCTGGATCTACTTGAATATCAGGAATATCTTGAGCAGCTTCTGAAACAATGACTATAATCTGAGCAGCTAAATCTTCTTTAATATAATCTGTAGAATTATGAACACAGATATGCTAAATAAGCAAAAATCATTCCTTCTAGGTATTCACAAGCTATCAAATTAATTGACTCGTCAATAAAGCGGATGAGTGAATTACCTTCATACTTGACCAACTCCCAAGATTCATCTAGGTAGGATGTAATAATCCCTTCTAGGAAATGGGCAACAACGGGAGTGGTGAGATCTTCTAAGCAAACTTTCACAGCAAATTCAGATAGCATAATAGCATCAGATATATCTTTGTCAGACAACACTGAACCTGATTGATCTTGAGCTTGTACTGCATCAGACTTTTCTTGAACTGCTGGAAGGGAGGCTGGAGGCTCTGAGGCATCTTCACAGAACATCTCCCCCTGCCTGATTTCAGTGGAAACTGAAACCAGGCCCCTTGAAGAAGAGGGCTCAGCAGACTTAGAAAGAGATTGGATGGAAGCAGTCAAGGAGGCAATGGAGGAGGCAAGTGGAGCAATTGCCTCTTCAATCATGATTTTGATTGAAGGGGTAATCAACTCCAGAATGCCAGAAATGAATGCTGGGGTGATCTCAAAAGATGATGGAAGTGTAGTGGATGGAGATGCAGCAGAGATGGTTGTATTGTTAACTGGAGATCGAATGGGAGATGGAGCTGGAGAGTTAACAGGAGTGTTAACTGGAGAATGAATAGGGGACTGAGGAGGTGTTGGAATCCTCTCAGATCCTAACAGATCAAAACTAGGAGCAGATATCCTAGCCAGATGAGAAGGAAGAGGAGATGCTGGAGGGGAAGGAAGAACAACCGTGGTTGTTTCTCTAACAGGAGAAGGAGAAAGTCGTACTTCAGCTGAAGTTGATGGAACTTCAACTGAAGCAGACTGCAAAGCAGAAGAAGATGAGGGAAGGGAAAGAGCTGAGCCAGCTTCTTGAGGGTGAGGAGCGACCGAATCAGTCCTGGTGCTCTCTGTTGTCGCTGGAGCAACCCCTGTGAGAGCGGGTTTCACAAAAATTCTCTTCCACTTGGAGAACAGATTTGGGTCCATCTTCTTGCTCGCATTTATGGTTATTGCAACGGAGACCAGCAGCTGAGGATACTTTTCCTTCAGGAAAATTCCAATAACCCTTCCGAGGGTAACTTCCTTCTTACTATTCTTTTTCCTTATCAAATCAAACATTACTCCTGCCCAATCAATCTTTTTCCGATTAACAATTGCACACATCAGTGCAAATTGTTGCCTTGTGATATTGTCATGAGCAGAGTGCTTTCCAAGGAGCACTTTTCCGACTAACTCAGCGAGAAATTTAATCTTAAAGGGAAAATTGACCTTGAGCAGCTTCGTGGGAATGCCCTCCGCATGTCCCAGCTCAGTCAGCATCCTTCCAAACTCTTGAGCATCTTGCTCATACTCATCTTCACCATTAACTAATCCAAAAATATCAGTCAGAACGGCCGGAGTTAAAATTACCTCTTCTCCGCCGATGGTGCCAGTCATCGAATCGTCAGAGGATGACGAAGTGAAAGCCCATTCCTTGATCTCGGGAATATTTAACTTTATCCTTGTCGACATTAATCTTTCTAGACCTTGGTCCCGGCATAACTGAAGAATTTCTACAACTCCTGCTTCACAGCTACTGAAGGCATCAAAATCGACGTTGAAGCCTGCATCGAACTTCACGACAGCTAGTACTGCTGGAGAAACCGCCATGGAATTGCTGGAGAATGTGTGAGAAAGACGGAGAAGACGAAGGAGACGAAGCGACAGAAAATCGCAAGCGGGAAGACAGAATGCGAAAAGTCACGCTCCGTCGATGATAAAACAAAAGATCTTTTAACCTAGGTCGACTATCGGCTTTATATTGGACCGGAGATAGTCGATCTATTAAAAAGATACTAGACCCGATGGTCGAACGGTCGTTCGACGATCGGTCCAGAAGCAGAGTAGTCGGACAATCGTTCGACTATTTCTGGCTTCTCAAACAACAAGCTGTCGTCATCCAGAGATCGACGATGAGCTCGACTTGTTCGACTATGGTCGAACGCCGGTCGACGATCTTCAATCAGACAAACTTTCATCAACCATAGGTCGACGATGGGCTTGACCCGATCGACTATCTTCGAACGTCGTTCGACTATCTTCAAACAAGTTTCAACATTGGCAGATATAGTCACACTTAGTCTCGTCCATTGATCATGCCTAGTTGAACTAAAAAGAACAGATGCTTCTGTTCATCTAAGGGCTTGGTGAATATATCACCTCTCTGAAACTCAGTGGATATGAACTCAAGACAAATCTTGTTCTTTTCCACACAATCTCTCAGGAAATGGTGCCGAATCTCAATGTGCTTTGTTCTAGAGTGGTGCACTGGATTTTGTGCAATTGAGATAGCACTGGTACTATCACACATGATTTTGGTATTCTTGTGTGAGTAACCATAATCCACAAGCTGGTTTTGAATCCACAGGATCTGTGAACAACAACTGGCAGCTGCTATATATTCAGCCTCTGCAGTTGAAGTTGAGACAGAAGCCTACTTCTTATAGAACCAAGAGACCAATCTCTCTCCCAGGAACTGGCAAGTTCCTGAGGTGCTCTTCCTGTCAACTCTGCAACCAGCATAATCAGAATCAGAATATCCAATTAATTCAAATTCTGACTCAGCTGGGTACCAAAGTCCTAGATTTGGGCATCCCTTCAGGTATCTCAGGATTCTCTTTAGAAGAATCAGATGAGATTCCTTGGGGTTGACCTGGAATCTAGCACAAAGGCATGTAGCAAACATTATATCTGGCCTACTTGCAGTTAGATACAATAGGGAACTAATAATGGCCCTATAATTCTTTTGATCAACTGGCTTGCCGTGATCATCAGAATCAATAACTACATTAGTAGCCATGGGTGTAGGCATTGCTGAAGCATCAGCCATCCCAAATTTCTTTACCAATTCCTTGGCATATTTGGATTGGGAGATGAAGATACCATCAGCATCTTGCTTAACTTGGAGACCAAGAAAGTAAGACAGCACACCCATACTACTCATCTCAAACTTGGAATGCATCAAGTTGGAAAACTTTTTGCACAGTTTGGGATCAGTGGAGCCAAAAATAATATCATCTACATACACCTGAACTAACAGGATTGTGTCCTTGTGATGCTTGACGAAAAGGGTTCTATCAACTACTCCCCTAGTAAAGTTGTGCTCTAACAGAAAACTAGCTAAGGTCTCATACCAGGCTCTAGGAGCTTGCTTTAGTCCATAAAGAGCTTTCTGCAACTTAAACACATGTGAAGGCTGAGTTGAAGAAACAAACCCTGGTGGTTGTTCAACAAACACCTCTTCCTTAAGCTCACCATTTAGGAATGCACTTTTGACATCCATTTGGAACACCTTAAACTTCATGAAGGCTGCATAGGCCAAGAAGATCCTTATTGCTTCTAGCCTTGCAACAGGAGCAAAGGTTTGGTCATAGTCTATACCTTCCTCCTGTCTGTAGCCCTGAGCTACAAGCCTAGCTTTATTCCTTACTATAATTCCATTTGCATCCAACTTGTTTCTATACACCCACTTGGTGCCTATGATCAGTTGGCCTTTAGGTCTTGGAACCAAAGTCCAAACTTTACATCTCTCAAACTGATTGAGTTCCTCTTGCATTGCAATGATCCAGTGGGGATCTAGCTCTGCATCTTTAAAGGTGAGGGGCTCAACCTGTGAGAGGAAACAAGCGTGCATCACATCCTGTCTTAATTGATGTCTTGTTTGCACACCAGCTGATATGTCTCCAATCACTTGAGATGTCGGGTGATCTCTAAGTATGACAATATCAGCAGGTGGGATGTGATCTTCAGCAACAGTTGGGATTAATTCCTCAGGAGGAATTTGATCTACTGTTGGTGGTACAACAACAGCTTCAACAAAGTCTTCATCACTGTCTGATTCAGTGATCTGAAGAGTTGATAGTTGAAGAATTTCTTGAGGGGCATCAGGTACCTGCAATGAACTGGAGGAAGGAGAATTTTCCTTCTCCTTGTAAAACATCTGAGACTCATCAAAAGACACATGCACAGATTCTTCAATTTTACAGGAAGATTTGTTATAAACCCTATAAGCTTTGCTTACTTGGGAATATCCAAGCATGATTCCCATTGAAAGCTTTTGCTTCAAATTTTCTAATATATTCTTTATTATTATTATGAATATAAACAATACAACCAAATACTCTAAAATAATTAATTTTAGGTTTCTTTCCCTTAAGCAACTCATAAGGAGTTTTACACTTAAGCTTGTGTATCAAACTTCTATTCAAGACATAATTGGCTGTATTAACAGCTTCTGCCCAATAGGAGAGAGGCATGTTAGCATCTGCCAACAATGTAATAGCAGCTTCAATGAGTGTTCTATTCTTCCTTTCAACTACCCCATTTTGTTGGGGAGTTCTAGGAGCTGAGAAACTATGTTTGATACCTTCTCTCTCACAGAATTCTTGCATGAGAAGAGAGTCAAACTCAGTACCATGATCACTTCTGATCAAGGCCACATGAGTAGAGTACTCAGTCTGCACACATAGTAGAAAGTCTGTAAGGGCTTTGAAGTTATCAGACTTAGTTCTCAAAAAGAAAACCCAACTGAACCTAGAGAAGTCATCTACAATTACTAAGGTGTAATACTTCCCTCCTAAACTCTGTATATTTATTGGGCCAAAAAGGTCCAAATGTAATAGATACAGGATTCTAGGAGAATCACTTTTATTTACAGATTTAAAAGAATTTTTGGTTTGCTTGCCTAGCTGACAAGCCTTGCATAGGCTCTCCTTCTTGTAGGGGCAAGAAGGTAAACCTCTAACAAGGTTGTGTTTAGATAACCTAGATATATTTTTAAGGTTAACATGACTAAGCCTCTTATGCCACAAAGAATTATTATTAAGTGTTATTTCATTAAACAGGCAGATTTCAGAATGAGTTGAATTGAAATCTACTAAATAAATATTACCTATTCTAATGCCTACTAAAACAATATTATTATTTAAAGTAATATTGCAAGAGGAGTTAGAAAATGAAACCTGGTAGCCAGCATCACATAGCTGGCTGACTGAGATCAAATTGTGCTTCAGTCCTGTCACATATGCAACTCTCTTGAAAGTGACATCTCCAATTGTGATCCTGCCATAGCCTTCTGTCTGACCACAGCTGGAATCTCCAAAGATAACCTTTGGGCCGAGCTTAGCTTTGAATTTTGACAGATGATTTTTATTTCCTGTCATATGCTTTGAGCATCCACTATCCAAATACCACTTATTTTGAGTGATTGGATAGGCCTTCACCTGCAAAACATTTATTTAGACAGTATGGACCCAGGTAATCTTGGGTCCCTTGTTTTTCACATAAGAAAAACTGGAAATATATGAAAATGCAGGCTGAGGGTGATAACCTAGTGGGTGAGATCTCCTAGGTGGGATTCTCCATGCAGATGATGGGTCAACAAACCTAGGGTTTCTATTTTCATTTAGGTTTCTATGGTACTGATTATGATTTTGAAAATCATATTGAAAACGTCGATCGACGTTCGACGATGGGTGCTCAGATCGTCGAGCTTCGTTCGACCATTGAGCTTCCGATCGTCGAGCGGCGTTCCACGCTCTTTGCATTTCTTAAAAAAAAATTCTTTCTCTTTTCTCTCTTAGCTTTATTTAAGGTTTTATTAACTAGATTTACTTGCTCAGTGTTCTTCATTCCACTAGCTGAAATGAAGTTCACTGGAGTTGAAAGATTGTTTTTAAGAAGAACTGGGGGTTCACTGGGAGAAGCTCCTAAGCCTAGTTTGTTATTAGCTGACCTAGTGTTAGTCATGCTGGTAATTTCTAACAACTTAAGGCTTCTACCATTAAGTGATTCTTCTAACCTCTTAGACTTAGCTAACTCCATTTTAAGAAATTTAATTTCTTCACTACAAGTAGTGAGATCTTCCTTTAACCTAATATTTTCTGTAGCAATTACTTCTGAGTCAGCTAACTTATTTCTAAGTTCTTTTATCTCCTTTTCTGAGCTAATCAAATCTAAGCATAAAGATTTAAAATCTAATTTAAATTCTTCTGAAGTGAAGTCATAAGAAGAGAGTACCTCATCTTCTGTTGGCATCTCTTCATCTAAATCTGAACTCTCTGCAGCTGAGTGGTTGCTGCAGGCATCTATTGCCATGAGGCAAACTTCTTTTGCCTTCTTCTCTTCCTCATCCTCACTGGAGCTTGAGGAGGAGGATTTTTCATCAGAATCACTCCAGGTTTCAGTAATGAAACCTCTCTCCTTTTTCTTGTTCTTGTAGGAGGATGGCTTGGATTGCTTCCTGTGTTGTTCTTTTTCTTTCCTCTTGTCTTTGTTTTTCTCCTCTGGACACTCTGGCAAGATATGTCCAGGCTTCCTGCAACCATAACAAATAATTTCTTTAGCAGGAGAACGATCATACCTTGGTTTGTCTTCATAGCGTGAAGACTTCTTTCTGAACTCCTTTCTCCCCATCTTGAGAAACCTCTTGGTAAACAATGCCATTAGTTCCTCATTTGATTGGCTGCCTTCAGAAGCATCAGCAGCCTTAAGAGCTAGAGATTGCTCTTTTCTTATTGGAGTGGGGGTCTTTGCTTCAGCTTCTGCTTCCCTTGTCTTCAGCACTTGCTCAAAAGACTTGAGCTTGTCGAGAAGGGCCTCTGTTGAAATTTCATTTGTACTTCTGGCTTCCTTGATGGGCCAGATCCTTAGATCCCATGTGCTAGGGAAGCACATAAGAATCTTATCATTGACCTCTGTCAATGATATGTCCTTGTCCAGGGTCCTCAGCTCATTGATGATTGAGCTGAGCCTGGTGTACATGGCTTCAACTGATTCAGCATCAGTTTTCTTGAAGTTCTCATACTGTGAGATCAGGTTGGACCTTCTGTCCTTCCTTTCATCAGCTGAACCAGCTACAATCTGGTTCAGTGTATCCCACATGGCTTTTGCTGAGGAGCAGTCAGCAACCTTCTGGAATACCTCATCAGACATTGTCTGAGCCAGAATGTTCATCGCCTTGGCATCTGCTATCTTTGCCTTCTTGTACTCATCGTTATAATCTGGAGGAGGCACTGCACTCATATCAGATGATGAGGCAGTGGCAGCAGCAGGTGCTCTTGGGGGTCCTGACAAAATAGAAGCAAAGATGCTTTCATCAATAGAATTCATATATAATTTTATCCTTGCCTTCCAGATGCCAAACTTAGCTAAGTTGCATGCTGGAGGTCTGGTGCTAGAATAATCCTTGGACTGGGCCATGATAGTGAATATCTATAAGCTTTGGTATCTATCAGGATCTTGTGACTTAGGTGTTAGCCTATTCAGTCAGTCAACCTCCCTCTGATACCAATTGAAAGTGAAGGGATAGATACTACTCTAGAGGGGGGGTGAATAGAGTTATCAAATTTTGCACTAGACAAAACTTAATGGTCTACCCAACTCCCTTGGAGTGAAGTGCGGAATGAAAAGATTATAGATATAGAATTAACCCTATAGCCTAACACGAGAGATGTGCACAAACTCAAGCTAACTGTAATTACAGTTAAGGCTTGGACAACCTAATCAGCAACTAGCAATCCTAGTTATATCTATTCACAGCCACAATGCAGGAATTAAACAAGGAAATCCAGACGACACAAGGAAATTTATAGTGGTTCCCCAAACAACTTGGGTACGTCCACTCTTCTACCCACACGGTAGGAATCCACTCAGGTTTTTGATCAGGTGCCCTGCCACCAACAGGATCTGCTTCAGGTAGATCCAGAAACCCTTTAGACTTTTAATCAGGTGTCTAAAAACCAAGCACAGGTTTTTGATCAGGTGCCCTGCCACCAAGGGATACTTTTGAAGGGAGTAATAACCCTGTACAGGAGGGGGAAGAAGGTTAAGATGTCTTCTCTATTTTACAAAGATTAGAGAAGCACAAAGACTTGCACTGAGCTAGAGAGCTCTTAAAGAATCAAGGCTCCCCCTGGCTCAAAGATGTCCAGGTGAAGTCTTGCTTCAGTGCAGAAAACTCTTCAGAAAGATCTGAAGGAAAAACTACAAGAAGATAATAAATAATAAAATTAGCAATCTTCAATCAGCTGTCTTCTTCTTCTTCTTCAAAAGAACTCTGAGTTTGAACTTCCTGGAAGCAGGAGAACTCAGGTTGAAGAAGAGTAGAAGAGCTTAACACTTCTCAGTTGGATGGAAAATGCTGAGAGCAGAAAACTTGATCTTGATGAAGGCTTGAGTGCTTAAATGAATAACTGGGTAACTAGTTAGCTAGCTTGAATCCTTCTTCAAAGGATCCTTTTTATAGCAGCAACAAGCAACGGCTCTCTTCAATTTGAATTACTAGTCTTCTTCTGAAACTTGAGACCTGGGCTGTAAATATCAAGAAGACAAAACAATCTCTGCAGCAGAAACATTCTATAAAAGGAATAAACCTTTTTCTAGGAAGCTGCAGGAAGCAATCTGATAATAAAGTACTAAATAAAGTCATATTAGAAACAAACTCTTTATAGCAAAAAGAAGACTTTTCAGTCTAACGGCTATAAAGGGCTGACAGCAGATAAAGTAAAATATAATGTTAGCTAATAAGACAAATAACTTTATTTAAAAAGATTTGACTCAGGCAAAAGGGATGGAGCAAATATTGCCTGGAAATTTTATCATAAAACAACTAAAACAACGTGCCAGAAAATGTATTAATTAATTAAATATAATAAATAAATACAAAATATAAAGGCAGACAGAAAGCATCGAACGACCCTCGGAGATCGTCGACCGACGCATGGAGATCGTCGAACTATCGGGCAGATAGTCGAACGATCCAGATAGTCGACCTATCGAAGAAGATAGTCGAACTACCCTGGCAGATAGTCGACCTATCAGAGCAGATAGTCGAACTATCAGATAGTCGATCTATCTAGACAGATAGTCGAACTATCCAGCACAAACAGATAGTCGACCTATCAAGCAGATAGTCAACCTACCTCAGAAAACAGATAGTCGATCTATCAACAGATAGTCGACCTATCAAAACAGACCAGATAGTTGATCTATCAACAGATAGTCGAACTATCAGATAGTTGAACTATCAGGACAGATAGTCGAACTATCAAAGACGACAGATAGTCGACCTATCAACAGATAGTCGACCTATCAAAGCGGAACAGATAGTCGACCTATCAACAGATAGTCGAACTATCAGATAGTCGATCTATCAGGACAGATAGTCGAACTACCAAGCCAAGCAGATAGTCGACCTACCAACAGATAGTCGAACTATCAACGCAGACAGAGCATCGACCAACTGATAGACGATCGTCGATCAGCCGATAGACGATAGTCGAGCGGCGTTTGACTATAGTCGAACGAAAAACCTACTTAACCAAATTCTTCATCTGGAAAAGTGAGGGCTCTACAGCTAGACCACAAACCAATGACCATAGATATTTCTTGGGTCAAGGGACTAAAAAGGCAAGACTAAACTCAAATCAAACTAGGGTACCAACAGTCCGCATCAGCGGAGGACTGACCCCGGAGGCTCAAGGCAGGATGCTGGAGTGCATCTAGAAGAATGTGGATGTCTTCGCCTTGAGCGCCACAGAGATGTCGGGGATCGACCCCAACGTGGCCTGCCATCGCCTCAACCTGGACCCGGAGGCTCTCCCCATCCAGCAGAAGAAGAGGTCCATCGAGGACAAGCTCGCCGAGCCCATCAGGGAGGAATTCGCCAAGCTCCTCAAGGCTGGTTTTATATCCGAAATCCAATACCCCGGCTGGGTCTCCAATGTTGTAATGGTTAAAAAAGGAGACGGCCAGTGGAGGATGTGCATTGACTTTTCTCTTCTTAATAAATCATGCCCGAAAGATTGTTATCCCTTGCCTCGGATCGACGCGCTGGTCTACTCAGCCGTCGGTTTCCCTGTAATGAGTTTTTTGGATGCTTTTTCAAGTTATCACCAAATTATAATGCACCCCCCCCCCCCCCCCGACGTCAAAGATGTCTCATTCATCACAGGGGATGGATGCTATTGTAATAAAATGATGCCCTTCGGGCTAAAAAATGCGGGGGAGACCTACCGAAAAATGATGGACAGGGTCTTCCGAGAGCAGAAGGGAAGAAATCTGGAGGTGTACGTGGACGACCTCATGATCAAAAGCTTGGACGTCGATTCCCACCTCCGGGATTTGGAAGAGGCTTTCTCCACCCTCCGCAAATACAAGATGAGATTGAACCCCCTGAAGTGTATCTTCGGGGCGAGCAGGGGAAAGTTCCATGGCCATCTCCTCACCCCTGCCGGTGTAGAACCTAATCCAGATAAGGTAAGGGCGATCGTGGAACTAAGGTCACCGTAAAATGCTAAGGAGGTACAACGGTTGACAGGGAAGTTGGCGGGGTTGAGTAGGTTCCTCTCCCGAGCCGGGGAGAGGTGCTCCTCGTTCTTCAAAACCTTGAGAGGGGGTCGGAAGTTTGAATGGACCTTGGAGTGCGAGGAGGCATTCCAGGCCTTAAAGAAACAGCTATCCTGGGCCCCCCTGCTCCAAGGGCATAAAGGGGGGAGGATCTATTTTTGTATCTGGGGGTCGGGGCAGAGGCCCTGAGCTCGGTTTTGGTCCGGGAAGAGGGGAAGAAGCAAATCCCCGTTTATTATGTGAGCCGGGTACTGAGGAAGGCTGAGCTTCGGTATCCCATCTTGGAGAAGCTGGCCTTCGCCCTAATCATCTCGGCTCGGAGACTCCGACCTTATTTCCAGGCACACTCGATCTGAGTGGTGACTGACCACCCCCTCCGCAACATCTTCGAGGGGGTAGAGAATTCAGGCAGGTTGGCCAAATGGTCGGTGGAACTGAGCGAGTTCGATATCTCCTTCGTTCCCCGCCTCTCGATCAAGGCCCATGCTATGGCTGATTTCCTAGCAGATTACGTGGTCGAGGTGGCGAAGGAACAACTCACTCGCCCGGTCCCTTGGAAAGTCATGGTGGACGGTGCCTTAGTGAAACATTCTTTGGGGATCGGAGTCATCTTGGAAAGCCCCCAGGGGACAAGAATCGAGCAAACCGTGATAATATATTTCCCTATCACTAATAATCAGTCCGAATACGAAGCTGTAATCTCAGGTCTGCGCCTGGCAAGGGAGTTGGAGGTGCATGACGTGGAGGTCCTCACTGACTCCATGGTAGTGGCTTCCCAGATCAATGGGGAGTTTGAGGCCAGGGAGCCCACCCTGCAGTTCTATCTGACAAAAGTGAAAGGAATTATCGGGACCTTCCAGACCTTCTCCATCAAACACGTGCCTCGAGAGGAAAATGAGCAGGTAGACTAGCTGGCAAAGCACGGCCCCCGAGTGGGGGGCACCATCTCAGATATCTTCCAACCTTCCATCAAAGAGGGGGAACTAATGGAAGTGGAGCAGCGCCCCTCATAGATGGACCCCTTCGTCACCTTTCTGTCCAAAGGAGAGTACCCGGAAGGGATGGATCCGAAGAGGGCTCAAACACAAGACAGCATACTACCTCCTGCGCGAGGTGCAGCTGTACCGCAAGACCCTCTCGGGGATGCTGGCTCGTTGCGTGGCCGAATAGGAGGTGCATAGAATTTTGGAGGAGGTCCATTCCGGCGAATGTGAAAGTCATTCGGGGAGTCGGGCCCTAGAAGGGAGAATCATCAGGCAGGGGTACTTCTGGCCCACCCCCGGTCAGGATACAGCCGAGTTCACAAAAAAATGTCATAAGTGCCAGCTCTATGCCCCGCTCTAGCTACAGCCGGCTCAGAGACTAAGAAGCATCATGGCACCATGGCCCTTCGCCATATGGGGGTTGGACCTCGTAGGGCCTTTTCCTCAGGCCAGCGGGCAGAGAAGGTTTCTGTTGGTCATGATCAATTATTTTTCTAAGTGGCTGGAGGTGAAGGCCCTAGCCAAGATAACCTCCCAGGTGATCAGGAATTTTATTTGGGGGGAGATCATCTGCAGGCACGGGCTACCACAGGCTATCGCCACGGATAACGGACCTCAGTTCGCCAGCACGGAGTTCATTCGCTTCTGCGAACAGCTGGGGATTGACCTTCGGTTCGCCTCGGTCCACCATCCAAGGAGCAACGGGCAGGTGGAGGCGGCCAATAAAATAATAGTGAACCTCTTAAAAAAGAAAGTGGAAAACCTGAGGGGGAGTTGGGTGGAAGAACTCCCTTCAGTCCTTTGGCCCCTGAGGACCACTCCCAATACGGCCATGGGAGAGACGCCTTTTAAACTCTCTCACGGCTGCGAAGCCATTCTGCCCGTCGAGTTCGAGGTCCAGACACCCCGGGTCGCCGAGGCGGAGGCTGGAAGGGAAGAGTGGAGATCAGAAAATTAGGAGGAGCTTCGACTCTCCCTCGATATGGTGGAGGAGCTGCGTGACTTGTCCATCGTTAGGCAGGAGGAGACCAAGTGAAGGATGGCCAAGTACTTCGACAAGCACGTCCGTGTCAAGCAGTTCACGGAGGGGGATCTTGTCCTGAAGAAAGTGGACGCGGCAGGGAGATCGGCCGCTGTGGGAAAACTCCATCCCAATTGGGAGGGACCCTACATTGTATAGGAGGCCTTGAAATCAGGGGGGTATCGCCTCCAGGATATGAAAGGGGACACCCTCAGCAACACTTGGAGTGGCGATGATCTGAAACGTTTTTATCCTTGAAAATATTGTAGGATCTCTTGTTTCATGAATAAGAACGAATCTCATTATCGTGTCTTGTGCTTTTGCAAAACTGTGATGACAGGAGGGCTCGCAAATATTTCTAAGTCTTCTCACTCTGGGGTTAGGTATCGTCACTCTCCTGCCAGGCTTCTACCCAGTTGGCACGGCTGAGTTCCGATGGACATCGCTATGACCCTGGGGCTGAGCCCAGAGGATGTTCAACACCCGCCCTCAGGCTCTCACCTAGCTGATTGGCCCGGTGATATCACCCGAGAAAGGCAAATGTTTCTAAGTCTTCTCGCTCTGGGGTTAGGTCTTGTCACTCCCCTGCCAGTCTTCCACCCAGTTGGCACGGCTGAGTTTCGATGGACATCGCTATGACCCTGGGGCTGAGCCCGGAGGATGTTCAACACCCTCCATCAGGCTCTCACCTAGCTGATTGGCCCGGTGGTAGCACTCGGGAAAGGCAAATGTTTCTAAGTATTCTCGCTCTGGGGTTAGGTCTCGTCACTCCCCTGTCAGGATTCCACCCAGTTGGCACGACTGAGTTTCGATGGACATCACTATGACCCTGGGGCTGAGCCCGGAGGATGTTCAACACCCGCCCTCAGGCTCTCACCTAGATGATTGGCCCGGTGGTAGCACCCGGGAAAGGCAAATGTTTCTAAGTCTTCTCGCTCTGGGGTTAGGTCTCGTCACTCCCCTGCCAGGCTTCCACCCAGTTGGCACGGCTGAGTTTCGATGGACATCGCTATGACCCTGGGGCCGAGCCCGGGAGTTGGCCTGAGAAAGCACCCAGGGGAGAGCTCGCCAGCCAAGACGGCGAGCTCGGGATACCCTGCCCACTTCGGCTCGTTACTGAGAAAATTCCTGGTCCCGCTTCAGACCCAAAGGGGGGGGGAACGGTTCTCCCAAGCATTCTATAGACGAGGTCGGACTTGGCAGGACCGTCTAAGGAAATATCACGCGTGTGGGTGCAGCGTCGCAAGTAAGCGTAAAAAGGAGACGGAAAAACTATGCAAAAATTGTTTCTTTTTTAGTACAGTTACAAGGTGAGGCTTGCATAGGCAAGATGCAAAAAAAGAGGTAAAGTAAAACGGAGGAGCCCGGTCAGCTCACATCTTCCTCCCCTGAGAGACGATCCTCCTCGCCATTGAGCTGAGCGTCCTTTTCTCTCACCCCCGCGAAGAGCGAGTCGAAGCTGTCTTCCTTCTCGCTGAACGAACTGGGTGGGAACAAGGTCGGTAGAAGATTCCGGATGGCGACTTCTTCGCAGCCTTGTGCCAGAATCCCTGTGTTGGGGCTGCGGTCCGGAATCGCCCCCGCGCTGCGGTGCTATGCGGTAATGGCTTAACTGGCTGCCCCGTGGATCCGCCCGAGGACCTTTGATATAAAGATTAGTATGCGCCTTTGACCTTCAGGCCGGTCTTTTGGTGCAGTTGGTAGCGCTAAGTCCTCTCAATTGGTATCAGAGGGGGTCGCGGGTTCGAAACCCCGGGGTCGTTTCCGGGGGGGGGATTGTTGGGGCTGCGGTCCGGAATCGCCCCCGCGCTGCGGTGCTATGCGGTAATGGCTTAACTGGCTGCCCCGTGGATCCGCCCGAGGACCTTTGATATAAAGATTAGTATGCGCCTTTGACCTTCAGGCCGGTCTTTTGGTGCAGTTGGTAGCGCTAAGTCCTCTCACCCTGTCCCCCTCATGGCCTTTAGGAGGTACTCGGCAGACTCGATGGAGTTGACTCGCAGCCGCTCCGAGACATCAGCCTCGCCAAAGACCCGAGGCCTCCTGAAGGGGAAGGATATCTCGCTGACGTCCGGTGGAAGAAGAGCTTCGGCCTGGCGGAGGACTTTGCTGTGGAGCCCTTTGTTTTTCTCCTTCAATACCTCAACCTCCGCCCTCAGCTGGGCAGCAACAGCCTCTTGTTCGCAAGAGCGCGTCTCCTGCTCTATAAGCCAAGCTTCCCGCTCGGCGAGCTGAGCTTACAGCTGAGCCACCTCGCCTCGCAGCGCATTGGCAGCTTCGGCATCCTGCGAAACCATAGTTCAGATCAAGCGAAAGAAGAATCTCTTCTAAGTAAGATGAGCATAGGTATCCAGTGATTACCAAGTCACCGGCAGCTTTGGCGAGTAGAGCGTCGGCAATGTCGAACCGTCTTTCTGCACGCCAGCTGCGCTCTCCTTCGCCAGGTCGCGCTCCTACTCGGCGGTCAGCAGGGCGTTGCTGAGCTGGAAGCCGCGGCGGACCATCATGTGATGAAGCTCGAAGGCCCGCAGGTGGGCTTACAACCCCTCATAACCGAGCTGGCTGGGGGTTAGCTTCTTGTACGACTCGGCGCTGTCGTGGCCGTAGAGGCCGAAGCCGAAGGAAAAGGCATGGCCAGTAGGAGGCCGGCGAGCTCCCATAAGGGGGCGCGAGTAGAGATGGAGACTCGGTGGGCCCCCTCATCCCACTTCAGAATAGGCTTGTCGGCCATGTCCTTGCTTCTTCCTCCCTTACCGAAGTGGGGGTGATCCTAGCAAGGCCGGGCTTGCGAAGGGCGACCTCCTCGACGGAATCTAAGGGGGAAGGCCTTTTTTTCTTCTTCTTCTCCCCGCGGGGGGAGGACACTTCTTTCAGCGGGCTCATCGGAGGCTTGTCGGAAAAAGCCTCCAGCGAGCTCATAAATTGGACGGGCGATGAAGGGTGTTGCAGCCGCGCCCGCGATACCACCTAAGCCTTTTTCCTCGGGGGAGGAAGATCAGGGCGTGAGCTTGACCCCCCGAGCTCCAGGCGCTTCCCGTCGGGGGTTGACCTCGCGCTTGTTCATCTCGGCAGGCCGTTGTCGCTGCCCAGGCTAGCTCCAGGGGATCTGAAAATATCCCCGGGTCGGCAAATGGCGGGTGCTCCGGTAGAAGCCGCTCCCCTGCAGAAAAAAGGCTTGATCAGAAATGCTTTTTACTTTGACAAAGTTCGCAATGAGACAAGGCGAGGTATACCTTCACCAGGGAGAACGGGTTGGAGCGAGTCGAGGCCGCGACGGAGGTAGGCGACCTCGAAGTCTTGGTGGAGGAAAAATTTATGGAGGTCGGCGTCGCTGCCGGACAGGGAAGGAGGACGGTATATGTCCTCGCTTTTCTGCAGGGGAAGGAAGGGGATGATGCCGAGCTCGCCTTTGATAAAGACGAGTCAGGTAATCCAGTTGTGGTTCTTGTTCGCGAGCTCGCGAACCTTGATGAGGGATTCGCCGAAGTAGGCGACCCCATCAGGGGTGGCCTTGTAGGAGAATAACTTACGGAAAACCATAAGGTTGAACTCGATCCGCTCTCGGCGGAGGAAACACGCGAACGCACCGCGCCGTAGTATTTTAGGATTTGGCGGATCTCTGGCCAGAGGGGGAGGCGCAGCCCCACCTCAAAGTGCGAGATGGGGAAGGCGAGCTCACCCTCCGGGAAGGAGTTAGTGGCCTCGTGCTCGGCGGGCCTGCGAGCCTAGAAGACGGGAGGGACGAATTTAGCCGTGAATTCGGCGAGCTCCTCCTCGGTGATATGCCCCTCGAAGAAGTAGTGGTTGATGAAGTGCTGGGTGCACTTGGACCGGCCATCCGTGTCAGGGTTAGTCTTAACCATTCTCGCAAACGGAAGGAAGACGCGAGCTCGGGATGACAGAAAGGAGGAAAGGATTCAGAAGCAATAAAAGCGTACCCAGGGGGTAGGTAAAGAGCCTATTTATAGAAAAAGAAAGAAAGACAGAGAAGGGCGAGGGAGAGGGCGAGCCGGCCGATCAGCCCGGTCCCTTCACGCCACCTCGCCACCTCCTGCTCGTCGAATCCCGCGAGTTAGCCCGGCCCCAGAAGGGGAATCTGAAAAGTCACTTACCAGGATATTGAAAATGCATCTACATATATGCGAGGTCGCATAAAATTAGTTTAAATTATTACAGAAAGATAAATCGTTCCAAATAAAAATTAAGACGCGAGGATCTTGCGAGGGCGAGGGCGAGTACTGGTCGGCTGACAGAAGAGCCGTTCTATTCTCCCCGAATCTCGCCGGCCCGCCATCGCAGGTTGCCGCGCGTGAAGCTCGCGAAGCCGCCCCATGTTCCTTTTCACCACTCGCAAGTTCTCATCAATCTCATCCATCAGCACTAAGGAAGACGCCTCCTCGAACGCCAAGCTGACCCCCGCCCCGTCCGCAAGCCGCGAGCACTCCCATTGTAGCCTGCTGTTGTCCTTCTGCGGGTCTTGGAGCTCGCGCACCAGTTTCTTGAGAACCTTCCGCTCCCATTTTGCACACTCAGGGCTGCCCAGTTCTGGGTCCAGGAAGGCGTCCAGGGCGCTTGGAGAAGGGAAAGGCGAGTAAGGAGGTCGATCCACGGACTCGCCATCCTCAGTCCGGCCGAGAGGGTCTGCATGAAGAATTGAAAGATAGTTAGAAGAGTAGGCACCCCCAAAACAGAAGAGTATAGAGTCGAAGACCTACCGCGCGAGCCTGACTCCTCCGGGTTGTCGTGAGGAGAGAAGTGGCGCAGGTCCTTGCCACGTCCGTGCAGAAAATTCCTGATGAATGGGTTGATAGCCGGGGACGGAGATATGCCCGGCGCCTTCCCCCATGACTATGGAATCCGGGGATGGTTGCCGAGATGGGAGGCGACTCGGCGACGCTAACTTCTACGAGTCCAGTTCCTTGGCCTCGGAACCCCTTTTCTTCGAGCTGTCAAGAGTACTCTTAGCCCGCGGAGTGGATGCCTCGCCACCATCCACCCGGTCGGAGGAGAGCGTCAGAAATTTTTTATCAGGGGAACCGGAAGCCGACTGATTGGAGGAGCCAGCCCCGTCCCCTAGGGCCACCGTAAGATCGGCTAGAATAGGTTTGGCCCCCGGAGGAAAGGGTTTCGCCCGCTTGGCCGAGCCGAAATCAGCAAATCGGCGAGCAGGAACCTCTAGGCTGGTCAAGCCCGCAGCTTGAGCTGCAATCTCCTTGCGGGAGCGTGCAAGTCGCTCTAGGACTTCCTTGGAAAGCGGCATCTTAACAGAACTCAAGGAATGGCAAAGGTCAGTCAGGAGCGCAGGGGTACATATATATAGCTATCCGTGGGACCTACCAGAATATTCTTTTTCAATGAATGCCCCCCACTCGCCGAATCCTGCGGGGTTGGATGTATCTTTCCGAGCTTTCCCCAACCTCGCAAAGAGCGGGGATTGTGTACAACCCCGTATCCAGCGAGTGGGTCCGCAAAAGCCAGACCGGCCGGTCCAGACCGCCTCTTGGTCCGTACAGGTCCCTTTGCCGAGCCCGAGCTCGGCAATCGTCTTGCCGTGCTCGGCAATCGTCGTGCCGAGCTCGACGATCGTCGGGCCGAGCTCAGGATTCTTGTAGCTGAGCCCGGTCGCTGACTTGCCAGCGACAATTTCCGAGCCTGCACTCGCCAAAGTGGGGTACTCGCCCGACGAACTCGCATTCGCCGCCCTTACCGAGTAGAGGATCTAATGGCCATCCCGCCCCCAGTGGTCTGCCCCTAGCCTCTCAGAACAACGGAGCTTGGCTGTTGGCAGGCCAGCCCAAGGGGTTTTCAGTAATTTCAGCCCGGCAAAGGAAGGCTATCTGCGGGTCGTTTTCAGTTTTCTATAAATAGGACCCAAGGGGTACCTCAGAGCACACTTATTTGTCTCCCAGTCTTCTCGTGCTTTCTGAGGTACCTTAGCCCGACCTTTTGGCTAAGGAGGGGAAGCGCTCTGAGATCTTCCGGGATTTTGGTGGGACCTCCGCGCCGGGCCCTTGGTCTAGTCCTTTATTCTTCACTTTCTTGTCGTTTTCTTGCAGGAGCGGAGTAGGTGCGCGACCACCCCTTTCCCCAAGGGTCGAACTCCACAAAGACCGATTTTTGGATTTCAACAGATCAGATGCCCTATCACCAAAGAGTTCACTTTTGAAGGGAGAGATAACCCTGTACAGATGGAGGTAGAAGAAAAAGTTTATGAGAATCTTCTCTTTCTCAGACAAGTGAGAAGATTATGTGGATTGAGAAGAATGTCCAAGCTCCCCCTGAGATATTGTATGGATCCAGGAAGATGAAGCTTGGCCCTGGGTGTAGGTCTTCAAGGAGAAAAAGTTGTAAAGCCTTTTTGAATATGATAACAGTTGTTGATTTTGTGACTCTCTGTGAATCTTTTAAGACTGAAGAGAGAAGAAGACTGGAGAGAAATATTGTTTAGAAAAAAGTTCTTCTTCTCCTTCTATTTAGCAAGCATGAAATATCCACTAAGAGCAAAGGAAGATTCTTTTCTTTTTGATTACTGACTGATTCTTGTCTGTCTTCTTCTTTTTGTTATATGAGATATATGTTCTGTCAGTATGAAGAGAAACGGCTAGAATTTGAATTCCCAAGGCAAGGCATAAATTACTGTAAGAATTGAGGAGCCCAATCGGCTAGAATGGCTGGCAGTCATAAATACAATCCATAACTTTCTCTATACAATATTCTGTGAATACCATAATAAATGCTTCAAGAAATACGGCTATCAGCCTTGGGAGAATCAGCATTTATTATCAGAATATATCTTGCCTTAAAATAAATTTATCATAACCAAAATAAAACTTATGACTGATCTAAGAACACTGATAAAATAAGACAGTATAAAATCGTAAGGCTCGGTTCAGAGATCGTCGACCAGAGATAAGAGATCGTCGACCAGAGAACGGCTATCGTCGAGCTTCGATTACTGCAGAGAAACAAGAGATCGTCGACCTGAGCTCGTAGATCGTCGAGCTCAGTTCAGAGAAGGAGACTTTGAGATCGTCGATGGGAGATCGACGATCATCGATCTGAGTTCGACTATAGTCGAATTGATATAAATAGTTCATAACATTCTCTGAATCTGAGTCTGAGTCCACTGCAATGCTGGTCTGCCCAAAACTTATCTAAAGGGGATCTAACTAAGACTAAAGACAGAGACCCTGGCTATACAAGAGGGTCTAAACATCCTAAGAGTGAACCTAACACAAATCAAAACAAGGGTTCCAACAGATACCCAACTGAGGAGTTTGCCTATAGACTTTGGGATCCAAAGCAAAAGAAGATCATCAGGAGCAGGGATGCAATCTTTGTTGAAGATCATGTTGCTAGTGAGCAGGAGACTGAGAAGCCGCAGAGTCCACCTAGTGTGGAAGTTCTTGATGAAGATCTTGGTGCTGATGGTGCTACTGAGGAGCTCATTGTAGAAGAAGCAGTTCAGATGCCAGAGCAGGAGGAGATTTTGGATGAAGGGGGGTTTTACCCGTTGATATTCCCCCTGGGGTGGAGGTGCCCCTCAGGAGGTCTGAAAGACTGCAGAGTGGCAGCACCAGATATCCACTGCAGGATTATATTCTGTTGTCTGATGGTGGAGAGCCTGAGTCCCTGGTGGAGGCTCAAAAGGCTGATGACAGATAGCAGTGAGTTGAAGCTATGGAGGAGGAGTTGACTTCTCTCCAGATGAATAGGACCTATGACGTGGTCCGACTTCCTATGGGGAAAAGAGCATTGATGAACAAATGGGTCTTCAAATTGAAGACAGATGAAAATCTTTCCCGGCCCAAGTATAAGGCGAGGTTGGTGGTCAAGGGCTTCAGTCAGAAGCAAGGCGTGGATTTTGATAAGATATTTTCACCTATGTCGAAGATATCTTCTATCCGCCTGGTTCTAGGGGTGGCTGCCTCTATGAATCTGGAAGTTGAGCAGATGGACGTGAAAATGACTTTTCTGCATGGTGATTTGGAGGAGGAGCTATACATGGAACAACCGGAAGGGTTCGAGGTCAAGAGTAAGGAGAATTTGGTGTGCCGACTCAAGAAGAGTCTTTATGGGTTGAAACAGTCACCCAGACAGTTGTATAAGAAGTTTGACTCATTCATGACCATGAACAAATTCTTGAGTACCAGGGCTGACCACCGTGCCTATGTGAAGAGAACAGAGGGGTCCTTCACTATACTGCTACTCTATGTCGACGACATGCTAATTGTCGAGGATGACAAGGCCAGGATTGTAGAGCTGAAGATGGAGCTCAATAGGTTTTTTGAAATGAAGGACCTTGGACCGGCAAAGAAGATCCTGGGTATGAAGATTACTAGAGACAGGAGTGCAGGTCTGTTGTGGATGTCTCAGGCTGAGTATGTTCAAAAAGTGCTGAAGAGGTTCATGATGGAGAAGGCAAAGGTTGTTACCACTCCATTGGGCAAACACTTCAAGTTATCCAGCGGTTAGTGCCCTTCATTTGAGAAGGAGTCTTAGGAGATGAGCCAGGTACCCTATGGTTCTGTAGTAGGGAGTTTGATGTACGATATGGTATGTACGAGGCCATACATAGCTCATGCAGTAGGGTTGGACAGCAGATATTTGGTAAACCCAGAAAGGGTCCATTGGGACACTATGAAGTGAATTCTTCGATATCTCAGAGGTACTAAAAATTGGTTTCTGCAGTTTGGTGGTGAATCAGCTGAACTGATTGGGTACTCTAATTCTGATATGTCTGGAGACGTTAATTCCAGAAGATCCACTTCGGGGTATGTTGTTACTTTTGCGGGGGCTGCTGTGGCATGGAAGTTGCGGTTACAAAAGTGTGTGACACTGTCGACGACTGGTGCAGAATATATAGCTCTGACGAAAGCTTCTAAAGAGGTCTTGTGGATGAAGCAGTTCATGCTCGAGCTTGGAATCCAGCAAGACGTGTTCAGTGATAATCATAGTGCTATCTTTCTGGCCAAGAACCCCACCTACAACTATAAGACGAAGCACATTTATGTCAGGTATCATTGGATACAAGATGTTGTCGAGGAGAAGCTACTGAAAGTGGAAAAGATCCACACAGATGAAAATCCATCGGACATGATGACGAAGGTCATGCCAAGGGAAAAGCACGAGTTGTGTCAACGGCTGATCGGCATGGTATCTTCTTGAAGTTTTCAGGTGGTGGGACTTCTCTTCAGGGTATGGAGGTGGAGTCTGTATTAGGTTTTTGGGGATGGCACAACACTTGTGCACACAACAGAAATAAGAACAAGAAAAACTCAAACGAGTTTGGATCTAGCAATATTCATGAATAAAGAAGTAAAGAATGTTGTAATAAAATTACCTTTGAGGGATTGAGTCAAAACTCAACCTAGGTGCTCCAGAAAAATTCCAACCAGTCACTAGCGGCATGAGTCTTGAGCGCAGAATGTATATCCGCGCCTCTACAGGAAATCCACACGATCGGGAGAACCCGTAGCAACTTGTCGCACAAGTTCTAAGTCGGGAGAGGACACTCAGCGTCTCCACAGACTGCTAGGTCTGTTGAAGGAGAGTCAGCGAAGATACTCGCCGGGATCGGGATCGGGCTCGGTGACGGGATCGGCGAAACGCTTCTGTCGGGTTTTAGGGCTATCAGTCTTTCGCACAGTGATGGATCGTGTGCTTAGAAAGACGAAATAATTGTATACTGTTCAAGCCCTAAAGTTTCTTATTTATACCTAAAGGGAATAAACAAAATAGCCTATCGCTAATCGCAGACCCAGGACTTAGACAAAATAGACCTTTAGCAAGACAACAGTTTGTTTAGACGAATCGTCGAATATCTACAGGATATACGACGAATCGTTGAGTATCAATTTATACTCGACGAATCGTTGAGTATCATATAGCATATACGACAAACTCAAAGCTCTCAACGCTTTTTGTGCCAAAGGCCAGATTCATCGAACATCATTCGTCGAACTTCATTCGTCGAACGACATTCATTGAACGGCATTCGTCGAACATCATTCGTCGAACTGCATTCGTCGAACTGCATTCGTCGAACGGCATTCGTCGAACTGTATTCGTCGAACGGCCTTCGTCGAATGACGCATGACTTCTGCGCCAAAGGCTAGATTCATCAAATGACGTTGAGTGAATACGATACACTCAACTCCTAAGTGCCAGATTTGCCAAGTAAGCCCTTTACTCGACAAAGGCGTTGAGTGCACTCAACGCTTAAGACCCAGACTCATCAAGTAAACTCCTTTACTCGACGAATCGCTGAGTGGACTCAACACACTCAACGCTTAAGTGAGACAGTCGAAAAATCAACACCTGATACTCGACGAATCGGTGAGTCAACTCAACACACTCAATACCATCATTTGACGAGTTAACACTTAACTCGACGAAAGCGTTGACTGGTCTCAACGCACTCAATGCTTTTGCCTTAGAATATTTCAGTCCCTTTTGCTCATCATATGAGCTATACCATACAGATCCAAACTCACAATTTCTCAACAATCTTATGTGCGACCCTGATAGGCTCATACTGAGTTGGCAGTGAGGCTACAAGCTTGATCACTTCCAGATCACTATGGTAATACCAGCACTCTTCCACTTGATCTAGAAAGTATCAAACAAAAGCTTCACAAACAATGAGTGGTATCTAGCAATACATCATTGCTCCCCAAACAGTAATAGTTTATAAACTCATAAGCCATTGTGACCAATGTTACAATGTTTTCATGTCCCTTCGTCCCTTACATCCGGAGAGAACTAGAGGTATAGACCGTGTCACCCTCATAATTGCTCAATCCCAGTTTCCTGATATAGAATGGACTTTCAGAAATTGGTGAGCTCAATATCATTTATTGACTCAACCAAGCATAGCCATGCATTTCTCAGTCTCATTCCATCAAGGGGCCCATGGATGTAACTCCTGTCATATAGGAGGACAAATCCAATTTCTGCTCACACGCAAACACCCAAATGACTCGTAACGTACCCAATAACCACCTTTATCATCCAACTTTCTCAAGACTAGATTTTTGATGGCATCAAAGCACGCAATTCCTCACTCAATGAGTGCTGTGACTTCAAGTCAAAGGACCACAAACACCATTGTCACTTGAGTCATACTTGTGACACGTTTATATAACTATCCACAAATTATTCTCATGGTGGGTCTGTCCAGTACAACTTGTTCATAACAAGTACCCATGTGATGACTTGATATCACAATATCATGACCTGTGAGGATGGGTCATCAGTCAACGCACATGCTAGTTTTAAAGGTATCATCATCGCCCCCAGCTTCTAAGATGATACAACAACTAGGGACTCTTTAAGTATGAAGCTTCTGAGATCATAGGTTCTCACATCAAGTCACTATTTGACCTATGGAAGCAAACATTCTAAGGACATTTATTTTTCAGTTAACTATTCTATCAAAATATAAATAATAACATAATAAAAGAACTTGTCAAATATATAAAATGAAATGCATGCAGTACTTTTATTTATTAAATGAAAAATTTAACAGCCAACAAACATACAATCCATCTTAAACTAGAGTTGATCATTCAGGTATCGTATACCCATAGATCAAACATGACCATCATGTTTTCTCTGTGCGAGAGGCTTTGTCAGTAAATCTACAATGTTTTCTTCAGTCGGCACTCTGCATATGCTCACATCTGCTCAATCGACAATCTCTCGAATTAGATGGAACTGCCGGTGTAACGCCCCTGATTTTTTCGATGATTTTATTTGAATGGGTATCGTCATATTTATGACGTCATGACGTTACTTTCAACGTCGAGTTAAGGCATTTTCGCGTCCGTTCGGTCGAGTCGGTCAAATTCTTGAATTCTTGTTGTAATTAGAAAATTTTGCATTTGGAATTTAAGTTGAATAATTTTTGACTTGCTCGTCAAGTTTCGTCGCGATCCGAGCGATATTCGAGCTTCGGAGATTTTTCCGAAGTTTTGTAGAATTTATGTTCACCGTAAACTTTGAAAATTAATATCTCGGGAATGGCTCGTCGGATTTTGTTTTTGGCTATGCCGTTGGGTTCGTAGCGTCGGTGTTCACCTACGGTGCAAGTTTCGTTTAATTCGGCGCGCGTTTGGGCCTCCGTTTTGAACTCGTGCTTCCTTGTTCAAAATATATAAATATGATTATTTTAATATTAAAACACTATTCAAAAATGTCTTTTACTATTCATCTGTATAGTTTGATCAAAGATATATTTGCAAAAATCACTATTCACCATGAAAAAAAAACCACTGTTCCCACTGGACTTAGTTGTCGAGTGGGCTCTTCATAGTCCTCGAGTGATGTGGTGCCTTGTACTCGAGTAATCACTTTGTACTTGAGTTATCGTCAGCCTGTACCCGAGTATCCTTGTGCTTGTACTCGTATAATCCTGAGCGTGTTCTCGAGTACTGCAGCCCTTCCCGAGTAGTCCGCTATAGTTTTCGTTCAGGAGCCTTTTTGAGGGTCAAAATGGTGTCGTATAAAAAAATGATTAACATGAAATTTGTTCGTCTTGACGAGATCTGCAACTTTCATGTTGAGAACTTTTCGATTTGAAGCCATCCTAAACCTCTTTTTTTGTTTTCCGTGCGCCCGCTCTCAAATATTTTGTTTTCTTCGTTTTAAACAAAATTTTTTTTTATAAAAAATGTTTTTATATATATATATATATATATATATATATATAAAAGTTTATACTTATACTTAAAGACAATCAGAAAAAAAAAAGAAAAAAACTTAATCTTCTACGGATTATCTCCCGAATCAGAGCGCCGTGAGCGTGAGAGAGAAAGTTTTTTGTGAATCTTCTGGTGGCCGACGACGGTGCTCCGATGCTCCAAATCTTCAACCGAATATAGATCCAGAAAGCTCTCGTCGAGAGTTATGCCATCGTGGTAAAACTTTCCTCATTCCTTGAGTTTTCTTGTTAGGGTTTTTCGGCTCTAACCTCTATTTCGGTCATTTTTGTTTAGATTTTGACTTCTCCCGTCTTCTTTTACCCCGATCTGCGACGTGAAGTGATTCGGAAGATTTTTTTTTCGGTAAAACCAAGGCAAGTGGTGGTTTACCCTCGTTTCTCCTTGTCAAGTGTGATGGTAACTGATAAGTTTTTTTTATGATTCCTAAGGGTTGATCAACCGCGTCTTGAATCTAGAAACATCTAGTAGAATCTGATGTGCCAAGTCTCGAGATATATGTGTTTGTTTTTATGGGTTTTCTTGATTGCGGGAGTTAGTGGACACAACCACCTCCGCAATGTTTGTTTCCTTTATTAGTACCTTGTGAAAGTCTACCAGGTTTTTTGGCGTCTGCGGTTTATGGTAGAGTGTATGAGTCTCCCCGCAGTTAGAAGAATATTATATTCGTGAGGGTGTGTCCAGTTGAGTGACCACCTCGCCCGTGTTTTTGGGAAGAGTCGACCACATGTGTCTAATAAAGGTTATGCAATTTCTTCTTTATGAGTTACTCATGTTTGTAACCGTATAGTCTTATGCATATGGTGTATTTATGATGTACGTGACGATTCACGTAAGTGTTCTTTTTTTGTTTGATGCTTTACTTTTGTACTTTACTTCAGTACTTTTGGTCATTGGTTGGTACCTCATTTGACCCTTTGTTTTGTTAGCTTATTTTTCTGCCACCATTCATACATTCTTGCTGTGGTGTTCTGTCTTTGGAACGCCTCAGGTTCAGAGCAGTAGTAGATAGTGGAGCTGGTTTTGGAGTTTATGGGCAACAGTGTTAGCTGTGGTTTTCACTTTGTCGTAGCGAGGTAGTTTGTTGTTTTAGTTTGCTTACTTAGTTCAGACATACTTCTATTTTATGTGGGTTCGTGTCAGGTTATTGACGCTCACAGGATAGACGGTTTTGGATTCCTTGCTAGCTGCTAGTTGTTTTTCTTTGTGATGGATTATTTGCTCTCTGGGATGATTTATGCTAGGAATGCATAGTAGGTATTTTCAAGTATAAAATCTACTATTATTACTTCATGCATTGCATAATTTAAAATTCTAACTTGTTACATTTAGAAACCGTAAAAGCTATCTTTACTACTATTATAAATCTAGGGCCTTGCATAGCATGAGTTGTCCTTTGAGGACGTTTATACTCATGTAGGATGTTGGAGTCAATCTAAACAAGTATCTTCCGCAACGTATAATTGTATTTTGATTCGTGGACTAGTTGATCCACAAAGCCGAGGGATACGGCTAACTTCTTAACTTAAACTGGATTTTTCTCTAAATAACCTAAAGATCTTTTTTTATGTTTTAAGTAGGAGTTTTGCCTGAGCGCCCGTAGTTATCCCCTATTGGCGTGGCATCATGACGCGCATTTTCCCTTACTCTGATATATTATTTAATGCGGTGAAAATGCGGGTTGTGACAGTTGGTATCAGAGGGAGGTTGCTTGACAATTGGTCGCGCAACCTTCCCTTGCTAGTATTAGTTGCTTAGTCACATTTCATACACACACCGATGTGTCATCAGTACGTCTTAGCCGAAGCATAGTCACTACACTCATAGCATGATAAGAAGTATACGGAGCATATTATCTAGTATGGGATGCATAATATGTGTTTGTATATGGATCTACTATAAGTGGCAATATATGACGGTTATGTAGTATGGGATGCATAACCACCATCACATGGGTGCCCATTAGCATGTTTTATTTTTTCATTGCATGTGATGTTATGTAGTATTGGGTGCATAATATTTCATATGTATGTCACTCATAACATGCATTAAGGATTTTTTAGGATGCATATCACTGCATACATAGCATATCACCACATAAACACGTGTGCTAAGTTAAGGTTTACATGATGACACATGTACACACATGATTTTAAATAAGAGTAAAGAATCCATGCATTCGTATCATAGGCACAAGAGTCAATAGGATGAGAGGATATCATCCTAAGTAAAACATATCATCATTATAAAATCCCAGAGCAAGTTGCAGCATAAGCAAGTGCCTTTTAAATATGGTCTGAACTAGTCGTGTGGCCTAGTTGTAATATAGGATTTTTGATGAGTTGTTCGTTTGCCTTTTAGATATGCCGTCAAAGCATATTGCGATGAGGTCGAATCCCCAGTCGGAGGGTGAGCCTTCAGGAGCGCAAAGTGATGCGTTGATCGAGATTCTGTGTTAGAGCAACGAGGCTCTGTCGAGGCAAGTTGTAACACCCCTATCCGTCGCATAGCATATATCAGTAGGTCCGGCCGGGGCCCGACGCCATATACTACGGACAGACCGGTTGGTTACGCGTTGAAACCATTCAACCAATCATGTCGTCCTACACAACACCTAGCGGAAGCAAATTATTAAGTTGCAAAAGAAAATAAGAACCCTGCTACAAAGCATGAATGTCCACTACCAACTCAGGAATGTAATCATACACAAAAGAGAACTGGCCTTAAGGCCTTACATTGTTCACTTAACAAAATAGTGTTTTCCAAACTTCGGCACGCAGGCCGGCCATACATGAAAACGAGAAAGATACATAAGCAATTAGGCCTTCGAGGGCCGGCACAGCAACAAGGGCTTTAGCCCGCTATTTCCCGCTCTGCTCCGCAGCACCTGCAAGCCACAAACCACCGCCCGGTGGCAAACAATAGCAACGGTCAGCAATGCTGACCAAATTATAACGATCCCGCCCCCAAAATCGGGGCGGCGATGCTCTTTCCCTGCACTTCATTAGTATAGGCAATGCTATTAATGTGAACACACATCAACACAGGCGTAGGCTCGCACGGCCACACACCCCGTACACTCAGGGCACATTCTCGGCGAACCGGCCAACGTCACGTCAATTTAAGCCATAGACGTTCCCAATCCACCACCGCCTCTTGAACGGTCGTCCATATGAGCATTTTGCCTTCCTGGCCTTGGTCACGGCAATTTAAGCCATAGACCGCTGAAGACCCTCATCCATGCCAACGGTCCTACCGAACGACATAGACCGGGTACGGTTCCGCCTGACCCGTGCTCATACCGCAACGACAATTTAAGCCATATGCGCAGGTCAAGACTCACCGAGTCCTGTTTTCGCCACAAGAATCACATAACCCGGTTATGTTCACGTTGGCTCCCCGGCCACCGTGTTGGCAAAACCCGCCTTTGCCCAGTTTTCCGGGTGCACCTTGGAGTTAATCTCCAAGGCTCCCTGATGCAATCTACCACGTAAAAAACCCGAAAAACACCCAAACACCCGGAGTCTTCCCCGGTTCGTATGCAATGCAACATCACCGATCCGGCTCTACTTGTCCGGATAGGCTTCACACACAATGCCTATGTCCGTTTTCGCATACGGACTCTACACAAGGGGAACTTCACATATCTACCACAAGGAACGCTCCAACTCTTCGCTCACTCGAGAGAGCGGGCTTCCTATGCAAAGGAAAAGAGGGCTTCACATGCCCAAGGATGAGAAATCGTTACCCTTGCATTCTTCCGCGGCGCCATCGAAAACTATACGGTTGGAAAGCACCGCAACGGCATCGCCTCCGCGGATCTGGACTCGGATCGTGATTCGGAACTCCGAAGCTCCTCCGGCGGCCGGATCTTGGACTCCTCCTTCCTCTTTGCTCTCCCTTCTCTCTAAACTCTTAGAGAGAGAATGGCTAAGGGAAATGAGGATTCCCAACCCTAAATCCCGGCTAAAACCACCCAGGAGCAGCCCCCCACCGTCGGATCCAAAGTCAAGGAAACGAACGGCCAAGATTAGATCTGAAATCATAAAATCTGGGCCGAACACGGGTTGGCACACGGCCGTGTGCCTGGCCGTGTAGCTCATTCGCCGTCTCGACACCGATTGAAAACCAGCACACGGCATGTGACACGGCCTCCGACACGCCCGTGTCGACTGCGACACGCCCGTGTCGGGACCCGTGTCACGCCCCCCGTGTGCAATAAATCGACACCTTACAGTCAGAGTGGTTCACGGCTTGTTGACACGGCATGGGACACGCCCGTGTCACATCTGACACGCCCGTGTCTGTGCCCGTGTCACGGCCCGTGTACCACTTCGACGATTCCCTTGAGTGACACGGCCTGGGACACGCACGTGTCCTAGGCCGTGTCCCTCCACACGACCATCGTCGACCTGAACTGGTCGACGACACGGCTCGAGCTCGACACGCCCGACACGGCCTCCGACACGCCCGTGTCGGGGCCCGTGTCACCTGCACCAAAAACCCGACTTGGCCCAAAAACGATCCCCGTCGCTCCTACAACAATTTGGGGTGTTACAATTCTACCCCCCTTAAAGAATTTCGTCCACGAAATTAATAAAGGAAAAACAGGACTTAACGTAAAACAGTACCTGAGCGGAATAATTCCGGGTACTCCTCGAGCATAGTCTGCTCTCGTTCCCAAGAGAGCTCCTCACGCCCGCAGTTATCCCATCGGACCTTAACCATCCGGATCTCCTTGTTACGAAGCCTCTTGACCTCAATATCTTCAATACGAACGGGCTTGACCCTTGTCGTCAACCCTTCGTCCACCGGCACTTGGTCAACCGCGATCACCTGCGAAGGCTCTTGCACCGCCTTCCGCAACACAGAAATGTGGAACACATCATGTAATCCACTCAACTCCACCGATAGCTTCAAACGGTAAGCAGCTTCGCCGACTCGCTCCAGAACCTCAAAAGGTCCAAGGTATCTTGGGCTCAGCTTCTTCAAGCATCTCACCCGCGAAACCCCCTTGAACGGCTTCACTTTCAGGTATACCCAATCGCCTACCGCGAACTCCACGTTCCGGTGCTTGGCATTGTAATACTTCGCCTGCCGGTCCTGAGCGATCAACAAGCGCTCCCGAATGATCCGCACTAACGAGGTAGCACTCTCCACCTCCTGTTTCTTGTACAACCTTGCCTCACCCGCTTCAAGCCACGATAACGGCGTGCGACACTTCCTACCATACAGGGCCTCGAAGGGCGCCATTTGTATACTCGCTTGGTAGCTGTTGTTGTACGCGAACTCCACCAAATAAAGGTGGTCTTCCCAATGCTTCCCGAAGTCTAGAACACACATGCGGAGCATGTCCTCCAACGTTCTATTGACCCTCTCGGTCTGCCCATCCGTCTGCGGATGGAAAGCTGTGCTGAACTTTAACTTTGTTCCCAGCATCTGCTGCACCAACCTCCAATCATTTGACGTGAACCGCCCATCGCGATCACTCACAATGCTACGGGGCACACCATGCAGCCTAACAATATTGTCGACATACAACTTTGCCAATTTCTCCACTGGATCATCCTTCCTATGCGGAATGAAATGCGACACCTTGGTTAGTCGATCTACGATCACCCAGATGGCATCGTTCCCCTTCTGCGACCTTGGCAACCCGTGCACAAAGTCCATAGATATATCATCGAATTTCCACTCCGGTATAGGCAAGGATTTCAGAAATCCTCCTGGCTTTTGGCACTCCGCCTTCACCAAGGCGCACGTTTGGCATTTAGCCACGTACAACGCCACATCTTTCTTAAGCCCCGGCCACCAAAACAGCTTCTTGAGATCACGATATATCTTCGTGCTCCCTGGGTGGATTGAGTACTTGGTATGATGAGCCTCGTACATCAACTCCGCCCGGAGGTTACCCCCACTCGGGACGCACAACCGACGATCCTTTCTTAACAAACCATCATCCACCGAGAACTGGGAATTTGACCCATCCAGAGCGGCCTCCATAAGCTCTTTCATGGAATCATCTAACTCCAATGCCTGCCAAACCCGGTCAGCCAGGTCATACTGCACCTCTGTCCAGTTTAACATTGCTTTGGCGCTCGTCTGCTTGTCAACGCAACAGATCTCAAGCTCCTCCAACTCCCGCACTAGCCGCTCATCATGCACCGACAACCAGTTGGCTCGGGCGGGAGCCCTACGGCTCAGCACATCCGCAACTGCGTTGCCCTTCCCGGGTACATAATGTATCTTGAAGGTGTAGTCCCCTAGGAACTCCATCCACCTCCTCTGCCTCATATTAAGGTCCTTTTGATCCAACAAGTATTTTAGGCTCTTGTGATCGATGTATATATCGACCCTTACGCCGTATAGGTAGTGCCTCCACAACTTGAGTGCAAAAATCACGGCCGCCAAATCCAAGTCGTGCACCGGATAATTTCTTTCATGCACTTTCAGCTGACGCGATCCATACGCGATCACACTTCCATGCTGCAACAATACGCAGCCCAAGCCACTACCCGAAGCATCGCTATACACCTCAAAGCCCTCGGTCCCACTCGGCGAACTAAGCACTGGCGCCGTGGTCAACCGCCTCTTCAGCTCCTCAAAAGCTTGCACGCACTCTTGCGTCCACAAGAATTTCTGATCCTTCCTTGTCAACTTCGTGAGAGGTAACGCTACCCGCGAGAAGTTCTCTACGAAGCGCCTGTAATATCCGGCAAGCCCGAGAAAACTACGGACTTACCCGACAGAAGATAACGCAGGCCACTCCCGTATCGCAACGATCTTCGCCGGATCCACCGCTATACCTTCCCCACTCACTATATGACCAAGGAACGCTACCGAGGGTAGCCAGAACTCGCACTTGGAGAACTTTGCGTAAAGCTCATTCCTCCTCAAAGTATCCAACACCAAATGCAAATGCTTGAAGTGGTCTTCTTCGCACTGCGAGTATACCAAAATATCGTCAATAAAGACGATCACAAAGCGATCCAGGAAATCTCTGAACGTCCTGTTCATCAGATCCATAAACACCGATGGCGCATTCGTCAGTCCAAACGGCATGACCGTGAACTCGAAATGCCCATACCTCGTACTGAACGCCGTCTTCGGGATATCACACTCCCTGATCCTCAGCTGATAGTACCCCGACTTCAAGTCCAACTTGGAGTATACCGACGATCCGACTAACTGATCAAAGAGATCATCAATCCTCGGGATCGGGTACTTATTCTTCTCCGTTAGCTTGTTCAACTCTCTGTAGTCGATACACAGCCGCATACTCCCGTCCTTCTTCTTAACGAAGAGGACCGGTGCGCTCCAAGGCGACAAGCTTGGACGCACATATCCTTGCTCCATCAGCTCCTCTAGCTGAACTTTCAACTCTGCCATCTCCTTAGGCGCCAACCTATACGGAGCACGTGACACCGGTTTGGCCCCCGGTACGAGCTCGATGGTGAAATCAATCTCCCGCTGCGGTGGGGCTCCGGGAAGGCTATCCGGGAACACATCGGGGTATTCGCAAACCACGGGGATGCTATCCAACGGGGACTTTGGCTCCACAGCCCCCACTATTGCAAAGAACAGCTCTGCACCAGCATGAACTGCCTTCACCACCTAAAGAGCAGACATCAGTGTCCTGCTCGACCCCTTTAACCCCTCGAATGTAGTCTCCCGCCCTACACCCAGCTTGACCTCCTTCCGGTCACAGTCAATCCAAGCTTTTTGCTCTGACAGCCAATCCATTCCAAAGATCACGTCGAACTCTACTAGCGGCAGCAATGACGCTAGCAAGTCGAACTCTTGGCTCCCAATGTGAACCTTTACGGCGCACACCCTGTCCGCACGCATCGAGCACCCATTCGGTAGCAGCACATCCAACTTGTCCTTCGCCATCGAAGAAGGGACTCCGATGCACGATATAAAGCTTTCGGACAAGAAGGAGTGTGAAGCTCCCGTATCGAACAGTGCCCGTGCCGGACTATCGCTAATCACAACAAAGCCTATACAAACAATATTAGGCTAACAAGCAATAGATAACGGTATTAAAGCTAACTTGCTATAAATTAACTCATACCTGTCACCACATCCGCTTGCTTGATGGCCTCCTGCTAGCCCAAGTTATAGACTCTAGGCTGAGTCGGAGCATAGTGGGACGCGGTCGACTCCACCGCTTTGCCCTTCTCCTCGTAGGTATCTCCTTGTTTCCTTTCGGACTTTGAGCGTCCACTCCAGCAATCACGGGCAAAGTGCCCCGGCTTCCCACACGTGAAACAAGCGCCCGGGGTTCGATTGGTAGTTGTCCCCGAGGCACCTGAAGCAGCTGGACCCGACGTCTTAGCTTTCTTACAGAATTTGCGGTAGCCCGACTTCGACGTAGTCGGTGCCTTGAACTCCGCTTTCTTGCTACCGGATTCCTTCTTTGCTTGGACATTCTTCATGTCCTTCTCCAAGGACCGGGCCGAATTGACCAGGGTCATGAAACCCTGCGCCTTGGGACCCGACAGTAGCAACCTTAAATCATCTTTTAGCCCTTCATAGAAGCGACTCGTCTTGCGCTCCTCGTCTGCGAAGGTAGCGCCGGCATATCTCCCCAACCGAGTAAACTCGTGGAGGTACTCATCAATGGTACAATCCCCTTGCACCAACTTCTGAAATTCGCTTTCTAGCGCAATCCTTTGCGCCGAGGGGAGGTATCGAGCCATGAACAGTCTCGCAAACTCCTCCATCGAAACTTCGGCCAACGGCCTTCCCCGCAACTGATGTAGCTCTAGGCCTTCCCACCATAACCTTGCGTCCCCGTCCAAAAGGAACGTCGCTATAGTGGTCTTCTACCACTCTTCCGTTTCTGTCGCAGTCATCACCCTGTTGACCCTTGAGAGCCAATCCTCTGCTTGGGTCGGGGTTTCTGCGCCCGTGAATACAGGTGGGTGAAAGCCCATCACGTGCTTCAGTTGTCTTTCCGTTGCTCTCCTAGGCAACTCTGGCTCCAACACTACTTGCTCAACCCTCCTTTGCTCTGCCGTCTGAAGAGGTACTTGCTCCATAGCAGGAGCGGGCTGCTGCACCTGCCTTGCAGGCTGCGCATTGATCATTGCCATGACCGCTTCTGCCACCAACCTAATGGTCTCGGCAGACGGAGGTGTTGCAGGCGCATCGCTTGGCGCACTGCTCGCCTCAGAACCTGGCCGTTCAGACGGCCCAGCACTACTTCTGGTCACCTATAATCGTGAAACACACCGATAAGCGACCCAAAAATTACTGCAAACAGCAATTATAGGAACACGCAGGTTCCTCAAACATGTATATTTTCATTCCTAAGTGGACATTCATGGGTTTTTTTCATGTTATAACGATGACGCACACATGTGCTCACCACCCCTTAAAGTGAATTCGTCCACGAATTCATTTAAGCTTGACCGAAACCAGTAGTCTGATACCAATTTGTAACACCCCTATCCGTCGCATAGCATATAGCAGTAGGTCCGGCCGGGGCCCGACGCCTTATACTACGGACAGACCGGTTGGTTACGCGTTGAAACCATTCAACCAATCATGTCGTCCTACACAACACCTAGCGGAAGCAAATTATTAAGTTGCAAAAGAAAATAAGAACCCTGCTACAAAGCATGAATGTCCACTACCAACTCAGGAATGTAATCATACACAAAAGAGAACTGGCCTTAAGGCCTTACATTGTTCACTTAATAAAATAGTGTTTTCCAAACTTCGGCACGCAGGCCGGCCATACATGAAAACGGGAAAGATACATAAGCAATTAGGCCTTCGAGGGCCGGCACAGCAACAAGGGCTTTAGCCCGCTATTTCCCGCTCTACTCCGCAGCACCTGCAAGCCACAAACCACCGCCCGGTGGCAACAATAGCAACGGTCAGCAATGCTGACCAAATTATAACGATCCCGCCCCCAAAATCGGGGCGGCGATGCTCTTTCCCTGCACTTCATTAGTATAGGCAATGCTATTAATGTGAACACACATCAACACAGGCGTAGGCTCGCACGGCCACACACCTCGTGCACTCAGGGCACATTCTCGGCGAACCGGCCAACGTCACGTCAATTTAAGCCATAGACGTTCCCAATCCACCACCGCCTCTTGAACAGTCGTCCATATGAGCATTTTGCCTTCCTGGCCTTGGTCACGGCAATTTAAGCCATAGACCGCCGAAGACCCTCATCCATGCCAACGGTCCTACCGAACGACATAGACCGGGTACGGTTCCGCCTGACCCGTGCTCATACCGCAACGACAATTTAAGCTATATGCGCAGGTCAAGACTCACCGAGTTCCGTTTCTGCCACAAGAATCACATAACCCGGTTATGTTCACGTTGGCTCCCCGACCACCGTGTTGGCAAAACCCGCCTTTGCCCAGTTTTCCGGGTGCACCTTGGAGTTAATCTCCAAGGCTCCCTGATGCAATCTACCACGTAGAAAACCCGAAAAACACCCAAACACCCGGAGTCTTCCCCGGTTCGTATGCAATGCAACATCACCGATCCGGCTCTACTTGTCCGGATAGGCTTCACACACAATGCCTATGTCCGTTTTCGCATACGGACTCTACACAAGGGGAACTTCATATATCTACCCCAAGGAACGCTCCAACTCTTCGCTCACTCGCGAGAGCGGGCTTCCTATGCAAAGGAAAAGAGGGCTTCACATGCCCAAGGATGAGAAATCGTTACCCTTGCATTCTTCCGCGGCGCCATCGAAAACTATACGGTTGGAAAGCACCGCAACGGCATCGCCTCCGCGGATCTGGACTCGGATCGTGATTCGGAACTCCGAAGCTCCTCCGGCGGCCGGATCTTGGACTCCTCCTTCCTCTTTACTCTCCCTTCTCTCTAAACTCTTAGAGAGAGAATGGCTAAGGGAAATGAGGATTCCCAACCCTAAATCCCGGCTAAAACCACCCAGGAGCAGCCCCCCACCGTCGGATCCAAAGTCAAGGAAACGAACGGCCAAGATTAGATCTGAAATCATAAAATCTGGGCCGAACACGGGTTGGCACACGGCCGTGTGCCTGGCCGTGTAGCTCATTCGCCGTCTCGACACCGATTGAAAACCAGCACACGGCATGTGACACGGCCTCCGACACGCCCGTGTCGACTGCGACACGCCCGTGTCGGGACCCGTGTCACGCCCCCCGTGTGCAATAAATCGACACCTTGCAGTCAGAGTGGTACACGGCTTGTTGACACGGCATGGGACACGCCCATGTCACATCTGACACGCCCGTGTCTGTGCCCGTGTCACGGCCCGTGTACCACTTCGACGATTCCCTTGAGTGACACAGCCTGGGACACGCCCGTGTCCTAGGCCGTGTCCCTCCACACGACCATCGTCAACCTGAACTGGTCGACGACACGGCTCGAGCTCGACACGCCCGACACGGCCTCCGACACGCCCGTGTCGGGGCCCGTGTCACCTACACCAAAAACCCGACTTGGCCCAAAAACGATCCCCATCGCTCCTACAACAATTTGGGGTGTTACACAAGTAGTTGCGATGCAATCGCAAATTTAGTCCTTGTTGCTTGCCACTCCCGCGCAGCAACCCTTAGTGCAAGAGCCTGCCTTGGGCCAAGCTGTACCCGATACTCCTGCTCCTCTGGTGCCCCCAATGATGCTATCACTAGAGATGAATTTTATCTCGCATTTTCAGCGGTTAGGACCTCCCACCTACGACGAGAGTGCCGACTTTATGGTTTTGGATGATTGGATCATCGTTATTGAGGAGATGTTTTCGTATTCAGGGATTCTAGAAGCCCAGAAGGTAATGATTGCAGCCTATCAGCTAAAAGGCCTGGCAAAGAGTTGGTGGATTCGGGAAAAGGAGAGCCTAAATGAAGGCTGCTCGTGGGAATATTTTAAGAAGATGTTGATGAAAAAGTTTCTACCATCAGTCGAGCAGGACCGTCTGATGAACAACTTCCTGCATCTGAATTAGAGACATCTCTCGGTGAGCGAGTACGAGATTGAGTTTAGTAAACTGAGTAGGTTTGCTCCTGATTTGGTAGCTTTTGAGGAGGGTAGAGTGAAACGTTTCCTGGGAGGACTAAGAAGAGATGTTCAGTAGTGGGCATGCGCTTATAGAGCTGACAGTTATGCCGTGGCAGTGGAAGCCGCACTGAAAGTGGAGGCAATTGAAAATGCCAAGAACCGAGGTACTGCGACGAGAAAAGAGAAGAGGAAAGGTGTTGAAGATGAAAGCTCTACGACATCTGGCCCTTCTTCGAAGAAGAAAAGTGGGGAAATATGTAGCTTCTGTGGTCGACCTGGCTACCCTTACGAAAGTTGTTTCAACTTTCAAGAGGATTGCTACTCAAAAGCAGCAGTGGGTGCTCGCCATCCAAGGAGCACCCAAGAGAGATCTGGTGTGCACGTTCTGCGCAAGAAAGGGTCATGACGTGAGTTGTTGCTGGTTGAAGAAAAAGACTTGCTTCCAGTACGGGCAGAAGGGACACCTGAGGACTTCGTTCCCCCAAGCTGAGTCCCCGCTGCAGCCTGCCCCGTTTTGAGCTCTGCCGCCGCCACCAAACCAGGACAAAGGAAAAGGAAAGCTAAATGTGGTGACTAGAGAGGATGCTCAGACGTCTACCCAAGTGATATCAGGTTAGATTCTAGCTTGACTTTTACTCTCCATTGTTTGTTATAGTTTTCATTTGTTTAGTTACTTATTCTACGGTTATAGGGGAGTTTTAGGTGCGGAATAGGTGGGCGTGCATCATTTTCGATTCGAGTGCCACCCCTTCCTTTGTGGCGCGAAATTTTATAAATAGATATTGTTTGGACGTGGTTTAGTTAGAGGATTCCTTCAACGTCAAGCTTCCCTCCGAAAATCTGGTAATATCAAATCAGGGAATTCAAAGATGCCCTATTTGTCTAGGTGACTTTCTAGTCTTTGCGGATCTGATGGTGTTAAATCTAGCAGATTTCGACGTGATTTTGGGCATGGACTGGTTGTCCAAGTATGATGCAGTCATCCAGTGCAAGGCAAAGCGATTGGATTTCAATATATACAATGGCCAACCTATGAGTTTCTATGGTTTTTAGGACAAGGGTTCCCTCCTTATTTCTGTGGTACGTGCTTGTCAAGCTATAGATTCTGGTTGCGAGGCATATCTTATTTTTATGTCAGCTTTGGAAACAGCTGTTGTTACATCATGTCTTGAGGATGTCTCGGTGGTGCGAGAGTTTCCAGACGTCTTTCGTGATAGTCTTCCAAGACTTCCTCCTGAGAGAGAGGTGGAGTTTGTAATAGAACTCGAGCTAGGTACTCGCCCGATTGCTAAGGCACCATACCGTATGGCTCCGCGTGAGTTAGAGGAGTTGCGCACTCAGCTGGATGAGTTGTTGTAGTGTGGTTTTATTAGGCCGAGTTCTTCTCCGTGGGGTGCCCCTGTTCTGTTTGTTAAGAAGAAAGATGATTCTATGAGGCTCTGCATAGATTATCGAGAGTTAAACAAGGTACTCATCAAGAAATGATATCCGTTGCCTTGGATTGATGATCTATTTGATCAGTTGTGAGAATGCGCTGTGTTTTCGAAGATTGACCTTCGTTCAGCTACCACCGGTTGAGAGTCTGTGAGGCTGATATACCACGGACGGCTTTTTGTTCCCGGTACGGGCATTTTGAGTTCTTGGTGATGTCCTTTGGTTTAACAAATACACCCTCTGCGTTCATAGACTTAATGAATAGAGTGTTCAAAGATTTCTTGGACCATTTTGTAATTGTGTTCATAGATGACGTCCTTGTGTATTCCCGCAGTGTTGAGTAGCATACTCAACACTTGCGTTTATTTTTGTCAACTCTGAGGGAGCATAAAATCTATGCCAAGTTGAGTAAGTGTGAATTTTGGTTACCCTAGGTGTCCTTTCTGGGCCATGTTGTGAGCAAGGATGGTATTTCCGTAGACCCGACCAAGATTTCTGCTGTGATGGAATGGAAGAGACCTTCTACTCTTAAGGAGATTATGAGCTTCTTAGGTCTGGCCGGTTATTATAGAAGGTTCGTTGAAGGGTTCTCTGTGCTGTCTGCTCTGCTAATTAGACTTACACAGAAGAACACTGCGTTTATTTGGAGTGATAAGTGTGAAGAAGCCTTCCAAGAGTTGAAGAAGAGATTGTGTACTGCTCCATTTTTAACTTTGCCTACTGAAGGACTTGAGTGCGCTGTATATGTGGATGCATCACACATAGGACTTGGTTGTGTTTTGATGCAAGAGAGAAAGGTGATCGCGTGCGGATCAAGACAATTAAAGATTCATGAAAGAAATTATCCTACATATGATTTAGAGTTTGCTGTTGTTATTTATGCGTTGAAGCTTTGGAGACATTTACTATATGGCGCACTGTGCAATATCTACACAGACCATAAGAGTTTGAAGTATGTCTTCACTCAAAAAGAGCTAAATCTACGCCAGCATAGGTGGTTAGAGTATGTGGCTAATTATGATGTAGAGATCTTGTATCACCCGGAAAAGGCTAACGTAGTAGCTGATGCTTTGAGTAGGAAGACCGTCGAAATCTTTAATCTATCTGTGCATTCCCTGGTGGAAGAATTCTTGTTGATGGACAGTGAAGTTGGGAGTAGTACTGTGCCTGCTAGTTTGGAAACAGAAGAGCCCTCTTGGATTTCCCTTACCAGAATGCACCAAAAGGATGATCCTGATCTGTTGCATCTCCGTAATAGAACTGAGAAGGGAGAGTTACATGATTTTTCCTTGGACGAGTTGGATACTCTGAAATATCGGAGTAGATTTTGTATCCCCGCTTTTGGTGACATTCGAGCAAAGATTTGTAATGAAGCTCATGGTTTTAGTGTTGCCTATCATCCTGGTTCCACTAAAATGTATAAAAATCTGAAGCAAATTGTTTGGTGGCTAGGAATGAAGAAGGATATAGCAAAGTTTGTGTCAGAATGTTACACGTGTCATCATGTTAAGACAGACCATAGAAGGCCTGGTGGTAAATTATCACCGCTTGATATTCCAAGTTGGAAATGAGAGAGTATTTCAATGGATTTCATCACTGGTCTACCGAAGTCTCCTCGTGGGAACGACTCTGTGTGGGTAATAGTCGATAGATTAATAAAGTGTGCTCACTTTGTGCCCTTTAAGATTGGGTATTCTATGAAGAAGATAGCTGAGTTATACCTTAATGAGATTATCAGATTGCATGGAGTGCCTGTTAGCATTATATCAGATCGTGACTCCAGATTTACGTCTCGCTTTTGGAAGAGTTTACAAGAGGGGTTGGGTATCGATTTAAGGTATTCCACCGCCTATCATCCGCATACAAATGGTCAAACAGAGCGAGTTAATCAGATCGTGGAGTATATGATTAGGTGTTACATATTGGATCACGGTGGCTCTTGGGATGAGCGTCTCAGACTCATGAAATTTGCTTACAATAATAGTTATCAAGAGAGACTGCAGATTGCCCTTTTTGAGGCCTTGTATGGGAGGCGATGTATGACTCCTTTGTTTTGGGTTGAGGTTGGTGAGATATCGTTGTTTGGTCCGGAAGCGCTTGAAGAGATGAATTGTGTTGTAACTCATATTCGAGAGAAGCTCCGTGTAGCACAAGAGCGTTATGAGAAGTATGCTAATAGACGAAGGGTCGATCTGGAGTTTGTCGTTGGGGACTTGGTTTTTCTGAAAGTCTCTCCGATGTCAGGTGCTAAAAGGTTTGGAAGGAACCACAATTTAGACCCCTGGTATGTGGGGTCTTTCCAGATTCTTGAGTGCATCGAAGTGTCAGCTTATAGGCTGGAATTGTCTGCTACCTTCCCTGGTGTCCATGATGTGTTTCATGTAAGTCAGTTGCGGAAGTGTGTTCATAGTGGTCGTCAAGTCCTTGACTCGGTGCCCCAGATTCAACCCAACCTCTCATATGTGGAAGAGCTTGTCCGTGTTTTGGAATCTCAAGAGCGTGTGTTGCTGAGAAAGACCATCCCCATGGTCAAGATTCTTTGGAGAAATCAAGACGTCGAGAGCGCGACGTGGGAATTGGAATCGACGATGAGGGAATCTCATCCGCATCTCTTCTCTTAGTTTCTGGTATGTCTCTATGTTTTGGTTGTGTTTGATTTTCTCGTTTTTGGTTGGGTTTTGTAGTTGTGTTAAGTTTCGGGACAAAATTTCTTTTTAGAGGAGTGACTGTAACGCCCTCGATTTTTTCGATGATTTTATTTGAATGGGTATCAACATATTTATGATGTCATGACGTTACTTTCAACATCGAGTTGGCGGCGCAACGCCGTTAAGACATTTTCACGTCTGTTCGATCGAGTCGGCCAAATTCTTGTTGTAATTGGAAAATTTTGCATTTGGAATTTAAGTTGAATAATTTTGGACTTGCTCGTCAAGTTTCGTCGCGATCCGAGCAATATTCGGGCATCGCCGATTTTTCCGAAGTTTTTTAGAATTTATGTTCACCGTAGACTTTGAAAATTAATATCTCGGGAATGGCTCGTCGGATTTTGGTTTTGGCTTCGCCGTTGGGTTCGTAGCGTCAGTGTTCACTTACGGTGCGAATGTCGTTTAATTCGGCGCGCGTTTGGTCCTCCGTTTTGAACTCGTGCTTCCTTATTCAAAATATATAAATATGATTATTTTAATATTAAAATACTATTCAAAAATGTATTTTACAATTCATCTCTATAATTTGATCAAAGGTATATTTGCAAAAATCACTATTCACCTTGACAAAAAAACCACTGTTGTGCGGTTTATTCTCGAGTGACTGGACTTAGTTGTCGAGTGGGCTCTTCATAGTTCTCGAGTGATGTGGTGTCTTGTGCTCGAGCAATCACTTTGTACTCGAGTAATCTTCAGTTTGTACTCGAGTTATCTTCAGCCTATACTCGAGTTATCTTCAGCTTGTACCCGAGTAACCTTGGGCTTGTACTCGAGTAATCCTGAGCGTGTTCCCGAGTACTGCAGCCCTTCCCGAGTAGTCCGCTACAGTTTGCGTTCGGGTGCCTTTTTGAGGGTCAAAACGGTGTCGTATAAAAAAATGGTTAACATGAAATTTGTTCATCTCGACGAGATCTAAAACTTTCATGTTGGGCACGTTTCGATGTGAAGCCATCCTAAACCTCTATTTTTGTTTTCCCCGCGCCCGCTCTCAAATAATTTGTTTTCTTCGTTTTAGACAAAAAAAATTTTATAAAAAATGTGTGTGTGTGTGTATATATATATATATATATATATATATATATATATATGTTTATACTTATACTTAAAGACAATTAGAAAAGAAAGAAAAAAAACTTCATCTTCTCCGGATTATCTCCCGAACCACAGCGGCGTGAGCGAGAGAGAGTTTTTCGTGAATCTTCCGGTGGCCGCCGACGGTGCTCCGGTGCTCTAAATCTTCAACTGAATATAGATCCGGAAAGCTCTAGGTTAGAGATACACCATCGTGATAAAATTTTCCCTATTCCTTGAGTTTTCTCGTTAGGGTTTTTCGGCCCTAACCTCTATTTCGACCATTTTTGTTCATATTTCGACTCCTCCCTGTTGAAAATTGTGAAGTGAAAGTGGCAGATTGCGCGACTTGGGAATTCTATCCGCACGGCCTATGCGTTCTGGGTAGGCGGATAGGCAGGTCAGCAATAAGGCAACATTTAACTGATGGTCAGGCAACTAGGGCGATATGTCCGAGCGGACAACGCGGACAGGACTGGCAGTTAATCAAGTCAGCGGATGTGCTGGAAGTGGCGGCCTTGGCGGTCTGTGCGAACAGAGGAGGCGGCCAGCCAGACCGGTTTTTTCTCAGACAGCAGGATGTTCCCAGATGGTAACCGGGCGAATAGGTTTTCTATCCGCGGTGTCCGGCAAGGTGCGGGCTGGACTAGAGCTCGGCAGACCGGCATGGCAGATGCCTTGGTCTAGCTCTTGTGGTGTGGCTGGTGGTAGCCGCAGGGTTCGCCGGTTAGGGTGGATTGATGCTGGAGTTCATCGAGCTTGGCGGACTGGTACCAGTGTCCGCCATTAAGTGCGGACTGGCCCTGGTGGCCAGTGGTGTGGACTTGGTTGGTTCTGAACCAAGTCCATGGTTGGCTCAGTCCGGGGATATCACGCAGTAGTGTGCGGACTGCTTCTCAGTCCGCCAAGCTCGGCAGGTGTTGCCCTGTGGGTTGGCTGCTTGCTTGGCGAATGTTCACTGGAGAAGTGTCCGCCTCGGTGCACGTACTGGAACCTTGTCCACTGAGTCCGTCAGCTTCAGCTTGATGCCTACCAACAGACTCGGAGTTATGCGGACTGATGTTATGTTTGCAAGACGTGCGGACTGCGTTCATTGTCCGCCGAGTTCGGCAGTTGGCTTTGTGCCTTGGCTGCGAACTTGGGGGAGCGGACTGTGCGGTCTCCGCGGGATGGCGGACAGGCAATATTGATGCAGAGTCTTGCGGGATGTCGACCAAGTCTGGCGGCTTTTGGCGACAAGGCGGACTGGGAAGTCAGTCCGGCCTTGGTGATGCTGAGGCGAGCTGGCTATCGCACAAGGTCGCGGTGGACTAAGCGGACTGCTTGGTGTTCGTCGTGGGATGGTGGAGGTGATCTTATCGGCTAAGGCGGTGACCACACTCCTCATCGTGCCTATAAATAGGACCCCTCCGTCACGTCAAGAAGAGAGAGATTGAATAGTAAGTGAGCCAACAAACCATTGCTGCGGACTGGATTTTGGTATCCGCCCGGGTTAATGGAGTTGACCGATTTGTGTTGTGCAGGTTGTGTGGATAGCGTTGGAAAGCCATGACATGGCTCTTATTACAGTCTGGGACAGTGCGGACTCTGCGGTTAAGCAACCGGCGGTAAACAGCAGGTCGCGGACAGCAATCAGGCGGTCTTCTCTTTGGCAACTTGTTTCAGGATTCAATAAGTCGTCTACTTCAGGCGGCCTATTCAGTTCGGCAACGGCAGATCGCGCGGTCAGGCAGCTAGGCGGCTTGCTGATCCGTGAGTAGAGCTTGCATTGGAATAACGTTCTGTCCGCTTGGTTAGTTCGCAGTTTGGCGGACTAGGCGATCTGTGCGGACTTCGTAGTGAAGTAGTGGAATCGGCAGTTACCCCTTGAGTCCGCGCGGTTAGGTTTGCCTTGTATTTTGTTCTGCTTGGTACATTGACGAAATCATGTCTCGTCATGTATGTCTCGCCTTGTAAGAAGATTGTTGTGATCAATAAAGATTCTTGTTACTGCATGTGTCTCTGGTTGTGTTTTAGCATTCTAAGTTGAGATTACCCCTGCTCATTCTAAGATTCAGAAAATTCGACATAGTATCAGAGGAGGTTGGAATGGATAAGCAGTGATCAACTAGAAGTTGTTATTGCTCTTATGAAGAGGAAACAAGTGTTGGACCATGGAAGCAGGACTAGCAAGAGATCTTGGTATTGATCTCCTAACTCAGACGAACTTCACGAAGTGGATGTCTTGTGTGGAGAGCTTTCTTCTGGGTGAGGACCTCTGGGAGGTGGTTTGCGGAGCAGAAAGGCAAAGAATTACTACTGTCACTGGCAATGTTGTAATGATGAGAGCTTGGGAGGAGAGAAACGCGAAAGCAGAAGGGATCCTCAAGAAGTTGATCTCATCGGAGCTCTTGGACCACATCGACGGATGTCGGTCAACTACGGAGATGTGGATTTCTCTTGTTGGGTTGTTCAACAAGGAAGGGAAGGAGGCTGCGGAGGATGATCCTTCTACTTTATATCAGCAAGAGAGGAGTGATTCTCCTAAGCATGATGGGAAGAGGAAGGAAGAACCAATGTGCTATAGATGCAAGCAGCATGGCCATATCAGGAAGGAGTGTAAGGTTACCCTTCACTCCGCGAACATTGCTCATTTTGGGAGTAAGGGGAAGAACTTAGTTGAGACGTCAACAAGTTCTGATCGGATGAAGACCATTGATAGTGCAGCTATCTGACATGAAAGACTTGGGCATGTGGGGATGGACAAGCTGAAAGCAATGGCGGTGAAAAGTCTTGTAGGAGGCTTGCCTAACTTATTATCCTTTGGGGACGGTCGTGGTTACACGAAATGTCAACCCAGAGAAGCTGATCGCTTCAAGTTTGATAAGGCACAAACAAGGTGCAAAAGTCCATTGAAGATTATCCATGGGAGGTTGCTAGGGCCGACCGTCACTGCCAGTCTTGGAGGCAGCAGGTATATGTTGTTATTGGTTGATGACTACTCAAGGTATGCTTGGGTATAATTCATGAAGGAGAAGTTGAACATGTTTCGCTTGTTTGTGGAGTTCAAGAAGCTTGTGAAGGGTCAGCTTGGCTTGCGGATCAAGAAGTTAAGAGCAGGAATCAAAGATGGTTTCGGTTCTGCCGAGTTCTTTAACTTCTACAGAAAGTATGACATCCGGAGAGAGCTCTCTTTTGGAGATACTTCACAGCAAGGATGTGTTGCAGATCAGATGATCCGTTTGTTGATAGAGACCAGCAAGTGTTGGCTTCGATGCAAAGGCGTTCCTAAGGATTTTTGGGCAGAAGGGATGGCCTGTGCGGTGCATGTCATCAATCGGATGCCTCTAGATTCGATCAATGTGAAAACTCCAGGGGGAGCGATGCTCTAGGTGCTTTCGAGTGTTTGATGTTAAGGATAAAACCTAGTGTGAAGCACTTTCGAGTGTTTGGTTCTACCTGCTATGTACAATCTCCTGGTGCTCTCAAGATGAAGCTAGTCTTCGTTGGGTATGATGAGTGGAAGAGGAGATGGAGGTGCATGAATCCAGTAACGAAAAAGTTCATCGTGTCGAGAGACGTTGTCTTCAATGAGCTAACGTCATACTGGGATAGCGAGCAGGTTAGATAATGGGCATGAGGAGGCTGCTGCAAAGGTACAGTTGAAGCTTCCTGAGTCACCAGGAGCTTTAGGCTGTTCTAGCTTCAGGGCAGAATCGTCAGGTTCAGGAATCAGGGGGAGCGATGCTCAAGATGCTTCATGTTAGAAGACGGTATCTTCTGGTTTAGGAAGCAAGGAGAGTTATACTCCAGGTTCCTGTGGTTCAGGAAGCAGGGGGAGCGATGCTCCAGGTGCTTCTAGTTCCAAGGTGGTGGCTTCTTATTCAGATAGCAAGGGGAGCGATGCTCCAGGTTTGCCCGGGATTGGAACTGGTTCAGGAGTTGCAGCGGAGATGGTTAGCCAAGATCAAGGTCTTCGGAGATCGAAGAGGATCACCAACCCACCAGCTCGTTACAGTGAAGGAAACTCGATGAGCTTCATCTCATGTTTCCTTACAGGCCCTCAGATCGAGCAAGGTTCTTCTAGCTGTGAAGATGCCGCTGGAGTCAAGGAGGTGGTTGACACCAAGGTTGAGGATGTGACTATTCTCAAGGGAGACGAGGCTTGGGACCTTGTGCCCAAGGTCGTTGGTGATAATCCTGTGACGCATAAGTGGAGGTCAAAGCTAAAGAAGGCAGAGGGAAGCATGGCTCCTTTTGGGAGATGCTGGAGGGATCCCTTATGGTCCAGGATAGGCGAGGCGAGGACTATGTCTTGGACATCTTCTCGGAGGCACTATCAGATGGACCAGGTGATGGTTACGGGAACTGCTAGGGTTGCTTGCCACTTCTCACTTCAAGGGAGAGTGTTGAAAATTGTGAAGTGAAAGTGGCAGATTGCACGACTTGGGAATTCTATCCGTGCGGCCTGTGCGGTCTGGGTAGGCGGATAGACATGTCGGCAATAAGGCAGCGGTTAGCTGATAGTCAGGAAACCAGGGAGATCTGTCCACGCGGACAGCGCAGATAGGACTGGTAGTTAATCAAGTCAACGGATGTGTTGGAAGTGGCGGCCTTGGCAGTCTGTTCGCGCGGTCTGTGCGAATAGAGGAGGCAGCCAGCCATATCAGTTTTTTCTCAGACAGCAGGATGTTCCCAGATGGTAACCGGGCGAATAGGTTTTCTATCTGCGGTGTCCAGCAAGGTGCAGACTGGACTGGAGCTCGGCAGACCGGCATGGCAGATGCCTTGGTCTAGCTCTTGTGGTGCGGCTGGTGATAGACGTAGGGTTCACCGGTTAGGGCGGATTGATGATGGAGTTCGCCGAGGTTGGCAGACTGGTACCAGTGTCCGCCATTAAGTGCGGACTGGCCCTGGTGGCCAGTGGTGTGGACTTGGTTGGTTCTTAACCAAGTCCATGGTTGGCTCAGTCCGGGGATATCGCGCAGTAGTGTGCGGACTGCTTCTCAGTCTGCCAAGCTCGGTAGGTGTTGCACTGTGGGTTGGCTGCTTGCTTGGCGAATGTTCACTAGAGAAGTGTCCGCCTCGGCGCGCGGACTGGAGCCTTGTCCGCTGAGTCCGGTAGCTTCAGCTTGATGCCTAGCTGCGGACTCTGAGTTATGTGGACTGATGCTGTGTCTGCAAGGCGGACGGACTGCGTTCATTGTCCACCGAGTTCGGCAGTTGGCTTTGTGTCTTGGTTGTGAACTTGGGGGAGCGGACTGTGCGGTCTCCGTGGGATGGCGGACAGGCAATGTTGATGTAGAGTCTTGCGGGATGCCGACCAAGTCTGGTGGATTTTGGCGATAAGGTGGACTGGGAAGTCAGTCCGGCCTTGGTGATGCTGAGGCGAGCTGGCTATCGCACAAGGTCGCGGCAGACTAAGCAGACTGCTTGGTGTTCGTTGCGGGATGGTGGCAGTGATCCTATCGGCTAGGGCGGTGACCACACTCCTCATCGTGCCTATAAATAGGACCCCTGCGTCACGTCAAGAAAAGAGAGAATGAACAGTAAGTAAGCCCGTGAACAATTGCTGCGGACTGGATTTTGGTATCCTCCCGGGTTAATGGAGTTGACCGGTTTGTGTTGTGCAGGTTGTGCGGATAGCGCTGGAAAGCCAGGACATGGCTCTGATTGCGGTCAGGGACAGTGCGGACTCTGCGGTTAAGCAACCAACGGTAAACAACAGGTCGCGGACAGCGATCAGGCGGTCTTCTCTTTGGCAACTTGTTTCGGGGTTCAATAAGTCATCTGCTTCAGGCGGCCAGTTCAGCTCGGCAGCAGTAGATCGCGCGGTCAGGCAGCTAGGCGGCATGCTGATCGGCGAGTATAGCTTACATTGGAATAACAGACTGTCCGATCAGTTAGTTCGCGGTTTGGCAGGTTAGGCGGTCTATGCGGACTCCGTAGTGAAGTAGTGGAATCCGCGGTTACCCCTTGAGTCCGCACGGTTAGGTTTGCCTTGTATTTTGTTCTACTTGGTACATTGATGAAATCATGTCTCGCCATGCATGTCTCACCTTGTAAGAAGATTGTTGTGATCAATAAAGATTCTTGTTACTATATGTATCTCTGGTTGTGTTTTAGCATTCTAAGTTGAGATAACCCCTGCTCATTCTAAGATTCGGAAAATTCAACACTCCCGTCTTCTTTTGCCCCGATCTGCGACGTGGAGTGATTCAGATGATTTTTTTTCTAGTAAAACCAAGGCAAGTGGTGGTTTACCCTCGTTTTTCCTTGTCAGGTGTGATGGTAACTGTTAAGTTTTTTTTATGATCCTTAAAACTTTCTGCATTTTGTCTTTTCAAAGTTATTGCTATGATTAACCTTTCTTGATGATCACTTGATGTTGTAAGATTTTTTCATGGTGAACTCAATCTTGTCAGGTTATGCTTAATCGTTCTTGAAGTGTCTTATTGATGGCTTTAATCGCCTTATATATCGTTGTTGAACGTGTTAAAGTTTATCTAGGATTGTAATTCGTTCCTAAGGGTTGATCAACCGCGTCTTGAATTTAGAAACGTCTAGTAGAATCCGATGTGCCAAGTCTCGAGATATATGTGTTTGTTATTTTGTGGGTTTTCTTGATTGCGGGAGTTAGTGGACACAACCGCCTCCACAATATTTGTTTCCTTTATTAGTACCTTGTGGAAGTATACTAGGTTTTTGGGCTTCTGCGGTGTATGGTGGAGTGTATGAGTCTCCCCCATTGTTAGATGGATATTATATTCGTGAGGGTGTGTCCAGTTGAGTTACCACTTCGCCCGTGTTTTTGGGTAGAGTCGACCACAGGTGCCTAATAAATGTTATGTGATTCCTTCCTTATGAGTTTTGACCCTTTGTTTTGTTAGCTTATTTTTCTGCCACCATTCGTACATTCTTGCTGAGGTGTTTTGTCTTTGGAATGTCTCAGGTTCAAAGCAGTAGTAGATAGCGGAGCTGGTTTTGGAGTTTCTGGGCAGCAGTGTTGGCTGTGGTTTTCACCTCGTCGTAGCGAGGTAGTTTGTTGTTTTAGTTTGCTTACTTAATTCAGATATACTTCTGTTTTTTGTGGGTTCGTGTTAGATTGTTGACGCCCACAGGATAGACGGTTTTGAATACCTTGCTAGCTGTTAGTTGTTTTTTCTTTGTGATGGATTACTTGCTCTCTTGGATAATTTATGCTAGGAATGCATGTTAGGTATTTTCAAGTGTAAAATTTACTATTATTACTTCATGCAATGCATAATTTAAAACTCTAACTTGTTACATTTAGCGACCGTAAAAGCTATCTTTACTACTATTATAAATCTAGGGCCTTGCATAGCATGAGTTGTCCTTTGGGGACGTTTATACTCATGTAGGGTGTTTGAGTCAATCTAAACAAATATCTTCCGCAGCGTATAATAATATTTTGATTCCTGGACTAGTTGATCAACTAAGTCGAGGGATACGACTAACTTCTTAACTTAAACTGGATTTTTCTCTAAATAACCTAAAGATCTTTATTTATGTATTAAGTAGGAGTTTTGTCTGAGCGCTCGTAGTTATCCCCTACTGACATGGCATCATGACGCGCATTTTCCCTTACTCTGATATATTATTTAATGCGGTGAAAATGCGGGTTATGACAGCCGGAGTATGTGCTTGGAGCGTTGATGAGATCTAGGTTCTGAAGCAAGTGCAATTGCACCATGGTTGTCACAGTAGAGATCTACGGGACGAACAATGATAGGAACTACATATAACTCGCCGATAAATTTCCTAATCCATACACCTCCTTCGTTGCATTTGCAGCGACGATATACTCGGTCTAAGTTGTAGAATCGGCAACTGTATCCTGCTTGGAACTCTTCCAGCTAACAACACCTCCATTCAGGCAAAACAAAAAACCTTACTGAGACTTTGAATCGTCCCTATCAGTTTGGAAGTTAGCATCTGTGTAACCACTTACAACGAGCTCTTCCTCTCCGCACAAGGGGTCTAGTATATATCATTGCATACATGATTGACCCAATTACCGAAGCATATGGAATCAACTTCATGTGGTCCTTATCTTCACAAGACTTAGGACACTGGTCCTTAGAGAGACTCACACCATGAGACATGGGCAAGAATCCTTTCTTGGACTCAAGCATGCTGAACTGTTTCAACACCTTGTCAATGTACGTACTTTGGGTCAAACCCAGCAACTTCTTCGATCTATCTCTATAGTTCTTAATACCGAGTATATAAGTCGCTTCCCCTAAGTCCTTCATCGAAAAGCAGTCCCCTAGGTTATTCTTAACAACTTGTAGGGTCGGTTTGTAATTCCCGATCGATAATATGTCATCTACATACAAAATCAGGAAGACAAGAATGCTCCCACTAATCCATTTATAAACACACGGTTCATCCTCGTTCTTGATAAAAACCAAACTCGTTGATCTTCTCATCAAAACGAAGATTCCAACTTCGAGAAGTTTGTTTCAATCCATAAATGGATCACTGCAGCTTGCATTAGTGGCTTCATCTAGAGATACAAAACCATCGGGTTGTGTCATGTACACTTCCTCAACGAGATTCCCATTAAGGAAAGCCGTTTTGACAAGACGTTTTAAAAGCATATTCTATTTTCTGTATGCTTCACTCCCCATAGCCTTAGCCTGATTTCGGGGACGAAATCTTTTATTTTGTTTATAGGATTTGTAACGTCTCGATTCGCGCTAGGCCCCTTGTGCGTGTTTTTGGTGTCAGGAGAGCTGGTGTAGGCTCAAGGGTGTGTAGGTGATTAGGTGCACACTTGCGGGAAATAAGGAAATAGGCTAGAAACTTGAGTTGAGCATGACACGGGTAGGGACACGGGTGTGTCCCTACCCGTGTTCAATGGTGCTGAGTGGCTATGGTGCTGGGTAATTTTGAGACAACATTTAGTGGTGTGTCCCGAGGAGGACACGGGCATGTCCCTACCCGTGTTCAATGGCGTTGAGTGACCAACATGGCTTTGAGTGAAATGGCTTTGAGTGTGTTATCCCGAGCAGGACACGGGTAGAGACACGGGCGTGTCCCTACCCGTGTTCCATGGCGTTGAGTGTTATGGCTTTGAGTGTCATGGCTTTGAGTCTGGCCCGAGAAGGATACGGGTAGGGACACGGGCGTGTCCCTACCCGTGTGCCCCAAGGCAAACAAGCCGAGAAGTGTCCCGAGCAGGACATGGGTGTCGACACGGCCAGTACCACGGCCGTATCACCTAGAAACGAGTACTGACACGGGCGTGTCAGTACCCATGTAGGAGCACAAAACGGCAGTCGAGCTGTTTCGCCAGAGCAGGACACGACTGTGTCCCTACCCGTGTCACTTCTGTATAAAAGTGAAAAAAAGTGAAACCCTAGCATCCTCATCCTCTTCCCAAGCCCTATTTTCTGGAGAGAAACTCTTGGAGCAAGAGGAACTTCTGGAGCAAGCTTTGGAGGAGGAGAAACGCCACCGCCGTCAAGGAGAAAGTGATGTCACAGAGGAGGATGACAAGATCCATGGTCGAGGATGGTGTTACCGCTGGAAATGAGGTGAGCTTCCTACCCTCTCTCTTGGTGCTAGATTGGTAGATATCTAGGTGAGATGTCGACTCAAGAGAGTCTAGACATGAGAGATGGAGATTTCTCTAGGAAGGGCCTTGCTAGAACATGTGTTCTAAAGAATAGTCATCTTCAACCCCCCCCCCCCTTCCTCAAATGATGATGGGGGTGGATCTGTGAAGAGGAATGGCCTTGAGAGGGGGAATAAGGGTGGAGGAGCTTTTGGTGGCGATTTGGGGAAAATCGCTTGAGGAGGAAGATGAACGGATGCCGTTCATTCCGCTTCAAGATGCGTGCAGAATCCGTGTTCTGCACGCAGTGACCTTCTTGGCCATTTTCGGGCAAGAAATGGTCGAATATGGGTTTTCGACTAAACACGAAAGTCGTTGACACTGAAATTACCTTTCTAATGGGTGGTTACACGCCTTCGGGTTAAGCCTGTAGCCACAGGAATGTCTGAACGAATTAAGGGCTGTAAACTAAGCGCACAGAATTTGTATTCTGTACATTGCATCCTTTGTAGCCGATTTCGGGTAGGTTAAAGCCTGATCTAGGTTGCAGGCTGAAAACAAAAGTTGTAGCCAATGGAAAGACCTTTCCATATAGGGGTTACTCGCACTCACCAGATTCCTGTAGCCACGGGAATCCTCGGTTGAAGTTGCTGTCCAGATTTAATTCTGCACTTAAATATCTGGGTGATTATAACATGAACTTGAATTCAGTTGAATTAATGTTGCAATCTAATGCGAGTATTGGGTGAACTCTTTTATGATAACCACCGTAGTGTTATGAATGTTGAAGCTTGCTAATTTGAATTCGTACTATGGGTGGTGATGCAAGTTTTAATCGAACGAAATGTCTTGATATAAATTGCTAGATCATTTATGCGCCTTGTATATATTCGATGTGGAAATCGTTTGGGGTGACATGTAGATGAATAAGCTATGGCCATATATATGTTGAGTTGATAGAATGATGTTTAGTAGTCCAATGCTTAGAGTGTCGTCTCCCTACGGGTAGCATTGTGGAAGGTTGTAAGTGTGGCGTTGGCCGTCACTAGTCGGAATGGGTTGAGATGAATAAAATGGGTGGTTGGTCTAGTCCCTCGATGTTTATGCCTCGAGGCGCCATCCGTGCCAAGTGGATGGTTGGGTTTGACCCTCGTGCTTTCTTCGAAGTTCCTTCCATGCCACGGTGTTGTGGAATTGCTTTTGGTGTGAGTCGACACGCGGTGTCGTAATCCTGGGTTAAGGATAGTGTGGCAGGTCTACGGACTCGCCTATCGTTCCACCGATGGCAGTTGACGGATAGACTTAGGGCGGTTGGGCTTGCCCCTCATGCTTTCTTCGAGGTCCCTTCCGTGCCAAGTGATTGGTTGGACTTGATCCTCATGCTTTCCCGAGGATCCATCCGTCACACATGGCTAGTTCGGGGCTAGGATCTTGGTGTATATATACCCAAGTTAACCCGCTGGGCCGTAGTACGCATGGGCTCCGTTGTTGTGTTCTTAGCGTTGAGTCGTATGGAGGGCTAAGTGAAGTAGTGTGGATACCCACTTAGTAGTAGAAATGCCCGTTCTACGGTCACCGTCTGGCCACGACAGTTGGCGCCTGAAAGGTTAGCTACCTGCTCGAAATGTGGGAACTACAAGTCTGTGTCGACATAGCAACTGCATGTGCGTGATCATGGGTGTGTCATTGCATTGCATACATAACATTGCAACTCATTACATACACAAGACCCTCATCGTATAAGTTTGTATGGGCACTCATATACGATGAGTTATTTATTGCTGAACGATCCTCAACTTATATGCTTGTATGGGCATCCATATAAGTTGAGTTACTTTTGTTGTAACTCTATATTCATATGCTGTGATAGATGGTAGAACTGATAGAATTTCTTATTACTCGTATTACCACTTCCTTGTTTATACTCATGTTTATTATATATATATTGTACCCTGTCTATTTCTCCGCCCGGTGCCGAGGAGTCGCCGGGGGAGCGAATGTGAAGCCACTTAGTCTTTATGACTAACGGTTGCTACGTCTCCCTTTTTTTAGGAGGAAATCCCGCAGGTGGAGCAGCAGGTGATGGAGCCGGTCATCCAGGCCAGGACGATAGGTCCTGAAGGGACGGTGTCATCGTTACCGTCTATCACTAATGTGAGTGATGAGAGTTTTTGTTGAAGCCCTTCGGGGCAATTTTATTGTTATACTCTGATATTATAGAAGCATGTTTTAGCTTCTATTTTGTTATATTTTGGACTTATAGCTTGTGTGGATTGACTTCTTATATATTCTTTTGGTTGGGTTGGCATGTTGTTTTGATATTGGTTGTAGCCGGCAGAATAGGCGACTTGGGGTACAGACTAACCCGTGTGTTGGTGCTACCCTAAGGCGGCTGTTCTGGGCATAAGACCCCTCTCATGCCGTGTCTTGTGTTCCGGGAGGGGGGGTCTTACAAATGGTATCAGATTTCCACGATCCTTAACTAAAGAAGTCATTCAACAATGGGCCACTCCTGTTCGACTAGTCAGTTTGGGGACAAACTGACTTAGCGGAAGCAGTGGTGTTCCCATATGTAATTCACACTAAGTTTGTCCAACTCTGACCTTAAGATTAGCCAAACTGACCGTAAGTTTGATTTCTACGTATAGATTCCAGTGCATGTTGAGCCGTTGGGGGCACTCCTGCCCCTCCCATACCCACTCAGTTCCAACAGTCTGAGTTGGGGCAGACGCTCGCCGCAATCTTGGATGCCTTCAGGGCACAGCACCCTCCGGTGCTATAACAGGCCCCTAACTTTAACTGTCTAAGCGCCTTCCGGGCTCTCTCCCCACCCACTTATCTTAGGACGGAGTCATCCGTGTGCACGGAAGAATGGCTTGACACAGTACAAGAGCTATTTGCTGGTATCCGTTGTCCAGCCAACATGGCTGTGCCACTGGCGGTGTCCACATTGGAGCTACATGCTAAGAGGTGGTGGAAGTCACTCATGGGCTCCACCTTCCAAGGTCGAGTCTATACAGAGATAAGTTGGAGCGAATTCTCGGATGTTTTCTTGGAGCACTTCATTCCTTCATCTGCTCGAGATGAACTTGAGGAGAGGTTCCTTCTACTGAAACAAGGATCAAAGACGGTTATGGAATACCAGCGAGAGTTCCAACATCTCACAAGGTTCGCGGACTCATACGAGTTAGATGATAGAGGTTATGCCAAGAGTTTCTACAAAGGGCTGCGAGATCCCCTAAGGCAGGCCCTTTTGTTTATAGCGGATGCTAGCTTGGCGGCGATCATCGATATGGCACAAATATTGGAGGCGGACCACTTGGGTAGTGGTAAGAGACCTGCAGAGGGAGTCATGTAAGCTGGCCCAAGCAATAGAAGGAGACAGGACTTTAGAAGAAGAAGAGGATATCAAGGAGATGGAGGGCGTGTCCACCAAAACTATCAGGTAGAACACTCGGTTCCGCAACTGCCCGCGTTGCCTCCACCGCCACAGCCTTAACAATTTCAGCAACTTGAGAGGCGTCCTGGGCGGGTGTGTTTTGAATGCAACCAACTGGGCCACATTCGACGTTTCTGCCCGCAATTGTTTGGGAACACCCCTCCCGCTCTCCCTCCAGCGGCCCCTCGAGGGCGGGGTTACATGCGTGGTCGAGGACGAGGACCGCGAGGATGTAATCCCGGCCCTGCCCGGGATCAAGTGTACGCGCTTGACATGGCGCAAGAACGGAATCCTCATAATGTTATTGTAGGTACGTGCAGTAACCTTTCATATTTTCAGTATTAAACTTAAGTTGCTTACGACATACTAGCTATCTAGCAATACGTTTTGAATATTGGCACTTAGGCACCGTGATGATTGGCGGAAAGACGGCTTATGCGTTGTTCGATACCGGTGCCTCACACTCCTTCGTGTCCGAGGATTTCATTAAGGATATGGGAGGTGTACAATATTTTTCTGGAATAGCTCGACTAGTGCGCCTTCCGGACGGTTCGGATATGGTTGCAACCTCTAAGTGCGAGCTTGAGGTACTTATTGAGGGAAGGGTTTTCGATACGCCTGCCACTGTCTTGAAAATGCTGGAATTCGACATCATCTTCAACCCCCCCCCCCCCCTTCCTCAAATGATGATGGGGGTGGATCTGTGAAGAGGAATGGCCTTGAGAGGGGGAATAAGGGTGGAGGAGCTTTTGGTGGCGATTTGGGGAAAATCGCTTGAGGAGGAAGATGAACGGATGTCGTTCATTCCGCTTTAAGATGCGTGCAGAATCTGTGTTCTGCATGCAGCGACCTTCTTAGCAATTTTCGGGCAAGAAGTGGTCGAATCTGGGTAATCGACTAAACATGAAAGTCGTAAACACTGAAATTACCTTTCCAACGGGTGGTTACACGCCTTCGGGTGAAGCATGTAGCCACGGGAATGTCCGAACGAAGTAAGGGCTGTAAACTAAGCGCACGGAATTTGTATTCTGTACGCTACAGCCTTTGGAGCCGATTTCGTGTAGGTTAGAGCCTGATCTGGGTTGTAGGCTGAACACAAAAGTTGTAGCCAATGGAAAGACCTTTCCATAGAGGGGTTTCTTGCACTCACCGTATTCCAGTATCCACGGGAATCCTCGGTTGAAGTTTCTGTCCAGATTTAATTCTGCACTTAAATTTCTCGGTGATTATAACATGAACTTGAATTCGGTGGAATTAATGTTGCAATCTAATGCGAGTATTGGGTGAACTCTTTTATGATAAAAACCGTAGTGTTATGAATGTTGAAGCTTGTTAATTTGAATTTGTAATATGGGTGGTGATGCAAGTTTAAATCAAACGAAATGTCTTGATATAAATTGCTAGATCATTTATGCGCATTGTATATATTCTATGTGGAAATCGTTTGGGGTGACATGTAGATGAATAAGCTATGACCATATGTATGTTGAGTTGATAGAATGATGTTTAGTAGTCCAATGCTTATAGTGTCGTCTCCCTACAGGTAGCATTATGGAAGGTTGTAAGTGCGGCGTTGGCCGTCACTAGTCGGAATGGGTTGAGATGAATAAACTGGGTGGTTGGGCTAGTCCCTCGGTGTTTATGCCCCGAGGCGCCATCCGTGCCAATTGGATGGTTGGGCTTGACCCTCGTGCTTTCTCCAAGGTTCCTTACATGCCACGGTATTGTGGAATTGCATGCGGTGTGAGTCGACACGCGGTGTCGTAATCCTGGGTTAAGGATAGTGTGGCAGGTCTACGGGCTCGCCTATCGTTCCACCGATGGCAGTTGATGGATAGACTTAGGGTGGTTGGGCTTGCCCCTCGTGCTTTCTCTGAGGTCCCTTCCATGCCAAGTGATTGGTTGGACTTGATCCTCGTGCTTTCTCGAGGATCCATTCGTCACACATGGCCAGTTCGGGGCTAGGATCTTGGTGCACATCTACCCAAGTGAACCCGCTGGGCCGTAGTACGCATGGGCTCCGATGTTGTGTCCTTAGCGTTGAGGCGTACGGAGGCCTAAGTGAAGTAGTGTGGATACCCACTTAGTAGTAGAAATGCCCGTTCTACAGTCACAAGACCCTCATCGTATAAGTTGGTATGGGCACTCCTATACGATGAGTTATTTATTGTTGAACGATCCTCAACTTATATGCTTGTATGGGCATCCATATAAGTTGAGTTACTTTTGTTGTAACTCTATATTCATATGCTGTGATTGATGGTAGAACTGATAGAATTTCTTATTACTCGCGTTGCCACTTGCTTGTTTATACTCCTGTTTATTATATATATATATATTGTACCCTGTTTATTTCTCCGCCCGGTGCTGAGGAATTGTCGGGGGAGCGGATGTGAAGCCACTTAGTCTTTATGACTAACAGTTGCTACGTCTCACTTTTTTAGGAGGAAAACCCGCAGGTGGAGCAGCAGGTGATGGAGCCGGTCAGTCAGGCCAGGACGACAGGGCCTGAAGGGACAGTGCCATCGTTACCATCTGTCACTGATATGAGTGATGAGAGTTTTTGTTGAAGCCCTTCGGGGCAATTTTATTGGTATACTCTGATATTATAGAAGCATGTTTTTGCTTCTATTTTGTTATATTTTTGACTTATAGCTTGTGTGGATTGACTTCTTATATATTCTTTTGGTTGGGTTGGCATATTGTTTTAATATTGGTTGTAGCCCGCAGAATAGGCGACTTGGGGTACAGACTAACCCGTGTGTTGGTGCTACCCCAAGCCGGCTGTTCTGGGAATAAGACCCCTCTCGTGTCGTGTCTTGTGTTCCGGGAGGGGGTCTTACATTTAGAACACTTCTAAATCTCCAAATCTACACGCCATGGATTTAGCAACTTCTGAAACAATGAATATTGTCGACAACCTCCCTCTGATACCACTGTTGGGTTTTGGGGGATGACATAACACTTGTGAACGCAGCAAAAATAAGAACAAGAAAAACCTAAACGAGTTCGGTCTAGCAATATTTAGGAATCAAGAAGTAAAGCCTGCTGTAATAAAATTACCTTTGAGGGATTGAGTCAAAACTCAACCTAGGTTCTCTAGAAAAATTCCATCTTGTCACTAGTGGCTTGAGTCTTGAGCGCAGAAAGTATATCCGCACCTCTATTGGAAATCCACACGATCGGGAGAACCTGTAGCAACTTGTCGCACAATTTCTAGGTCGGGAGAGGACACTCAGCGTCTCCACAGATTGCTAGGTCTATTGAAGGAGAGGTGGCGACGAAACTCGCCGGGATCGGGATTGGGCTCGGTGACGGGATCGGCAGAACGCTTCCATCAGCTTTTAGGGATATCGGTCTTTCACACAGTAACGGCTCATGTTCTTAGACAGACGGAATAATCACATACTGTTCAAGCCCTAAAGTTTCCTATTTATACCCAAAGGGAATAAACAAAACAGTCTATCGCTAATCGCAGACCTAGGACTTAGATAAATTAGACCTTCGATCAGACAATAGTTTGTCTGGATGAAACGTCGAATATCTACAGGATATACGACGAATTGTCGAGTATCAATTTATACTCGACGAATCGTTGAGTATCTTATAGCATATACGACAAACTCAAAGCTCTCAACGTTTTCTACGCCAAAGGCCAGATTCGTCGAACTGCATTCATCGAACGACATTCGTCGAACGGAATTCGTCGAACGACATTCGTCGAACGGTATTTGTCGAACGGAATTCGTCGAACTGCATTCGTCGAACTAAATTCGTCGAACGGCCTTCATCGAACGACGCATGACTTATGCGCCAAAGGCTAGATTCGTCGAATGTCGTTGAGTGGATACAATACACTCAACGCCTAAATGCCAGATTTGCCAAGTAAACCCTTTACTCGACGAAGGCATTGAGTGCACTCAACGCCTAAGACCCGGACTCGTCAAGTAAACTTCTTTACTCGACGAATTGTTGAGTGGACTCAACGCACTCAACGCTTAAGTGCGGCAGTCGATGAATCAACACTTGATACTTGACGAATCAGTGAGTCAACTCAACACACTCAACGCCATCATTCGACGAGTTAACACTTAACTCGACGAAAGCGTTGACTGTCTCAACACACTCAACGCTTTTGCCTTAGAATATTTCAGTCCCTTTTGCTCATCATATGAGTTATACCATACAGATCCAAACTCCCAATTTCTCCACAATCTTATGTGTGACTCTGATAGGCTCATACTGAGTTGGCAGTGAGGCTATATGCTTGATCACTTTTAGATCACTTTCAGATCACTATGGTAGCACCAACAGTCTGTTGGGGTCCAGCACCTAAATTGAAGACCGAAGGCTTACAAAGGAGGAGATTCTTCCATGAACAGTATTTCAGTGTGTATCCAACCCGATACTCGCCGAATTTACTGTTCATGAACAGTAATTCGGCAGATATCTCTGATTCGGCGGGTATCGCTGTCTTCGCTGAGTTTTTCGCCGCCTGCTCTCGCCGATTTACTCCAGCGGTTCAGCGAACTAGTTTGGCTGCCCGCGGTGGTTTGGGCGGACCTATATTACCAAGGTTTTAGGGCTAATCCACGGGTTACGGGATAACTTTGCATCATTATTTATGGCAGAGTAGAAGGAGACGTGCGTGTGCGAACAGACAAGTAGAAACCGAAAATTGGAATAACAGAAATTTTTATTATCCAAAAAGATGAGTATTACAAAGGTATGACCTCCCTTTTATAGAATGGAGAAGAAGAGAGAGATTACACATAAGCAATGTGGGATTAAATAATTACAGGTTTAATAGAAACAAGCCAAACAGGTCACGCGGTTGGACGAATAGGCTAACCGCCCGACAACCACCAGAAGGAGAGAACAAGCTGTCATAGGAGACTGTCAGACCGCCCGATCTCCAAGTCTCCTGAGACAAACCGTCAGATCGCCCGGTATCCATATTGCAACACTCCCCCTCAAGCTGGAGCATAGATATTAATCATGCCCAGCTTGTCGCAAATGTGAAGAAAGGAAGCGGACACCGGCTTGGTGAAGATATCAGCCAACTCGTTGTCAGAAGTGACGAACGGAGTACAAATCTGTTTCTTTAAAACCTCTTCCCGAATAGAATGACAGTCGGCTTCTATGTGTTTCGTTCTCTCATGAAAGACCAGATTTTTGGAGATGTATATCGCGGCCTTGTTGTCGTAGAATATAGGAAGAGGATAGTTGTAGACCTCTCCTAAGTCAAGCATGAGAGCCCGTAACTACTTTAACTCACATGTGGTCGATGCAATACTACGATATTCTGTTTCTGAACTAGACCTGGAGACAACAGACTATTTCTTGCTCTTTCAACTCACAAGATTTCCTCCAACAAACGTGCAAAAACCCGATGTTGACTTGCGGTCTCCTTTGTCATCAGCATAGCTCGAATCTGAGTACGCTTCAACCCTCAAGTGACTATTCTTCTGAAAAAGCAGTCTCTTCCCTGCTGCTGCTTTAACATACTCCAATATCCTTAGGGCAGACTGTAGATGGCACTCCCTAGAAGCTTGCATGAATTAGCTAACCTTGCTTACAGCATAAGAGATTTCAGGTCTGGTCACTGTGAGATAAATGAGTTTGCCAACCAGATGCTGGTACCTCGTAATATCGGATAGAGGAGGCGAGTCATCTGTCCAAGTTTTGTCTTTTCTAGTAGCAATGGGACATCAGGAAGGTTTAGCACCAGTCAATCCTGCCTCTTTTAGTAAATCAAGAGCATACTTCTGTTGGGAGAGTACCAAGGAGTTGGGTTTCTGAGAGATTTCAATCCCCAGAAAGTATTTTGGGGAGCTCATATCCTTTGTGACTAGGTGTTGACAGAGGTGTTTCTTTGGCAAAGCTACCCCGGCCTGGTCATCGCCAGTAAGAAGAATATCATCTACATATATAGCAAGAACCACCAGACCCGAGGTTGTTTTGCGAATGAATAAGGAGTGATCGACAGAACTTCTTATAAAACTGATGGTCGCAACAATGCCGCTAAACTTGTCAAACCAAGCCCGAGGGTTTGCTTTAGGCCATAGATGTCCTTCTTCGGCTGGCACACTTGTGTCTCCCCCTGAGCAACATACCCAGGAGGTTGTTCCATGTAAACATCCTCCTGAATATCACCATAGAGAAAGGCATTCTTAACATCCAGCTGGGAAATGGGCAAATCCCTGTTGACAACCACAAAGAGAAGAACCCGAATGGTGCTGAAACGAGCAACGGGAGAGAAGGTGTCAAATTAATCAATGCCATAAGTTTGAGTAAAGCCTTTGGCGACCAGGCGGACCTTGTACCAATCCACGTTGCCGTCTGGATGGAACTTCACAACAAAGACCCAGCAACAGCCAACCACATCAGTGCCCAACAGGGGAGGAACAAGGGTCCATGTACCCCTTTCAGTGAGGGTAGCAATTTCCTCATCCATGGAAGTCTTCCAATGAGGAACAACAAGAGCTTCCTGGTAGGTGCGTGGAGTGGCAGTGGCAGAGATAGACAATGAAAACGCCCTGCGAGAAGGAGTTAGACGCTCATAGGAAACAACAACAGCCAATGAGTGCTGGGTATACGTCTGTACCCCTTTGCGAAGAGCAATGGGAAGATCCAGGTCAACTTGTTCCTCAGTAGCCGGAGAATCCGTGGCGGAGAGAGCTGGCCCGGGAGCAGAGAGAGACGGTCGTGGAGAGGAGGTGGATATCAGAGGTGGAGAGAGAGAGAGTAGGAGACGGTGGTGGAGAAATCTCGATGGGAGTAGACGTGGTGGAGGGGACGGTAGGATAAATATCGATGGAAGTAGATGGTGGATAAATCTCGATGGGAGAAGATGTGGTGGAGGGGACGGTAGCAGAAACATCTGGAGGATGAGAGATGTCAGAAGAGAAATAGGACGCATTCTCGAAGAAGGTCACATTCGCGGATACGAATTGCTTACGAAGAATAGGGTCAAAGCAACAATAACCTTTCTGAGTAGTGGAGTAACCTAGAAAGACACACTTGGTGGCACGTGGGACAAGTTTGTCACGAGTGGCGGAATGAGCGTGCACAAAAGTCGTGCACCCAAAGATACGCAGAGGGGAGAAAATAGATCCTTTCCCGGATAGAGAATGGAGAATGGGGTTTGATTGTGGAGAACCGTGGAGGGAATGCGATTGATGAGATAATAAGAGATGAGAACAGCATAACCCCAATAGGAGCGAGGAACCTGTATTTGTGTCATCAGAGTGCGAGCAACATCAAGTAGGTGACGGTTTTTGCGTTCCGCCACCCCATTTTTCTATGAGGTATAGACACAGCTAGTTTGATGAATAATCTCATGTTGCTTACAAAAGGAAGAAAAATCTTGACTAAGATATTTTTTTGCATTATCAGAGCGAAAGAACTTAATAGATACATCAAACTGCGTTTTAATCATGAAATAAAAGGATGTCCTTATAGAGAACAATTCAGAGCGATCCTTTAAGAGATACACCCATGTATGATTAGAGAAATCATCAATGAACGTTACAAAATATGAACTACACCGACCTATGCTGAGTACATGAGAAGGATCCCAGATATCAGAGTGAATTAAATCAAATGGATGGGAAGATACACGACCTTGCTTTTGTGGGAAGGAAGAGCGGTGATGTTTGCCGAGCTAACAGGCTTCACAGTTGAGAGGAGGACTTTGCAGAGGTAGTTGGGGTAGAAGTTGACGAATAAGTCGTGGAGGAGCATGACCAAGGCGAAGATGTCATTAGAGAAGATCTGTAGAATAAGAAGAGAAAGCGGACAAAGCAAAAACGTTGTCGAGGAAGTAGAGGCCGCCACTCTCAGTACCAGTAGCAATTGTCTGTTAGGAGTCCGGATCCTGAAAAGAACAAGATGTAGGAGTGAATATGACGGAACACTGAGTTGCTTGCATAGATAAGTAACCGATAATAGATTGCAAAGGAACTTGGGCACATAGAGGGTATCGGCCAAGCGAAGAGATAGAGTGACTTGAACCACTCCCATCCCATTGACCGGCGATGGAGAGTCGTCCGCAACAAAGACTAGGGGCAACCGATCATGTGTTTATATGAGAGAAAACACAAAGGATTGCCTGTCATATAATTGGTAGCACCAGAGTCGATCAACCATTTTCCATGAGCAACGACGTGGGAACTGCCGGAAGATGTGACCTCCGAGGCGGACTGCTTTAAGGAGAAGGGGGAAGCCATAGTAGGGAGACCTCTCGAGCTGCAAAGTAGAGACCGCGCGAGAACAGCAGGAAGCGGCGAGAATAACAGGAGATCACGGCGAAAAGAGGAGATCGCGGCGAGAAGAAAAGATCGCGGTGAGAAGAGCAAGACGCGGAGACAACGACAAGTCGTGATGAGAAGAGAAGGTCGAGGCAAAAAGGAACAGGTCGCGGCGAGAAGGGCAAATCGAGAAAATAGGTCGCGAGAAGACAGGTCGCGGCGACAAGAAATAGGTCGCGACAATGAAGCCGTGCGAAAAAGAAAAGGAAACTGCGTGGAAAAAGAGAAGGAACAGAGCGAAGAGGTCGCGAAAAACAGGGAAGACCGCAACGGACACGAGGAAGACCACAATGGAAAACAAAAGGAGGAGAACATTAGCGGTCACAGTGTCAACACACCAGCGGCCAGAAGAGCCATGACCAAGGAGCAGAGCAAAGCAGAGGTACAGAAGTCGTGTGAAAGTGAGGGTAAGATCTATCTCAACTCTAGAGGGGGGTGAATAGAGTTTAATTAAAGTAAATTCACAATTTTAAACTTAGCAAAGCTTTTAAGATTTGATTTATATATATGTGTAGGGTGCCTAGCTATAGAATTAAGAAGACAGTAAAAAGGAAGAGCACAGCACACAGCAAAGAGAACACACAAGCAAACCAGAAAACACAAGGAGCTATAGTGGTTCCCCAAAAACCTGGGTACATCCACTCTTCTACCACCCTTGGTAGGAATCCACTGCAGGATGAGTTGATCAGGTGTCCTGTGCACCAATGAGCTTTTGATAAGGTGCTCAAAAACCAAACTAGATTTTTTGATCAGGTGTCTTGCCACCACTGAGTTTTGACAAGGTTCTCAGAACCATACTCAAAACTTTTGAAGGGAGTTTTGAAAACCCTTTTACAGGAGGAAAGGAAAAAGAAAAGATTAATGATGTCTTCTTTGTCTCAATCAAGAGAGAAGCACAAGTGGATCTTTTGTTGTCAAAGCTCCCCCTGAGATGTTGAATGAATCAGGAATGGAAGCTTTGCTCTAGGGTGATAGGTATTCAGAAACTTCAGATCTCCAGCAGAAGATTGTTTCAGCAGAGGCTGAAAGATGAGTTGTCTGGAGTCCTTGAGATGAAGCTGTGATCACTTTTTGAGTACACAAAATTATTCAACTAATTCTCCTTTTTCTGTAACAGTATGTGTGTCTCTTGATTCTACTGATTGTATTGACTCTTGATTGATTGTTGAGAGAAGAAAAGAGAAGAAGTTCTTATTCCCTGAAGGTTCTTCATCCAAGATAGTCGTTATCAGGCATTAAACGCCTTCCATAAAGAATTTGTCTTCTAGAGGAAAGTCCAGCAAAACATTCTCTTGATAATTCCTTGAAACTTGCTTCAGAATAAATGAAAACGGCTGGCAGATCTTCTTGATATAAATGCTGAGAGAATTCAAAAACATTCCAAAGACTGACAAAATTTGAATCCTTAAAAACGTCGATCTCTCAGAAAATCGTCGATCTGAGCTCTACGATCGTCGAACTGAGCTCAGAGATAGAATAAGATCAACAGACAGAAAACGTCGAACTGAGCTCGAAGATCGTCGAACCGAGCTCAGCGACCTGAAGAATAAGAGAAGAGTGATCGTCGACCTGAGCTAGAAGATCGTCGACTGGAGTTCGACGACTAAGCAAAACTGACTGAAGGCAGATCGTCGGTCTGAGCTCGAAGATCGTCGAATAGAGCTCGACGATTTATCATAGTTGAGTTCAGAGAACGTCGAATGGAGTTCGACGTTTCGTCGACCTGAGCTCGACGAAAGATGTCTTATTCTTAGCTCTATTTCTGAAATCTTGGAATGGTCCTGGGGGCAGCTTCAAAACTAAGTTCGAAGCCCTAGACTCATTCTAATGTTGACCTTTACAACTATACATCTAGGTCAACCTGGTTTCCTAAGAGAAACATAGTGATCCTTACCCAAATTAGTAATAGGGTGTTCCAACAATCTCCCCCTATTTGGGTTAGGATTACTATTTACATATTTCAGAAATAAAAGATACAACAACATACAGAAAAGCAGTAAACTAAAACAGAATAGAAAAGCAAGAAAATATTGCAGCAATTATGTGGAGTTTCAGCAAATATTCAGAGGATTGTACTGTCTGCTTACATATGTTACTTCTTTTCATTTTCCCTTCTTAAATATAATTTCTCTGTTAGGATTGAGGGCTTCCTTCTTTGATCTTCTGTCATCTTCTGCTCCTAAGGAGGTTTGAGATCTAGCTCTTGGAACCACAGCCTCAGGATGCAGCTTCAGGTAGTCTATTGGGTCAAAGAATTTGCTTGAAGAATACCTTTCCAATTCAACTTTTCTTTGTTCTGACAGAGTGGTAATATTGGAGGTATTTTTTCCTTGCTCTCTTGCTTTCTTCAATTGATCTAGTGCAGCCAATTCTTTCATCCTTGCAGTCCAAGATAATGGATTGTTCTCTGGGTCTTCAAATGGCACTACAGGCTCATATCTATTAATTGATTCTGATGCAGTAGTAGTTCTGGTTTCAACCTTTTCTCTGAGCTTGTAGGGGAAAGGACCTTGAGTAGAGTCTGTGAACCTTTGTCCTTCCCTAGATTGAAATCTACGCTCTCTTTGGCTTCCTCTATACTGTCCTCTTCTTGACTGATAACCCCTTTGGTATTGCCCCCTAGGCTGGTATCTCTGATAAGACTGGGAGGAACTTTATTTGGAAGCTGGGGCTTGAGAAGCTGAGCCTCCACCTGTCCCTGAATCTAGAGGAGGAGGAGGAGGAGGCTGAAAATGAGAGGATCCCTTTTCATACTTGTCCAGCTTCCTTCTCTTCTTCATAGCTTTTAGTTGGTTCTTGAAGAACTGCATCCAGGGCTCAGAAATGGGGCAGTCATGCAAAATATAATATGGAATGTCATTTGAGTCTTTAGCTTGAGCTGGGGGTACTTTCATCATAGCCTTGCTTCTGGCCTTCCTTTTCTTGGCAATTGTATTAGAAGAATCATCAGATTCAGTTTGAAACTGATCACTCTCTGAACTTTGTGGTCTATCATACAAGTCATCAATGCTTTTTATATACTTTTCTTGTTGCTTGATTTGAGCAGGAGTGAGAGCAGGAGCAGCATCAATAACAGGAGCAGAGACAGCAGGAGTAAAAACAATTGAAGCAGAAATAGATTCTGATTCTTCTAGGTAGGTAGTAAGTTCTTTAGCAGCAGTATCTTCAATCACAGAGACCATTTTAGTATCTTCTGAAGGCAAACTTGTTGTAACAGCAGCAGCAGCACATAAAATATCAGCATCCACAGCTTTGAAGGAATTTACATATATTTCAATCAGCCTGGGATCACAGTAATTGATAGGCACAATGGCCTTAGTGAGGTCTTCAGGTTGTTGAACTGGCAGAGAGATGAAATATACAGTATCAAAAGTAGAGAGCAGACTCTGAAGGTCCACTGCAAAAATAGGAGTAGAACTGGAACCTTCAGCAGTCTCAGACACACCCACTGCTTCATGAGGCATCTCCCCCTGCCTTGGTTCAGAGACAATTGAATCAAGGCACCCAAATGAAGGTGTTGCCTGGGAAGAGATGAAGGAGGAGAGCTTGGTAGACAACTCCTGAACTTGTTTCAGAAGTGGAGCCAAAGAGGTCTCCAGCAGAGATGTTAGCCGGGGGGCTAGCAGGTCATAGAGCTTGTCTGCCAAAATAGGAAGATCTACATACTCAAGATGGGCTTGAGCAGAGGTAGGAATAGAAGTTACTGGAGGAGTGGCTGGAGCTGATGTCATGGAGAATGTGGAGATAGGAGGTGGAGGGATAGATGGCTCTGAAAGAGGAATAGTGGGGATAGAAGTTGTTGAGGTGGAGATGGATGAGACAAGAGATGGGGTGAATGATGGTTGGGAAAGAATATCTTGGAGAAGTTGTTGATAGGAGGATGTTGAGGGAAGCTCAGGAGGAGTGGGAGGAGAATCATCCATAAAGGAATCATCTATAAGAGAAAATGATGGAGTGGTGAAGGATGGGCAAGAGAATAGAGGATGGAATTCTTCTGAAGTAGTGACTGGAGGAGGTGATATTGGTGAAGAAATGGTAATGGGAGAAGAAATGGTAGAGGTTAAGATTGGTGTAGTGACTGGAATAGAAATAGCTGGAGGAGGAGAGGAAGAGGCAAACAATCCTTCTACTGGGGCAGATTCCTGAGAGGGAGTGACTTGGATAGTCCTGGTGCCTGAAGCCAGTGGTGCAGCAGCAGCCCTGATAGGGTTGATGATCTGCCTGTCCCATTTGCTGAATAGGGCACAGGTAAGCCTCTTGGATGCATTGATGAACATCCCACCAGAGGTTAGCAGGTCAGGGCACCTGGAGTGCAGGTAAACCCCTAAAATTCTTCCAAAACTTGCACAGTTTTTGTTCAGTTTCTTCTTGATCAGTTTGAAGAATATTAATCCCCAGTCTAAATGCTTCTTATCAACCAGAGCTCCCATTAAACAAAACTGATATCTAGATATAGGGTCATGGGCTGAGTGCTTTGCCAGAAGCACTTTGCCGACCACATCAGCCAGAAATTGATATTCGATGGACAGATTTTTCTTCAGCAATTTGTTAGGGTTCACAGCAGTGTGACCCATTCTATCAAGCATAGAATCAAACTCCTCTCTAGATAAATCTATGGAGTCATTTCCAGAACTAAGTAGGAAAACTTCAGTTAGAAGGGCCGGGGACAATGGTACCTGAGTCCCTTTTATTGAGCCAATGACAGAATTCTCATTCTCATCTGTCGCTGTAAAACACCATTCTTTAATTTCTTCTGAAGCAATCTTCATTCGGGTGGTCATTATCTGAGATAGCTGCTGTTCTCGGAATAGGTTGAGAATGTCCTTGAAACGCTGATCACTTCCATCAAACGAATTCATATCAATATCAAAACCGGTATCGAATTTCATCTTGGAAATAGCAGCACTAGAGCCAGCCATCTGTACCTGCAACAATGAACCAAACACGACCAAGCGTAGAAGATTTGGAGGGAAAGAGAGAAAATTGCAGAGAGTATGAAAGCGCAAAAGATGAACGACGGCCGAAGAAATGATTTTATATTAGGGTTCGACGGCGAAACAGAAAATCGTGGAGCTCAGTTCGATGAAACTTCGAACTCAGCTCGACGATTTGGGCTACTAAAGGAATCTGAAGAGACGCCAATAGCGTCGAACTCCGTTCGACGATATTATCGAGCGTCGAGCTCCGCTCGACAACCTCTAAACAGACAGAATGGAAGCCTGGAGCTAACGACGGCGCTGAACTCAGATCGACGATTCAAGAAACGTCGATCTTCGGTCGACGATTTCTGGGAAATCGTCGATCTCCGTTCGACGATTTCTGGGGAAACGTCGAGCGCAGTTCAGAGACAAAACCTATACTACAGACACAAAAAGAGATAAGTTTTTAGCCTAGTCTTGGTCTGTTTTTAGCTTTTCAAAATCTTGTAATTTATTTTAGGCTTCCTCCATCTAACATGTCTAACTGATTGAGGAAGAAGTTGTGTTTCTTTTCATCCAAAGGCTTGGTGAAAATATCTCCCCTTTGCAAATCAGTTGGGATATATTGAAGTTCAATTTTACTTTTCTCAACATTATCCCTTAGAAAATGATGTCTAATTTCTATGTGTTTTGTCCTACTATGGAGGACTGGATTTTGTGCAATGGAAATAGCACTGGTGTTGTCACAAAATATTTTTGACTTCTCTAAGTTGTAACCATAGTCTAGGAGTTGGTTTTGTATCCACAATATTTGTGAACAACAACTGCCTGCAGCCATATATTCAGCTTCAGCAGTTGAGGTTGACACAGATGTTTGTTTCTTACAATACCAAGAGACAAGTCTATCACCATGGAACTAACAAGTTCCACTGGTGCTTTTCCTGTCTATTCTGCATCCAGCATAATCAGCATCTGAGAATCCAGTTAAGTCAAATGCTGAGTCTTTTGGATACCAGAGTCCTAGATTTGGACAGCTTTTAACATACCTAAGAATCCTCTTAACTAAGGTTAAGTGTGACTCTCTAGGGCTAACTTAAAATCTAGCACATATACATGTAGCAAACATTATGTCAGGCCTACTGGCTGTAAGGTACAATAGAGAGCCAATCATTGCTCTATATGTTGTCTGATCAACTGGTTTCTGTTCATCAGCATCCAATACAACATTGGTAGGCATGGGTGTTTTCATACATGATGCATCAGACATACCAAATTTCTTAACCAGCTCTTTTGCATACTTGGTTTGAGAAATAAATATGCCTTCAGCATGTTGTTTGACTTACAATCCTAAGAAGAAGGATAGCTCACCCATGCTACTCATTTCAAATTTAGAGTGCATAAGCTTGGAAAACTTTTTGCACAAGTTTGAATCAGTAGAACCAAATATAATATCATCTACATAGATTTGTACTAGTAGGGTATGGGACTTATGGGTTCTAATAAAAAGAGTTTGGTCTACTCTCCCCCTAACAAAATCATTTTCAGCAGAAAACATGCTAGGGTCTCATACCATGCTCTAGGAGCTTGCTTGAGACCATATAATGCTTTGTGTAGTTTAAAAACATAATCAGGATGGGTTAGAGAGATAAAACCTGGAGGTTGTCTGACATAAACTTCTTCTTTGATCTCCCCATTGAGAAAAGCACTCTTGACATCCATTTGATAGACTTTGAATCCCTTATGAGCAGCATAAGCCAGAAAGATTCTTATGGCTTCTAATCTTGCAACAGGTGCAAAGGTCTGGTCATAGTCTATCCCTTCTTCCTGAGAGTACCCTTGAGCAACTAGCCTTGCCTTATTCCTTACAATGATTCCTTGATCATCCAGCTTATTTCTGAACACCCATTTGGTTCCAACAATGGGATGATCTTTTGGCTTAGGCACTAGTTCCCAAACTTTATTTCTTTCAAATTGATGCAACTCCTCTTGTATTGCAATAATCCAGTGTGGATCTTGTTCTGCATCTTGAATGGTTTGAGGTTCAATTTGAGAGAGGAAGCAAGTGTGCATCAGGTTCTGGTTGACCTGATTTCTAGTTTGCACACCAGCTGAGATGTCTCCAATTACTTGAGAAATTGGATGATCTCTTGTTGTTACTAGATCAACAGGGGGTGTTGATGGTTCACCAACCTGTGTTGTTGTGTCCTCTTGTGGAACAACAACTGGTTCTTCAAGAAGATTTTCTTCCTGATGGTGAGCAGCTTCGTCATCTTCACTACTGTCATCCTTTTGTGTAACTTGTAATCTGTTCATGTCTTCAGCTAGAGAGTGCAACTGCAAATGTTCTATTGTAGAAGTATTCTTCTCCTTGAAAGACATGTTAGCTTCATCAAAGGTAATGTGGACAGATTCTTCTATTTTTTGAGTAGTTTTATTATAAACCCTATAAGCTTTACTGATCATGGAGTATCCCAGAAACACTCCTTCATCAGCTTTTGCTTGGAATTTTGCTAGATATTTCTTGTCATTATTATGAATGTAACAAGTGCAACCAAATACCTTAAAATAGTCTACTTTAGGTTTCTTCCCTTTGAGTAATTCATAGGGAGTCTTGCCCTTCAGTTTATGTATTAGACTTCTATTCAGCACATAATTGGAGGTGTTCACTGCCTCAGCCCAAAAGGATAGAGGTAGGTGAGCATCTGTCAATAATGTAGTTGCAGATTCAATAAGGGTTCTATTTTTCCTTTCAGCTACCCCATTTTGTTGAGGAGTTCTAGGAGCTGAGAAAGTATGCCTGATCCCTTCACTTTGACAGAACTCTTGCATGAGAAGAGAATCAAACTCTGTCCCATGATCACTTCTGATCAGGGCAATATGAGTGTTGAACTCAGTCTGAATGCATTTGAGAAAATCTATCAAACATTTAAAGTTATCAGACTTCTTCCTCAGAAAGAATACCCATGTGAATCTTGAGAAGTCATCTACAACCACTAAAGTGTAGGATTTCCCTCCTAAGCTTTGTACTACAATGGATCCAAAAAGATCCATGTGTAACAGATACAAAATCCTAGGTGAATCACTCTTGTTAATTGATTTAAAGCTATTTTTAGTTTGCTTGCCTAATTGACAAGCCTTGCAGAGTCCTTCCTTCTTGTAGGGGCCAGAAGGCAGTCCTCTGACAAGGTTGTCCTTGGATAGCCTAGCAATGGTTCTAAGGTTAACATGTCCTAGTCTCTTATGCCATAGAATATTAAGTCTAGATATGGAATTAAACAGGCAAATATCTACCTTAGATGAATGAAAGTCTACTAAGTAAATATTACCTTTCCTGTTACCTGTCAACACAGTTGTGTTGTCTTCTGACTTGACCTTGCATATTTCTTAGTTGAAGGTCACTTGATATCCTTCATCACACAGCTGACTAATGCTTATCAGGTTGTGCTTGAGTCCTTCAACATAGGCTACCTTCTTGAAGGTGACTGTCCCAATTTGGACTGCACCATATCCTTTTGTAGTTCCAAAGTTTGAATCACCAAAAATTACTTTGGGTCCAAGCTTGGCTTTAAAGGATGTGAAGTTGTCCTTATTCCCTGTCATGTGCTTTGAGCACCCACTATCCAGATACCATAGCTGGTTTGATGTTGGATAGGTCTTCACCTGCACATAATCAGCTTATATGTTTTTGACACAGTTAACCTTGGGCCTAGGTTGATAACCCTTAAATTCAGAAATAAAAGACATCCCAGGTTGATCCTTATAACCTTCAGGATGGTATCTCCTAGGAGGTACTATCCATTCAGTATAGGGATTAAAGCATTGGGATGAAGCACTTCTAGGATTGAATTGAGATTTGCCTCTGAAAGAAGGTTCAAAGCTCTGAACTTCGTTCGACGATCGTCGAGCTGGGTTCGACGATCTTGGGTAAAATCGTCGAGCTCCGTTCGAAGATCGACTATGAGGGAGTTCAGAGTTCAGGAAACGTTGAGCTGAGTTCGACGTTTCAGCCTGAGATCATCGACCTCTGTTCGACGATCGTCGACCTCTGCTCGACGTTTTCTGTTGAGCTTTCTTTTTATTAGGTAGATCTGAATTTTTCCTAGCTACCTCTACAACACCCTTTCCTTTATCAGAAATAAATTTGATTGGGGTTGTTAATACTATGGGTTGGCTAGATGAGGCACCCAAGCCTAGTGTACTATTTAATCTTGAGTTCACTGTGCTTGTGATGTCCATTAATTTGATACTTCTCCCATTAAGGGATTCTTCAAATTGCTTGGCCTTGGATAGTTCACTTTTTAGTGAAGCTATCTGCTCCCTATAGCATTCTAACTCTTCAGAGAGTTTGAGGCTCTCTGATTTTAAGGTGCTATACTCAGATAGTTGATTTCTGAGGGAAATGATTTCCTTCTCAGATTCTAACAAATCTAGGCATAGTACTTTAAATTCATGTTTAAAATCCTCAGAATTGAAATCAAAAGAATTGATCACCTGATCTTCATCTGGTTGAACTTCTGAGTCTGACTCTGATTCTTCTGCTTCTGAATTTGATTATGAGGCATTAATAGCCATCATGCAGAATTCCTTTTCATCAGCATCATCCTCATCATCACTGGAACTGGATGAAGCTTCAGACTCCTCTTCAGTTTCACTCCATGTCTCAACAACAAAACCCTTCCTTGTATGTTTGTTCTTGCTGGAGGAGGGTTTGTCTGAGCTGTTCTTTTTGAAGTCTTTTTCCTTTCTTCTTTCTCTTCTATCTTTCTTATCCTTGTTCTTATTTTCTGGACAGTCAGGCACAATATGGCCTGGTTTCCTGCAACCAAAACATATAATTTCTTTATTGTTATTTGATTTATCATACCTTGGTTTATCATGACCCTTGTATGATCTCTTTCTGAAGTCTTTTCTGGCCATCTTGTAGAATCTTTTGGCCAGTAGACTTAGGAGCTCATCATTTCCTGTAGCTTTATCTTCAGGCTCCTCTTCTGCAGCTTTGAAGGCTATGGTCTTTTCTTTCCTTGTGACTGGAGAAGTAGCCTTTTGTTCTTCTTCTCTATTTTTAATGAGCAGCTCATAGGATTTGAGCTTGCCCAGGAGAGCTTCAGTGGTAATCTCATTTAGACTTCTGGCATCTTTGATTGGCCAGATTCTTGAATCCCAAGTGCTGGGGAAGCACATTAAGATTTTGTCATTCAGCTCAGTCAATGAGATTTCTTTATCCAAAGTCTTTAACTCATTGACAATCAGACTTAGTCTATTGTACATGTCAACCACTAATTCAGCTTCTCCCTTTTTGAAGTTCTCATATTGGCTTATCAGATGGGATCTCCTGTCTTTCCTTTCATCAGCAGATCCTGAGACAATTTCAGAGAGCTTGTCCCAAATTCCTTTAGCTGAGTTGTAGTCAGCTACCTTCTGAAATATCTCATCAGACATTGTTTGAGCTAAGATGTTCATGGCCTTGGCATCTGCAGTCTTCCACTTCTTTATTTCAGCATCTGTTCCTGAAGGAGGTGGAACAACATTTGTACTTGAGCTTGCTGGTGGACTTGGGCATACTGTCAAAACAGAATTGAATATATCTTCATCAATAGAATTCATGTAAAGTCTAATCCTTGCTTTCCAAAGTGCAAACTTGGATAGATTGCACACTGGAGGCCTGATGCTTGCATAATCTTTATTCTATGCCATGTCTTTATAAAATTAAATATAATGAAAATATCCCTCTTAAAGGATTGATCTTATCAAGGATCTTTTGGTTCAGGTGTTAGCCTGTATAAACAACCAACCTGCCTCTGATACCAATTGAAAGTGAGGGTAAGATCTATCTCAACTCTAGAGGGGGTGAATAGAGTTTAATTAAAGTAAATTCACAATTTTAAACTTAGCAAAGCTTTTAAGATTTGATTTATATATATGTGTAGGGTGCCTAGCAATAGAATTAAAAAGACAGTAAAAAGGAAGAGCACAACACACAGCAAAGAGAACACACAAGCAAACCAGAAAACACAAGGAGCTATAGTGGTTCCCCAAAAACCTGGGTACATCCACTCTTCTACCACCCTTGGTAGGAATCCACTGCAGGATGAGTTGATCAGGTGTCCTGGGCACCAATGAGCTTTTGATAAGGTGCTCAATAACCAAACTAGATTTTTTGATCAGGTGTCTTGCCACCACTGAGTTTTGACAAGGTTCTCAGAACCAGACTCAAAACTTTTGAAGGGAGTTTTGAAAACCCTTTTACAGGAGGAAAGGAAAAAAGAAAAGATTAATGATGTCTTCTCTATCTCAATCAAGAGAGAAGCACAAGTGGATCTTTTGTTGTCAAAGCTCCCCCTGAGATGTTGAATGAATCAGGAATGGAAGCTTTGCTCTAGGGTGATAGGTCTTCAGAAACTTCAGATCTCCAGCAGAAGATTGTTTCAGCAGAGGCTGAAAGATGAGTTATCTGGAGTCCTTGAGATGAAGTTGTGATCACTTTTTGAGTACACAAAATTTTTCAGCTAATTCTCCTTTTTCTGTAACAGTATGTGTGTTTCTTGATTCTATTGATTGTATTGACTCTTGATTGATTGTTGAGAGAAGAAAAGAGAAGAAGTTCTTATTCCCTGAAGGTTCTTCATCCAAGATAGCCGTTATCAGGCATTAAACGCCTTCCATAAAGAATTTGTCTTCTAGAGGAAAGTCTAGCAAAACATTCTCTTGATAATTCCTTGAAACTTGCTCTAGAATAAATGAAAACGGCTGGCAGATCTTCTTGATATAAATGCTGAGAGAATTCAAAAACATTCCAAAGACTGACAGAATTTGAATCCTTAAAAACGTCGATCTCTCAGAAAATCGTCGATCTGAGCTCTACGATCGTCGAACTGAGCTCAGAGATGGAATAAGATCAACAGACAGAAAACGTCGAACTGAGCTCGAAGATCGTCGAACCGAGCTCAGCGACCTGAAGAATAAGAGAAGAGTGATCGTCGACCTGAGCTAGAAGATCGTTGACTGGAGTTCGACGACTAAGCAAAACTGACTGAAGGCAGATCGTCGGTCTGAGCTCGAAGATCGTCGAATAGAGCTCGACGATTTATCATAGTTGAGTTCAGAGAACGTCGAACGGAGTTCGACGTTTCGTCGACCTGAGCTCGACGAAAGATGTCTTATTCTTGGCTCTATTTCTGAAATCATGGAATGGTCCTGGGGGCAGCTTCAAACCTAAGTTCTAAGCCATAGACTCATTCTAATGTTGACCTTTACAACTATACATCTAGGTCAACCTGGTTTCCTAAGAGAAACATAGTGATCCTTACCCAAATTAGTAATAGGGTGTTCCAACATCGTGCAAACAAAGGAGATCGCACGAAGCAAAACAGGCAAGGAGGTTGCGCGAACAAACAGATTCCGTGCGAACAGAGGAGAAATTGCACGACTAAATAGGGATCGCAGAAAGAAAGAGAGAGGAGAGATCGCGAGAAACAAGTCGCGAACAGAAAGGGAGAGCGGGCAAACTGCATGGACAAGGAGAACAAACCGCGTGGACAGAGAGGAACACTAAATCAGGTGGAAAAGATCGAGTCCTCTGATACCATGTGAGAACAGACAAGTAGAAACCGAAAATTGGAATAACAGAAATTTTTATTATCCAAAAAGATGAGTATTACAAAGGTATGACCTCCCTTTTATAGAATGGAGGAGAATGAAGAGATTACAAATAAGCAATGTGGGACTAAATAATTACAGGTTTAATATAAACAAGCTAAATAGGTCGCGCGGTTAGACGAATAGGCTAACCGCCCAGCAACCACCAGAAGGAGAGAACAAGCCGCCATAGGAGACCGCCAGACCGCCCGGTCTCCAAGTCGCCTGAGACAAACTGTCAGATCGCCCAGTCTCCATATTGCAATAGTGTGTCGGCTGTTGCGAGGGCATCGAAGGTTTCATCGGAGACGTCTAGTGAGCGTAGCGGAAGCGAGCGACGGTTTTGTCGGAGAAGAAGGAGTCGTGCGGCAGTCCCGATTCCTTTGAGTTTTAGTGGCCGGTGGTGGTGCTAGGAGAGGTTTCTCTCGAGCTTGTTTCTTTGTGTGAAGAGTGTGACTCAATCGAAGAGTTCCTTGTTGAAGAGAGGTTGTTTTTACCTCAACGTGTTGAGGGTTGTTCTTCCTCGGTTACAGAAGGATCTTTTTTGGTTTTGAGTGGGGATTCATTTGTGAATCTGGGAGGGAACTAGGTTGGGCAAACCTAGTATTTTTGTAATCCTTTATTCATTATAGTTGATTGTTTGTGTGCCCTGCCCTGTGGTTTTTCTCCCTATTGCTGTGAGGGGGTTTCCACGTAAATTTTTCTGTGTGTTTTTTTTTTCTATTTTTCTTGCTGAACTTGCTTGAATCCGGGTTTGCACGAAGGGGATTATTTTTCCCTACATTCTGAAATGGAGAAGATCATCCTCTTCATTTCCTCCAACACTGCTTATCTTGAGGAACTTTTGGTTAAGATTCTTGAAGCAATTCATTGTAGCAAAAATGCTGTGATCTCTTTATTTTTGAATGAGCCAAGCACTTGTTCCAATTTTGATTTATTGAGCATAAAGAGAGGCCTCTATTATTTTCGATTATTATGCTTATTATTATCTTATTTGAGATTCTATTGTGATAGCAAATTACTCAAGAATGAGAATTTTTTATCATTGGTTATAGCAAAGGATGGTTCTTTATTTAATGATGTCGAGCTGCTAAAATAATTTATGTAGTTTGAATTGGCTTGTAAAATTTCATGTCATTGATTTCTAATTAAATTTTATTCGAAATGCAATTTTTTTGTTTTGGACTACAAATATTAAAATGGTGTAGAAATAATGGTTTAGGGTTTGCGTATATCAAAGGGCTACATATATCCAATTAAGGAGTATTTATATCAATCGCCTTTCTCACCGCCAGAACTGAAAATAGATGATTTGCCATTGTGAACGATACTCCATATTCGAGTACTTAGTTGTACGAAAGGATATTGACCAATAGCCCTTTGGAAAAAAACATAGATTTGTATGGGTCTTGGAAGATTAAGGCTCCGTTTGGGAGGACTTATTTTCATCGATCAAGCGGTCATGACCGCATGAATCGGGCCTTAATTAAGGCCCGATTCATGCGGTCATGACGGCTTGACCGGTGAAAATAAGTCCTCCCAAACGGAGCCTTAAAGTTATTTTTGAGCTTTTTACTAAATGTTGGACTAACTGTTAATAGTCGCTAAAGTTTTCAAGGGCCGAGCATTATTTCCACACACTAATTGTCAAGCGTCATAGCAAAGGTACACCTCTTTGAAATTTCCCATGGTGGCATCAACTTCTCTAAAACCTACCACCACAGTTATCTCACTTTCTGCTATTTTTAGTTGCTACTGGATTTCAATTTTGACTTGTTTCTTCTACAATGTGCTTAATCTCTCCTTTCATTTGTATTTACTCAATATTGGGTCCATTGCCCACAATGTTCTAGATTTGAGGAAGTCATTCTTGTAAATGATATACATATAGTTGTAATTGACAGTGATGGGACAGGTAGCCTAAGTGGCCCAGTCACGTAAACACTTACCTAAGGTATGGGTTGACAGAAATCTATCACAGTCCATAGGCGTTGAGTGAAGTCAACTCACTCAACGCCATACCGTAAAAAGCTGTGAAACAGGCTAAAGTAGTAAAAGCCTAAGTAGAAATGAGCAGAAATTTGGCTAAGTCCAAATGCATTGATTGCTTTTGCTTTCATCGAGCTTAGCTCTAAGTTCGTCGAACTGAGAGCTCACTTTTCGTCAAGCTAAGCTCTAAGTTCGTCGAACTGAGGCAAGCTCACACAACGCTCTCAGTGCTTAAGATGTTGCAGACGTAGAAAATTGGCTAAGGCAAAAAGCGTTGTGTAAGGTATGCTCACTCAACACTCTCATCGCCTATTTTATAGAATGCATAGGCTAAGGCACAAGGCGTTGAGTGAGGTTTGCTCACTCAACGCTCTCAATGCTGTCAACGCCGAGATAGACAGAATTCTGTCTAAGTGTTTTGGCATTGAGTGAAGCTCATTCACTCAACTCCTATTCTACTGATGCTCGATTTTGGCTAAGTCCACAGGTGCCGACATCAGCAAAATTAACAAATTCAACTAAGTTCAAATCAAGTACAGAGAAGCTATAGAATACGACAAACTCTGTCGAGAAGCTACTGTACGTCTTCTTCCGTTAAAGCAAGGCGAAGCTAGATGCTATAGTTGGGGTCTATTTATCTCTAAGATTCGTTGATAAGTGAACTACAAAAGGAAGAGATGGGCCAAGACACAAGAAAACTTTTAGGGCATTATCAATTTCAAAAAGTTAGCAGCCGACTTCATCTTCCTCGCCATTGCTGCATGTAAAAGCTTGAAGTCTCCCTACAAAAAGTTCAGTTAGTTGTGTGTCTTCTTCATCGACACCAGCAAGATCAGAAGGCTTTCCTTCTGAGGGAGAAGCAGAAATAAGGAAGAAGTCTCTGCAGATCAAGTTGCTTCTCAGTTCAGCAAGCCCAAACCTGAAGATCTACTTCTGAAGCTGTGAAGAAAAAAGAGTAAAGTAGCTGACTCTGTCCTAAGAAGGAAGAGAAAGCAAAGTAGTTTTTTGCTAGTTACTTCCAGCTCAAGATACTTGTAGTTGTGAAGAAAATTTGAGCTGAGATAACTCGGCTCAAGGTGCTGTCACAGATAAATTTCTCTATGATAGATATAAATCTATTTCACTCCAGTAGGATCCTTTTGGATCTGAGTTGTAGGGCTCTCTGAGCCTGAGACAAGGCAAATTTGCCTGTGATGTAGGATCCAATTTGGATCTGAGGTAGGTGGTCAATTGATCATTGAACTGTAGGAGAGGAATACTCTCTAGGGTAGGATCCCTAGTGGATCTGAGGTAGGGTTGTCCTCCCAGCCTGAGTGCAGGGCGTTTGTCCCGAGGTAGGTGGTCTGCTGACTACTGAGTTTTAGGCCCTTATAGCTGAGCTGTAGGTCTTGGAGGAGACTGAGAGATCCTGAGGGATCTGAGGTGTAAGCTTTGAGGAGCAAAGTTTTGGAGAAGTGCCTTGACTAACAGGAAGTTGGCAAGGTGGGAGGAGAGTGGATGCACCCAAAAGTTGGGGAACCACTATAAATCTGTGTACTTTTCTGTGGTTTTTTTCTTTGTGCAGGTACTTGAAAGCAAATCACATCCAACAAACAAAGCTCTAAAGAAGATAAAATTAAAATTAAAAATAATAGTGAGACAACCTATTCACCCCCTAGGTTGTAAGCTACCTTGAAAATAAAGACTTTCACTCAAGTCTCTCGTTTTTCTTTATCCCACTATAGGGGTATTTTTGGTCTGTGTTTAATGTCATATTAATGTAAAAGTAGTGGGCTAGGACATGAGGATTTTATTGTTTTCTCATTTTCACTTGTTATCAAAGGGATTCAAAAAATCCATAACTCAGGCGCTCTTTTTGATCCCGTCACAATATATCCTATCTCTTACTCAGGCGCTCACTCTCGTTTCTCACAATCTCACAGTTGGCAGTTTTGAGCGGTCTGTAGGTTCTCGGCTTGCTCATACGGCCGTCTGGAGGGAATGAAACTATCGTCGGGTGATGAGAAGGACGTCGTCGCCGTTCTCATGTAATGCTGCTGAATTTTTCGTCGTTCTATTTTTGTTCCTAATCGCTCATGCCGCTGCTGATATCAGATTTCCTGCTATGTACTACTGTGCCACTGCCTCTTTGCCGCTGCTACCCCTCTGTTACCGGATTCTAACATTACTTTTTCTCTTATTGTCGATCCCGCTGGCTTCTAATGTGTTTACATTTATTGTTGCTCTCTCTGATCGATCTAGATTGCTTCTTTGTTGACAATAACCTCTTCCCAGTTCCAGGCCGGATCCAGTGATTCTTCCTATTCCAAATCTAGTGAGTATTTTGCTCCATTGGATTTCATCTACTCCTGATCCAGTACTTTTGTCGAATCATTGCTTGATCTTCTTCTATTCATGGACTCTGTAGTGTGTTTTTGTTCTTTGTGATTGTGTTTTTTTGGACCTTCTTTGTGTGAGGTCATGGAGGATTCTTCAGTCTCCTCGGCGAGTGTGATGACGCCACAAATGAGTGACCTGTCGTGTACTCATGACCACTTTGACTTTTTGAATATCACCATCGTGCCTCTCGATGGAACAAATTACTTTGAATGGTCATGTGCTACAATGCCTGTGATACGCAACCACCAAATGCATGGTTACATAGACGAGTGTCTAGGAATCTTTTATGGATGACCCGGCTTGGAAACTATGGGACTAGGACAATTCCCTCGTCGTTTCCTTGCTCCTTTATTCTATGTTTCACAAGATTTATCATAGTTACATGTTGATGGATTCTGCTTTTTAGATATGAATTTGGGAAAGGGAAACGTACTCATAGATCTATAGTTCTACTTTGATCTATGAGCTTACTCGTCACATTTTGGAGTTCCGATAAGGATCTTTGACTATTACTTTTTTTTTCTGAGTTTATGCAGTTCTATTCGAAATTGGACTGCTTCGAGCAGTTTACTCCTGTTTGCATTGCTAATGCGGGTAAGTTATAGAAAAAGTAAGAAATATTTTGCATACATGTTTTCTTAATGGGTTTGAATATGGAGTCATATATTGTTCGAACTCATATCCTCCATAGACGCCCTCTCCCTTCCCTTATGGAAGATTTTAACATGGTTCTTGGAGATGATGACTGTTAGAAGTCACTCAACATGATTGTCCCTCCGGATCACCCGGCCTTAGCTAGCGCTATTCGTAGCCCCTCCAACACTACTTCCCCTACATGTGATTATTGTGGGTGAAATGGACACACATGTGAGGTGTAACATCCCTCAGACTACTAGACCCCTAGGAGTGGTTTTGTCATGACTAGGTCATGACAAAACCCTAAGAAGAATCGATTTATGTCGGGAAGTTACTTAGAAAATATTTGGGCACGGGGCGTTGAGTGCGTTGAGTGCACTCAATACCATGTACTGATTGGCATTGAGTGCATTGAGTGCACTCAACGCCATTTTACTTGGTGAAATACTTTAAGATCGGGGCGTTGAGTGTGTTGAGTGTACTCAACGCCATGGGCTGAATGGCGTTGAGTGCACTCAATGCCATTTTACTTCAAAAAATTTCTGGAATTATGGCGTTGAGTGAGTTGAGCTCACTCAACGCCATTCAACGCCTTAGACTGAATGACGTTGAGTGAGTTGAGCTCACTCAACGCCATAGCCTGATTGGCGTTGAGTGAATTGAGCTCACTCAATGCCATTTTACTTAGAGAAATTATAGAACCGGTCGGATTCGTCGAACTCAGCAAGAATTCGTCGAGCTCAGCAAACAGTTCGACGAACGGAGCAAGTGCTGAATTGGGTTCAGAGTTCATCGATTGGAGTTCGACGAACGGAGTTCAAAGAACCGAGCAAGTTTGCTGAACCAGGTTTGGGCTTCGTCGAACAAGGCAAATTCTTCGAGCAGAGTTCGACGAATATAGCAAATTCGTCGAGCGGAGTTTGACGATATAGCAAATTCGTCGAGCGGAGTTCGACGAATATAACAAATTCGTCGAGCGGAGTTCGACGAATATAGCAAATTCGTCGAGCGGAGTTCGACGAATATAGCAAATTCGTCGAGCGGAGTTCGACGAATATAGCAAATTCGCCAAGCGGAGTTCGATGAATAAAGCCAATTCGTCGAGCGGAGTTCGACGAATAGAGCAAATTCGTCGAATTAAGTCTCTAGAACTAGTGATTTGGAGGAGAGAGAAAGCTTGGGCTTAATGGCCATGGAGGCTCCATAACCCCCGCTTTTATGGGGATTTTATTCCTCTAAGGGAGAGGAGGAGTTTCCGGAGGTGGCCGACCATTGGGGTGGCTCGGCCCCTTTAATTGGACTGAAACCGAAAAGTTGGCTTTATGGCCATTAATGGAGTTTTGATGAATTGGGAAGTTATAGGCCTTCTCTCCCAAATTCCTTCTTTAAAAACCCTCACCAGAGCAAGGACAAGCATTTCCCCCAATTACTTTTCAAATCCATTGAGGTTGGTGCAGAGGTTGCAGAGGATCCAAAGTTTGGTGGCCGAAAATTGTGAGGAGGCAAAGCGCACGTCTTCAGGCCGCAAATCAGGTCCTCCTCTACTCCTTCATGGGTTAGATCTTAGGAATCCTTAGAGATGAGAATCGGGCTCAATTGAGCACGATCCAATGGAATTTTTCCACTGGTTTTCCGTGAAAATGAAAATGTCGGGTTCGCCGGAATCCGTCGTCTCTGGCAGCCAAACCACCTCCGGCCGATAGCCCTCACCTCAACGGAGGTGGTGGAGGCGATGGTTGGCCAGGGAGGTGGCCGGGTGGACAGCAAATGGACTTGGATGTGCTCCAGGTCGGGTTAATCACAGTCTTTGGCTGGAGGAAGAAGAAATCCCAACAGCCGTTGGATTTGCTTCAAGATCTGTGCATGTCTATTTATTTTAAATGTTTTATATGTGCATTTCTGTCACATAATATCATTTACCTTAGGAATTAAATTAAAAATACTTAGAGACACTTTATGAAAAAGTGGTCAAGATGAAACCTGTATATCAATGAGTCTAGTTTATTTAAAAATTGGTTTGAATCAATTTGGAGTTCAGGTCAGACCACAACACTCTTGTTGGTGAGGTCTATACCTACGCTAGATCAGAGATTGTTTTGAGTGCCTTCATCAATCTAGTAATCCAAATGACTTGAAATTTTGTTTGGGGGTCACTCTTACCTATACCTAGAATATATCCAAAAATGGGAAATTTTGGGAAAAAAATTTCATAAAGTTTTTGTAGAAATTTAATAATCCATGTATGAATTATTTTAAGGGGTCTAATGACCTCCAAACCCTCCCAAATTTTGGTGAGTGATTCTTTGGGTCAATGTAGGACTCTGTATTAAATTTAATCCATTTAGAGATGATTTGATTTGAAATTTGGTAAACCCTAGCCTAGCCCAAAAAGGGTTAATTAGGTTTAATTGTCCCTTGTGGTGTTGAGTGACCAAATCACCTCAACAAAGGTTGAAACTTGGGCCACTAATTTTTTATGACATTAAACACCCTCACATGGAGTTTGGGGTGGATTAGGGTGGATTTACCCTAGAACCCTAGTTCAAACCCTAAGGATGAACTTTGGGGGTTTGTGAAAGACATGGGGTGATATGTTCTTGTATGGACTTAGTGTTTGGTCCATGTGATATTAGGGTGGTGAAATGCCCTTGAAGGGGTTTGGTAGTATTTGGACACATGCACCCCACTTTAACCACTAGGAAATTAATTAGGTCCATACATCAAATGGAATAAATAATGAGTCATGTGATCTTGGATTTTCATGATATTTTGATAGGAGTAATTTTATAGTGATATTGATCTCTAAAAATTATTATAGGATGTTTAGAAAATAGTAGCTCATACTTATAGGTATAATCTTCACCTTGCCCTTGTTGATGATTCTGAAGTAACTATGGTTTAATTGTCTTCAGATGATATGAAACTCTGGAAAAGTTAATCAAATACAATTTGTAGGCACTAGTGAATTATTTGGATAATTTGGGCTTTTCCTCTTAGTACTTCATGTGTAAAGTGAACTAGTGCACCTTATTTTGATAAATATATAATAAATAATATATCTTGCTGGAAAACTGTGTTACTTGGCTAGAGAACCTTTTAGTGCATAACAAAGTTTAGAAAATTATCACATGTCATTTGGATGACTTTATAAGAATGTTTCTTCACAAAGTGCACTTTAATGAAATTGTTTGAAGTATTTTTATACATGGCTCACTAGCCTTGGAATTGCATGCAAATTAGTCAGTAGTGTTTTATGATCATTATAAGGCTTTGGTAATTTTTATATAATTTTTGTACAATGATTTATGGTACTCCCTTCATTAAACTTATTTACTTGAATTGTCTTGAATTAATTATTTAGAGGATAATATATTTATGAAAATTTGTGAATTTTTTTATTCACTGATATTTTACTATAATATAGTGTTCATAATTTTTGGGTATTCATAACTTAAGGAAATCTAGTACTTCATGTTCAAAATTATCCATGGCCTAGATTTTGGGAAAATTTAATAAATGCCAAATTAATTAAGAAAATTACAAGTTTCTGGATTTAGGCTAAATGTGTCATGATAGACCCACAATAATTATCTTAGGGCATTTGAATGAAAATTTAAAGTACCTTCTATCATGCAGAAATTGTAATAACATGTGGAATGGACATAGGGAGATGAGATTATTGGATTGCTGACCTTGGTAAAGTGAAAAAGAAAAATAGATCATTGTTAGGAGTCATGATGAGGAGAGTGTTGGGTTGGCTAGTGTTAAGAGGTGCTCGGGATCGAAGAAAGATCGTCCTTCCTGTGGAGGGAGAGAGAGTCAAAATACACCAGGGTTAGATCCAAAATAATGTTAAAAAGGGATTGGGGATTGGGTAATAACCAATAATAGTAAGTGCTTTGCGAAAGGGAGCTTTGGGCTTCAGCCCATCGTAGTTACTAGTGCCCTCGAGAGCCCTTCACGGGGAATGCCTTGGGCAGTCCAAGGTTAACGTAAGCAGTAAGAATAAACGGAATTGAAGAGTAATTAGAAATACTCTAGGGTTACACTTACACTCACACTCCCCGGTGTTGTGGGAGTTAGGTTAGGTCTCATGAGTTGTAGACTCGGTGGTTTTGGTGATGGGCAGGTTAGCCCAGCGAGCCGATGGCTTGGATGGTTTTGAGACGGACGGGTTAGTTCGGGGAGCTTTGGCTCGGTAGATATTTGTGACGGACGGGATTGTCCGGGGAGCTTTGGATCATTGGGAAATACATTAATATTTCATGTGCATAAGATATAAGGTGGTGGGTCATTGGTATTGGAGAGTCATCACACCGACACCAATAAGTTGGCTCGGCAAGTGTGGTTTTGTACTTGGCTAATAAAGTCCAGTGTGCAGCCGACAAGAGTACGTATGAGCTCCGTTTAGTTCACCAACGTCTAGGTGTACGATAGGTCTGACTAGTAGTGTTGATACCAGTTTAGAGATGGGCGAGGCCCAACCCACCACTTCTGTTTTCCACTACGGAGGTATCCTGGGAGGTTAGGCTTCATAAAGGGGGAACTAAAGGTCTGTGTGCATAGATTCGAATACGTGTGTTGCACTTTCATGATTCACATCATGACATACTTGCATGTCATAATATCATCATTGCATATAACCCCTGACACTTATTGTATAAAGTGGTATGAGACGCTTTATACAATAGGCCTTGCAAAATGACCCCTTGGTCTATAGGTTTGTATGGGCATTCCTATAGTTCATTGTTACTTACTTAGTTTACCTTTTCATACTGTACTTGCTCACTTGTTCTTGAGTATATTTATATTCCTTCCTACTACTGCTTACCTACTACTGCTTACTTATACTTGATGTGATTATATATTCATGATAGACTAGTTCCGCCGTCACCTGCTAATTTGTTACTCTCCACCTTCATTACCTTCCCTTTCCTCATCCCCGCTCGGTGCCTAAGAGCCATGGTGGAGGGGTGGGTGATGATAGGACTTAGTCTTTTAGACTAACGGTCGTTGACCAAATCATTTTAGGGGATCGTGGAGTCGCACCTGGAGATGCATCTCTAGAGGTTGGTGTGCTTGGAGACGGGACAGTCTAGCACGAGAGTTCTGCTAGCATGGACAGTGAGTCCCGATCCTTAGTATATATTATAGATTTGCTTACGCGATTGAGTGATTTGTAGTGAGGATTTTGATGTATCGGGCAGGATCCCTCTGTAGTACTTTGTTTCATCATTTCTGTGGACTCTCCCTTCGTGGATATTTATTTATATATATGTGATTTTGGTGGACTAGTATTGAGTTTTACTTTACTCATGTACTATTTATACTTTTACTCTTCTTTTCTGCGATCGGTATGACCGACAGTATCAGAGTTTTATAGTGACAACCTTCCCGGGCTTGTTGGTGTCACCTCAAAGCGGCGGTTCTGGGCATAAGACCCCGGTGGTTTAAAAGAAAAAATAAGGGGTCTTACAAACTCTTTTGCCCACATGTTTTCTTAATGGGTTTGAATATGGAGTCATATATTGTTTGAACTCATATCCTCCATAGACGCCCTCTCCCTTACCTTATGGAAGCTTTTAGCATGGTTCTTGAAGATGATGACTGTTAGAAGTCTCTCAACATGATTGTCCCTCTAGATCACTCGGCCTTAACTAGCGCTATTCGTATCCCCTCCAACACTACTTCCCCTACATGTGATTATTGTGGGCGAAATGGACACACATATGAGGTGCTCTTTTGCCTACATGTTTTCTTAATGGTTTGAATATGGAGTCATATAGTGTTCGAACTCATATCCTCTATAGACGCCCTCTCCCTTCCCTTATGGAAGCTTTTAACATGGTTCATGGAGATGATGACTGTTACAAGTATCTCAACATGATTGTCCCTCCGGATCACTCGACCTTAGCTAGCGCTATTCGTAGCCCCTCCAACACTACTTCCCCTACATGTGATTATTGTGGGCAAAATGGACACACATGTGAGGTGTGCTTCAAAATTCATCCTCAAATTGCTCCCACGAGTCACACATGATCGGGGTTGGGGTATTAGCCTTGGAGGGACTCGACAGGTAGGTTCTCGGTTGATTTATGCGGCATATGCAACCGAGGTCTACAATTATCATACATATCCTCCTTCAGGACAGTAAACAACTTAGGAATTGGGTGTTATTCATTGCCTTCTTCGTTCACATCCTGACTATGCTTCTGGTGCCTCTATCTCATTTGCTACTGCGACCCCTCCCAGTGCGTACACAACCACCACCACATTTTCTAATTAGATCATTGATTCATGCTCCACCAATCATAATACTGGATCCTCCCCATGTTTTGTCTCCTACACACCTTTGTCTGTCAAGTATATGGTTATTTTTTCTAATGGCACCTTGTCTTCCATTGTCGGTAAAGGATATATCTCATGCTCACCTTCTATTTATCTTACCCTGATTCTTCATGTTCCCTCTTTTCCCCAAAATTTACTTTTTATCAGCATCATTGCTAGATCTTTTAACTGATTAGTGACAATCTTTTCTGACGATCATATTTTTCAGGAACTGGGTACAAAGCAGACAATCGGCAGTGGCAGGAACCATGGTGGTTTGTACTACCTGGATACCCAACTATTATCTCGTGCTCCCACATTGACTATTGTCACTGCTATAGATGTTCGATGATGACATCTTCACCCCAGGCATCCATCTTTTGTTTATCTTTACTAACTATTTTTGGCTTTTTTGCCGTTTATCAAAAGTTTATTTTGTGATGTATATGTTATGCCTATGTATATTTGACACACCTCTGTGCATTTATCTTCTCCTAGTGACAATCCTTTTTCTATTATAAATTCTGATGTTTGGGTCCTTCCCTTATGATTTCTTTATCTAGTTTCCATTGGTTTGTTCCTTTTATTAACTATTTTTCCAGAACCACTTAAGTCTATTTGTTAAAGAAAAAAAGTGATGCATTTTCTTATTTTCAAAGTTTTCATACGATAGTACAAACCCAATTTGATAGCACAATTTGTGTTCTTCGTAGTGACAAAGGGGGATACGATGATCATGGTTTGTTTGGCTCATACCACAATAATCTTGGTATCTTGCACCAAACAACACATGTTCACTCTTCCTACAAAATGGGGTTGTATAATTATGCATCTTCCCAAATCTTATTGGGGTAATGCTATTGATGTGCTGACGATAAGTGCATCGGTCACTCAAGTAATATAAAATGCAGGAGTAACTCTCCAAGTATCGATCTCTCAAAGAACGAGGGTTGGGGCGTGCAATTCCGTTGTTCAGTAAACAAATTATAAAGATTAAACTAAAATGGAATTTTGGATTTAGTTTAGCAAAATAAAAAAAACTAACTACACTAATGCGGGTCGCAAGCATCGCTTCGCAGGGTGGATGGAAGTTATGTAGGCTGTGATGCAATGCTTCGGAAGGCGTATGGATAAGAAGGCTAGCGGAGGGAATGACTCGAATAGGCAGAATGAGGGTTGTAAGCACCTCCTCACAATGCACGCCACTAGCAATTGCTAGTGAGGCCACGCGCGCGATAGGGGGAACGAAAATGATAAGGTGGAGGCGCTCCTCACAAGCATAAACCACAAAGCAATCATATAAGCATAGAAGCTAACAATAAATTGAAATTAGGGTTTACACAATCATACATCAAACATCCAACAAATCAAATTGAAGTTTACTACAATAAAAGAGGAGGGAAGAAAATAACCTAAGCACAAAGACTCATCCAAGTTTTACGACCGAAATTAAGGGTTGTCAAGCCTCGTCCGAGCTCGGACTTCGAATGTTGTCCGTGGTCTAGAAGAGCTATCACCTTTTTCCAATTTACCCATCTTCGATCTCCATCAATAACCTTCGATCACGTCCTTTATCGAAGAGCTATCTAAGTACAGGGAGAAAACCCTCGAAATGGGGCTTGGAAGCTTGTAGATGATGGAAAAGGCCAAGGAGATCTCCTAGCCATTGGTCTTCAAAAAAAATATGGTCGGAGGACCTTATGAAGGCAGGCGGCGATGGAGCGGTAGAATGGGGCGAACTAGATCTCACTGCGAGGGAAAAATGGTGATATCCTGGAATATGACAAAGTCCTGCGATATAAATAGTAATCAGTCAGAAAATAAGACACACATGTTTGAACGCACGATCGTGCGTGCATCATGCAATAATAACAGTGCAGAACGACCTCAGTTTGAAATAGCAGGAGACTCTGTGTTTTTGATCATGCACGGGTAAAACCGTCTATGCGAGAACAAATCAATGCGACTAGATCTCTGTGATGCCAGAGATTGGAGGCAATGAATCTGTTGGGTACATTGGAAAATGTGTACCTGATTTGGAGAAGCCTCACTTAGCTCAATGATATACATCAAGGTGTATTTGATGTTATTTTGAGTTTATATGTGCAGGTTAAGTATGTGCTAGAATACAGGAAAAAGATTCTAAGTCCATATGTCGACACCTGAAGAAGCTGTGTCGACACTTCAGTAAGATTGTGTCGACACTTGGAAATAGCTATGTCGACACTTCAGATAATTTGTATCGACACCGGGAGGCAGTGTCGACACACAGAAGATTATAGTCGACATCGACTGTGTCGACACCGGGAGGCAGTGTCGACACACAGAGGCAGAGTCGACAACAACTGTGTCGGCACCTGGAGGCAGTGTCGACACACACTATGTTCTGAGTCTACATCAACTGTGTCGACACACAGGACTTGTGTCGACACACAACTTAGTCTAGACCAAGTTGATTGCTGATGAATGGTGAAGTGTTTGTGTCGACACAAATAATCAGTGTCGACATATTCTCAAGATGCAGTATCAAGGAGCTGTGTCGACATCAAGGCAGCTTTGTCGACATCACCAAAGGCTGTGTCGACACTTAAGTCACTTGTGTCAACACATATTGAAAGATGGTCTCGACACTTTATGACAGACAGACTCGACGCTTTTATGACAGAGTCAAAGGCTCAAGAACTGTTTGAAGACTTGACAGCTGTGAGTTATTACAGGTTTTCTGAAGCTGTCAGACTTGTCAGAAGTTAGTTATAAATCGGATCAGCCGGTTACCATGGATGAAGTCTATAAATAGATGGATTCAGAAGAAGAAATACACACATAAGAAGGGACAAGTATTCTCACAACTAACACAATTAGAGATTGATCTCTGATCAAGAAAGTACAAGTAACAAAGAAGAAGATCTTCGTGAGAAGATCTAAGAAGATGTTCTGAAGTAGTTTACTATTCAGATTCTGTCTAAGTGGAATTCAATCAAGAATTCAGAAGTATCTTCAAGAGGTTTGGATAGAGAGAGATCCAGCTATTTGAAGACAAGGAGGAGACATTCACAGATCTCTCAAGAAGCAGATACTGAACTAATCTGTCAAGAAGATTCAGATCTATTTCTGAAGTCTAAGAAGGAAGCTGCCAGTCAGTTTTATTCAAAGGAAATCAACCCAACTAAGTTCAGATTCAAGAAGCTTTGAAGAAAGCTAAGATCAAGTTGATTTCAACCATCAGCCTCTTCAAGAAGCTGATCAAGAAAGTTCTTATCCCTTCTCTCTCAACAGGGGTAAGAGATTACAAAATTCCTTATCAAATTCTATAGGATCTATTCATAGATCTGAGTTGTAAGCCTATTTTATAAAGGCTGAGTGTAGGAGATTTATTCTCTGAGTGGTAGGGATGTTTATGCCTGAGTTGTAGGAGAAGGTATTCTCTGAGCTGTAGGCCTTGTGGCAAGGCTGAGGTATGGCTTGTTAGCCTGAGTTGTAGGAGAAGGTATTCTCTGAGTTGTAGGCCTTGTGGCAAGGCTGAGGTAGGGCTTGTTAGTCTGAGTTGTAGGAATCCTTCTGGATTCTGAGCTGTAGGATCTGAGGATCTGAGTTAAAGGAAGAAGTTAGGTTGACTCTAACATACTGCTAGATAGGTGAAGGGGGGAAGTGGATGTACCCAAACCTTGGGGAACCACTATAAATCTGTGTGCAATCTGTGATGTGTGTATGATTGTGATTGTTGTGCTGTGTTAACTATAGAAATATCTAATTTATTCAAAGAACTGTAGTTATATTCTGCCTTAAGTTAAATCAAGGAAAAGTACCTATTCACCCCCCCCTCTAGGTATTTAGGTAGTCTTGAAAGTAAAACTATCAAGTGGTATCAGAGGGAGGTTACTCAAAGAAAGACTTAACAGTCTGAGTTAGATCCCTAAGGCAGAATCAAGAATCAAGAAAATGGGTTCTGGAGAGAATCACAAGGAATTAGGGTCAATGAAATTACCCATCTGCAGGAAAGAGATTTTTGGAATCTGGAAAGAAAGGGTTAGGTTGTTTATGGAGGCCTCTGACCCAAGGATATATATCACAGTAAAAGAAGGTCCATATATCCCAATGAATGTGTCTGTTCTAGATGCAAATCAAAGAACTCCTAAAGATTTTTCTGAAATGACCAAGGATTAGATTATATTGGCAACTATGGATAAAAGAGCTCAGAATATCATAGTGAGTGTCATAGATGATTCTACTTTCCAAAATTTGATTCACTGCAAAACCTCCAAGGAAATGTGAGACACCTTGATTGTCTATATGGAGGGTTCTAAAAAGTTAGACAAGACAGAAAGTCTATGCTCAATCAAGAATATGAGAGTTTCAGATAAGGGAAGTCTGATAGCATATCTGAATACTACAAGAAATTTTACAGGATAGTGAATAAACTGATGTCCTATGGAAGAGTCTTCAGTACTTATGAGCTGAATGACAAATTTCTAAGATCCTTGACAAAGGATTGGGATACCAAGATTTGTGTCATTAGAGAAGTGGCCAAACTAGCTGACATTTCTCCTCCAACCTTATTTGGAAAGTTGCTATCATATGAAATTCAACTTATGGCTAGGAAGGAGGAAGAAAGAAATACAAAAGGAGAGCATAGAGAAAAGTCAGTGGCCTTCAAGGTTGAAGCCACTAGAAAGAGCAGGAGGATGTCTCCATTACCTCCTAAGGAAGTTGCTAAAGTTATCTCAGAAAATTCAGACAATCAGAACTCAGATAGCAGTGATTCAGATGCATATTTTGCTGCCTTTACAAGGCAGTTTCAGAGGTTCTTGAAGAAGAAGTAGTGGAAGTCAAGGCCCTCCACATCACAGCCAGTTGATGACTATTATCAAAAGAGAAAATCATCAAGAAAGGAAAGGAGCAGGTCTAAGCCCAGCAAAGCTACAACATCAAAAATTGTTTTCTATTGCTACAATAGGCCAGGACATGTGGTGGCTGAGTGTCCAGAAAAGAGGAAGGAGTAAGCAGACAGAAAGAAGACTCAACAAAAGGGCAAGAAGGAGAAATCCTTTGTTGTTAAGAAGGATAAGAGTCTTACATATCAATCCTCCTCAGAGTCAGAATCTGAAGCTGAAGCATACATTGGACTGTATGCAGCTAGTGAAGAAGAGGAGTTTATGCAAATGCTGGACTCCATCAATGAACAAGAAGACCATCAGTGCATGGGACTGATGGCTGAATCAGAAGACAACAAGTGCCAGGATCAGCCTGATCCCAGTAAGGTACAAAGTAATTCTAGAATTTCTGATTACAGTACTGGTTCAGAGTCAGATTCATCTTCATCAAGTGATGAGGATGGATCAGAATTTGAAGGAGATATTCATCAGTTGATAGATGAATATGGGGACTTATTGCAGACACTTAAGAAAAGCAAAAACCTGGCCAAAAATCAGGCTAAGGAAATTGCAGATCTTAAGATGATTGCATCTGGTTTAGAGAAAGAATTGGATAAACAAATGAATGAGGTTGCCAAGCTGAAAACTATTACTGTTATTCAGATGGGTACAATCACATATAAAAATGATCTAATTAAAAGTCTGGAAGTCAGACTTCAAGTAGAGAAAGATTAGGTGGCTAGTTACTCTAAGCCAAAATCAGTCTTACCCTTAATAGATGAGTTTGTGGCTCAAAAGGGTAAGACTGGAATAGGCTATAATGGTAACACAAGGGCTGCCCATTTCAAGAGAAAGGGAAAAGCCTCTGTTCAGCCATTGAACTTTAAAGTCTCTGTAGTTTTTAGAAAGGTACATGAGCCTTCTAACAAGTATGATCTTGAAAACATTCATGGTCATAATAAGACTGATGTTCTGAATAACGAGGGTGTTAATGCCAATAAGTCAGCCCATGTTCATAACCCCATGGTTATAAGAATCCAGTGGGTGTAGCTGCAGCAGCACCAGCACAGAACAGAAATTCTTCTGTCAAAAATATATCTAGACCTAGATACAACAAGTATGAATGTTGGTGTTGTGGCAAGACAGACCATTTTGCCTTAGACTGCTGGCATAACATAAGTGTCAGGAAGAACAACAGTCTACCAGTTAGAAGAGCTGCTGGTAGTTTTGATATGAATGGTGCTAACTTGAACCAAGGACCCAAGAATTACTTGGGTTTTAAGGGAAAGTAATTCTGTATTGCAGGAAAGTCCAAGTTGTCATGCCCCTATATGGTACTTGGACAGTGGATGTTCCAGGCACATGACTGGAATAAAGGGGGTTGTTGAAGGAGTACACACCTATCAAGGATGGGCCTAAAGTAATCTTTGGTGGATCTGAAAAAGGAATCATCAAAGGATTTGGTAACATCTCTTCCAACCAAATTACCATCACTCAAGTGGCTTATGTAAAAGGTTTGAAACACAACCTGATAAGCATAAGTCAGCTGAGTGATCTAGGATATGACATTTCATTTGTTAAGAATGGATGTCATATCAAAAGGTCAAGTGATCAAAAGATCATTTTGACAGGATATAGAAAGAGAAATGTTTATTGTCTTGATTTTGGGTGTGAGAATAAAGGTTCACCTATTTGTCTTGTAGCTGATGAGAAAGTATCTCATTGTGTCAAATGGCACAAGAGGCTGGCTCATCTTAACTACAAGACAATTGGCCAACTCTTCAGTAAAGAGTTAGTGAGGAATGGTCCTCAAGTTAAGTGTATAAAGGAAGAGATATGTTCAGCTTGTCAAAAGGGCAAGCAGACAAAATCCTCCTTTCATAGCCTTGAAAACAAGGATTCAGTGAGGTGTCTATACCTCTTACATATGGATCTTTTTGGTCCTATGCCAGTTCATAGTCTACGTAGGAAGGTCTACACTTTTGTGGTTGTAGATGACTATTCTAGATATTCCTTGGTGTTCTTTCTAAGACAGAAATCTGAAACCCCAAGTGTTTTACACAGTTTTGTCAGACAAATTCAAAATAAACTGGACATTACAGTGGTCAAAATCAGAAGTGACCATGGTATTGAATTTCAATCTGAAAGTATGACAAGATTGTGTGAAGAGTTTGGGATTTTTCAAGAATTCTCCTCACCTAGAACACCTCAGCAAAATGGTATTGCTGAAAGAAAGAATAGGACATTGATTGAAGCTGGTAGAACTCTATTGAGTGACACTTCTCTTCCAGAATATTTCTGGGCTGAGGCAGTAAACACTGCATGTCATGTGCTCAATATGGCTTCTATCACCAAGTACCACAACAAGACTCCCTATGAGATCATGAAAGGTAGAAAACCAAATCTATCCTATTTTAGAATTTTTGGTTGCAAGTGTTATATCCTTAACAATGACAAGTCTTATTTAACTAAGTTTGCTGCCAAATCCCAAGATGAGATATTTGTTGGGTACAACAACAATAGTAAGGCTTATAGAGTCTACAACTTGATTACTCAGGTTGTAGAAGAATCTGTACATATTGTATTTGATGAAACAAGATTAATCAACAGTGAGTTGCCTTGTAGTTCATGCAGTCCAACAGGTATAAGCAATAGGATGGACAAGCTTTCCATTGCAGAAGGCTCAACTGCAGATGAAGTATTGGAAAATGATGGCTACTGTCCAGGGGGAGTACAAGACTCTCTAGAAGCTGATGACAACCAAGAGGTGTAGCATAATGAAGAAACTGGAGGTGTTCAGCCAGAAGAAATTTTACCTCCAACTGTAAGACATCTAAAGGATCATCCAACAAATCAGATAATTGGTGATCCAAGACATGGAGTGCAAACCAGAAGTAGAAATCTGAATACAGTTCTACACTCAAGTTTTCTATCTCAACTGGAGCCAATGAAATTTGAAGAAGCTATCCAAGACCAACACTGGATTAATGTTATGCAAGAGGAGCTTAATTAGTTTAGAAGATGCAAGGTCTGGGAGTTGGTTCCTAAACCAAAAGACCACAACATCACTGGTACAAAGTGGATTTTTAGGAACAAGTTGGATGAGAATGGAGTTATTGTGAAGAATAAAGCAAGATTGGTTGCAAAAGGATACAGGCAGGAAAAGGGAATAGACTTTGATCAAACATTTGCCCCAGTAGCAAGACTGGAAGCAATCAGAATGTTCCTTGCCTATGCAACATATCAAGGCTTCAAGGTATATCAAATGGATATGAAATCAGCATTCCTGAATGGTGATCTAAAAGAAGAAGTCTATGTAGAGCAGCCATCAGGTTTTGTAGATTCTCTTAAACCTGGTTATGTCTATAGACTTAGAAAAGCATTGTATGGGTTAAAGCAAGCCCCAAGGGCTTGGTATGAAACCCTATCTACTTTCCTTATTGAGAACAAATTCTCAAGAGGTAAAATAGATAAAACTCTATTCCTAAGGGAATCTAAAGGTAAGATAATCTTAGTTCAGATCTATGTAGATGACATAATCTTTTGGATCTACAGAGAACAACCTTTGCAAGAAGTTTGTCAAACTTATGCAAGGGAAGTTTGAAATGAGCAGTATGGGGGAACTTAAGTTCTTCTTGGGACTCCAAGTAAGACAGACTTATGATGGCTTGTCCATATCCCAGTCTAAGTTCACCAAGGAGTTAATTAAGAAGTATGGTATGGAATCATCCTCCACCATGAGAACTCCTATAGGAACAAGTATACCTATATGCAAAGATGATGCAGGTAAACCTGTAGATGAGTCTTTGTATAGAAGAATAATTGGCTCTCTATTATATCTAACTGCTAGTAGACCAGACATTATGTATGCAACATGTGTCTGTGCTAGGTGCCAAGCATGCCCTAAAGAATCACATTATACTGCAGTCAAGAGGATTTTGAGATATCTAAAGGGCACACCTAATCTAGGCCTTTGGTACCCTAGGAATGGAGATTTTCTACTAACAGGTTATTCAGATGCAGATTTTGCAGGCTGTAGAGAAGATAGAAAAAGTACTACAGGTACATGCCAATTCCTGGGAGGAAGATTGATATCTTGGAGCAGTAAGAAGCAGACTAGTGTGGCAATATCCACAGCTGAGTCTGAATATGTGGCAGTAGGAAGTTGCTGTGCACAGCTGTATTGGATTTAGCATCAGCTAAGGGACTGTGGTATTCAAGTAAGTAGAACACCTTTATTGTGTGATTCTAAAAGTGTCATTTCTATTGCAAACAATCCTGTTTCACATAGTAGGACTAAGCATATAGAGATAAAATACCATTTTCTTAGAGAACATGTAGAAAAAGAAGAGATCTCATTAGAATTTGTTAAAACTGATTTTCAAATTGCAGATGTATTTACTAAGCCTCTGGATGAAACTAAATTCAATAGATTTAAAATTGAATTAGGAATGCTGACCATAGGTTAGTTTACCAAAAATTGGCTAAGTAAAATGTTGTCGACACATTCAGTGATAAGGTGTCGACACAGAGAATTCATGTCGACAATTCAGGGAAATTGTGTCGACACAGAGAAAATGTGTCGACACCTAAGGGACAAAGAGTCGACACATCCAGAAATGTAGTGTCGACACAACCAGAGTAATTGTGTCGGCACTTACAGATTTTGTGTCGACACTTATAATAAGAGTCGACACAGAATTTCTGATGAACTACTAAGTATCTCCTGTATCGACATATCATCAATTGGTGTCGACACATAGTAGTCAGCGCCGTGGTCGAGACAATAGAAGTTTGTGTCGACACTTTTAGACAGTTTTTGCCTGCCTTTTGATCTTCTTTGATTAGAAGGGTATAAATAGGTCAAGAACTTATTCTTTCGAAACGCTCACAAGGGTTTCGAGACAAAAACCTTGTGTCGACAATCTCTCTCCTCTCCAATCAAGCTTTCTCTTCATTCCAATGGCGCCCAAGGTTGAAGACAACATCAATGAAGGATATGAGTTGGTTAGGCATGCATTCGACGATGCCGACTCAAAGATCAAACAGGTCATTTCACTTCTTGCAGAAAATGGATTAAAATATCTTGTCTCTGAACCTAGTAAGATATGGAAGAAAGAAGTATTCGAGTTCTACACGGCTGCATCGATGGACTCAACAGGATTGAAGATCAAATCCTCTGTACATGGAGAAAGAGTCAAGCTGTCTCAAAAGAGGTTGAGCAAGATTCTCCATCTTCCTAGAATACAAGATGAGGAAGAGGTACCAGCCTCAAGGACCAGGGAGGCACTTCAATGGTGTGGATTGGATCCAACCATAAAGATAGGATCTGCCATCAATAGGAAGGGCATGAATCCTCAAGGGAAATTCCTGTCTGAAATTATAGGAAAAGTGATCTTATGCAAACCAGGTGGCCATGATAGGATATCAGCCTATATGTTCAGCCTGATGACTAGGGTGATTTTTAAGATTCACACAAATTGGTCTGCAGCACTGTTTGATAAGATTAAAGAAGGAATCAAGAAGCAAAACTTGGCTAGAATCATGAGTCTGTACCTGGCTGGAATAATTCCAGAGGTAATGCAACATATTCCTGGATCAAAGATAAATCATATGAGGAGAATAGACATGAGGTTATTCTCCAGGTGGGATAGAGTTCTTTCAAAAGAGATGTCTGAGCATGGTCATGAAGATGCACAAGACCAGGAAGAGCAAGTAAGAGCACAAGTTCAGGATCTGACTGTTACTACCCAAGTCCAGGAAGAGACTATAATTGCACAAGTGCAGGGGGAGCTAGAAAGTATACAAGTCCAGGACAATGCTGAGAATGCACATTTGCAGGGGGAGCCAGAGTCTGAACAGGTACAAGAGGAAGAAAGAATCAATTTATCAGAGGACATTGTTTCTCAAGCTGATCTAGATATTTCTGGAGTTGCTGCTGCTGAGAAAGTACTATCTCCTGCTCTCACACAACAAGAATTCACTCTTGAAGAGCTGTTTCCTGATATTGGAGGAGAAACAGATAAAATGGAGACCCTAAGATTTGAGGGGGAGCAAGTAAGGGTTGAGGGGGAGCATGTTGATATAGAGGAAGAGCAACATGTAGCTGAAAAAGAAATTTCTTCCACTCCTCAAGAGAGGGTTAATATTGACAGTTCTTCAGAATCTGAGCATGAAGAAGTAAGGGAGGCAAAGAAGAGAAAATTAATGGTTTTTAAGAGAAGAAGTCAAAGCTATAAGCAGGCTTTACAAGCTACTTCTTCCCAACCAGCACCTGCAATTGATTACAGCAAGTACTTGGTTGACTTACAAGTAAAATTTGATGAGCAAAGATTGCTTCTTGAAAAATATGTGGATGAAAGCCAAAAGGCTCTTCAATTTGATCTGGCACAAGATATAAAATCTATAAGATTTAAAGTTAATCAGAATAAAAGAGAGATGACAGATTGCTTCCACAAGAGAGGTAATGCTGTGGTATTTCTTGTCAAGCAACAAGAAGAAATAAAGAAGCAAGTGGATGAGATGGTTGTCAAACAAGGCTATGTCCTTGAGAATCAAATAAAAATGAATGAAAATCTGACTGAATCACATAATGTGATAGTAACTGAGTTCACAAACACTGTTATTGCAATGACTGCTGCAAGGGCTAAAGAAAAAGAAGAATATGATCAGAAGCTACAAGCTGCCCTAGATGCAGTTAAAACTGCCATCACTTCATCTGAGAAGTTGATTAGTGACAAGCTTCAAAAATTAAAGCCATTCTTTAAAGATGGAATCAACTATCTTGATGGACAAATCAGATTTCAGAAAGATGACTTGAGAGAGCATGTGGCTAGAGAAGTCATAAAGGGGGGAGAGGGTGTTAGTCTATGCTGGGTCTGATCATGCCAAATGGGTAACTAACAGCATAAGAGCCACTCTTGGATATCTACCCTGTGTGATGATAATAATATGGTTGAGTCAGGGGTGCAACCAATTCTACTTGAAGGTAATCAACCTGAGGTTGCCAAAGTTATTTACCCTCCTGCAAATCTTGAGATGATACATGAACAGGTTCAGTCAAAGTACAACCCTCCACAATCCAATTACAAATGTGATTATTAAAAAGGTTGATATGCTAGATACTTTTATCAAAGCTCAGCAAGATGCTCTATTATCAAAGAAAAGATTTAGAGAGCAAGCAGAATTAAAGCCAGACTTTGAGCAGTGGAGCCCCACTTCAAGGAATATCATTTTAACTGCTTGGAAAGCTGTAAAAGATCAAGTACATGAAAGGGGAAAATGGTACAATGAGCAAGAATGGCAAAAGTATGAAGTCAGACAAGAAGTCATAGTTCAACACAGGAGAAAGGCTAAGATGGTGAAGCTACCTCCTGATACTCAGGAACCTAGCAAGTATTTCCCCAAGCCCTTTCATTATTTTGAAAGACAAAGGATCAAGGCTGATGCACAGAAGAAAGTTGATTTGAAAGGCAAGAAGCCCGTGGAAGATACAGAACCTCCTGCTCAGGCTCAGATAATATCTGGAAAAGGGATAGTCATCAAGGAGCCTGCCCAGCCTTAGTCTAAGCTTTACTAGTTTTTGTCCAAGAACTATGTAAATTGTTAGTTTGTTAAAGAAATCAATGTAAACATTTTGTAACAAACTTTTTGAGTTGATATACAAAACATTGTTATGTGATCATTTACTTTTACATATTTATTCTGTGATGTAACTATGATATGTGTTTTGTTTATTAAGTACCCTGTAATATAATGCTTATATACATCATCAGGTTTATTTTATAAGTGGTGTATATCATTGGCTAAAGGGTTATGACTTCTCCAAGTAGGGAGAGATTGTTGGGTACATTGAAAATGTGTACCTGATTTGGAGAAGCCTCACTTAGCTCAATGATATACATCAAGGTGTATTTGATGTTATTTTGAGTTTATATGTGCAGGTTAAGTATGTGCTAGAATACAGGAAAATATTCTAAGTCCATATGTCAACACCTGAAGAAGTTGTGTCGACACTTCAGAGAATTTGTGTTGACACCGGGAGGCAGTGTCGACACACAGAAGATTATAGTCGACATCGACTGTGTCGACACCGGGAGGCAGTGTCGACACACAGAGGCAGAGTCGATAACAACTATGTCGACACCTGGAGGCAATATCGACACACACTATGTTCTGAGTCTACATCAACTGTGTCGACACACAGGACTTGTGTCGACACACAATTGAGTCTAGACCAAGTTGATTGCTGATGAATGGTGAAGTGTTTGTGTCGACACAAATAATCAGTGTCGACACATTCTCAAGATGTAGTATCAAGGAGCTGTGTCGACATCAAGGCAGCTTTGTCAACATCACCAAAGGCTGTGTCGACACATAAGTCACTTGTGTCGACACATATTGACAGATGGTCTCGACACTTTATGACAGACAGACTCGACGCTTTGCTGACAGAGTCAAAGACTCAAGAACTGTTTGAAGACTTGACAGCTGTGAGTTACAACAGGTTTTCTGAAGCTGTCAGACTTGTCCGAAGTTAGTTATAAACCAGATTAGCCGATTACCATGGATAAAGTCTATAAATAGATGGATTCAGAAGAAGAAATACACACATAAGAAGGGACAAGTATTGTCACAACTAACACAATTAGAGATTGATCTCTGATCAAGAAAGTACAAGTAACAAAGAAGAAGATCTTCGTGAGAAGATCTAAGAAGACGTTCTGAAGTAGTTTACTATTCAGATTCTGTCTAAGTGGAATTCAATCAAGAATTCAGAAGTATCTTCAAGAGGTTTGGATAGAGAGAGATCCAGTAATTTGAAGACAAGGAGGAGACATTCACAGATCTCTCAAGAAGCAGATACTGAACTAATCTATCAAGAAGATTCAGATCTATTTCTGAAGTCTAAGACGGAAGCTGCCAGTCAGTTTTATTCAAAGGAAATCAACCCAACTAAGTTCAGATTCAAGAAGCTTTGAAGAAAGCTAATATTAAGTTGATTTCAGCCATCAGCCTCTTCAAGAAGCTGATCAAGAAAGTTCTTATCCCTTCTCTCTCAACAGGGGTAAGAGATTACAAAATTTCTTATCAAATTCTGTAAGATCTATTCATAGATCTGAGTTGTAAGCTTATTTTATAAAGGCTGAGTGTAGGAGATTTATTCTCTGAGTGGTAGGGCTGTTTATGCCTGAGTTGTAGGAGAAAGTATTCTCTGAGCTGTAGGCCTTGTGGCAAGGCTGAGGTAGGGCTTGTTAGCCTGAGTTGTAGGAGAAGGTATTCTCTGAGTTGTAGGCCTTATGGCAAGGCTGAGGTAGGGCTTGTTAGCCTGAGTTGTAAGAATCCTTCTGGATTCTGAGCTGTAGGATCTGAGGATCTGAGTTAAAGGAAGAAGTTAGGCCGACTCTAGTATACTGATAGATAGGTGAAGGGGGGAAAGTGGATGTACCCAAACCTTGGGAAACCACTATAAATCTGTGTGCAATCTGTGATGTGTGTATGATTGTGATTGTTGTGCTGTGTTAGCTATAGAAATATCTGAATTATTCAAAGAACTGTAGTTATATTCTGCCTTAAGTTAAATCAAGGAAAAGTACATATTCACCCCCCCTCTAGGTGTTTAGGTAGTCTTGAAAGTAAAACTATCAGAATCAAACAAATCTCTATTGGTTTCTATACAAACCTAACCAGGACCGGTTGGATCTCTCTCTTCTTTCCAAAAAGATTGACGAGCCGACTCCTCACCTTCCTCGTAGGAAGGTTCTTAGAGCCCACTAGATCTTCCAAATCTAGTCGTCCTCCCAGGACGATTTCCTACGAAATCCTCCCCTGATTCCGACGATCTCCCCGATCAATTTTCCTCACACACAAAATGATTAAAAAAGATATAAAGTATAAACAAAGATGAAGAAGTTTGAAGGTATTGCTCCCTTAGAAAGGAATTCCTCCGTAGAACAGTGCGCGATCGATGCTTCTAAATGTTGTTCGTCTCGCGCTCGATTAACTGCTGATGGTCATTGGAAACTTCGTTCTTTGGAGTTCTTCGATCACAAACGGGAGGGAGAGATTTCACTTTTCCTTTCACGAAGACGATGGTTCACACCTACAGAGGCGGTGGTCGAACCTTAGGGTTGTAATTCTCCTCCTTTTCCCCTCAGAAAAAGAAACGCGCGCTTTTATAGTTTTTTATAAATAAGCTACTGTCAGCGGTTTAGCTAGCACCCGACAATAGGTATTTTCAAGTGGTGTCGCCAGCTATCCATCAAATTAGGAAAAATATCTTAAAATATTCTCGCTGCTTTTGGATACCGTGGCGCGGTAAGGCTAGCGCCCGGCGGTAGCAGTTTCTCCTTGATGCAGTCGAATTGGCTAGCGTATGATGGTAGCAGTTTCTCCTTGATCCAATTGAATTGGCTAGCGCCTTGCGGTTGGGCTAGCGCTCGACGATAGGTCAGAAAGATATCATTGCGCGCTCACTTTAATCCCGCGTCGCTAGCGTCGACGGTAGAGCTAACCCCCAGTGGTAAAAACAAATACACGAGTAAAGTAAAAAAACATGTTTTTGTGATTTTTATTTTTGTTAAATGATTTTTATATTTTTCTTTTAAAAATAGAGAAATATCAGAAATTACACACAAAAACAGGAACATAAAGCTAAATTGCACACAAAAAGTAAAATCAACATCACAAAAAAATCGATGCATTTCATGTAGAAATCACTCTCGCCGACAATAGACCTATTACCACGCGATATCAAATAGAGAGTTAATTTTCTGAGATTCAAGCCCAATTTTTGCTATTTTTTGCTCTCAACTTTTCGAAAAATGATTATTCGTTGTAAGCTCTATCTATTGCAACAAAAATATAAGAAAATACAGAAGAAGTTGCTTATTAATTCAAATGGCCAAATGTGTCAAAACGGTTGTATATAAAATTCTCTTGTATATGTCAATTATCATGAGATCTAAATAAGATAAGGTATTGACACACATGATTTACGTGTTCTCACAAATGAGATATGCATGAAATACATGATCATGATGAGTGTAGTAATAGTAATGCAGTTGATAAAATATGAGCATGCCCAAGACAAAAACTACCCAAGCAATATGTCTACACCCTATCCCGTACTAAGTGACGGATGGATATAAGGAGCTGCACACATGTCGTAGGTTGGGGTGTTAATCCTATATGCATACAAAAGAACTCACTCAACCTGACACTCTTTTCCCTCAGTGTCTCGCAAGACCCCACTTGAACCCTCCCCAGTTAAGGACACGACATGGTTTACAGGTTAGTGTCTCTAGTGCACACAACCCTATGCCCCGGCTATTGTGAGGCACACACAATGGTGAATGACCCAAGTCATACTTATACAGTTGGTTCCCAAAGATACACATATAACATTATGGTACTAATGCGTGACAAATGTTTGAATTTTTACATATCACTATTTTCAAATCTTACTATTCTAATTATTATTATTATTATTATTTTCAAAAAGTTAGCATGGCAAGCCACAAAGTGTCTAACATAAATATTCAAATTAGCATGCACTATATTGTGACGCTAGAGTGATGAGTACAGATACAAAGTGCGGTGTTATGCTCCTCAAAATGGAATGGATTTATATTAAAAAGATGATGCATGTATTAAGAACAAATATATTTATCATAGTCCAAGAATGATGTGATAATGATTTTATGATTTGATTTTTATTGGTGCACAATTATTTCTATGATCCTCATAAGAAAGAAATACATGCAAATACAAGTGAAGTACTTCACAAACACAATACTCCAAAATGAATACGACACAATGATACATGCAAATCTATCACATGATTTACAATTTCTAAGATAGATTGACATAGCCAATTCAAGATTATTCTTAATTCTCTTATGAATTTTGTTATTAAATTAGATAGAATGTGAGTTGATGATATCACCTGGTCATACTAAATCATTGTGGTGTATGTGATGTTCACATTCAACTTTATTAATTTATTATATGTAGCACATTCAATTTTACTTTAGTAAATCATGATATGATATAACTAGCATGAACAATGAGGTTTTCTATAGTAAGAGATGATGCTAGAATGATAAGTTAGGGTAATCATGTGAATTGCTATGTAAGTTTTAACTCAAATGTACTTGATTTGCATGTGCCTAAGGTAGAACTCCTAACTCATGATTCATAGGCTTATATGAATGTGATTAAACTCCATGATTTATGTTAATATATATACGATTGATTTTAAAGTTTAAATACGAAAGTCATGCTTTCAAATTAGAGCGAAACACAATACCATATATTTCTGAAATTGCCCTTTAAAAACAATCAAAATTAGTTTTCAAAAAAATGTATGATTATTTTTAAAGAAGTTGGAATATTCAGGTAACTGGAGCTATCACTTTTGGTAGAAACCTATCGCCAGGCAATATCAACAGAACCTTAAAAGGCCATGCAAAACTCGCGACTTTCATTATTTTTAGAATCAGATTTTTCCTGATTATATCTTAGTATGTTAGGGGCTATCTGATGCAATAGTAAAATCAGTGACATAATCATAAAGTTCTATGATAAATATTTGTAGTCTAAGTCCCCTAGTAACCCATTTAAATCTTAAATAACCACTCTTGCACAAATCATATATTCTACATTACTATTGTGAATTAAGAGCAACTTTTGAATAGGCGTTTCATACAACTTGTGGATTGTAGCTTTTTTGGCATATAGAGTTCAAATGGGGTTATTTAATTTTCATTAATTTTTATAGTATTACTTAAGAAATACAAATCTCAATTTTTAAAGATATTATGAAAGATAATCAACTAGCATAGGTGATAGATTTCATTATAGTTGGCGCTAGTATAGTGAGATAAGTATGTCACTTAAAATGTTGACGTTTATTCAATTACATTCATTTGGATTGATTTATCATTAAACTTAATATGTGTAGTCATATAGAAAAATAATATAAAAAGTGCTCATGGCATGAAGGCTTAAAAAATAAAAAGAAGTAGATTATTGAGTAATTTTATTTTGATTAGATTCTACTTCACACAATAGGTGGATACTAATGGATAAGAGATTTAGGTATTCAAATGAGACAGTATGAGGCGGTTCCCTTGGGTACCCAAATACTTCTTGTTGGCTTACGGGGAGGCAAGGATGAATGAGCCATTTCTTTTGGAAGTGGTGCATCGTTTTTATTAACGGGTCTCCATTCATAATATGGTTTAATATCATTTTTATGTTGCAAATTTCCATTATGATTTTTAAGAGTCTTTATGTGATGATCTTCAATTGAACAATATTGCGTTAGCGATTTAGATATATTGAAATTATTTTCCAAGTTTGAACTATGCCACTTAATATAAAGACTCATAGAGTAGTGATTCTTTAAAGGAAATTTACGTCCATTTGATTTTAAATTATGAGTGATTTGATTTTGCAAATGAATGTGTTTTTTATGTTTTGGAATTTCATGTACACTTGGTTGATGATTTCTACTCCCTTTTATTGGCTTAGTTATTATATGTCAATTCATATAAAACATGCTTTCGGGTTTTACTTGAAATTTTGGAGTTGTGTTTTGTGAGTTTTTAATCATAATTTCTTTAAACATGTTTATTTTTGTAACTAATTCTATATTTTTAATTTTGAGATTATGTCTAGCTCTATTGTATGCGATTGTGCTATTTTTAAGAGAGCAGACTACAAATTCAATATGAGCTTCATACTTGCTTCTGAATTCTCCAAAAGTCTCATTCAACTCCTTGATTTTAATTACTGCATCTAGCACAATCACTTTTTAATGATGAGTTTTCTAAACATAATTTTTCATTTTTTTCTTTTGCTAAAAGAAGCTCTTTTTCAAAAACCTTATATTTTTCTTTTAATTCATTACACTCTATACAAGGTGTAGAAGCGTTAACTAAAGAACAAGTAGGAGAACTAGACACATTGAAAACAGATTGTTCATGAAACTGTGTTTTTGATTTTTTTTTCTAAGAGAAATTTTGACTTAATATTTTCTCTTTCTTAATTCTGCGTTTATCTGCATCTAACACATTTAATGTAGAAATAGAATTACAAACAATAAGAGAATTTGATTTTCTTACAACGCTCTTGGTTGAGAAATGATTCAAACATATGGTTCCTTTATCATCTTTCTCTTAGCTTTCCTCTTCCAAAAATATATTTTTATCTTCCCTTCTGCTTGATGTGTTTGCAATGCCCTCCTCCAAGAGTACGTCTTCATTTGATTCTTCACTTGGATCTATGAGAAATTGCTCAGATTCATTGTCTGTGTAAGGAACACTATAAGTAATCTCAAGAAATTTTCATTGATCATAGACAGTAGGAATCGTGTAGATGAGTTTGAAAATTTCTCTACCAAGTCCACAAAAAAGACTATTCATAGCTTTGACATTTAAATAACATTCATGCTCATTTAAATTATTTTAGGATTTGATACTACTCATGTTCCAAACTTCTATATTTAATAATATAAGGAATTTTCTCATTAGTATTCTGCATGTTATAATTCACATCGGTTGAGATTTTGGGATAATTTTTTGCTCCAATCATTGAAACCGTCGTGCCATCTATATCTCCCAGATCAAGACATCCTCCCAGGATGATTTCCTACGGAATTCTCCCCGAATTCCGACGACCTTCCCGGTCAATTTTTCTCATACATAAAACGATTAGAAAAGATAAAAAGTACAAAAAAAGATGAAGAAGTTTGCACTTTTGGATACCGCTGCGCAATAAGGCTAGCGCCCGGCGGTAGCGGTTTCTCCTCGATGCAGTCAAATTGGCTACCGCCCGGCGATAGCGACTTCTCCTCGATGCAATCAAATTGGCTAGAATCCGGCGGTAGGTCACATAGAGATATCATTGCACGCTCACTTTAATCCCGCATTGCTAGCGCCGACGGTAGAGCTAACTCCCGACGGTAGGTCACATAAATTGAAAACCACATTCTTCATTCCTATAAACCTGCACATTATAATCACCACAAGTATGATCAAATACAGCTTGAGATTTGATATTGTCAAACTAAAGAGATGCGGAACATGTGTTCCAACAGAGATAAAGCCGCTGGTAGGGCAACGACAAACATTATATTTTCCCGCCGCGACGAATAGTACTTGCAGCGGGCAATGTTATTGCTCTTAGGAAAAGAGTATAAGTGGGTATGCATGAATACTTAGAGAGACCATGGAGAAATAAAGACAACTGAGAGACGAGCTTAGTGACCGCACCACATCATGGTAGATTGTGGGCCAAGTTCTCTATCCTTTTTTCGCGTGGAGGGTAGGCCACCCGAATGATTGAGAACACATGATGCAGTATTAAATGTACAGCTACCCATGGTACATGAAGATTCGGGTGGCGGGTGCTGAGAAAAGAGTTCACGTAGTAGCCGCACATAGCGCTGCGAAGGAGAGGAGTCCGCACGGGCACTTGGCGAGTGCCCGATGCTATTGCTTTGGCGCACTGTTGATGGGACTCCCCGGGAGGACCCACGATCTCCACGGAGCCATGCTGTATGCGTGCGGCCCCCTGGCGGGTGCCTGCACGAGTATCCGCCCCAATGCTTCGCCGCCGACGCTGTCTAATGTTCTCCCCCGCTGGAGGATTTGTGGTAACATTCTTAATATTGTAATACTATAATATTTATAATAAACAGAAGAATTTAAATAAACATACTATATAAATAAATTAATATAATTGATATTATTGCCTAAACTAGCTTATATTGATTTCTCATAAATACTATGCCATATTGACACATAGATAATACTCGGCTGCTCCTAAATAAATGCCGTAAAATAATACTTCTGTTAGGAGTATTACAACTGTCTGAGCCTGGATCCTCTCCTTTTCGGATGAAATGGAGGGGGTCCATTTCATCATTTAATGGAGAGGATAAATTAACAAGATATCAAATGGACAAGTTTTTTTTGACTCTAAAAAATATAAAAAGAAGAGAAATGATGAACCTGTCGGATCAAAAATCACTCGATCCTGATCGTGAAATGGATCCCTCTATTTCAAATGAAACGGAGAGGATCCTAATATCTAGGCCTGATATCTATGGAAGTGCACGGTTGCAGGAAATATTTCAAATAAATGTTTTTTTAAAATTTGAAAAATGTTTAGTTTTTGTCTTTTTGAATGTATTTGAGCATATATTTCTCCTTTCAAAGCAAATAACAGGTGAGAGGTTCCAAATCAGTTGCAGTTCTCACGGATCAAACGGCAAATCAGTCGAAACAAACAACAAAACTACAAAAGTATAGCGGCCAAATAGATCTCCTGCCATGGACTCTCTCTCTCTCTCTCTCTCTCTCTCTCTCTCTCTCTCTCTCTCTCTCTCTCTCTCTCGCCGTTTCCTCCCTGTATATATATATATATCTTCTGTGGATCGATCTTCGATCTCAACTCCATCAACACGACAATCCTCTGCTTACTATCTGATTTTGAACACCTGAAAGACACCAGCAGTGGAATGGTGCCGGAAGAACACCGGATCTTCAGTGACGTCGGAGAACCATGGCGGGAGTCGTTGAAGAAGATGAAACCTGAGAAATTGCCGCAGCGAGGGCCCGGGATCGCCGTGCTGGAGAAGCTCCGGATAGATGACCCGCAGAACTGCTTCTCCTCTGCCACTGAACTACTCGTCCATCCTATTCCTCCTCAATCGAACCTGCCCGTCCCTTTCATCGCACAGTTTGATTCCTGTTCCTCTTTCGGGTACTATCCTGAAAACTTTCCCATGTCCCCGCCTCTATTACTGGATACAAGCCCACTGGTTTCGAGCAACGGAAGGGCGCCGATGTTGTGGAGCTCGTTTCAGCGCGATGCCTCTTCCTGCCCTAAGTCGCTGTTTTCTGTCGCCGCCACTGGGACGAAGGGACCACCTCGCCGCCCGCCGCCTCCAATGCCGTCCCTGTATCCACAGCAGGTGTCCACTGGTTCCACTATCTACTTTTATTTTGCCTGTTTCTCCAAGTACTGATCCCCAAATTCCTTATTGAAATGCCTTCTTAACTCACTCCTCCTCCGCGGTGCAGGAGATGAACTCATTGTTTCCACTTCCTCGAGCATGTTTTCAGATGAAATCGGAGCCCCCTTCAATCCAAAGCCACCATTTCATCTTGAATGCCCCGTCCTGGACAGATCAGCAGAGGACGACGCATCGGGTTAATTTGCTTCCATTATTTATGTATTGATAGGCAAATAACATTCCGTTGTAATTTGCTAATTCTTACAAGACATGGTCATGCAGAGAGTTGGCATGAAGCGGCCATGGCCCTTTCAAAAATACGACTCCAAAAATCAAATAGTTGCTCATCCAAATTCTGATTGGTTAACGTATGCTTTTTATTCAACACTTAGGCTCCCAGCCTCCTTCCTTCTTTACTTGTTTGCTGAATAAATTTTGGCCAACCTAATTCTCAGAAACCGTGTTAATTTCGAGCTTGTGCAGTGTTGAAGGCAATCTTAACAGAAACCATCCTACAGTGGAGAGAAATTTTCTGCCCATACTGGTTAGTTATTATAATCTATTTTGATGAAACGAGATTTTAAATTATTTAAATCGATGTAATGCATGCCTTTCTAGATTGATTGTATTAATTTTGCAGTATAGTTGTCTTAGTCCCACATTTCTTATATAGTTGTCTGTTTCTCTCCTCTCTTCTATATATATGTACTCATACTTGTATTTTGTCATTCAAGAAGTATATACAAGATTTGAACTATTATTTTACATGGTATCAGAGCAAGCGATCTTCCTCTAAGCGGTCTCCTTCCACCTGACCGTTGTTATCCGCATTTACCCGCACTCCTCTGAGCGGGTAACCTGTGTGCTCGCTGCTATCTACTCAGACCACTGCTATCCGTGCGGTTTCCTCTTGCCTATCCGCGTCTGCGGGTCTCTCTCTCGTGGCTTCCGCGTCTTCTTTCTCTCCTTCGCCCCCTTTTATAGTCTTCTTCTCTTTGACAAGTGAACCTCACTCCCGTGCCTCTGTCCACCTTCCCGCTGGTTCTTCTCGCCGCGGTTAGATTGTTTAGTCACTGCTCCGGTTTGCTCTTCTTTACCGCTGCGGGTTATCCTCTTAACCGCTGGGGGTTAATTTCTTAATCGCTGCGGGTTTTCTTCTTAGCCACTGCGGGTTTCCTGCCTAACCGCTGCGGACAGTTTCTTTCCTCTACGGGTCCTACCGCTGGTGTTCCTGTCTTGTCGCTGTGGTTTGCTTACTAGCCGTTGTGGTTTACTTTCTAGCCGTTGCGGTTTGCTTTCTATCGGCATCTTCTCGCGGCTTGCGGTCTCTCTGCCTACCCGCTGAGTCTCAGACTTGTGCTAAAATCGCGGCTCTGCTTAACCGCTGTTCTGCTTTCCTTAACCGCTGCGGGTGTTTGGTTTTTTGGGATGACACAACACTTGTGCACACAACGGAAATTAGAACAAGAAAAACCCAAACGAGTTTGGATCTGACAACATTCATGAATCAAGAAGTAAAGCATGCTGTAATAAAAATTACCTTTTGAGGGATTGAGTCTCAACTCAACTTAGATGCTCCAAAAGAATCGGGCCGGTGACACAGCGGCTAGATTCTTAAGCGCAGAAAGTATATCCGCGCCTCTACAGTAATTCACATGATCGAGAGAACCCGTAGCAACTTGTCGCACAAGTTCTTGGTCGGGAGAGGACACTCAGCGTCTCCACAGACTGCTAGATCTGTTGTAGGAGAGGCGACAGCGACACTCGTCGGGATCGGGATTGGCGGAACGCTTCTGTCGGCTTTTAGGGTTACCAGTTTTTTGCACAGTACGGCTCGTGTGCTTAGACAAAAGGAAAAACGTCAACAATAAACCCTAAGACATCCTATTTATACTCCAGGAGATAAGTAGAACAACTTCCGTCGTTATTCGCAGACCCAGGACTTTCATTTCAGAATTCAGCAAGCCAACATTTGACTTAGTACAGACATTCGACGAACTCAGCTCGACGAACTCAGCTCGACGAACTCAGCTCGACGAACTCAGCTCGACGAACTCAGCTCGACGAACTCAGCGCCAAAGGCCAACATTCGTCGAACATCATTCGTCGAACTCAGCTCGACGAACTCTGCGCCAAAGGCCAGCATTCGTCGAACTCAGCTCGACGAACTCTGCGCCAAAGGCCAGCATTCGTCGAACTCAGCTCGACGAACTCAGCGCTTAGAATCCAGAATTCGACTAGACAACCCTTGTCTTGACGAATCGTCGAGTATCTACAGCATACATGACGAATCGACTAGTATCATTCTATACTCGACGAATCGTCGAGTATCCATAGGATACACGACGAACTCAACGCCAACCTTCAGCCGAATCAACACTTAACTCGACGAAAACGTTGAATGGACTCAACGCTGTCAACCCTTCCGCGTCATGACGTTGAGTGCACTCAACGCCCAAGGCCAGATTCGTCGAATGACGTTGAGTGAGCTCAATACACTCAACGTCTAAGACTCAGATCCGTCAAGTCAACACTTTGACTCGACGAATCGTTGAATGGACTCAACGAACTTAACGCTTAAGTGCAATACTCGACGAATCCTCCTTGACTCGACGAATCGTTGAACACATTCAACTCACTCAACGCCACCATTCGACGAGTCAACCCTTAACTCGACGAAGGCGTTGAGTGGTCTCAATATACTCGACGCATTTGCCTTAGAATATTTTAAGTCCATTTGCTTATCATATGAGCTATACCATACAGATCCAAACTCTTAATTTCTCCACAATCTTATGTGCGACCATGATAGACTCATACTGAGTTGACAGTGAGACTACATGCTTGATCACTTCCAGATCTCCATGGTAACACCAACAGTTTCCTACTTGATCTTGAAAGTATCAAACAAAAGCTTCACAAACAATGAGCGACATCTAGCAATACATCATTGGTCCCCAAACAGTAAGAGTTTATAAACTCATAAGCATTGTGATCAATGTTACAGTGTTGTCATGTCCCTTCGTCCCTTATATTTGGAGAGAACTAGAGATATAGACCGTGTCACCCTCATAATTGTTTAATCTCAGTTTCCTGATCTAGAATGGACTTTCAGAAATTGGTGAGCCCAATATCATATATTGACTCAACCAAGCATGACTATGCATTTCTCAGTCCCATTCCATCAAGGGGATCATGGATGCATCTCCTGTCATATAGAAGGATAAATCCCATTTCTGCTCACACGCAAACACCCAAATGACTCATAACATATCCAATAACCACCTTTATCATCCAACTTTCTCAAGACTGGACTTTTGATGGCATCAAAGCACTCTCTTCCTCACTCAGTGAGTGCTGTGACTTCAGGTCAAAGGACCACAAACACTATTACCACTTGAGCCATACTTGTGACACGTTTATATAATTATCCACAAAGTATTCTCATGGTGGGTCTGTCCAGTACAACTTGATCATAACAAGTACCCATGTGATGACTTGATATCACAATATCATGACCTGTGAGGATGGGTCATCAGTTAACGCACATGCTAATCTTAAAGGTATCATCATCGCCCTCAGCTTCTAAGATGATACAACGACCAGAGACTCTTTAAGAATGAAGCTTCTGGGATCATAGGTTCTTACATCAAGTCACTACTTGACCTATGGAAGCAAACATTCTAAGGGCATTTATTTTTCAATTAACTATTTTATCACAATAGAAATAATAACATAATAAAAGAACTTGCCAAATATATAAAATGAAATGTATACAGTACTTTTATTCATCAAATGAAAAATTTAACAGCCAACAAATATACAATCCACAAGACTCAAACTAGAGTTGATCATTCAGGTATCATATACCCATAAGATCTAACATGATCATCATGCTTTCTCTGTGCGAGAGGCTTTGTCAGTGGATCCACAATATTTTCTTCAGTCGGCACTCTGTATATGCTCACATCTCCTCGATCGACAATCTCTCGAATTAGATGGAACCGCCGGAGTATGTGCTTGGAGCGCTGATGAGATCTAGGTTCCGAAGCAAGTGCAATTGCACCGTTGTTGTCACAGTAGAGATCTACGGGACGAACAATGTTAGAAACTACATATAACTCGCCGATAAATTTCCTAATCCATACAGCCTCCTTCGCTGCATTTGTCGCGGTGATATACTCAGCCTCAATTGTTGAATCGACAACTGTATCCTGCTTGAAACTCTTCCAGCTAACAGAAACTCCATTCAGGCAAAACACAAAACCTGACTGAGACTTTGAATCGTCCCTATCAGTTTGGAAGCCAGCATCCGTATAACCACTTACGACGAGCTCTTTCTCTCCGCCGAATACCAAGAATGTATCCTTAGTCCTTCTCAAGTACTTGAGGATATTCTTGACAGCTATCCAGTGACCTTCACCGGGATCAGACTGATACCTGCTAGTCAGACTCAAGGCATAAGAGACATCGGGTCTAGTACATATCATTGCATACATGATTAACCCAATTGCCGAAGTATATAGAATCAACTTCATGCGGTCTTTATCTTCAGAAGACTTAGGACACTGGTCCTTAGAGAGACTCAAGCAGAATGAACCGTTTCAACACCTTGTTAATGTATATACTTTGGGTCAAACCCAACAACTTCTTCGATCTATCTCTATAGATCTTAATAACAAGTATATAAGTCGCTTTCTCTAAGTCCTTCATCGAAAAACAGTCCCCTAGGTTGTTCTTAACAACTTGCAGGGTCGGTTTGTCATTCTCGATCAACAGTATGTCATCTACATACAAAATCAGGAAGAAAATTATGCTCCCACTAATCCATTTGTAAGCACACAGTTCTTCCTCGTTCTTGATAAAACAAAACTCTTTGATCTTTTCATCAAAACGAAGATTCCAACTTCGAGAAGCCTGTTTTCAATGCATAAATGGATCTCTGCAGCTTACGTATTTTAATGGCTTCACCTGGAGATACAAAACCCTCAGGTCGTGTCATATACACTTCATCAAGGAGATTCCCATTAAGGAAAGCCATTTTGACATCCATCTGCTAGATCTCGTTGTCATAATACGCAGCAATAGCAAGCAGAATTCTGATGGACTTAACCATGACAACAGGGGAAAAGGTCTCATCATAGTCAATACCATGAATTTGCTTGAAACCCTTAGCCACCAGTCGCCCTTTGAATGTCTGTACATTCCCATCCATATCGGTCTTCTTCTTGAAGACCCACTTGCATCCTATGGGTCTTACCCCTTCAGGTCGTTCCACCAAAGTCCATTCTTGGTTTTCATACATGGAGTCCATCTCAGATTTCATGGTTTCAAGCCACTTTTCGGGGTCCGGTCCACACATAGCTTCATGTTAGGTTGCAGGCTCATCACTATGATCCATAAGCAACACATTACCTATTTGAGACACGAGAAATCCATATCTCTCAGGCTCAAACCTTGGTCTACCAGATCTATGTGGAACTTGAGTTTCCTGAGCAGGTTCTCCAGCTACAACAACTTGTAGTCCTAACTCAGGTTCTAATACCGGTTCATTCACTGTTTGTGGATCCTGAACTTCTTCAAGTTCTACCCTGACTGTCTTTCTACTTAAGAACTCTTTCTCAATAAAGACTCAAGTCCTTGCGACAAATACTTTGCCCTCGGACGGTAGGTAGAAGTAGTACCCTTTGGTTTCCCTAGGATACCCCACAAGATAACACTTATCTTATTTGAGTTTCAACTTATCAGGCATTTGACGTCTCACGTATCACACCCCAAACCTTTATGAACGACATACTGTACTTCCCAGTCCATATCTCATATGGTGTCTTAAGAACCGCTTTCGCTGGAACACGATTTAGTGTTAAAGCAACAGTTTCGAGAGCAAAACCCCAAAAGAAAACAGGCAGATCTGCATGACTCATCATCGACCGCACCATGTCTAACAAAGTACGATTCCTCCGCTCAGACACACCATTATGCTGTGGTGTTCTAGGTGAAGTGAGCTGTGATACAATACCACACTCTTTCAGATGATCACGAAATTCATGAGTTAGGTATTCGCTACCTTGATCAGATCAGAGTGCTTTAACCTTCTTACCCAGCTGGTTGTCTACTTCGTTTTTAAACTCTTTGAATTTTTCAAAGGTTTCAGATTTGCACTTCATAAGATACACGTATCTGCATCTACTGAAATCATCAGTAATGTAACAAAGTAGAAAAACTCACCTCTAGCCATAGAACTCATGGGTCCACATACATCACTATGTACTATACCCAAGAGATCATCAGCTCTCTCATTGAAGCCAGTGAAAGGGACTTTAGTCATCTTGCCTAACAAACAAAATTCACATCTCTCAAATAATTCATAATCAAATGAGTCTAATAGTCCATCTCTATGGAGCTTAGATATACGTTTCTTATTTATATGACCCAAACGACAAAGTCAAAGATACGTAGAGTTCGAGTCATTTGTTCTTAGTCTTTTAGTATTTTCAATATTATAGATCTGACGCTCTAAGTTCAAAACATACAGACCATTAAACATTTGAGCTACACCATAACAAACATCATTCTGAAATATTGAACAACAATTGTTCTTAATAATAAAAGAAAAACCCAGCATGTCCAAACATGAAATGAATATAATGTTTCTAGTTATAGAAAGAACAAAATAACAATTATCTAGTTCTATTACAAGCCCAGTGGACAAAGCAAGACGATAAACTCCCACGGCAACAACAACAACTCTTGCTCCATTGCCATTACGGAGGTCCAGCTCTCCTGTACTCAGCAATCTTCTCTTTCCTAATTCTTGCACATTCATACAAATGTGAGAACCACATCCGGTATCCAATACATAGGATGAAGGAGTAGAAAGGTTTATCTCTATAACATAAATACTTGAAGCGGAAGTCATACCTCCCCTCATCTTGTGCAGACCCTCCACATAAGAAGGACAATTCCTCCTCCAGTGACCAGCCTTGCCACAATGGTGACACTTTCCCTTTTTCATCAAGCCTTTCTTTTCCAGTACTGAAGACTTGGGCTCCAGTCCAGACTTAGGTCCTACCTTTGTCTTCTTGGAGCCCTTGGCTTTACCCTTGCCTTTATGCACTATCAATATGGGGCTAGTAGGCTTGACATTTTTCATTTTGATCTCGGCAGTTCTTAACATGCCTAGGAGCTCGGTCAGTGTCTTGTCTATTTCATTCATGTTATAGTTTAAGACAAACTGCTCATAACTGTCCGGCAATGATTGCAGGATCAGGTCTGTGGCCAACACTTGGCCCAGAGGAAACCCTAGTCTTTCAAGGTTCTCGATATACCCAATCATCTTGAGTATGCGAGTCCCTACTAGGTCCCGAACTCCCATATTACACTGGAACAGTGCCTTAGGGACGTCGAATCTCTCTTGACGAGCTTGCCCTTGAAACATTTTCTTGAGATGCTCGTCAATGTCCTTGCAATCCATGTTCTCATGTTGTTTCTGAAGCTCAGAGTTCATGGTTGCTAACATGAGACATTCGACGTCTAAGGAGTCGTCGAGATACTTTTTATAAGCATCTTTATCAGCACGGGGTGTATTCCCGGCAGACTCATCAGTGGATTCCTCTTCCAAAATATAGAGCTTGCGTTCTTGCCTGAGAATAATTCTCAGGTTCCTGTATCAGTCCAAATAATTTGTACCACTCAGCTTCTTCTTCTCAAGGATCACTCTGAGGGACAGGGTGAAGTGTGAACCACTTGTCATGGAAATTCTACAAGAATACAAACAAAGCAAATTAGTATCACATTTCAAAATACAATTTATCTTTCAATTAGGATTTTAATCAAAAGCTTCCACTATTTTTTTATCAAACTGATAATCCTCGATATCAATTCGAAGAGTTTGACGAGTAACTTTCTTAGTGGACAAAATCCATATTTCACTAACACTATGAGTCAACTTTAGCTTTTCTCTCACAATGCAGCTATTTAGGTAGACAATGCTTGCTAATTGCATCACTATGCAATTCCTGTATGGCTGGTGAATAACTCTTTATTCGCATCCATCATATGGTGTATTCCAACCCCATGCCTCTGAGCACTCAACCTTTGAGGTCACCCAGTTAAACTTGACCCGATGTCGATAGTGGGATATCACAATTATCCGCTCGCACTCTTACCAAGATAGATTAATGCACCTTGCTTTGACAAACCCACACTTCATCGATCGAGGCAGGAAGAGTGCTATCCATCGGAAGGCATCCGAATACTTAATATTACTTAAAGGATTTTTAATTTTTGATTAACTCTTTAATCATGGTTAACATTTAACCAGCATGCACATCAAGCAAAATAAAATACAACAATCATAATCCAAATGCCTCCCAGATGTGCACAAGAAGATCATCAACACTTGATGAGCCGGGCTAAATCTGAACATCTAAGACACTTTTTAATCTTCAGATTTACATGCATAGGACATGAGCAACACTAACTCCCCTTATACAGTAGACAAGCTCGTCACTTCATGTGAGATTCAAAATCTAACACATGCTTAGTTTCTTAAACCAACAAAGTGACGGTTACTGTTAACGAGTAAACTCAAGGAAATCACAAGTGCTCTTGGAAAGATCCAAGACTAGATTTGGGAATTTAGAACACTTCTAAATCTCCAAATCTACACGCCATGGATTTAGCAACTTCTGAAACAATGAATATTGCCGGCAACCTCGCTCTGATACCACAGTTAGGTTTTTGGGGATGACACAACACTTGTGCACGCAGCAGAAATAAGAACAAGAAAAACCCAAACGAGTTCGGATCTGACAACATTCATGAATCAAGAAGTAATGCATGCTGTAATAAAAATTACCTTTGAGAGATTGAGTCTCAACTCAACCAAGATGCTCCAAAAGAATCGGGCCAGTCACACAGCGGCTAGAGTCTTGAGCGCAGAAAGTATATCCGCGCCTCTAAAGTAATCCACACGATCGGGAGAACTCGTAGCAACTTGTCGCACAAGTTCTAGGTCGGGAGAGGACACTCAACGTCTCCACAAACTGCTAGATCTGTTGTATGAGAGGCGGCAGAGACACTCGCCGAGATCGGGATCGGGATTGACGACGGGATTGGCGGAACGCTTCCGTCGGTTTTTAGGGTTACCAGTCTTTTTGCACAGTACGGCTCGTGTGCTTAGACAAAAGGAAAAACGTCAACAGTAAACTCTAAAACATCCTATTTATACTCCAGGAGATAAGTAGAACAACTTCCGTCATTATCCGCAGACCCATGACTTTCATTCCAGAATTCAGCAAGTCAACATTTGACTCAGTACGGAATTCGTCGAACTCAGCGCCAAAGGCCAGCATTCGTCGAACATCATTCGTCGAACTCAGCTCGACGAACTCTGCGCCAAAGGCCAACATTCGTCGAACTCAGTGCTTAGAATCCAGAATTCGACTAGACAACCCTTGTCTCGACGAATCGTCGATTATCTACAGCATACACGACGAATCAACGAGTATCATTCTATACTCGACGAATTATCCATAGGATACACGACGAACTCAACGACAACCTTCTGCCGAATCAACACTTGACTCGACAAAAACATTAAATGGACTCAACGCTGTCAACGCCTTCAGCATCATAGTGTTGAGTGCACTCAACGCACTCAACGCCCAAGGCCAGATTCGTCGAATGGCGTTGAGTGAGCTCAATACACTCAACGCCTTAGACTCAGATCCGTCAAGTCAACGCTTTGACTCGACGAATCGTTGGATAGACTCAACGCACTCAACGCTTAAGTGCAATACTCGATGAATCCTCCTTGACTCGACAAATCGTTGAACACACTCAACTCACTCAACGCCACCATTCGACGAGTCAACCCTTAACTCGACGAAGGCGTTGAGTGGTCTCAATATACTCGACGCATTTGCTTTAGAATATTTTAAGTCCATTTGCTCATCATATGAGCTATACCATATAGATCTAAACTCCCAATTTCTCCACAATCTTATGTGCGACCCTGATAGGCTTATACTGAGTTGGCAGTGAGGCTACATGCTTGATCACTTACAGATCACCATGGTAACACCAACAGCGGGTTGCCTCCTTAGCCGCTGTGGATTGCTCTCTTACCGCTGCGGTCTGTTTCCATCCGCTGCGGACTCTTCTTTCCATCTGCTGGTGTGGTCGCCTCTTGTCGTAGCAATATTTCTTTGTAACCGCGACAGTTTCCTCTTTAGTCGCTTCTCTTGCCGCCGGTGTTCTGTTGGCATAACCGTTGAGGGCTCTCTTCTACCCGTTGGTGCTCTGTTGCTCGATCTCTTAGTCGCTGCGAGCTTTGTCTCCTAACTGCTCGAGTGTCCTCTCTAACCGCTGCGGACTCATGACGTCTGAGAATTCTAATGCCACCTCCGATTTGCCTGCTAGTGTTGCGGCTCTGATTCCCGAGCTTCGCGATGAACTCCGGATAACTACTATCTCCCTCAATGGGAAGCGGAATTTCGTGGAATGGGTGCACTCAGTTCGTCGAGTACTGCAGACGAAAGGACTTCTTCATCACTTAACCCGGGTCAAACCTACCAACCCCATCGATGAGTGGCTTCAGGATGATGGCCGGGTCCAGTCTTGGCTGCTCAACTCCTTGGACACCGAGCCCTATAAGATGTCTATGCATCATGACACGACAAAGGCTATGCGGGAGGAGCTCCAATCCTTTTATTTTGGGCAGAATAGTCTTCAACACCTATTTGACATCATTTCGGATCGTCAAACTCTTGATCCAGGGGCTCTCGGTGATATGATCTCCTTTGTGGCTAAAGCCTAGACTCTAGTTTAGGCCTGGATCCAGCATCAGCCTCCTACTATAGATCTGACTACTCAACAGGCTTAGAAAGAAGCTGTCGGGATTGCGATGATGATGTCCCGGGTTCCCCCTCACCTGCACAGTACTCGGGCCCAGATTCTCTCATCTACTACCACTCCATCTCTGTCAGATGTGTGCTTTATGCTTCTGAAGGTCATGCCGCCCCAGGATGCCTATGTTACTCTCTCTCTAGCTCTTCTACAATATTGCTACACCTGCTCCGTCAGCTCGGGGGTCATTAACCCGTGGGGAATGCAACACGTCTAGGGGATGTGGTCGGTCTGGCAGATCTCTGTTTAAGTGCACGTATTGCGGTCGGGATGGTCATCTTGAGGCCACCTGCTATCGCAAACATGACCTGCCTCCACATCTTTCTGCTCCTGCTATGGGTGAGCCTTCCACTTCTCCTTCTGCGGATTCTGCAGCCTCTACTCGGGAAGATATTAATGCTCTACGCACTCAGCTCCAACAACTACAAGGGGTGTTATCTCGCTCCTTTGGATCCGTTGCCTCTATTTCGAATGAAGGTATATCTTGTCTCTCATAGGGCTCCAATTAGATTGGGGATTCAGAAGCCACACACCATATTACTTCGCAACACCCTCCGAAATATTCGATGACTGCCTACCCCAAGCTCATTACTGTGGCTACTGGTGATACCACCCCGTATCCAGCGCTGCTGATATACCTTTCATACCCACTCTCTCTGTCTTCTGCACTTCATGTTCCAGGATTACCATTTAACTTGCTTTCTGTTAGCCGCCTTACTCAAGATCTTAATTACTGTGTTACCTTCTCATCATCTACCTTTGTTGTGCAGAATCGACAGACACAAAATATCATTGGTAAGGGGCGGTTGTCAAATGGGCTCTACCTTCTCGATGTTCCTTCTTCAGCTCTCTACGTTGTCTCCACTACCAAATGACATCGTCGTCTTGGGCATGCACCCCTCCAAATTCTCAAGAAAGCTCTTCCGGATGTTTCCCTACATGAGCTTTCTTGTGAATCATGTATCTTTGGCAAACAACATCGTGCTTCTTTTCATCCTACTTGTACTCGGAGTGATACTCCTTTATCATTAGTACATTCTGATATTTGAGGACCTTATAAAACACCTAGTATGTTTGACTATCGCTATTTTGTCACTTTTATTGATGATTACTCTCGTTTAATTTGGTTATTCTTACTTCGAGATCGTGTTGAACTAACATCTACATTTCATACCTTTCTTATGGAAACTCGTACTCAGTTCTCGTCTCCTTTAAAAATTATTTGCACTGATAATGCTCGGGAATACACTAGTCGGACATTCACGAACCTATGCACATAGTTCGACATTATACATCAAACCTCCTGTGCATATACGCCTCAGCAAAATGGTGTGGCCGAGCAAAAGAATCGTCATGTTTTTGATGTTACTCGGTCACTCATGCTTTAAATGCAGGTTCCTACTTGAGTACTCGGTTTTGGAATTTTGTTGTGTCTGCAGCATGTCATCTTATCAACCGCATATCATCCTTTGTGCTCGACTTTGCAACTCCATTTGGTCTCCTCTTTCCATCCCAATCCCGGTTCATTCTCATGCCTCGTGTGTTTGGCTGTACTTGCTACGTTCACAACCTTGGTCCGACCACCGATAAGTTGACCCCTCGTGCCAGAAAATGTATGTTTCTCGGGTACTCTCGGACTCAAAAAAGCTATCCGTGTTATTCTCCAACTACTGACAAAGTTATTGTCTCTGCCGATGTCACCTTTCGTGAGGATGACCATTTTATGACTCACCGTTAAACTCTAATCCTCTTTCCTCCATACCTCGTCCAACCGTTCCAGTCACGTCTTCCCTATTACCACTTATTCCCACTCCACTTCCGGCACCTGTGCCACCTCTACCACCCAAACCTCCTCTTCTTCGTGTTTACAATCATCGCACTTCAGCTTCTGGAGCTCTACAACAGCCCTCCTTCACCGGTGCTATCCCGTAGACTGACGATCCAGCATCAACATCTGCCGCTCACCCATGACAAATTATGTTTCTCTACTTCGCCTATCAGTACCTCTACACAAGTGTGCTCTCTCTCCTTTATTTATATCCCTAACTCGGTGCAGGAGGTTGTTCTTCATCCAGGGTGGCGTGCGGCTATGAAAGAAGAAATGACCTCTCTTTGGTCTAACCAAACTTTGGGATCTGGTTCCTTTTTCTTGTGGACAATCATGTATCAGTTACAAGTGGGTTTTCACTATCGAACATGCTCCGGATGGGACGGTTGACAGGTTCAAAGTCCAACTTGTGGCTCGGGGGGTTCACTCAACAACAGGGACTTGATTATGATGAAACCTTCTCTCTCGTTGCCAAGTTAAACTCTGTTTGGGTGTTGATCTCCATGGTTGTTTATCGCCACTGGCCTCTCCATCAGCTGGATATAAAGAATGCCTTTTTAAATGGTAATCTTCAAAAAACAGTCTACATGAACCAACCTCCCGGGTTTGAGACCACGGGAAAGTCTAGTGTATGTCATTTTCGAAAATCTATTTATGCTCTCAAACAATCTCCCAGAGCTTAGTTTGATAAATTCAGTAAGGCCATTCGTGAAGTTGGATTCAAGAGGAGCTCGGTGGACTTCTATCTCTTCACTCGTCATCAACCAACTGGGACTGTCATTCTCTTGGTTTATGCGGATGATATTTTGATTACTGGCGATGACTCCACAGGGATACAACAAATCAAACAACAGTTTAACTCCGTCTTGCAAACAAAAGATCTGGGGGCTCTCAGACACTTTCTTGGACTTGAGGTTAGTAAAAAATGAGTGAGAAAACTGACAAGAGGTAAATAAATCGCAATTTTTATTGCTCCAAAAAGGTAATTATTACATAGGTATGCCCCCTTATTTATAAAAAATGGGGGAGGTGAGAGAATACAACACGCGATGTCAGACTAAATACAAACGCACACTACCGCACACTACACAAATTAGAACTATACACCCGGCGATTATTAAGGAAAACCGCTACAAGCTATGGAAGACTGCCAGTCCAGGCCGCCAGACCGCAACTGCGGGTTGCCACCAGACCGCAGTTGCGGCTACCCATCAGGCCGCAATTGTTGCAAGCCACCTGACCGCATAAAGCGTGTTGCCACCAGACCGCAGTTGAGGTTAACCGTCAGTCCACTGCTGTGGCTTCATCCAGACCGCTGCGGATTAACTCTAGACCACTGTTGTGACCTCCTGACAGACCATTGCGGCTTAACTTCAGACCACTGCTGCGGCTTCCTGCCAGACCGCTGCTGCGGCTAACATGCAGACCACTGCGGCTAACAACTGATGCACTGCTGCGGCCTCAAACCAACCCGGCTGAGAAAGCTACCAAATAGTCCGCTGTGCCAAACCGCCAGACTGCCGACTAGATAAGCCGCGACGACTAGTTCGGCTAACCGCCCGAACTATGTTCCAACACTCCTCCTCAAGCTAGAACATATATGTCAACCATGCCCAGCTTGCTACAAAATTTCGTGAACGAATTAACCGATTTCGTGAAGAAATCAGTCAGCTCCTCATCAGAGGTAACGAACGGCGTACATATCTGATTCTTCAGAATCTCTTCTCTGATAAAATGGAAATCAACTTCGATATGCTTTGTTCTCTCATGAAATACCGGATTCTTCGAAATGTATATAGTTGCTTTGTTGTCACAGAACATCGGTAAGGGATGATCATAAAACTCTCTCAGATCAAGCAAGAGTGTCCGAAGCCACTTCAGCTCGCAAGCAGTCAGAGCCATGCTTCTGTGCTCTGCTTCTGCATTCGATCTGGAAACTACAGCCTGCTTCTTGCTCTTCCAACTGACCAGATTACCTCCAACGAAGGTATCAAAACTAGATGTCGACTTTCTGTCACCCTTGTCATCTGCATAGTTGGCATCAGAATAAGCCTCTACTTTAAATGTCCCATTTGCTGAAATAAGACACCTTTTCCTGGTGTACCTTTCATATACTCGAGAATCTTTACAGTTGACTGCATATGTTATTCCCTGGGAGCTTGCATAAACTGACTCACTCTCCCTACTGCATAGCAAATATCTGGTCTTGTAACCGTCAGATAGATGAGTTTACCGACAAGACGTCTGTACCTGGTGACATCTTCAAGAAGAGGAGAGGCCTCACTCTAGCATTTATCATCACCAACAACCATAGGGGATCGAGCAGGTTTAGCCCCAAGAAGACCTGTTTCTTGCAAAAGATCCAAGACATACTTCCGCTGTGAAAGAACAATAGAACCAGGTTTTCGAGATATCTCAATCCCCTGAAAGTACTTAGGAGACCTCATATCTTTTGTAACAAAATGCCGAAGCAGCTGCTTCTTCGTCATATCAATACCTTTCTTATCATATCTTGTAATAAGAATGCCATCCATATATACTGCAAGAATTACAAGACCAGCCGAGGTTTTCTGAATAAATAAAGAGTGATCTGCAGCGCTCCGAACAAATCCAACAACAGAAATAACTTCGTTGAACTTGTCAAATCAGGCTCTCGGGCTTTGCTTAAGACCATAGATAACCTTCTTCAACTTACACACCCGAGACTCCCCCTGAGCAACATACCCAGGAGGTTGCTCCATATAAACTGTCTCATTCAAATCACCGTAAAGAAAGGCATTCTTGATATCCAACTGAGACATTTCCCAATCTCTGTTTACAGCCACAGGAAAAAGCACACGGATCGTAGTAATCCGAGCAACAGGAGAGAACGTGTCAAAGAAATCCACACCATAGGTTTGCGTAAACCCTTTGGTAATAAGCCGAACTTTGTTTCGATTAACAGTACCATCAGGAAGATATTTGATGACAAAAACCCAACGACATCCAACCATATCGGTTCTAAGAGGGGTAGGAACAAGAGACCAAACACCCCGTTCAGTCAGAGTTTACATCTATTCATCCATAACAGCTTTCTAATGTGGAATAACCAGAGCATCACGATAAGACGCAGGAAGGACATTTGCCGAGAGAGCAAGAGCAAAACTCTGAGCTAGAGGAGAGTGGAGACAGTCGAGCATAAGACACCACACCAGCAAGAGGATGTTGAGTGCATGAATGAACACCTTTCTGAAGAGCAATCAAAAGATCAAGGTCAGTCTTGTCTACTTGCTTAGTTCCATCCGAAGGAGAGACTACCAAACCAGGAGCTGTTGACAGCGGCTCAACAGAAGAATCAGAAGCAGCAGGAGAATCACAAAGGGAAGAAGGAAGCGCAGGCTCGGGAAATGGTGTCGACACAAGAGTAAAAGAAACGGAATCATCGGAAGAAGGAAGAATCGAGGAAGGTGAAAAGAATGGGACATCCTCAAAGAAAGTGACATCGGCAGAAACATACTGTCGGCGGAGAACATGATCATAATACCTGTATCCTTTCTGTGTTGGACAATAACCCAAAAAGATACATTTGATCGAGCTTGACGACAGTTTATCACGACCAGAAGAAGGAGAGTGAACAAACACCGCGTACCCAAAGACACGAGGAGGCAAAGGAAAATGATTCACATCAGGATGCAAGATAGAAAAGGGAGTCTTCCCACGAGAACTGATGACGAACTTGATTAATAAGAAATCATGAGAGAAGAACAACATGACCCCAATAAGACTTAAGAACATGCATATGAGTGAGAAGACTACGAACCACATCCAGAAGATGACGATTCTTCCGTTCAAAAACACCATTCTGTTGCGTCGTGTAAGGACAAGTGGTCTGATGAACAATGCCATGATCCATACAAAACGATGTAAATTGATGACTAAGATACTCTTTAGCATTATCAGACCGAAGAATTTTAATAGAAGTATCAAACTGTATATGAATCTCATTGTAAAATGCAGTGAAAATAAAAAAAATCTCAGAGCGTCCGCGGAGCAAATATAACCATGTACAACGAGAAAAATCATCAATAAAAGTCAGAAAATATAAGCCACCCCTACCAACAGTCTGAGTAGGAACAGGGCCCCATATATCTGAATGTATAATTTCAAAAGGACGAGAATAACTACGTCCATTCTTAGCAGGAAAAGTAGATCTGTGATGTTTGCCAAATTGACAAGCCTCACAATGAAGAGAAGAGTCTCCCGGAGGTAAATCAGGCAGAAGCTGAGAAAGAATCCGAGGAGGAGGATGTCCAAGCCGAAGATGCCACTGAAGCAAAGGAGAGGAGGCAGAAAAAGCAGAAGAAGTATCAAGATAGAACAAGCCGCCGCTTTCAGTCCCAGTAGCAATCGTCTCTTTGGACTGAGGAACCTGAAAAGCACAAGTAGAAGCAGTAAAAATAGCTTCACAATGCAACTGTTTGAAAAGGGCAGTAACAGAAAGAAGATTGCACGAAAAGTTTGGGATATAGAGAGTGTCCTGAAGCTGAAGAGAATGAGTAACATGCACTGTGCTAGACCCATGAACCGGGGACGAAGAACCATCAACAATAAAAAATCGGAGGTAACCGGTTACTTCTGTTAAGAGAAGAGAAAAGCCCAGAATTCCTTATCATATGATTAGTAGCACGAGAATCAATAAGCCACCTTCCCGTAGTAGCTAACTGAGCGGCACCAGAAGTAGCAAGAGAAAAAAAAGACTTCTTGGCAGAATCAGCAGAAGTAGGACGGAGGTGAGGATGTTTGGCTCAGCAACAATCAACCAAGTCGCCAACTTTGCCACAATGAGAGCAAAGAAACTTAGAATAACCATGACCTCCAGTACAGCTAGCCCGACCACCAGAGTTGTCATGACGTGCTGGATGAACAACAATATCAGGAGAAGGAGAGGGAAGCAAATGACGCTGAAGTATAGTTGTAACAACAGAAATACGAGCAGCAGTGGCATCCAAAGTCAGAGTATCCGCCTCTTCTTGAATCTGTTGATGAATCATATCATACGCGTCAGGAAGACGAAGCAAGTAGCAAACGACAAAAAGCTCCTGAAAGTGTTTTTGTTGCTCAGCAAGATCGGCAGAAAATGGACGATGTTGATGAAGTTCAGTCCCAAGACTCTGGACCTCCTGATAAGCAACAGCAGGAGTTATAACAGAGCGAGCAAAGAGATCCGCATATAAAGTATAGATGCGCAAAGTCTGAGCCCCCTTGGAATATAAAGCAGCAATATGATTCCACACAGCTTTGACCGTTTGATCATGTCTAATGACAAGAAGACACTCATCAACAAACTGTTGGCTAACCAAGTGTGAACCAAAGCATCAGAAGCATCCCAATCATTATAAGTGGCTGAGCCAACAGGAGGGGGGTCATCAGTCAAATGAGAGCGCTTATGCTGAGAGCGTAAAAGGAAAATAAAAGATACACTCCAGTCAGGGTAATTTGGGCCGGTAAGCTTGGAGGCAGTACCCAAATTATCAGAAGTAGAAACAGAAGTAGAAGAAAGAGAGAGAAGAGCAGAGAAAGCAGCAACAGAAGACAGAGTGTCCATGAAGAAAAACAGCAAGCCGCACAGTTAACCAATCAAACCACGCGAACAAACAAGGACAAACAAACCGCGCGAACAAGAGGAGAGATCGCACGGTCTCGGTGTAAACACACCAGCAGTAGGAAAGATTCTGCGACCAAAATGCGGAATCCGAAACAGAGAAGAGAAGCCGCGCGAACAGACAGGCGCGCAAGAAACAAGTCGCAAACAAAGCGACCAACAAGGGAGGGAGGGAAGAAGCCGGAAGAAGGGAGGGAAAGAAGTCGGCAAAAAAGACCGCGCGGTTACAAAAAACAAACCACTATCAATTCAGAGCAAAAGATCGGTTTTCCTCTGATACCAAGTAAAAAATGAGGTAGAAAACGGACAAGAGGTAAAAAACCCGTAAATTTTATTGCTGCAAAAAGATAATTATTACATTGGTATGCCCCTTATTTATAAAAAACGGGGGAGGTGAGAGAATACAATACGCGATGTGGGTCTAAATACAAGCCGGGTGACCTATACGGTTTGACATACACAAACCGCACGCTACACAAATTACAACCGTATACCCGACGATCACTAAGGAAAACCGCCACAAGCTATGGAAGACTGCCAGTCCAGGCCGCCAAACCGCAACTGCGGGTTGCCACCAGACCGCAGTTGCGGCTACCCATCGGACCGCAGTTGCGGCTACCACCTGATCGCATACTGCGGGTTGCCACCAGACCGCAATTGTGGCTAACTACCAGTCCACTGCCGCGGTTTCATCCAGACCGCTGCGGCTTAACTCTAGACTACTGCTGCGACCTCCTGACACACCGCTGAGGCTTAACTTCAGACCACTACTGCAGCTTCCTGCCAGACCGTTGTTGCGGCTAACATGCAGACTTCTGCGGCTAACAACTGATGCACTGTTGCGGCCTCAAACCAACCCGCTAGAGAAAGCTACCAAATAGTCCACTGTGCCAAACTGCCGACTAAACAAACCGCGGCGACTAGTTCGGCTAACCGCCCGAACTATGTTTTAACAAGGTTACAAGACGTCCTGAAAGTCTTTAATTTCAAGGATAGCTAAATCACCTAAAGGGGGGGGGGTCAATAGCTTATTGGTCTCTTTATTAGTTCTTTTCTTTTCTTTTAGTTACTGCTTGAGTGGTTGGTTAATTTCTGCTTTCAAAATGATTTACCCTGCACAAAGAAAACAACACAGCAAAACACACAGATATTTATAGTGTTTCCCCAACTGGGTACATCCACTTTCCCTCTCACCTATCCAACTGTCTTGTTGGACTAGACACTTCTCTAAAATGCTCCAATTAGCTTACACCTCAGGCCCTCAGCCTTACACTCAGGTTCTCCTCAGAACCCTACCTCAGAACCACAAAGGTTCCTACCTCAGAGCCCTGCAGTGCTCCTACAGCTCAGTGGTTCTCAAACCACCTACCTCAGCCTTATCTCTAAGGCCGACAACTCAGGCTTTTCAGCCTACAATTTCAGGCACTAGGCCCCACTCTCAGAGTTCTGCAGCACTTCTACAGCTCAGATCCAGAAGGATCCTATAAGATGGAAATGGGTTGATGAGCTTCTTGATTGAACACAAGAGGAATTCCTCTGTGACAATCAGCCTTGGGTGAGTTAGACTCAGCCCCCCCCCCCCACACACACACTATGACACAAGGAAAGTTTTCCCGTATCAACTTTACTGGACTAAGTGCACTTTAGTCCCAACTACTTCACAGCAACAAGTTTATGCACTTGAGCTGGAAGAAACTTGCAGAATACTATTCTGCCTCTTTCTGAACTGAACCAAAGATTCAACTCTTTCTTCTTCACAGCAACAATAATGTAGAAGCTTTGACTTATGCTGGAAGCAACTAGCAGATCTGTTTCTCTGCTCTTTTCTGCACTGAGTTAACTGCTCAGCTCCAACTTCTTCTTCACAGCTCCTTAAGTGTATGTTCTTTAGAAATTATTGGCTGTATTTGTGAAGCTCCTGCATCAAAGGTTTGGCTCTTGCTGCTATCTCTTTCTCAGAGAATCACCTGAGCTTGCTAGCTGGTGCAGATGAAGATGACACCAGCAATCTTGTCGTTGAAGATGTTGATCTCAACAGCTAACTTGCTCTTTGTCTTTCTTACTTGAGCTTCCTGTTCTTTAACTCCACAACAATGGTGGAGAAGAAGAACTCCTGTTACCGTCTCTTTTCCTGTAAAGAGCACTTCCTTTTATTTATTGAAACCCAACGGCTCTTTTAGCAGTGAATCCCACACTTTTAATGCTGGCTGCAATTTTGCTTTAACGCCAACTGTCGTACAGTAGTTCTGCGACAACCTTTATCGCGTACTGTAGCCATCCCGCCACTTATTTGAAATATGTTGACTTGTTGACTTGCTGACGTCACCAGCTGTGGATTTAGCCAAAAATCAAGCAACATTAGCTCGACGAACTCAGAATCTCAAGCTCTGAACTTAGCTCGACGAAAGGTGAGCTGAGCTCGACGAACTCTGAACTCAGTTCGACGAATTCTGAACTTAGTTCAACCAGTTCAACTTACAGCCTTTTTGCTGAATGGCGTTGAGTGCGTCTTCATCACTCAACGCCAAAACACTTAGCCATATTTCTCTATAGTAGCATGACGTTGAGTGAGTTGATTTCACTCAACGCCTGTGGACTTGACCACATTTCAGCTCATTCCAACTTAGGCTATTACTGCTTTAGCCCGTCTCACAGCATTTTGCTGTATGACGTTGAGTGAGTAAATTTCACTCAACGCCTGTGGACTTAGTCATTTTCTCAGCTTGCCGCTATGTGGCTTTGACTGTATAGGCTTCACTCAGCGCTATAAGTCATCTGGCATTGAGTGACTGATCTTCACTCAACGCCTGAGGACTTAGACAGTTATCTGTCTTTCTACCACTTAGGTAAGAACTTACCTGTCTTAGCCACTTAGACTACCTACCCCATCATAGCTTATCAGGACAAACTGCAATCATTCACCTTGAACACAAGTTAGATTACAACATGTGTATACTTTGTTTTGCTGGTCCTTTTTCAAATTCAGGACATTGGGATCAATGGATCCAACAATCTCTCCCTATTTGAAGAAGTCAAAACCTAAGCCAATGTATACACTAACATACTCACGTTATAAATATTTAAAACACATCATCACAGCAGAATTCAGATAAATTATAGACATAACAAATGATGTAACAGATAAGTCAAAATCATAACAAATGATGAGTTAGACAGATAATAACAAATGATTATTTTATTTAATCATATAGAGAATATAAGTTTAAACAATATAAACACAGTGTTTCATCCCTAGCCCTGTAAGCAGAACCTGAAATATTTTAAGTTTCAGGTTCCCTTATCATAATTTCACTGCCTCTGGATTTCTTTGTCGGCTTTTCTTCATCTCCAGCTATCTTCTCTCCTTTCTTATCAGCTTCATCAGCAGCCTTAGCCTTAGTAGATCCAGCTTCAGCTTTATCATTTTGTCTTTCAAAATAGCTGAAAGGCTTGAGAAAGTATTTAGATGGTTCCACAGCATCAAGAGTGAGAAGATTTGTCTTTTTGTTCCTCCAAAAAATCCTTCTTTCTGTGTCTCTCTTTTCCATTTTATCCCATTCAGTCTTGCTATTCCATTTACCTTTGTCTGATTTCTTATTTTTGACTTGATCCCAAGCAAGCAAGATGATGGATCTGGACTCTGGGCTCCATTGCTCGAAATCAGGTCGTTTTTTCTTATCTTTTCTGTATTTTCTCTTTCTCATCCTGACATCTTCCGTTTTAGCAGTTTCAGCAGTCATTTTTCTTGTCTGTAGTGCCTGGTCAACAGTGGGGCTGAAAGAGGGAATTTCAGCATCAGTGGGCTGCACTCCCCACTGATTTCGAGCACTATCATGATCTTCCATATACGTCACATACTCTTGATGATCTTGGGCAGGCTCTCTGTTTAAGATTTCTAGTACTTGAGTAGGCATCATTGGGATATTGTCATATTGCACTGGCTCTAATCCCAATGACCCTCTCACAACATTTGTTGCCCAAACCATGTTTTCAGTATTTGCCCTTATGGCTTCTCTCTCTCTCCCTTTTTGGCTTCTTCAATTAATATAGTGGTCTGGGAGCTGCTTGCCTTGCTTCTTTCCCCTTCCAGGTAGTTAACTCCAGCAGTTACTTGATTTTTATCTTCTAACATGTGGTCATCAAGCATCTTGTTGCAGGCATCCATCTCTGTGAAGATTTCAGTGTTCTGTTCTTTTCTCAGAATTTTATCATTCTCATGAATGGTCACGGAGTTCTTAGCCTGAATATTTTGATTCTCAACGATAATAACAATATTCTGGCTTGACACATCTAGTTTCTCCATGGTGTACAGCAGGAGCAACTCTTGTAAAGAATTTTACTGTTTCTCCTTTCAGCAGATTCAGTTCAAATCTTATAGATTTGATCTCAATTGCAAGATCATTTCTAACATCTTTGAGGGCTTCATCCACATAGTTTTCCAATGCCCTTCTCTGCTCATCTAGCAAACCCTTTAGTTGGGCCATGAAGGTAGGTGACAGCTGATCAAATCTGGCAGATGTGCCCTCATCCAGGGCTTCAATTTCTTCTTGTACAGGCTTGCTCCCTGTTCCTTGAGCTGTGCCATTCTTGTGCTGTTCAGTTTCTGGATGTGGTGAAGAGTGTGCTTTCTTATGACTGTCTTCCTCTTCCCCAGATTCTGATGACACTAGATTATGTACCTCATGATCAAGGAGATCAGAAGGTTTCTCTCCCTCAACCACTGCCATGCTTTTGTTTGCATGCAGGTCAGCAACAACAACATCCTCTATTGGAGGAACCTTCAGTTGCTCCCCTATAAATAATGCATCATGCATTATCTCCTACATCAGTTGCTCCCCCTCAATTTGAGCAATCCTTCCCTCAGCACTAGGAGTTTCCAAGACTTTATCCTGTAGTTCCTCATCTTCAGACATAGGTATATGCCTATCTGTATCTTCCAATCTGGAGGCATCATCCTCCATTTATGCAGATATTTTGTTAACAATTTCCTCTGCTATTTGCCCAGCATCCTTGGCTGAAGGCAACTCATCTCCTTCCTCTCCAGCAGATCCAACTAACCCGGTAGCAGTCTCATCCACTTCAGGAACATAATCTGACTCTAGTCTGCTCACACGACTAAGAGGGGTAAGAGCAGACGAGGCGGATACCTGGATATTCATGTCCCTCCTGGACACTTCAGCAGATGAAGATAGATCAGGATCATGAGGCTCTTCGTCCTCAGATGAGCTGTTAAAGGAGCTGGGCTCAGTAGCAACAATTCTCTTTCCTTTTCTCTCCACAGCTTCTGGACCACGGGGATGAAGGACCCTGTCCCATCTCTCAAGCATCCTGATGTCCATCCTTCTCATGTGGTGTATTCTTGCACCAAGTTTCAGATTTATAATTTCTGGAGCAGTTTCTCGCAGAAATAGTGAAAGGATTTTCCCCAAATTGGGTTAAGCCATGCAGTCCACTACTCTTTCAAACACCACTCTTCCCCAATCAATTCTCTTGGACATTATGACCCTGACCATTAGTTCAAACATCCTTTTTGAAATTTTGTCATGGGAGCCTTTTTTGCATATCAGAGCTTTCCCAATGACATCGGCTTGAAACTTACCTCTCAGGTTAAGTTCTTTCCTTTGAATTGATCCGGTTGTGTGCTTGGAAAGTCCACACCATTTCATTGCCGATTTTGCATTGTCCAGTAATAACTCTTCTTCGTTCTCAGTTGCAGAGAGCTTTGGCAACTGCAGAGCCTTGCTTAGCCTTCTAGGGGTTATCTTGATCTTCTTTCCACTTACTATGGTCTTAATTTTACCAGCCGAGGCATCCGCTTTGGCGTTGACAAACAACTCCAGTATTTCCCTCTTCCACAGAAGACAGGGTTCTGTCAGGACGAAGGGTAGGTCAGATTTATGTAGAAGATTAAGCACCTGCTGAAATTCTTCTGGAGCATCAACGAATCCATTTCAAACCACCTCTGCTCCTTCAAAGAGGAACTCCGGTCCCTTGGGCGCCATTTCTCTGGATAATTCGAGAATGCTAGCGAAAGCGGCTTCCCGTCAATTTAGCGAATGCGGGCGGGAGATAGTAAGGAACAGTGACTTGGCTTATTGCACAAACACTTTTATTTATAGGTATTCCTAAAAAGAAGGCGGAAAGTCACTAATCCATATTTGTTGTTTAATCTTGATCAATGGCCAAGATTGAATCCCGACACATATCCGTCGTCCGTTTTTTTCTCCAATATTTGTTGAGTAAGCTTATTTAGCTTAACATAAGTTTTCTTTAGTAATTAAATTTTTAACTAACCCCTAACTGTGTTGACCTAACTTGCAAGGGTAATATAGACCTGCAGTACACATTCCAAAATGTGTTCTATTAAGGTGCAATTAGACATAATTTCAATAACTTTACATTAATTTCAACTGAGAGTGTATTAGCCCCCAACCTCAATTGGCTCAACCAAATTTTGGTACTTATCTAGCTTAGTATTTCATATCCAATATGTCTTTGGGTATGTTGAGACAAGTTACATTTTGTGGCATGGTGAACATGTAAGCCACTAACACATGTATTAAGAAGAGTTGTTGTTTTTATATCTTCTTAGTCATTTGTTTCAATTACCCTATCTCATACATGAGTAATCAATTTTGAAATTAAGTAGTAGAATTAAAGAAAGACGAATTTTACTTATCTCTGCTCTGTAGACTTGAAGTCCATGCTGGATTCACAGTTTCGTAGCATACCAGCAACCTTGCTTCTGAGTTTTAGTCTTTGATGTTCATCTGGCTTTCCTTTGTAAGCTCCCCCTTAATAATTGCGCTTATCATTGACATTTAGTGCATGATGATAAGTTGAATCATTTCTTGTATCCAGACTTGGGTCTGATACAATTTTGTCCAAGGACCATAAATGGTTATGTCCACTTGGACTATCCTGCAAGATAGAATTACCTTGTCTTGGGAATCTAAGCTGACTTGGGTCCTAGGTTCTTGTTAGCTTGAAAAAGCAAATGTCTACCTACAGGAGCCCTATCAGGAAGACTTTCTCTTGCCCTTGACACACTAGGGTTGTGTCAACAATCTATGGCAAAGTGACCCACTTTGCCACAACACCAGCACTCATGAATATTGTATCTTCTTTTCTGAGCAGGCCTGACAACATGGTTGACTGCAGACTGAATAGAAGGAAGAGCAGCTTCCTTGTTCCAAATTCTCTTAGCCACAGTCTGACTGAGAGTGGGTCTGACATGATAAGAGCTTGGTTTTTCACAAGGTCTATTAGCAGCAGTTCTCTTTGCAGAGGACATGCTGTTGGTTCCCTTGGAAGATTCCAATTCTTGCATCCTGGCAGATTTACCCTTGGTCAGAGTGTGAGCTGGGAGATTTTTAGAAAAGGCCACTGTCTTGCTCAAGAGAGATGAAGCTGGTGCATTAAATACAAAAGATCCAGGATGGGTATTTTGCACTTCTTCATGGGGAGCTTTCTGAGCACTCAAACCCATGTCCTTTCTTCTTCTATTGTAAGAGACATTTGTAGTCTTACAAGGAAGATTCCCATTCCTCCAGTGACCATCCCTGGGGTCTTGGCCATACCTGTTGGAAGAGAGAATTACCTTGTGAAAGGTAGGCTGAGGCCTGACAGGAACTTTGCCTCTTTTTTGAGATTGGATCACTTTAGAAATCCACTCAGATTCAGATCTTCTCTTGATAGAATCTATCTTAGAGAAGTTAGCCACAATTCTATTCTCCCTATCAAGTTTCTCTTCAAGATTCTTGATAATAGAGTCCTTGTATTTTAAGGACTCAACATGGATATCCACCATGATCTTCAGATGAGCTGTTTCCCGCTCTTTTACACATAGCAAGGATGAAGCTTCATTCAGCTGGGAAGCAGTCTTCTGTAGGGAGGCTATTTCCTCTGCTTGTTTCTTAACAAGCAGCTTGCTTTCCTTGAAAGTTTTTAGAAGGGTAGCTTGATTGGCAATCAATTGATTGATATCATCATCTGTCAAAGGACCCTCATCATCACTAGATGAGGAGACATCAGAGTCTGTACAAGATTCATATCCAGACTCTAAGGATGAGCTAGATGGGGAATGTACCTTATTTTGACCAAGCTGATCCTGACAAGATTCTACTTCTGGTGTAGCTATTTGTCCATGGCATCTGCATTCCCATTCTTCAGCTTCATCCACCTCTGTGTCACTCTCTGAATGTAACAGAGGGGATCTGATTCATGCTCTTGCATCTGGGGGGACTTTGTCTTCACCAAGAGCAGCCAACAACCCAATGTTGTTCTTGTCCTCTCTGCAGTTTTGCTGCTCCATAGAGTTTCACATCTTATGGTTCATCCTTGAACACATAAGGTTAACCTTTTAGCTATCCTTGGAGGTCAACTCAGACTGTTAGGTTCTTTTTGAGTAACCTCCCTCTGATATCACTTGAAAATCAGTAATTTCAAAGATAGCTAAATCACCTAGAGGGGGGGGGGGGTGAATAGGTTATTGGTCTCTTTATTAGTTCTTTTCTTTTCTTTTAGTTTGCTGCTTGAGTGGTTGGTTAATTTCTTCTTTCAAGATGATTTACCCTGTACAAAGAACACAACACAGCAAAACACACAGATATTTATAGTGGTTCCCCAACTGGGTACATCCATTTTCCCTCCCACCTATCCAACTGTCTTGTTGGACTAGACACTACTCCAAAATGCTTCAAAGAGCTTACACCTCAGGCCCTCAGCCTTACACTCAGCTTCTCCTCAGAACCCTACCTCAGAACCACAAAGGTTCCTACCTTAGAGCCCTGCAGTGCTCCTACAGCTCTGTGGTCCTCAAATCACCTACCTCAGCCTTATCTCTAAGACCTACAACTCAGGCTTTTCAGCCCTACAATTTCAGGCACTAGGCCCTACTCTCAGAGTTCTGCAACACTCCTCGAGCTCAGATCCAGAAGGATCCTACAAGATGGAAATGGGTTGATGAGGTTCTTGATTGAACACAAGAGGAATTCCTCTGTGACAATCAGCCTTGGGTGAGTTAGACTCAGCCCCCCCCCCCCACACACACTATGACACCGGGAAAGTTTTCCTGTGTCAACTTTACTGGACTAAGTGCACCTTAGTCCCAACTACTTCACAGCAACAAGTTTATGCACTTGAGCTAGAAGAAACTTGTAGAATACTATTCTGCCTCTTTCTGAACTGAACAATTGGTTCAGCTCTCTCTTCTTCACAGCAATAATAATGTAGAAGCTTTGGCTTATGCTGGAAGTAATTAGCAGATCTGTTTCTCTGCTCCTTTCTGAACTGAGCTAACTGCTCAGCTCCAACTTCTTCTTCACAGCTCCTCAAGTGTATGTTCTTTAGAAATGATTGGCTGGATCTGTGAAGCTCCTGCAACAAAGGTTTGGCTCTTACTGCTATCTCTTTCTCAGAGAATCACCCTGAGCTTGCTAGCTGGTGCAGATTAAGATGATATCAACAATCTTGCCGTTGAAGATGTTGATCTCAACAGCTAACTTGTTCTTTGTCTTTCAGACTTGAGCTTCCTGTTCTTTAGCTCCAAAAGAATGACGGAGAAGAAGAACTCTTGTTACCGTCTCTTTTCCTGTAAAGAGCACTTCCTTTTATTTATTGAAACCCAATGACTCTTTTAGCAATGGGTCTCACACTTTTAATGCTGGCTGCAATTTTGCTTTAACGCCAACTGTTGTACAGTAGGTCTGCGACAACCTTTGTCGCGCACTGTAGCCATCCCGCCACTTATTTGAAATATATTGACTTGTTGACTTGCTGACGACACCAGCTGTGGACTTAGCCAAAAATCAAGCAACATTAACATAGGCGTTGAGTGAGTAAACATCACTCAACGCCAAAACACTTAGACAGATTTACTGTCTCTTGGCGTTGAGTGAGTAACCTTCACTCAATACCAAACTACTTAGAATATAAATCTGTTTATAGGTGTTGAGAGCGTTGAGTGAACAACCCTCACTCAACGCGCCATATTTCTGCTTCTTCAGCAACTGAAGCGTTGAGTGAACATGCCTCACTCAACGCTACCAGCTTTTAACTCATTTATGCATAAAAGCGTTGAGAGCGTTGAGTGAGCACGCTTCACTCAACGCTTTTTGCCTTAAGCTAGAATCATGAACTTAGTTCGACGAATGGCTAGCTTTGCTCGACGAATGGACAAAATCTTTCTGCAACTAAGGCGTTGAGAGCATTGAGTGAGCAAGCCTCACTCAACGCCTTTTGCCTTAGCCAATTTTTTGTGTTTAAAACCACTGGGCTTAGACTGTCTTACTTTGAACTGAGTTCGATGAATGGTGAACTGAGCTCGACGAACTTTGAACTCAGTTCGATGAATTCTCAACTGAGCTCGACGAACTCAGAATCTCAAGCTCTGAACTTAGCTCGACGAAAGGTGAGCTGAGCTCGACGAACTCTGAACTCAGTTCGACGAATTCTGAACTTAGTTCAACCAGTTCAACTTACAACCTTTTTGCTGAATGACGTTGAGTGTGTCTTCATCACTCAATGCCAAAACACTTAGCCATATTTCTCTATAGTAGCATGACGTTGAGTGAGTTGATTTCACTCAACGCCTGTGGACTTGGTCACATTTCAGCTTATTCCAACTTAGGCTATTACTGCTTTAGCCTGTCTCACAACATTTTGCTATATGGCGTTGAGTGAGTAAACTTCACTCAACGCCTATGGACTTAGTCATTTTCTCAGCTTGCCACTATGTGGCTTTGACTGTATAGGTTTCACTCAGCGCTATAAGTCATCTGACGTTGAGTGACTGGTCTTCACTTAACGCCCGTGAACTTAGACAGTTATTTGTCTTTCCATCACTTAGGTAAGAACTTACCTATCTTAGCCACTTAGACTACCTGTCCCATCATAGCTTATCAGGACAAACTGCAATCATTAACCATGAACACAAGTTAGATCACAACATGTGTATACATTGTTTTGCTGGTCCTTCTTCAAATTCAGGACATTGGGATCAATCGACCCAACACATCCTGATGGTCTTGTCCTTTCACAACGAAAGTACTGTCTTGATCTTCTCCATAATGTTGTCTACTCTGGGTGCAAACATGTGGAAACTCCGATGAATGTCAATCATAAGTTATGTGCTCATGAGTCTGAATCTGATTCTCTGCTTAGGAAACATGAGTATTATCGGCGCCTTGTAGGGAAACTGATATATCTGACAGTTACAAGACCTGATATTTCTTTCACTGTTGGAGTGGTCAGCCGGTTTATGCATGCTCCTTGGATCTCTCATCTCCAGGCAGTGGAATGCATTCTCAGATATTTGATGACAGCTCCTGGACAAGGATTGGTATATAAGCCATCCTCCTCTCTATCTCTTATTGTATATTTAGATGCGGATTATGCGGGCTCCCTGGATGATCGACGTTCCACTATGAGTTTCTGTACCTACTTTGGAGGGAATCTTATTACTTGGCATATCAAGAACAGTCTGTGGTTGCTCGCTCTTCTGCTGAAGTTGAGTATCGTGCAATGGCGGTTGTTATTTCTGAACTCACCTGACTTGAGGGTCTTCTTGGTGATTTGGGGGTCACCTTATCCACACCTGCAACCTTGTTTTGCGATGGTCAGGATGCTATCCATATTGCGAAGAATCCTGTGTTTCATGAGAGAACAAAGCACGTTGAAGTTGACTGTCACTTCGTCCGTGAAAAGGTTCAATTAAAGAAGTTAGAGCTGGAGCATGTTCCTACGTCAGGGCAAGTTGCTGACATTCTCACCAAGGCGCTACCTCAACAAATGTACCATCGATTCTTGTCCAAGCTTGGTGCCTACGACTTGTACGCTCCAGCTTGCGGGGGGGGGGGGGGGGGGGGGGTGTTAGAGAATACTAGAAAAGATGTTGAGTAGGCCTATTATTATGGCCCATGGCCCATGTAGGATACTAGCTTAGTCCCACATTGCTTGTATAGTTGTCTGTTTCTCTCATCTCTTCTATATATATGTACTCATACTTGTATTTTGTCATTCAAGAAGTATATACAAGGTTTGAACCATTCTTCTACATTTCTAATTAAATAGTGGGTATAAGATAGTTTTTTCTTTATTCAATAATATCGAATCATAAGTCTTGCAAAATTAAAGATTGTTTGATGGACAACCAAAGTTTGATGAGCATATGGGACTTCTCAAATCCCACAACATGATGCACGCCAGCTTCTAAAAGTTGTAAGCACTCATTTGGTTTCTTTTAGTTAGTAAACATGTATGAGAATGTTATCATTGAGTTTCATTTATTTTGAGCATAAAATTGGAATCATCATTGTGTGGGATTTTAAAGGTAGTTACTAATTGATGGAATCATGTAAATTCACCATTTTTAATGCATGTCTAGGCTCCAGCTGTCCAAATAGCTCTACAATCAATTTTGCAAACTCAAGCATCACTACTAGTACTAAAACTGAGGCATCAATTCCTTGAATTTGTTAATTAATATTTTTGAATGTGTAAGCTATTGGGCTATTCCAATCACCGGCTTAGGTCCATTGAAATGTGGTGCAAGTTCATCAACCTCACTTATGAGCTGCAACATTATTGATGCAAAGATAATAATAATAATAATAATAATAATTATAGACTATAGAGGAGACAATATTCACACAATCTTGCAGACACTCATTGGAATTTTTAACTTCTCAGTACCCTACAGAGTAATTGCTTGCCTGATAATTGATAATTTTTAACTTCTCAAACCCAAGTTTTCGAATATCTGATATCAGAGGGAGGTTGCAATCCTGAACAAAGCTTCGTCATCGGATTATTTTTAATGGCCACCTCTGCCTCCAGTTCTGGAGCATTTTCTTATAATCACAATTCCACAACCTTTTTCTATGGAGAAAGGTATGACTTTTGGAGTGCCCAAATGAGGACTCTCTTCATCTCACAAGAACTTTGAGACCTTGTAAAAAATAGCCCAAAACCTGTGCCAACAAAAAGGAAAGAGAAGGATGAAAAAGATGAAGAGGAGCAACACTTCTCAGAAGAAATATTAATGAAAGATGCACTAGCATTACTTCTAATTCAACAAGGTGTGCCCAAATCTATTTTTCCTCGTATTAGGGCTCTGAAACATGCAAGCATACATGGGATATATTACAACTTGAATTTCATGGTTCTTCTAAAGTCATGACCCTTAAACTCAAGGCTACTGGAAGGACTTTGAAAATTGGTCAAAAAACTCAAACGACAGCATTAATGATTTCATAGCCATAAAAATCAATATTATTAACCAAATAAGAAGCTATGGAGACACCATTGAAGATAGGAAAATTGTTCCAAAACTTCTACGGGGCCTGCCCCGTTACCTTCTACCTTTCCATAATGATAATAGAAGAATCAAAGGACCTATCAGTTCTGTTAGAACATACAAGTATGTTGGCTGTTAACCTCGTTTAATCGCACCTTGCGATGATCGTGGTTAGGTCGTTCTAGCTGTAAGTTATGTAGATTGATAGATATATGGGCAGTTAGCAGTCTGTAAGTGCGTCTTGTGATGATTGTGAAGAAGATGTGTTAACCGCAAGCTTTGATGATGAAGACCGGCAGATTCATCCTTGGTACCTACTCAAGGATGCTGATTGATATGGGCAGTTACACGGGTGTAACCACACATTCAATGTGGTCAGCTTATGTATGACCGCATTGACCGCGCTTGTAGCTCTTCTGTAGATTCTTGTAATTAGTTTCACATTACTATTTTTTAATTTCCGCTAAGTTATTTCCAAATTTTCACATGGTATCAGAGATCACACTTATCCTTTGGTTGTGAACTTTGTTCGTCCTGATCGTGGCCTACCTCTGCGGACTTCAGTATTTTTAATCTCGCGACTTTTAATGCTCCGTGTGTGCGGTCTTCGGTTGTCTAACTACCCATCTCTGCTCCATTGCGCTTTACCCTTCATGGTGTGTGCGATCTTCATCTTCCTAACCGCTCATCAGCTTGCTCCTTGCGACTTGTTTGATCTTTGATTCACTTCGTACATAATTTGATACTTATTTTAATATTCTTCGTATCGATAATGCTAAAGAATATATTAGTAACCAATTTTTAACTTTTTGTATGACTAATGGTATTATACATCAGAATAGATGTGATTACACTTCTAAACAAAACAGAGTTGTCGAACTAAAGAATCGACATCTTCTAGACATTGATCGCACTCTTCTTACTCAAATAAATGTTCCTCGCTCATATTGGGGTCACATCATTCTCATCTTTTGCTATCTCATAAACTGTACCCAATGTTATGAATATCAGATGTCAACGACATATCAGATTGTGTTTTTAAAAGTCGAATGTCGGAAGTCGGAGATATTTTAAAATATTGGATTTTCATCTTATGAATAATTTTTTTATTTTTAGGTGTATTAACTATAATTATATGTCATAAAAATAGAAAAATAATATAACAAATTGATAAAAAATGAGTCATTTATTTTACGAAATAAAATCAAATAGTATCTAAGATAAAATATTATTAACAAATACAAAATAATATATTGTTAAATATACTTAATAGTATACAATAATTTTATTTTGATAACACTAATTTTATTGCAAATAAAAAAAATTTAAAAGTTAAAATATTTTATTGATTATAAGTTTTTTTTAAAATTATAAATTTATATTAAAAACATATGACCAATCAACTAAAAAATGTTTTCATACTTTTTGTAATATGATATTAAAAAATCGTGAAACAATTATAAAAAAATGGTTATAAGAATAAAATGTTAAAAAATCGAAACAATAACTCTAATGCATTTAAACATACATAATATATATATGCGGTTTAAATAAATGATGTTAGTATGTGAATATAACATATAATAAAATAGCGAATAATATATTTAAATGTCGTGTCAGTCGATATATCGGAAAAAATTAGACATATCGGCCTATATTTTACAAAAGGACATAATCTATTTTTTAAAAAACATATCGTTTTGCTTTTAAAAATGATATATTGGGAGACATGACAGACATGTCAGGAGGACATTTAAAATAATGACTGTACCCCACTATTGTTCTCCTAGGACAAACCTCTTTCTAAGTGAAACACCTTTTCTTTTACCCCTGCGTATATTTGGCTGTACTGTTTTTGTTCACTCTTCTTCATCTGGTCAGGATAAACTCTCCTCATGTAATTAAGTGCATCTTTGTTGTTTACTCTCCCACTCAGAAGGGTTATCGATGTTATTAACCACTTCTACGAAAACAATGTCTTGGCTGACGTCACCTTCTTTGAATCTAATCCATAATTCTCAAAAGACCCCGCACGTTCACTAACTCCTGCTTATATTCCCATTGTTTTTGCCCCTCCACCCGAGCTTACTCTACCTCCACTTCCCATACCTCCGTCTCTTTCTCCGCCTCCTATCTTGTATCCGCCAACTCCTGGGCCGTCTCTGCCAGTTCTCTGGCCAGTACTCTCTTTGTCGGACAGATATGATACTGATGATATGTCAGATCTTGATCTCCCCATTGCTCTTCGCAAGGAGGTTCAAACGTATACTCAACATTCTATTGATGATGTAGTCTCGTATGCTCAGCTTACTTCCTCCTGCATGAATTACTCTAGCCCTCTCTGCAACTGTCACCCCAACCAATTGCCAAGAATCTCTTACCATATCACATTGGAAAGCTACCATTGACGAAGAAATGAACACCATAACTGTAGAGGTTACTTGGACTCTTGTACCAACTCCTCTAGGGGTAGATATTGTTGGTTGTTGACTGGTATTTGTGGTAATATGTCATGTTGATGGTATTTGAATCGCTAAAAGGCTCGGATGGTTGCTAAGGGCTTCACTCAAACCAATGATGCTAACTTATTTGATACCCTCTCTCCGGTTGCTCGTATTAGTACAATCAGAATTCTCTTTTCTGTAGCTATCAACAAGGATTGACAGATGTCTCAGTTAAATGTCAAGAATGCCTTCTTCTATGTGATCTCTAAGAAGAAGTATATATGAAGCAACCTACTTAGTATGTTGCTTATGGGGAGTCTTAAGTATGCAAATTGCGGTTAGCAATCTATGACCTCAAACAGAGACATTGGGCCCGCTTCTACAAGTTTTATACACTTATCGCCACCATTGGTTTTGCTCGCAACTCTACAAATCACTCTCTTCGTACACAAAACTTATCATGGGTTGGTTGTTCTTGCTGCTATGTTGATGATATCCTTCTTACTGGTGATGATAATGCTGGTACTACTCTGACAAAGAAACATCTTCTTCGACACTTTGTCACTAAAGATAGGGACCTCCAAAGTACTTTTTGGGTATTGAATTTTTGCGTAAATACAACTCAATTGTTCTCTCACAACACAAGTATGTTATTGATCTTGTAAAAGAGACAGGTCTGCTTGGTGCAAAACCTGCTCGATGTCCAATGACGGTTTGCGAGGATAAACTTTTGAGGACTCACCACTTCTCTCAGATGTCACTAGGTACGAATGCCTAGCTGGCAAACTCATCTACCGGATGGTAAAAAAACCTTATATATACTATGCTGTGAGTAGTCATGGGCATAAAGCCCGGGCCCTGCCTGACAAAAGCCCGGCTAGGCCCGTCCCGGGAAAAGCCCGACCCGGGCCAAGGCTGGGCTTGGGGCCCTTACCGGGCCCCCAATTTTACCGGTTGCCCGGCCAGGGCCGGGCCGGGCAAAGCCCAAGCGCCGGGCTTGGCTGAGCACGGTGCCGGGCTAAGGAAAAAAATCCCGCTTGGCGGGATTTTAATCCCTCCTGATCAGGCAGGAGGGATTAAATCCCGCTTGATCAGGCAGGCGGGATTTAATCCCGCCTGATTAGGCAGGCGGGATTAAATCCCTCCTGATCAGGCAGGCGGGATTTAATCCCGCCTGATCAGGCGAGATTAAATACCGCCTGAACAGGTAGGATTTAAATTCCGCCTATGATCAGGCGGGATTAAATCCCTCCTATGATCAGGTGGGATTTAATCCCGCCTGTTTAGGCTGGTTTTTTGAATTCAGGTCGGCCTGGGCCCGGCCCGGCCTGGCCTGGGAAGGCCTGAAGGGCTTAACCGGGCTCCCCTTTTGAGAGGGAGCCCGAGCCCGGTTCAAACTGGGCCCGACCGAGCCTGGTTGGGAATAAGCCCGGGCTCGACTGGGCCGGGCCAAGCCCGGCCCGATCGGGCTTTTTGCCCATGACTGGCTGTGAGCAAGGTTAGTCAGTTTATGTAAGTTTCCAGGGAGTGCATCTACAAACATCCCTAAAAATATTGGAATATGTAAAGGGGTCTCCGAGGAAGGATAACTATTTCAAAAGAATAACCACCTGAGGATATAAGTCTATTCTGATGTCAGTTATGCTGCTAATAAAGAAGGTTGAAAATCCACGTTTGTTTTTTATACTTTTATAGGAGAAAATCTTGTTAGCTGGAAGTGCAAGAAACAGATTGTTGCATTTAGATCATACGCTGAAGTTGAACAAAAAAGCATGTCCCAGACTACTTGTGAATTAAAATGGTTACGAACACTTTTACTTGGCATAGGAGAAGTCTATGACCATCCTTTACTAATGTTCTGTGACAACAAAACCACTATCTACATATCAAGGAATCCAGTTTTTCATTAGAGAACTGATAGAGAAATTCTTGTTCAATCTATACTTGATTAAAGCTAGTGTACCTGTCAAAATATAACATAAGATATAAAGATATCAATGTCGTATTAAAGCTCGGGTCTGTCGAGTACTGCTACTTCGAGAAAACAACTGTTATTTTCTGATGAAAATTTTAAGATATATTTATGATTAAAACTGTGCGAAATAAGAAACTTAATCTTGTGCGAAATAAGAAAACTGTGTGTAATAACCGACGATGATACCGAAGCAGTTGAACATCTAAAATTCAGATTGTCTCAGGAATTTGAAGTGAAGGATCTTGATCCTCTCAAGTATTTTTTGGGCATCGAGGTGACTAGATCCAAGCATGGGATGTTTATATCTCAAAAGAAGTATGTTTTAGACTTGCTTAAGACGACTAGAATGATCGGGTGCAGGCCAGCAGATACCCCAATTGAGGTCAATCACAAATTTGGAAGAGACGAAGGAGAAGTTGTTAATGACGTACCTAGCTTTCAACGATTGGTGGGAGAGCTTATCTATCTCTCTTATACTCAAACAGACATATCCTATGTTGTGGGGTTCCTTAGTCAGTACATGCATTCACCTAGATCACATCACCTGGATGTTGCACGCAGAGTTTTGAGGTACCTCAAATCCACTCTTGGCAGGGGAATTTTGTTCTCACCTAATGAGGCATTGACCATAGAGGTCTATACGGATGCAGACTGGGCAAGATCAGTTAATGACCGAAGGTCAATTGTTGGGGGTAATTTGACAACCTGGAGAAGCAAGGAACATGTTGTTGCCAGATCCAGCACAAAGGCAGAATTTCGTGCTATGACACAAGGGCTATGTGAAGGGTCGTGGATCCAGACGATCATGAAGGATGATGGCGTGAAGTGTGACGCTCCAATCAGGATCTATTGCGATAACAAAGCTGCGATCAGCATTGCCCACAATCCGGTGCAACACGATCGCACCAAGCACGTGGAGATCGACAAACACTTCATCAAGAAAAATATTTTTAGGGGGATTGTGAGTACCAAGTTTGTCCCATCAAACCAACAACTTGCAGATGTGCTTACCAAAGGGCTGAGTCAGAACTCGTTTGACAGAATACTGAACAAGTTGGGCATGACAGACATTACACGCTCAACTTGACGAGGAGTGTTGGAATATGTAGAATAATGAGTTTTATGTTGTTACTGTAATATCGTCATGTACACCTATATATATATGGGAGCCTTTAATATAATGATAGAACAATTAAATCTTTTCCCTCAACAACATCTAATTTTGACCATTAAGATTCTCGAAATATGAACGTATCTCTTTTGAGAACTACGTCCAACTGAGATTAAGAATATTGACTGAACTTTCATTCTAATCGATAATCTAATACTCGCTTTGACGAGGTGAATCCTGCTATAGCATTTTGAAAGTATCTAATGTCAATCTAAATCACCTAGAGGGGGGTGAATATGTGAGTTTTGTGTCTTTTTTTTGCGGAATAAAAATAACTGAAAAATTAAGCACACAACACACAGAGATTTATAGTGGTTCACCGAGTTGGGTACGTCCACTGTCTCGCCTCGCCTATCTACCACGAAGGGCTAGATTCGGCTACTTCACCTTTATCTTAGATTGTAACGAATCTTACACCTTGGAGCCTCAACTCCTACAACTCGGAGACAACGCTCCTACCACTCAGAGAACAAACTCTCCTATAACTCGATCCAAACACGGATCTACAACTTGATCCAAACACGGATCTACAACTCGGAGGTAAAAACCTCCTACAAAAGTAAACAGGATTTACACAATAAATATTACAAATAATCTTATTCAGATCTAAAGTCTTCGATCATTCGTTCTTCCAAAAAGTTGATCTGGAATGTCTTGAAGAACAAGGAAAATCCGAAATCTTTGAGAACTAGATCAAAACACACGGATCGGCTAGATCTACGTAGAATTGAAATCTTCAGAGATCAACGATCTAGTCGACTTGGTGGAAGAAGATCAAATCGTGCAGCGAGCTTGTCGTTGGCCGAGAGAAGTGCGAAATACGAATCGGTACCGACGAGGATCTTGAAGTTCGGAAGTTTCTTGATTAGAAATAATGATCACGAATAGGGTTGAATAAATTTCACCCTAAATATATATAGAGAATCTCCTTCTGCAACGACTATAAAACTCCTTCCTAATCGAGAGTTCTGAAAACATTGTACATGGCGATCCAGATAACCTGAGCCGAAAACTTGAAAACAGGATAAGAAAAACACTAAGTATAATTCGTCGAGTATCGTCGAGTATACTCGTCGAACCACTAGTAAACTCAACGAATTTTATTTGGACAAATCCACCCAGATCAATTTTATTACTCAACGCTTGGTAGAAGAGATACTCGACGAATTCGACGAGTATCGGCTAGTATACTCGACGAATTCGACGAGTATCGGCTAGCTGACTCGACGCATTCGAAGCCATACCAAGTGATATTCGACGAATTCGATGAGTATCGGGCAGTATACTCGACGAATATCACTTGGAGAAATCCAGAGAAGTAAGGTCGAGATGACTCGATGAATTCGTCATGTATCGACATGTATATTTGACGAATTCAACGAGTATCGGCTAGTATACTCGACGAATTCGACGTGTATACGCGATGATGCTCGATGACTTTTACTTAGCTGATTTCTAGGATTTCAGAGATTATTCTCTAAGTAAATACGACGAATTCGACGAGTGCTAGTAAGCATACACGACAAATTCGACGAGTATTCATGAGTATACTCGACGAATTCGACGATTATCCATAACTATACTCGACGAATTTTACTTAGAGAAAATCTTCTCTTCTGAAGGCCGCAACTTTGATCTTCTTGGATTATTCTAATGTACTTGAACTAGAAGTACACCCCAATAGAGAGATTACACGTGAGTCAACACGTTGGTCTACACAATGAGGGATTACATTATGTAGTTCTGTGTTTCAAGATCCACTGTAACCTGACATTGAGTTGTACTTGGCAATATCGTCCTGCAAGCACATAACTAGAAAATAACATCAAATACAACTCAATTCATCTTAGTTCAAGAGACACTTCTTCAAATCAGGGTTATTGTGGATACAGTACCCAACAATCTCCCCCTATTTGATGAAGTCAGAATCCTACAAACTAAGGTGAATTGTACACATAATAAATCTTAAGACATAGACATGAAAGACCATATAAAATTAAGAAACAAGAGCATTCCCAGTCAAAACATTAAATTATATATATATAATAAAAAGTTCTACAGGGGCAACCAAAGTGCACAACCAATAGTTGAAAACCAATTAGACATTTTTCCCTTGGCTTTTCTGATATTGTCTGTCAAAGTAGGCTTTTGACTTTGGATAATACTTCTGCGGAGCTGGTGGAGCTTCCGGATCATCAAATCTGTATTTTCTTAAATGTAGCCTTCTTTTGATATTAACAATCTCATGCTTCTGCCACTCCTCCCTGCTGTAGTACTCCGATCTGTTTTCATTTCCCATGTCTACCAATTTGAAAGTGTCTAGGATAATGCTTTTAGAAATTGGATCCCACACTTCAGCCATTTCTTTGCTGGGCTCTGGCCTAACAGCAGACGGACGTTCACCGTATCTTCTTCTCTTATGAGCAGGAGGAAGTACGTCTTCAACTGTTTGAATTTCTGGTTCAGCGACAATAACAGATAGATCTTGAGATTCTGACCAATATTCAGTATATTCCGGAGCAGGCTGAACAAAGTCATGACCTGGATCTGGTATCACTGGTTCTGGCATCAGCCGCTCCTGGAAATAGCTCTCTACGTAGCCAGCAGAAGTTTTCATAGCAGTAGATGTCAGCAGCTTTGAACTGATTTTTCATTGACACTTCCAGCGTGGTAACCTTAGTTTTTAATTCATCCTCCCCCTTTCTGACCTCTTCAAGTACCTTGACAACAATAACATTGGTATAATAGACCATTTGGTCATCAAAGTAGTTCATGCTTACATTTTGGGCTTCAATAACTGTCTTGGCATTAGCGTCAACATTCTGGAGGACAGTTAGGTTGCTCTTCAGCCCAGCCATCGTGTGAACAATGGCTTGACCACCCTGCACAAACCATGAATCCAACTTAGAATACAGCTTATCAAAACGTACCTTGATCTCAGCAAGGCCTTCGTTCATCTCTTTCTCAATTTCTTTGACTTTCTTCATCACTTTCTTCAGGGAACGATCAAAACTTGCCTGTTGCTTGGCCATCTGGGCTTCTATTGATTTTAGAATAGAGATATCTGCACTGGTACTGGGTATGTCTGCTGCTGGAATACTGGGAGGGGAAGGGAGATCTTCACTTCCCTCGGAGTCACTAGAAGACTCTTCCATGGGAGAGATATGAGCTTTAGAAAGCAATCCTGTTGCAGGAGCCTCTAGGACAGGAGGATGCACCTCTGCATCTCCTTCCTCATCAGAAAGATCAACAATCTCTACCTCCTCCACTGGAGGTCCACGTGGAATTTCAGCCATTCTCCTTTGTAACTTGCGTACAAATCTGTCCAACTCTGTTTAAATCGAGATAGAAGGATGACTCTGCTCCCCCTCATACCTTACAGGTAGAACATCGGGGAGATTTACGATCAGAATCTCTGTGGCAGCAATCGCAGTAGAATCATTTACATTATCAGCAACGAGCTCATCCTCATCAGCAATATCATAATCTGCAACATCTAGATCATTTGCAGCATCATCCAAATCATCAGCAGCTGGATCAACCTCCAGATCAGTAGTAACCAGAACCTTGCCAGTTACTACTCATACTCAGCCTCATCAGGCACTAGCTCAGCAGCAGCACACGACCTATATAAGCAACCTCAAAAAGTAGGTCATCTGTATCTTCAACTGTAATTGCAGCAACTGCAACTGGAACTGAACCCTCTGCTGCTGGAGCTGGTATCTCTGGCTCAGGACTAACTGAAGCATTTGTTTCTGCAGCACTAGGAACACTCAAGGGCACTATCTCAGTGGCCACTTGTGTCACATCAGGCTCCCCCTCAATTCCTGCACTCAGTCTCTCAGGAATCTCACTGGGTGTAGGAGAAGAAATCTTGTCGTCAGGAATTACCTCCTCCTCTTCCTCTTCAGGCAGCACTCTGGCTCCACCTGGACTCTGGATCCTCCTATCCCACCTGGAGAAGATTGACGAGTATACTTTCTTCAAGTGGTGGATAGGGACACCTTTGGTCATATCGAAGGTGTCATGATCAAGCTGATTTAGATACAAACTCATAATCCTGCCAAAGTTTGGTGCTCGAAGACTATCTTTAATCCTGACAAACATCACTGCACCCTAGTCCAGTTTCTTTCGGCAGATGATGGCTACAATAATCTTGAACATTTTACAGGAAAGGTAATCGTGGGATCCAGTCTTGCATAAAAGAACCTTTCCAATGATGTCTGATAGTAACTTGCCTTCCTCATTCATTCCTTTGTGCTTAATTGCCTTGGTGCCTCTGGGCAAACCACAGAATAACTTAGCCTTTGAGAAATCCTCTTCTTCAAGCTGATCGGCCTCGTTAAATTCGGGAAGCCGCAAGTACCTTGTAAGGAGGGATGCTTTCACCTTAATCCCGACTTGACGAACTTTGCTCTTGATGACGGTGCCTTCATGTTGAAGCTTTGCATTGGAGAAGAATTCAAGAACATCTTTATCCAACACTTTGCATGGATGTTCAAGGATGAAGGAGAGGCCAGCAGTTTCCAACATGAGTATCACATTCCTGAATTCATCAGAGGCCGAGGCGAACCCAGTTCGCACCAGTTCTCCACCACCGAGCAATCCACTGGTATTACGAGGAGCCATGCAAGACAGATAGTTGAGAAGAGAGACAGTCGGCTTTGGACAAACTACGGTGGCCGAGACTGAATTCGAACAGCGAACGAGAAATTTCTGGAAGGACTGGAAGCACTGAACTGTCTCCTGTTATTATCGGAGCTTGTTAGAATGGCTTCACGAAGTCTAATCGACGAGGAAGATGAGGTTCTGTCGCGGGATTCGAATCGTCGGGAGGGAGTATTCGGCGGGATTCAGCTTCTAATTCGGCGGAAGGAAGTTGGTTTCCCGAGAACTTTTATGTATATATATATATTTGTATTTCCGCGCAGCGCTTTTTGGACAAAAAAACGCGCTCCTCGGAAAAATAATAAAACACCCCTAAACAGCATTTTTAGGATCAAATGAAAGTTGTAGATCGACGAGATCATACCTTTCATGTTGACCGCTTTTTCTAAAAATGCTGTTTAGGGGGTCTATTTTCAAAAGGAGGCCGCGCAAAAAAAAAAATCTAATATTTACGGGCGGAACCCCCTCCGCCTTTTGAATAGACCCCCTAAAAGATTTTTAAAAAAGTTCAACATGAAAGTTGTAGATCCGTCAATCTACAACTTTCATGTCCACTTTTTCTATTGTTTAGGGGGTGCTTTTTCCGTATTTCGAGAGAGCAAAACGCGCTGCGCGTTTTTGCATTAATCTGTATATATATTTAAAGTTTAATACGGAAAACGCGCATACCTAAAACCGGAGGCCTTCGATCCATTAAAAGAAAATTTTACCCAAGTCGAGTTTCGTCGTGGACACTAGCAGTATTTCGACGAATCGTCGATTTCCAATGAGTAATATCCGACGAATTTTCCTTGGAAAATTTTCTCTGCTCAGCAATGTACTTCCCGAGAGAATTCCTGTCTCCTTAACTATCTTCAAGAGTTCTTGTTTAGCATGCCCAGTTCCGTTTTGAAAAACGAGAACTTGGTCCTCGTCCAGTGGCTTCATGAATATTTCTACGACATGCTTATCCGTAGGGACATAATTGAGAGTTATGTCCTTGTTCTCCACATGCTCCCGGATGAAGTGATATCTGACTTCGATGTGCTTTGTCCGGCTGTGAGAGTCTGGATTATTTGCAATCTCTATTGCACTGGAGGAGTCACAAAATATCGATATCTCCTTGAATTGCAGGTTGTAATCATCAAGCTGATTTTTGATCCAAAAAAGCTGTGCGCAACAACTACCAGCAGAGATGTACTCTGACTCGGCAGTGAAAGTTGCCACACAATTTTGCTTCTTGCTGCTCCATGAGATGAGCCTTCTTCCGAGGAATCATCCTTGCCACGAAGGACTGAGGGGAGTTGTTCGTTCTCCATTCGTCATTGCTCGTTCCCTTCCCCTGCTGAGTTCACCCTTGGTGACCTCACCACGAATTCGATTGGTAGCACAACCTCGGACCCATGAGAAAGTTTGATGGGGGTCTCACTCGTGGCCGTATTCGGTGTGGTTCTCAAGGCCCGAAGGACTTAGGGGAGTTGTTTCACCGAGTTACCCCTAAGGTTCTCGACCTTCTTTCTTAACAAGTTCACGATTATCTTGTTGGCCGCCTCCACCTGCCCATTGCTTTTAGGGTGGTGGATCGACGCAAATTAAAGATCTATCCCCAGCTGACCGCAAAAGCTGACAAACTCATCGCTAGCAACCTGCGGTCCATTGTCTGTGACTATGACTTAGGGAGCCCATGTCGACAGACTATCTCCCCCCACACGAAATTCCTTATAACTTGGGAGGTTACCTTGGTCAGCGCCTTTACTTCCAGCCACTTTGAATAGTAATCGATCATGACCAGCAAAAACTTCCTCTGCCCGCTGGCCTAGAGGAAGGGTCTTACCAGATCCATTCCCCATATTGCGAAAGGTCACAGGGCTGTGATGGTTCTGAGCCTCTGTGCAGGCAGAAGTTGGAGGGGAGCGAATAACTGACATTTTTGACATTTCTTTGCGAACTCTTCCGCATCCTTGCTGAGACTCGGCCAGAAATAAGCTTGCCTCAGCACCCTTCCCTCCAAAGTCCTGCTTCCGGAATGGCTGCCGCATTCCCCTGAATGGATCTCCTCCAGAACTTTGGGGACCTCTTCTTCTGGTACTCACCTGGCTAGAAGCCCGGTGAGGGTCTTCTGGTATGACCCTTCTTCACGTAACAGGTAGTATGCTGACTTATGTCTGAACTGCTCTTGTCCACGTCCCCCTCCGGGAACTTGCCCAAAGTTAAGAAGGTGATGAACGGGTCCATCCATGACGCCCGTCATTCCACCTCCATTAGCTCCCCTTCCTCAATGGACGATTGGAAGAGCTCTGACATTGTGCTTCCTGCCTGAGGACCATACTTGGCCAAAAGATCGGCTGGCGCACTCTCCTCCCTTGGTATATATCGGATCGAGAAATTGAAGAACTGCCCTATGAGGCCCTTAACCTTTACGAGGTAGCGTTGGAGAGTTTGATCTCTGGCCTCGAACTCTCCTCTGACTTGATATACCCCACCATGGAGTCCGTCGAGACCCCTTAGTCTTTCACCCCATGCTCCCTGGCTAAGCGAAGCCCTGCGATCACAGCCTCATATTCGACTTGGTTGTTGGTGAGTGGGAAGTTAATGTTTATTGCCTGCTCGATTCTTGCCCCCTGTGGGCTTACCGGGATCACCCCTCCCCCTTGGGAATGCTTCCCTGAAGCCCCGTCTACCAACATCTCCCATGCGGCGGGGGATGAATGCTCGATCTCCTCACCTTCCGCTACGTAGTCCGTCAGGAAATCCGCTACCGTCTGCGCCTTTATTGATAGTCTGAGGACAAACAAAATGTCGAACTCGCTCAGTTCCACCGACCACTTTGTTAATCTCCCTGAGTGCTCTACCCCTTCCAAGATGTTGCGAAGGGGGTGATCGGTCACCAACTTGATGGAATGCGCCTGGAAATAAGGCCGGAGTTTCCTTGCCGAGACAACTAGTGTGAATGCCAGCTTCTCCAGGATTGAGTATCTGAGTTTCGCCTTCCTTAGAACCCTACTGACATAGTAAACCAGGAGCTGCTTCCTACCTTCCTCCCGAACCAGTACGGAGCTCACTGCCTCAGCCCCCACCCCCAGGTACAGGGCTAGGTCCTCCCCCTCCTTTGGACCTTGGAGTAGTGGGGCCTTTGTGAGCTGTTTTTAGGGCCTGGAGAGCGTCCTCACACTCGGAGGTCCACTCGAACTTCTTGCCCCCGCGCAACAATCTGAAGAAAGGTGAACACTTCTCCCCTGCCCGGGAGAGAAACCTACTTAACCCAGCCATCTTCCCTATGAGGGGCTAGATCTCTTTCGCGCTCTTTGGCGATTCTAACTCTAGTATGGCTTTCACGTTCCTCTACACCCACTGGGGTGAGAAGGTGGCTCAAGAACTTGCCCTTTCTAGCCCCTAAGACACATTTCTGGGGGTTGAGCCTCATCTTGAACTTCCTCAAAGTGCCAAACGTTTCAGTCAAGTCCTGGAGGTGAGACCCAATGTCCCCGCTTTTTACCAAAAGGTCGTCTACATAGACATTCAGGTTCCTGCCCTTTTGCTCCCGAAAGACCCGGTCCATCATCTTTTGGTAATGTGCCCCTGCATTTTTCATCTCAAAGGGCATCATCTTATAGTAAAAACACCCATCCCCCGTGATGAAGGAGACATCTTTTATGTCAGGAGGCTGCATGCGAATCTGGTGGTACCCTGAAAAAAAAGATACAAAACTCATTAGAGAAAATCCGACGGCTGAGTCAACCAACGCGTCGATTCGAGGCAGAAGATAACATTCCTTGGGACATGATTTATTCAATAAGGAGAATCGACACACATCCTCCAACGCCCATCCCCTTCTTAACCATCACCACATTGGAGACCCAGCCTGGATACTGGATCTCCGACACAAACCCGGCCCTAAGAAGTTTACTCACCTCCTCCTGAATGGGCCCAACCAGCTTGTTGGCGACGAAGCTCTTCTTCTGTCGGATGGGGCGTGTGCTGGGATCAAGATTGAGGCGGTGACAAGCCACGTCTGCATCGATCCCTGTCACGTCTGCCGCACTCTAAGTGAAGATGTCGACGTTTTGCTGGACGCAGGCCAGGACCTTTTCCCGGTCTTCTGAGCTGAGTTCCCCACTGATCCTCACTTTTTCCAACCTCCTTGTCTGGGAAAGAACCTCCACTTCCATCACCTCCTCCACGGCCTCCAGCCGGGATTTCTCCTCCCACTCGCCTTCCGCCCTCTCTCCTTGGACGAGTGCCTCTTCCTCCTCCACTTCTCCAATGATCATCCCCCAGTCCCGGTCTCCTAGCAGCTCATCCAGCCCCCCACTTGGGCGTTGCTCTCTCCTTCTTCAGCCTCCGCCTTCCCCGCGAATTCTTCTGACTTCTCCATCTCCACTACATCACCGACCAATCCAATCTTCGCCTCTTCTACTCCTCCTTCCTGCCCTGCTCGCTCTTCCATCTCCCTTCCCGTCTCTTTGGATCCCTCCTTCCAGGAGATGGTGTTGACTGCCGTCACGTAGCATTGCCTCGCTACTTTCGGGTCTCCCCTGACCCTGATTTGGACTCCCCCACACTGAACTTCAAGTACTGGTAGAACGAGGATTGGGCTCATCTAAATGCGCTAATGAGGGGCCGCCCGAAGATGACGTTGTCGTTACTCGGAGCGTCGACAATGACGAACCGATAGTTACGGGACTGTCCACCCAAGGTCATATGAAGTCCGACCCCTCCTTCCACTTCCTTCCTCCTACGAGAACCCAAACAGCAGACCGTCCGAGGCCAACACCCTTCTCAACTCCACCTTCATCTCATCGAACGCCTTTTTGAAGATGGCGCTGACTGAGCTCCCGTTATCAACGAGGATCTGTGAGACGGTGAAGTTCTCGGTGGCGGTTTGAATCACCAGGGCATCATAGAATGGATCCTTGTGATCCGGCATGTCCTTCCGAGAGAAGGTGATCTTTTCCTCCTAGGGTGGGGATTAGGATGTCGAAGCTATGCTCCGATGGTACATGGTGTGGAGACTCGCCTTCCGGGTGGCCTCCATCCCCACCCCGCCATGAATCACCCCAATCCCTACTCGGGTACCTACGTCTGCCCGATCCACGCATCGATCCTCCTCCTGTTGGAAGTCACAGTATGACAACGCCACCTCCTCTCTCCGTCCTTCTGCTGGCTGGTTCTTTCTCTTGCCTCCCGCTCCTCCTGCTCCTCTCCCTCTGCCCCTACCCCGACTGATTGCCATAGCCTGTTGCAGAGGGGATAGGAGCGGCCTCTGGCCTTGTCTCCATCCCGGAGGGTTGAACCTCCCCTGACCTCCGTGGGTCTTGCCTCCTACTTGGGCAAACCCTCTGCCTTGACCCTACAGATGCCTCCACCCCAATTCTCGAGGTCTCGACTCTTCCCTCCTTCCTTCTTGTTGCGTAGAACCCCCTTGTTCTCTGACTCCGAGTTGCTCAACCTAGCCAGCTTCTTGCCGAATGTCGGGTTCGTCGTCTCTCCCTCAATTTTCTTTACTATTCTCTCCATTAGCTCTTCGAAGGACAAGGGTGGCTTTCGATTCAGGCTCATTTTGAAGAACCCCTCGCGCAGCCCCACGGTGAATGCGAGTTGGAGGGCGAATCCCGACACTTCTTGAATGAGCAAAATCTCTTCCTGGAACCTATCTACATAGCTTGCCAGTGACTCCTCTACTCCTTGCTGGATCTTGAAGAGTGCCTCAACACTTTTCTTCCGCTTCTTCGACGTTGAGAAATGCAATTGGAAACTTCGGTGCAAGTCTTCAAATGCGTAGATCGACCCCGTCAGGAGTCGGTGAAACCAGTCCCTTGCTTTCTCCTTCAAGGTGATGACAAAGAGACGATACTTGAACGCGTTCGACATCGGCCTGATGGAGACCATGTCCTCAAACCATTGCAGGTGCTGGACGGGATCATCTTTGCCAGTGTAATACGTCATTTCTGGTTCCCTGAACCCTTCCAGAACTGGCGCAGAAACAAAAAGTTCGCAGAATGGGCTCCCGCCGCCCAAGGGTCTCGCATGCTCCACCTGTGCGACCAGCTCGCAGGCCGGGGCTGCACTTGCCGGGCCCGCACTCGCCGGGCTCGCACTCGCCTGGCCTCCACTCGCCGAGCTGGGGAAATGCTCCCTCCCTGCTAGATCTCGCTCCCGCCATCCACTCACCACCTCCTTGCCTGGCCTCTGCCTCGGGGCGTTCACGCCCATCCCCGGGGACGTTACCACTTTAACCGCGGGAATCGAGCACTCACCGCGCGCTGCGGAGAATTCGAAGTGGATAGTCTCCAGTATCTGCCTCTTGAACTGCTCTAGCATCTCAACCGTAGCCGGCGCCGAAGGTAGTGGCGAGCCGCCGCGGTCAGCACCATGTTCCCCATCTCCAGTCATAGAACTCTCAGGATTTTCCTGTGCAAGCTGCGGTCCACGCTCACCGCACCAAAAATGTTGGAACCAAGGTTTGGCCCAACGAAGAGTTCGGACCCAAAGGAGGCAACCCACACCTACTTCTCCCGAGAAAGAACGCTAAGCTGAAGACTTGGACTCGACACAGACCCTGGCTGCAGCGCAGAGGACCCACCGTACACCCAGAAGAACTTTGACCGCTTCCCCTCCCAAGCCAATGCTGAAACATGGCACCTTAGAGAGCCTTTGAAGCCAACCAAAAATGACCTGAGGAGGAAGAAGCCAAAAAGATGGATCCCCTCCAAAGGTGCCCTTCAGGGTCTATTTATAGTTTTTCCTGCGGAGTTTGCCAATAACACAATCCTGCCTTTTGGTTTTAATAATGCACCCCAAAATGGTCTGCCAACAGACAAACTCCGCTGTTTAGGATGACTATCATCAAACGAATAAACAAATAAATCTAATTCTGCATGGTACACATTTCTGGATTGGCGAGTGCCTGACGAAACCAGCACTCACCCGCCACTTGGCGAGTGCCTAATGAAACCAACACTTGCCTGCCACTTTGGCGAGTGCTTGATGGAACCAGCACCCGCCCGCCACTTTGACGAGTGTTTGATGGAACCAACACTCGCCTACCACCTTGGCGAGTGCTCTTCGGGGTCAACACTCGCCCGCTACTTTGGGGAGTGCCTGAAGAAACTAGCACTCGTCTGCCACTTTGGTGAGTGCCTGAAGAAACCAGCACTTGCCCGCCTGCGGGCGAGTGCTGCCCTCATCCCGACTCTTCTTGCTTACATGGTTAGGCAGGCATAGGCCCGCCTCTCTGGCTCGCCTGGAGCTGCAGAGTCATTCTGACTTACCCACTCGGCGAACATGGGGTTGTACAGGTATGTTTCTTAACTCACAAAAGTTAAGCCTTTAATTTGTTTTCTCATTTAAAAAAGGAAGTGGAAAATCACCTAGAATGTAACATTAAAACTTTCAGAATTGGCTCGGAGGTGAATTCACCTCAACCCAATTCAATCACTTTTGTAAGCTTGCAGGAATCAAATGGGAGTGTACATCTCCTTACTCATCGCAACAAAATGACGTGGTAAAAAGAAGAAACAGAACTATGGTGGAGATGGCTCGATCTCTAATCCATATCTAGCAAATACCTCAGGAGTTTCGGGCTGAAGCCGCAAGCACAACATATTATCTTCTCAGTAGACTGCCTACAAAAGCTTTGGATAATTCAACACCACATGAAACAATCTATGAGAAGAAAACCTTCTATACAACATATAAAGGTCTTTGGGTGCACGCCATACTATCTTATCTCAGATATCAAAAGAAGGAAGCTTGATAAAAAGAATGAGAAGTGTGTATTCATTGGCTACAGTGAAAAGTCGAAGGCCTACAGACTATTCAATCCTGTAAATAAATGCTTAAAGACACTTGGCCTTGGCAGTCAGAAGAGGAGTTATAATGAACTGTCTCACCACAAGTTCTAATGGCGGTTGTGCCTGATTCAAGCACCATCCAGGCTAATGACATTAAAGCAGAAGATCCAATTCTAGATTCGTATATGGTACATCCATCTCAAATGACTCAGATTGCAGCTCAGATTCATCATCACCAAGACATACTCGTAGCTTAAAAGAGATATGAAAAGGCAGAGATTGCTCCATACTATGAAAATCCTTCAAATTTTGAAGAAGCATGCAAGCATAAAGAATGGAAAGAGGCAATGTGTGAAGAGATTAAAATGTTCACCAAATACCATACCTGGGATCTAGTCACAAACCTGGTCACAAATCCACCATCAGTCTTAACTGAATCTTCAAAACAAATTATACTTTGGATGACAAAATATCCAAACATAAGGAACGGTTTGTACCCAAAGGCTATACTCATAAAGTTGGTTATGACTTCTCTGAGAAATTTGCTCCAATGGTCCTCCTGGAAACCGTGCGTCTTTTAATTGCTATTGACGCCCAAAACAGTCCCATGCCTCAATATCATCTCGATGTGAAATCAGCTGAAAGTGAAGGGATAGATACTACTCTAGAGGGGGGTGAATAGAGTTATCAAATTTTGCACTAGACAAAACTTAATGGTCTACCCAACTCCCTTGGAGTGAAATGCGGAATGAAAAGATTATAGATATAGAATTAACCCTGTAGCCTAACACAGTTAAGGCTTGGAAAACCTAATCAGCAACTAGCAACCTAGTTATATCTATTCACAGCCACAATGCAGGAATTAAACAAGGCAATCCAGACGACACAAGGAGTTTATAGTGGTTCCCCAAACAACTTGGGTACGTCCACTCTTCTACCCACACGGTAGGAATCCACTACAGGTTTTTGATCAGGTGCCCTGCCACCAACAGGATCTGCTTCAGGTAGATCCAGAAACCCTTTAGACTTTTGATCAGGTGTCTAAAAACCGAACACAGGTTTTTGATCAGGTGCCCTGCCACCAAGGGATACTTTTGAAGGGAGTAATAACCCTGTACAGGAGGGGGAAAGAAGGTTAAGATGTCTTCTCTATTTTACAAAGATTAGAGAAGCACAAGGACTTGCACTGAGCTAGAAAGCTCTAAAGAATCAAGGCTCCCCCTGGCTCAAAGATGTCCAGGTGAAGTCTTGCTTCAGTGCAGAAAACTCTTCAGAAAGATCTGAAGGAAAAACTACAAGAAGATAATAAATAATAAAAATAGAAATCTTCAAGCAGCTGTCTTCTTCTTCTTCTTTTTCAAAAGAACTCTGAGTTTGAATCTTCCTGGAAGCAGGAGAACTCAGGTTGAAGAAGAGCAGAAGAGCTTAACACTTCTCAGTTGAGTGGAAATTGCTGAGAGCAGATGAACTTAATCTTGATGAAGGCTTGAATGCTTAAAATGAATAACTGGTTAGCTAGCTGAAATCCTTCTCCAAAGGATTCCTTTTATAACAGCGACAAGCAACGGCTCTCTTCAATTTGAACTGTTTGTCTTCTTCTGAAACTTGAAACCTGGGCTGCAAATATCAAAAGGACAAACAAACTCTGCAGCAAAAACATTCTATAAAAGGGATAAACCTTTTTCAAAGAAACTGCAGGCAGCAATCTGATAATAAAGTACTAAATAAAATCACATCAGAAATAAACTCTTTATAGCAAAAGAAAGACTTTTCAGTCTAACGGCTACAAAGGACTGACAGCAGATAAAGTAAAATATAATGACAGCTAATAAGACAAACAACTTTATCTGAAAAAATTTTACTCAGGCAAAAGGAATGAAGCATATATTGTCTGGAAATATTACCATAAAACAACTGAAATAAAATGCCAGATAATGTATTAATTTATTAAATAAAATAAATAAATACAAAATAAAAAGGCAGACAGAAAGCGTCGAACGACCCTCAGAGATCGTCGACCGACGCACGGAGATCGTCGACCTATCGGGCAGATAGTCGAACGATCCAGATAGTCGACCGATCAAAGAAGATAGTCGAACTACCCCGGCAGATAGTCGACCTATCAGAGCAGATAGTCGAACTATCAGATAGTCGATCTATCCGGACAGATAGTCGAACTATCAAGCACAAACAGATAGTCGACCTATCAAGCAGATAGTCGACCTATCACAGAAAACAGATAGTCGACCTATCAACAGATAGTCGACCTATCAAAACAAAACAGATAGTCGATCTATCAACAGATAGTCGATCTATCAACAGATAGTCGATCTATCAACAGATAGTCGAGCTATCAGATAGTTGAACTATCAGGACAGATAGTCGAACTATCAAAAACGACAGATAGTCGACCTATCAACAGATAGTCGACCTATCAAAGCGAAACAGATAGTCGACCTATCAACAGATAGTCGAGATATCAGATAGTTGAACTATCAAGACAGATAGTCGAACTACCAAACCAAGCAGATAGTCGACCTATCAACAGATAGTCGAGCTATTAACGCAGACAGAGCGTCGACCAACTGATAGATGATAGTCGATCAGCCGATAGACGATAGTCGAGCGGCGTTCGACTATAGTCGAACGAAAACCTACTTAACCAAATTCTTCATCTGGAAAAGCGGGGACTCTACAGCTAGACCACTAACCAATGACCATAGATATTTCTTGGGTCAAGGGACTAAAAAGACAAGACTAAACTCAAATCAAACTAGGGTACCAACAATCTCCCCCTATTTGAGTTAAGTCTCTTAAAAACTAAAACACAGAGCTAGCTATAGAACACTATAATCAATACAGGAAATATATAACAATTAACTAGCAATTATCAAACAGTCAGATATAAAACAGCAGTCAATCAAAATATTAAGAATCTATAGAATCTGGCATAGGGTCAGAAGAACTTGGAACAAAAGAAATTTTCCTCAGGGGATCAATACCCTCTTTCTTTGACATCTTTAAGTCCTGCTCACCAATAATCTTTAATTCTGCAGCCCTTGGAACAACTGCTTCAGGGTGCTTTTCCATATACTTTGAAGGGTCAAATACATCAGGGCTAACCTGGAACTTTTCGAATTCCTTCTTTCTGAATGAAGACATTGTGGTTAATCCAGTGGTATCCTTTCTTTCAGCTTTTGCTTTTCTGATTTGAGCTGCTCCAACCAATTCGTGAAAACGAGCCATTCTAAAGTTAGGATCGAGCTCAGGACTTTCATAAACATTCTCAGAAGGAGTAACCTCTGGTTCTTTATCTTGATTAACTAGATAAGACATGGGAGCAGACTTAGCAAAGTTCTTGCTAGAATTTTTAAACAAAATAAACTACTTACCTTTTGAAACAACTTTTTCAGACTGCACTGGTATTGGAGATGAAACTCTTTTCTTTGGAGAAGGAGGAGAGGAAAAAGTTGATCTTTGATACACAACCTCCTTCACTTGTCTTTGAGAACCAGAATAAGATCTGCCTTGGGAACTTTGAGAGCTTTCCTTGACTGAGGCTGAGAAGGTGCAGATTTTCCAGAAGAGGCAGATGGATTAGCAGAAAGGTTCCCGGAGGCTCCTGCACTGGGAGGTGGAGGAGGAGGACCTCTGGGAGTCCATCTTGAAACAGGACTATCATACCTCTTAGATCTTTTTCTCTCTTTTTGCTGGTTCTTGGAGAACCACATCCAATGTTGAAACTCTTTTGACTTGGGCTCAATTCCTTTCAGAATATAATATGGAGTATCATTTTCTCGATTGGGAGGAGGAGGAGCAACAACTTTTCTTTTCTTCTGAGCAGCTTTCTTTCTCTTAGCATTCTCAGATAAATCAGAATCATCTTCATCTTCAGAGTGAGATGATGGATGATTGTCATATGGATCATAGGCTTCAGAAACAGCCTTTTCCTTTAATTTTAGATCAGCTTTCTCTTTTTCCTCTTCTATGGCATCCTGAGCCAGAAGGAAATCCAAATCAAGTCCTGGGAATCATCCCAAACAGTCGACTTTTCAACTTGCAAATCTTTTTCTTTCTCTTTTAACAAAGATAGAACTCTTTGATTCCAAGCCTTTCTTGCTTTCTCTTCTTGATTCTCAGACGCATCTTCTATATCATCTAAAAAAGAATCCAGTTCTGGATCTATTTGAACAACAGGAACATCAGGAGCAGCTTCTGAAACAATTACTATAACTTGAGCAGCTATATCTTCTTTAATATAATCTGTAGATTTATGAACACAAATCTGCTAAATAAGCTAAAATCATTCCTTCTAGGTATTCACAAGCTAGCAAATTAATTGACTCGTCAATAAAGCGGATGAGTGAATTACCTTCATATTTTACCAACTCCCAGGATTCATCTAGGTAGGATGTAATAATCCCTTCTAGAAAATGGGCAACCAAGGGAGTGGTGAGATCTTCTAAACAGACTTTCACAGCAAATTCAGATAACATAATAGCATCAGATATTTCTTTGTCAGATAACACTGCAACAGATTGATCTTGAGCTGGAGCTGGAGCAGTCTCTTCTTGAACTGCTGGAAGAACTGCTGGAAGGGAGGATGGAGGCTCTGAGACATCTTCACAGAACATCTCCCCCTGCCTGATTTCAGTGGAAACTGAAACCAGACCCCTTGAAGAAGAGGGCTCAGCAGATTTAGAGAGTGATTGGATGGAGGCAGTCAAGGTAGTAATAGAGGAGGCAAGTGGAGCAATTGCCTCTTCAATCATGATTTTGATTGAAGGGGTAATCAACTCCAAAATGCTGGAAATGAATTCAGGGGTTATCTCAAAAGATGATGGAATTGCAGTGGATGGAGATGCAGCAGAGATGGTTGAAGTGTTAGGATGAGAAGTGATGTGGACGGGAAATCGAATTGGAGATGGAGCTGGAGAGTTAACAGGAGTGTTAACTGGAGAATGAATAGGGGACTGAAGAGGGGACTGAGGAGGTGTTGGAATCCTCTCAGATCCTAACAGATCAAAACTAGGAGCAGATATCCTAGCCAGATGAGAAGGAAGAGGAGATGCTGGAGGAGAAGGAAGAACAACCGTGGTTGTTTCTTGAACAGGAGAAGGAGAAAGTCGTACTTCAGCTGAAGTTGATGGAACTTCAACTGAAGCAGACTGCATAGCAGAAGAAGATGAGGGAAGGGAAAGATGAGCTGAGCCAGCTTCTTGAGGTTGAGGAGCGACTGAATCAGTCCTAGTGCTCTCTGATGTCGCTGGAGCAACCCCTGTGAGAGCGGGCTTCACAAATGTTCTCTTCCACTTGGAGAACAAGTGGGGATCCATCTTCTTGCTGGCATTTATTGTTGTAGCAACTGAAACTAGCAGCTGAGGAAACTTCTCCTTCAGGAAAATCCCAATAACCCTTCCGAGGGTAACTTCCTTCTTACTATTCTTTTTCCTTATCAGATCGAACATTACTCCTGCCCAATCAATCTTTTTCTGATTAACAATTGCACACATCAGTGCAAATTGTTGCCTTGTAATGTTGTCATGAGCAAAGTGCTTCCCAAAGAGCACTTTTCCAACTATCTCAGCAAGAAATTTAATCTTAAATGGGAAATTAACCTTGAGCAACTTCGTGGGAATGCCCTCCGCATGTCCCAGCTCAGTAAGCATTCTTCCAAACTCTTGAGCATCTTGCTCATAATCTTCTTCACCATTTATTAAACCAAAAACATCAGTCAAGACGGCTGGAGTTAAAGTTACCTCTTCTCCGCCAATGGTGCCAGTCATCGAATCGTCAGAGGAGGACGAAGTGAAAGCCCATTCCTTAATTTCGGGAACATTTATCTTTATCCTTGTCGACATTAATCTTTCTAGACCTTGATCCCGGCATAACTGAAGAATTTCCACAATTCCTGCTTCACAGCAACTGAATGCGTCAAAATCGACGCTGAAACCTGCATCGAACTTCACGACAGCTAGCACTGCTGGAGAAACCGCCATTGAATTGCTGGAGAATGCGCGAGAAAGACGGAGAAGACGAAGGAGACGAAGCGGCAGAAAATCGCAAGCGGGAAGACAGAATGCGAAAAGTCACGCTCCGTCGACGATAAAACAAAAGATCTTTTAACCTAGGTCGACTATCGGCTTTATATTAGACCGGAGATAGTCGATCTATTTAAAAGATACTGGACCCGATGGTCGAACGGCCGTTCGACGATCGGTCCAGAAGCAGAGTAGTCGAGCAATCGTTCGACTATTTCTGGCTTCTCAAACAACAAGCTGTCGTCATCCAGGGATCGACGATGAGCTCGACTTGTTCGACTATGGTCGAACGCCGGTCGACGATCTTCAATCAGACAAACTTTCATCAACCATAGGTCGACGATGGGCTTGACCCGATCGACTATCTTCGAACGTCGTTCGACTATCTTCAAACAAGTTTAACATTGGCAGATATAGTCACACTTAGTCTCGTCCATTGATCATGCCTAGTTGAACTAAAAAGAACAGATGCTTCTGTTCATCTAAGGGCTTGGTGAATATATCACCTCTCTGAAACTCAGTGGATATGAACTCAAGACAAATCTTGTTCTTTTCCACACAATCTCTCAGGAAATGGTGCCGAATCTCAATGTGCTTCGTTCTAGAGTGGTGCACTGGATTTTGTGCAATTGAGATAGCACTGGTACTATCACACATGATTTTGGTGTTCTTGTGTGAGTAACCATAATCCACAAGCTGGTTTTGAATCCACAGGATCTGTGAACAACAACTGGCAGCTGCTATATATTCAGCCTCTGCAGTTGAAGTTGAGACAGAAGCCTGCTTCTTACAGAACCAAGAGACCAATCTCTCTCCCAGGAACTGGCAAGTTCCTGAGGTGCTCTTCCTGTCAACTCTGCAACCAGCATAGTCAGAGTCAGAGTATCCAATTAACTCGAATTCTGATTCTGCTGGGTACCAAAGTCCTAGATTTGGACATCCCTTCAGGTATCTCAGGATTCTTTTAAGAAGAATCAGATGAGATTCCTTGGGGTTGACCTGGAATCTAGCACAAAGGCATGTAGCAAACATTATATCTGGCCTACTTGCAGTTAAATACAATAGGGAACCAACAATGGCCCTATAATTCTTTTGATCAACTGGCTTGCCGTGATCATCAGAATCAATAACTACATTAGTAGTCATGGGTATAGGCATTGCTGAAGCATCAGCCATCCCAAATTTCTTTACCAATTCCTTGGCATATTTGGATTGGGAGATGAAGATACCATCAGCATCTTGCTTAACTTGGAGACCAAGAAAGTAAGACAGCACACCCATACTACTCATCTCAAACTTGGAATGCATTAAGTTAGAAAACTTTTTGCACAGTTTGGGATCAGTGGAACCAAATATAATATCATCTACATACACCTGAACTAACAGGATTGTGTCCTTGTGGTGCTTGACGAAAAGAGTTCTATCAACTACTCCCCTAGTAAAGTTGTGCTCTAACAGGAAACTAGCTAAAGTCTCATACCAGGCTCTGGGGGCTTGCTTTAGTCCATAAAGAGCTTTCTGCAACTTGAACACATGTGAGGGCTGAGTTGAAGAAACAAACCCTGGTGGTTGTTCAACAAACACCTCTTCCTTAAGCTCACCATTTAGGAATGCACTTTTGACATCCATCTGAAAGACTTTAAACTTCATGAAGGCTGCATAGGCCAAGAAGATCCTTATTGCTTCTAGCCTTGCAACAGGAGCAAAGGTTTGGTCATAATCTATACCTTCCTCCTGTCTGTAGCCCTGAGCTACAAGCCTAGCTTTATTCCTTACTATAATTCCATTTGCATCCAACTTGTTTCTATACACCCACTTAGTGCCTATGATCAGTTGGCCTTTAGGTCTTGGAACCAAAGTCCAAACTTTACATCTCTCAAACTAATTGAGTTCCTCTTGCATAACAATGATCCAGTGGGGATCTAGCTCTGCATCTTTAAAGGTGAGGGGCTCAAACTGTGAGAGGAAACAAGCGTGCATCACATCCTGTCTTAATTGGTGTCTTATTTGCACACCAGCTGATATGTCTCCTATCACTTGAGATGTGGGGTGATCTCTAAGTGTGACAATATCAGCAGGTGGGATGTGATCTTCAGCAACAGTTGGGATTAATTCCTCAGGAGGAATTTGATCTACTGTTGGTGGTACAACAACAGCTTCTGCAATGTCTTCATCACTGTCTGATTCAGTGATCTGAAGAGTTGATAGCTGGAGAATCTCTTGAGTAACATCAGGTACCTGCAATGAACTGGGGGAAGGAGAACTTTCCTTCTTCTTGTAAAACATCTGAGACTCATCAAAAGATACATGCACAGATTCTTCAATTTTACAGGTTGATTTGTTATAAACCCTATAAGCTTTGCTTACTTGGGAATATCAAGCATGATTCCCATTGAAGCTTTTGCTTCAAACTTTCTAATATATTCTTTATTATTATTATGAATATACACAACACAGCCAAAAACTCTAAAATAATTAATTTTAGGTTTCTTTCCTTTAAGCAACTCATAAGGAGTTTTACACTTAAGCTTGTGTATCAAACTTCTATTCAAGACATAATTGGCTGTACTAACTGCTTCTGCCCAATAGGAGAGAGGCATATTAGCATCTGCCAACAATGTACTAGCAGCTTCAATGAGTGTTCTGTTCTTCCTTTCAACTACCCCATTTTGTTGGGGAGTTCTAGGAGCTGAGAAGCTATGTTTGATACCTTCTCTCTCACAGAATTCTTGCATGAGAAGAGAGTCAAACTCAGTACCTTGATCACTTCTGATCAAGGCCACATGAGTAGAGTACTCAGTCTGCACACATAGTAGAAAATCTGTAAGGGCTTTGAAGTTATCAGCCTTAGTTCTCAAAAAGAAAACCCAACTGAACCTAGAGAAGTCATCTACAATTACTAAGGTGTAATACTTCCCTCCTAAACTCTGTACATTTATTGGGCCAAATAGGTCCAAATGTAATAGATACAGGATTCTAGGAGAATCACTCTTATTTACTGATTTAAAAGAGTTTTTGGTTTGCTTGCCTAGCTGACAAGCCTTGCATAGGCTCTCCTTCTTGTAGGGGCAAGAAGGTAATCCTCTAACAAGGTTGTGTTTAGATAACCTAGATATATTTTTAAGGTTAACATGACTAAGCCTCTTATGCCACAAGGAATTATTATTAATTGTTACTTCATTAAACAGGCAGATTTCAGAATGAGATGAATTGAAATCTACTAAATAAATATTACCTATTCTAATGCCTACTAAAACAACATTATTATTTAAAGTAATATTGCAAGAAGAGTTAGAAAATGAAACCTGGTAGCCAGCATCACATAGCTGGCTGACTGAGATCAAATTGTGCTTCAGTCCTGTCACATATGCAACTCTCTTGAAAGTAACATCTCCAATTGTAATCCTGCCATAGCCTTCTGTCTGACCACAGCTGGAATCTCCAAAGATAACCTTTGGGCCGAGCTTAGCTTTGAATTTTGACAGATGATTTTTATTTCCTGTCATATGCTTGGAGCATCCACTATCCAAATACCACTTATTTTGAGTGATAGGATAAGCCTTCACCTGCAAGACATTTATTTAGACAGTGTGGACCCAGGTAACCTTGGGTCCCTTGTTTTTCACATAAGAAAAGCTAGAAATAAATGAAAATGCAGGCAGAGGGTGATAACCTAATGAGTGAGATCTCCTAGGTGGAATTCTCCATGCAGATGATGGGTCAACAAACCTAGGGTTTCTATTTTCATTTAGGTTTCTATGGTACTGATTATGATTTTGAAAATCATATTGAAAACGTCGATCGACGTTCGACGATGGGCGCTCAGATCGTCGAGCTTCGTTCGACCATTGAGCTTCCGATCGTCGAGCGGCGTTCGACGCTCTTTGCATTTCTTTAAAAAATTTCTTTCTCTTTTCTCTCTTAGCTTTATTTAAAGTTTTATTAACTAGGTTTACTTGCTCAGTGTTCTTCATTCCACTAGCTGAAATGAAGTTCACTGGAGTTGAAAGATTATTTTTAAGAATAACTGGGGGTTCACTGGGAGAAGTTCCTAAGCCTAGTTTGTTATTGCCTGACCTGGTGTTAGTCATGCTGGTTATTTCTAATAACTTAAGGCTTCTACCATTAAGTGATTCTTCTAACCTCTTAGACTTAGCTAACTCCATTTTAAGAAATTTAATTTCTTCACTACAAGTAGTGAGATCTTCCTTTAACTTAATATTTTCTGTAGCAATTAATTCTGAGTCAGCTAACTTATTTCTAAGTTCTTTTATCTCCTTTTCTGAACTAATTAAGTCTAAGCATAGGGATTTAAAATCTAATTTAAATTCTTCAGAAGTGAAGTCATAAGAAGATAGTACCTCATCTTCTATTGGCATTTCTTCTTCTGAGTCTGAACTCTCTACAGCTGAGTGATTGCTGCAGGCATCTATTGCCATCAGGCAAACTTCTTTTGCCTTCTTCTCTTCCTCATCCTCACTGGAGCTTGAGGAAGAGGATTCTTCATCAGAATCACTCCAGGTTTCAGCAATGAAACCTCTCTCCTTTTTCTTGTTCTTGTAGGAGGATGGCTTGGAGTGCTTCCTGTGCTGTTCCTTTTCTTTCCTCTTGTCTTTGTTCTTCTCCTCTGGACACTCAGGTAAAATGTGTCCAGGTTTCCTGCAACCATAACAAATAATTTCTTTAGCAGGAGAACGGTCATACCTTGGTTTGTCTTCATAGCGAGAAGACTTCTTTCTGAATTCCTTTCTCCCCATCTTGAGAAACCTCTTGGCAAATAATGCCATTAGTTCCTCATTTGATTGGCTGCTTTCAGAAGCATCAGCAGCCTTAAGAGCTAGAGATTGCTCTTTTCTTGTTGGAGTGGGGGTCTTTGCTTCAGCTTCTGCTTCCCTTGTCTTCAGCACTTGCTCAAAAGACTTGAGCTTGCCGAGAAGGGCTTCAGTTGAAATCTCATTTGTACTTCTGGCTTCCTTGATGGGCCAGATCCTCAGATCCCATGTGCTAGGGAAGCACATAAGAATCTTATCATTGACCTCTGTCAATGATATGTCCTTGTCAAGGGTCCTCAGCTCATTGATGATTGAGCTGAGCCTGGTGTACATGGCTTCAACTGATTCAGCATCAGTTTTCTTGAAGTTCTCATACTGTGAGATAAGGTTGGACCTTCTGTCCTTCCTTTCATCAGCTGTACCAGCTACAATCTGGTTCAGTGTATCCCACATGGCTTTTGCTGAGGAGCAGTCAGCAACCTTCTGGAAAACCTCATCAGACATTGTCTGAGCCAGAATGTTCATCGCCTTGGCATCTGCTATCTTTGCCTTCTTGTACTCGTCATTGTAATCTGGAGGAGGCACTGCACTCATATCAGATGATGAGGCAGTAGCAGCAGCAGGTGCTCTTGGGGGTCCTGACAAAATAGAAGCAAATATGCTTTCATCAATAGAATTCATATATAATTTTATCCTTGCCTTCCAGATGCCAAACTTAGCTAAGTTGCATGCTGGAGGTCTGGTGCTAGAATAATCCTTGGACTGGGCCATGATAGTGATAGTGATTATCTATAAACTTTTGGTATCTATCAGGATCTTGTGACTTAGGTGTTAGCCTATTCAGTCAGTCAACCTCCCTCTGATACCAATTGAAAGTGAAGGGATAGATACTACTCTAGAGAGGGGGTGAATAGAGTTATCAAATTTTGCACTAGACAAAACTTAATGGTCTACCCAACTCCCTTGGAGTGAAATGCGGAATGAAAAGATTATAGATATAGAATTAACCCTATAGCCTAACACAAGTGTTGTGCACAAACTCAAGCCAACTGTAATTACAGTTAAGGCTTGGAAAACCTAATCAGCAACTAGCAACCTAGTTATATCTATTCACAGCCACAATGCAGGAATTAAATAAGGCAATCCAGACGACACAAGGAGTTTATAGTGGTTCCCCAAACAACTTGGGTACGTCCACTCTTCTACCCACACGGTAGAAATCCACTACAGGTTTTTGATCAGGTGCCCTGCCACCAACAGGATCTGCTTCAGGTAGATCCAGAAACCCTTTAGACTTTTGATCAGGTGTCTAAAAACCGAACACAGGTTTTTGATCAGGTGCCCTGCCACCAAGGGATACTTTTGAAGGGAGTAATAACCCTGTACAGGAGGGGGAAAGAAGGTTAAGATGTCTTCTCTATTTTACAAAGATTAGAGAAGCACAAAGACTTGCACTGAGCTAGAAAGCTCTAAAGAATCAAGGCTCCCTCTGGCTCAAAGATGTCCAGGTGAAGACTTGCTTCAGTGCAGAAAACTCTTCAGAAAGATCTGAAGGAAAAACTACAAGAAGATAATAAATAATAAAAATAGAAATCTTCAAGCAGCTGTCTTCTTCTTCTTCTTTTTCAAAAGAACTCTGAGTTTGAATCTTCTTGAAAGCAGGAGAACTCAGGTTGAAGAAGAGCAGAAGAGCTTAACACTTCTCAGTTGAGTGGAAATTGCTGAGAGCAGATGAACTTAATCTTGATGAAGGCTTGAATGCTTAAAATGAATAACTGGTTAGCTAGCTGAAATCCTTCTCCAAAGGATTCCTTTTATAACAGTAACAAGCAACGGCTCTCTTCAATTTGAACTGTTTGTCTTCTTCTGAAACTTGAAACCTGGGCTGCAAATATCAAAAGGACAAACAAACTCTGCAGCAAAAACATTCTATAAAAGGGATAAACCTTTTTCAAAGAAACTGCAGGCAGCAATCTGATAATAAAGTACTAAATAAAATCACATCAGAAATAAACTCTTTATAGCAAAAGGAAGACTTTTCAGTCTAACGGCTACAAAGGACTGACAGCAGATAAAGTAAAATATAATGACAGCTAATAAGACAAACAACTTTATCTGAAAAGATTTTACTCAGGCAAAAGGAATGGAGCATATATTGCCTGGAAATATTACCATAAAACAACTGAAATAAAATGCCAGATAATGTATTAATTTATTAAATAAAATAAATAAATACAAAATAAAAAGGCAGACAGAAAGCGTCGAACGACCCTCAGAGATCGTCGACCGACGTACGGAGATGGTCGACCTATCGGGCAGATAGTCGAACGATCCAGATAGTCGACCGATCAAAGAAGATAGTCGAACTACCCCGGCAGATAGTCGACCTATCAGAGCAGATAGTCGAACTATCAGATAGTCGATCTATCCGGACAGATAGTCGAACTATCAAGCACAAACAGATAGTCGACCTATCAAGCAGATAGTCGACCTATCACAGAAAACAGATAGTCGACCTATCAACAGATAGTCGACCTATCAAAACAAAACAGATAGTCGATCTATCAACAGATAGTCGAGCTATCAGATAGTTGAACTATCAGGACAGATAGTCGAACTATCAAAGACGACAGATAGTCGACCTATCAACAGATAGTCGACCTATCAAAGCGGAACAGATAGTCGACCTATCAACAGATAGTCGAGCTATCAGATAGTTGAACTATCAGGACAGATAGTCGAATTACCAAACCAATCAGATAGTCGACCTATCAACAGATAGTCGAGCTATCAACGCAGACAGAGCGTCGACCAACTGATAGACGATAGTCGATCAGCCGATAGACGATAGTCGAGCGGCGTTCGACTATAGTCGAATGAAAACCTACTTAACCAAATTCTTCATCTGGAAAAGCGGGGACTCTACAGCTAGACCACTAACCAATGACCATAGATATTTCTTGGGTCAAGGGACTAAAAAGACAAGACTAAACTCAAATCAAACTAGGGTACCAACATCAGCTTTTTTTAATGGGCCCATAGACGAAGAAATCTATGTCGAGCACTTAAAAGGTTTTGAGATGAAAGCGCAAGAGAGAAAAAAGGTATATAAGCTAAAAAAAGCTTTGTATGAGTTAAAACAATCACTGCGCCCCTAGAACTCAAACATTGACAAATATTTTATAGATCGAGGGCTAATACGAAACATCAATGATCCATCATTATACTTCAAATGGTCAGGTGAACAAAGGCCAAGAAGGCTGGCGAAGGGGTCCTTGTTGGTGGCCCGGGGCAAGAAGTGTTGTGGTTTATACCGAGCAAAGGTCAAGATCTGCAGTCCGAGTGTGAATACAGCTGAAGACAACTCTATGGAGTTGTGGCATTGCTGACTTGGTTACATCAATGAGAAGAACTTGAAGATTATGGTGAAGAACAAGTTTCTTCCAGAACTATCAGGGGAGCTACCTACACTTGTGTTCACTTCTTGGCTGACAAGCAGAGACGAGTATCCTTTGCGGAGGCTGAACCGAAGAGGAAGACAGAGATGATAAACCTGTTAAATACGAATGTATGGTGACCTATAAAGCCCAAGTCAGTGGGCGAAGTAACCTACTTTGTCACATTCATTGACGACAACTCAAGAAATGTATGAGCTTATGTACTGAAGCAGAAGCGTGATGTCTTGAAAAATTTCATAGAGTTTAGGGCAAAATTGGATAAAATGACTGGGAGTCTTAACAAACGGGCAAGATCAGACAATGGGGGGGGGAGAGTACATTAGTGCTTTTGATGCCTACTGCAGGGAACATGACATCATGCATGAGAAGACAGTTCCGAGGACACCGTAACAGAACGGGTTGGTGGAGAGGATGAATGAGACGATTGCGGATAAGATTAGGGCATGATCTCATAGGCAAGTATTGTTAAGCAGTTCTGGGCAGAGGCTGTTTAGACTGCAGTGCATCTGATCAATCTGTTCCCCTATGCATCTTTGGAAGGAGATATTCCAGAGCGGGTTTAGTCTGGAAAGGAGGTGTCCTGTGGACATGTGAGGGTGCTCGACTGCAGAGCACATGTCCATGCCCCAAGAAGAAGTGATCGGAGTTTGAAGAGAAGTCTCAGGTGTGCATCTTGCCAGGATTCCCTCATGTAGAGTTTTGCTATAGACTCTGGGATCCTGAAAAGAGGAAGATTGTCAAAAGTAGAAATGTGATCTTTGTGGAAGATCAGATTTTTGGTGAGCAGGAGGTTGCTGAGTTACAAATTCCACTGGCTGTGGAGTATTCTGACGTAGATATTGGGCCAGAGAATGCTGGTGCTGCTAAAGGATGGGATGGAGAAGAAGCTGTGTAGATTCCAGATCAGGAGGAGATTTTGGAGGAGGGGGAGCTTTGTCTATTGATGTTCCACCTGTTGTGGAGGTACCCCTCAGAAGATTTGACAGAGTTCGGAGATGGAGCACAAGGTATCCACCGCAGGACTATGTTTTGCTTACTGATGGTTGTGAGCCTGAGTCTTTTGTGGAGGCTTAGAGGGCTGAAGATAGGGAGTTGTGGGCAGTAGTTATGGAAGAGGAGCTAGACTCGCTCCAAAAGAATGAGACCTATGATCTGGTACGGCTACCGAAGGGGAGAAAAGTCTTGAAGAACAAATGAGTCATCAAGATGAAGACTGGTGAAAGCCTCTCCCAGCCTAGGTACAAGCCAAGGTTAATGGTCAAAGGGTTCAGCCAAAGGCATGGTGTGGACATTGATGAGATATTTCACTACTGATGAAAATGTATGTTATCAGTCTGGCTCTGAGATTGGCTGCCTCCAGGAATCTTGAGGTTGACTAGATGGATGTCAAGACGACATTCTTGCATGGAGATTTGGAGGAGCTATACATGGAGCAACCTAAAGGTTTTGAAGAAAAAGAGTAGTATTTGGTTTGCCGACTCAAGATGAGTCTATATGGGTTGAAGCAGTACCCTGACAGTGGTACAAGAAATTTGACTCTTTTATGTTGAAGAGCAAGTTCCAGAGGACCCGGGCTGATCATAATTCTGTTGCTGTCGTGATTGACTTGCTGATTGTCGGTGATGACAAGGCCAACATTGAAGAGCTGAAGAAAGAGCTTAGCAAGTTCTTTGAGTTGGACTTGAGACCCGCGAAGAAGATATTTGGATTAAAGATTACCAGAGACAAAAGTGCAGGTATGTTGCAGATATCTCAGGCTGTGTACGTTGAGAAAGTACTGAAGAGGTTCATGATGTAGATGACCAATTCTATGGCTACTCTATTGGGGGACACTTCAAGCTATCAAGCTCTCATTGTCCTTCATTTGAGAAGAAAGTGAAAGAAATGAGCCAGATCCCCTATGCATCTGCAGTAGGGAGTTTGATGTATGCCATGGTCTGCACGAGGCCAGACATAGCCCATACTGTAGGGGTATTGAGCAGATACTTGACGAACCTAGGGAAGGTCCATTGGGATGTAGGAGATCTTATGGATGAAGAAGTTCATGCTTGAACTTGGACTCCAACAAAAAGTGTTCACTGTCTACAGTGATAGTCAGAGCGTTATATTGTCCACGAATCCCTCCTACCACTCCAATACGAAGCATATAGATGTCAGGTTCTTGGATTCAGGTTGCTGTCTAGGAGAAGCTGCTGATGGTGAAGAAAGTCCACACAGATGAAAATCTTTCGGACATGATGATGAAGGTCGTTCCTACGGAGAAGCACAAGTTGTACTGATTTCTGATCGGCATAATGTCCACCTGAAGAGGTCAAGTATGGGAACTTCTCTTTATGGTCCAGTCCATGAAGATGTGTCTAAGTGACTTGGAAGAAAAAATCAGATCAAACTTTTCTTGTTGCAGTCGGTCTAACCGATCGGGAGATGGTCTAACCGATCCGGGAGACGGTCTAACTGGTTGACCAGACGATCTAATCGATCGGCCAGACGGTCTAAGCAATCCTCCAGACGGTCTAACTGATCGACCAGACAGTCTAGCCGATCTTCTGGACATTCTAACCGTTCGGCTAGAGTTGAAGGTCTGACTGAGTCCCCATCAGCTAGACGGAAGCAGTTGCATCAATCTGGGATTTTCAGCCGTCGGATCACCTTCTAATCAAATCGGGTAGCCGCGAGGGGTGCGTCTATATGGTCTAAAGGCGGGGCTGACCCTATTTAAGGCAGAGAGATTAAAACCTAATAGAATCTCTCAATTTTGGAGCCGTCAGTTTTGCGAAACTGAAGAACGAGCCACAATTGCTGTTTCGGGAGGTTTCGCAGGAGTCGTCGCTCACAGAGAGTTTTTCAGGAGGAAGAATAAGATTTCTCACCTTTGGTGTCTTCGTCTTCGTTGTAAGGATTTTCTCAATCTTGTCTTCGTTTGTCAGTGTGCTTGAAGAGACATTTGAGATTGCTTCTTTTTCTTGAAGAGAAATTTTTCACCATTAAGTGTTATGAGGAGGGGATTTGTTTTGTGAATCCAAGGGGGTTTTCCAGGTTGAGCAAACCTAGATTGATTATTTGGAATCCGTATTTGATATAGTGGATTTCGTGTGCCCCACCCCGTGATTTTCGCTCATTGATTTGGAGAAAGTTTTCGGCGTAAAATCTGCGTTCTCCATGTTTGTGATTTGTCTGTTGTTATTATCTTCTTTTTGTATGCTCGGATTACAAATGGGTGAATTCCCAACACTAACGTGGTCTTTCCCCTCTCTAGTTTCTGTCTAGAGCTAGGCTACTTCCCTCTTACGCGATCAGTCGCAAAGGAGACTCACCACTTTTTCAATAGATAGAGTTGTCTTCGAGTGAAGTCGACCTCGAGAACCATCATTGAGTTAGTTCAATGCACGATTGCCTTCTTCCCGAAACAGGGCCGCTCCTGGACTCATCCCATGTGTACAACTCACATGACCAACCATCTAGAGATCGTCTCTATTGACGCTCACGGGACCTCCCCTATTGACAACATCGACGTTCCGACCAAGCAGACCACCCTCATCTGCGTCTAGCGAAGTATAGCTCTCCATCTTGACGTGATCGGGAGATCATAATCAGAGTTGGAAGCATCGCCATCCTCATCGTAACGGTCGACGCACTCAAACCTTCACGCAGGAGAAAACTTCATGTGTACAGTCATCGAGATGCCATCACCACTCCATCGAGTCTGCCTGCGCGCGAGATGAAGATTGTAATTCATTTTTCTCCTTCCTCTCCACCAAGCTACAGATGATCGATTCACTGATGCATTCCTATTTTATATTAAATGGTAGTTTTATTATATTACATATATGTATCTCTCTATATAGTTGTTGTTAGGTCTTATTAGGGTATGCTGAATCTATTGGTGTGTTCTTGTGGTCTGCATGGCTGACCGGGAACTCCTAAGAGACGAGCTCTGAAAAGATTGATCGTCTGGCAAGGGGAGGAGTTCCCGATCAACCGTGCAGAACCAGTAGAACACACCAATAGATTCAACATACCCTAATAAGACCTAATAAACAACTATATATAGAGATGCATATATATAATATTACAAAACTATCCCTTAATATAAAATAGGAATGCATCATTACTCCCTCCTCCAAATCGAGCTTACCCTCAAGCTCGAACGTCGCGAGGGAGGTCGAGTCGTCTGACATTTTTACTTCGCGCCAGAACAACTCCTGATAGCATCCCGCGACAGCTGGGGCTTTGGCTAGCAGTGGCGGCACCGTCCAAAAAATATTCCTCGAAGGAACGGGGTCCGACAGTATTGACAAAGTGGTAGGTGGCAGCACCAGTAATGCAGATAGAGGAACAATGTCCCATGGAAAGAACGGGTCTAGCGATGCGGCGGTGAGGCGTCAATGCACGACGGCCAGACAGATCATGGCTGGAGGTACTAAGACCAGCAGGAGCGGTGGTAAGGTGGCTTGTGAGGGTGACTAAGCAGGGGCCAACATGGGCGGGACCGGCAACGTTGATGCCGGCATCGGTGGTGGCGATGACTATCGGGTGGCCCGGGATAGTGGCGGCGGAATATTGACCGCATGAGCATGTGGAGGTGACGATACCATTGGCAAGGTGACTTACAATGTGTTCCTATTTTATATTAAGGGGTAGTTTTGTAATATTACATATATGTATCTCTATATATAGTTGTTGTTAGGTCTTATTAGGGTATGTTGAATCTATTGGTGTGTTCTTGTAATTCTGCGCGGCTGACCGAGAACTCCTCCCCTCGCCAGACAATCAATCTGTTCAGAGCTCGGCTCTTAGGAGAGATCAGTTATCTTGTATTTTGTTCCTCCCTTTTGAATCAATGTATTGCAAACTTATGATCCTTTAATTTCTGCATTTTTCGCTTGAGATTATTTTGGATCGTATCAAAGGTATCAGAGCCATTCCATCCTCTCGCCCGTGCAAGCCATTCCCTCTGCCTCCAACCTCTACCACATATGCAGTGTCTGCTCATCCTCTGCCCTCTGGCCGCACATCCCTCTCAACTCCCACCTCCTAACCCCTTGTCGACCGCCAACTCCTCGCCGCGCAACTGCATTCCAGCCGACCACTCTTCCACAAGTCGTCCTCCAAAACGCCCTTGTCGCTCCCTTCCCCCGCGTGCTTCGGCCCATCTTCTCCTTTTTGCACTGTGAGCAGAACCCCCCTCAAGCTGCACCATGTTCTCCGTGCTTCAGCGTCTTCTTCGCCTGAACCCGCCACCTTTTATTTTGTCTTTTTCTTCTTATTTTACTGCCAATACACTATCTCACACCAGCCTTCACTCCTATCATGCTGCGCTAGAATCTCCAACCTCCCCTTTTATTTTTTGTTTATTATCTCTCCATAATAAAGAACATCATTTTCTTGTTTTTTTGTTTTGTTCTTTACCTCCTGCCTCGAGCACCCCACCCTTCTTTTGACTTTTTACTACCTCTCTCCACTCACTACCCCAAATGAATTATCATGCCATCTCCTTCTTTGTTAGAATTAATTAATCCTCCTAATTAATTCGTCTTAATCCTTTCTTCAACCTCAATGGCTGCTGCCGACCAATGGCGGGACCGAATATTCACTCTACTCACCAATATGAAGGCTCAGGTCGCGGGCATGGCGCCTTGATCGAGGATATTAGCGCTCAGCTTTCACCGTGCTCCGTCGGCGGTTTCTCCAACACGTTGTGGACTGATCCTCCAACTGCGGGTGGCTCCCCCATTACGCCGCCACCTGCGTCTGTCCTTCCGCCACCAACTCCAATGGTACCCACTCCACTATCGGTGTCGCCACCTCCGTTGTAGGTCCTTCCATTGGCAGCCCCGACCATACCAGACCCGTCGAATGTCCCGCCATCTCCGTTGTCGGAGCTTGCTCGACCGTCCATCTCACCGCTTCATCAAATGGTCTATTCACCGCCGGCCCCACCGACCCTCGCGCCACCGGCCGTTGCTCCGTCAGTCGCCTTGCCAATGGTACCGTCACCGCCCCGTGCTCATGCGTTCACTATTCCGCCGCCACTACCCCCAGCCACCCGACAGTCGCCGCCACCATCGATGCCGGCATCAGCGCCGCCTGTCCCGCCCTTGTTGGCCCCTGTTTAGTCACCCTCACCAGTCACCTTGCCGCCGCTCTTGTTGGTCGTAGTTCCTCCGGCTGTGATCTGTTCGGCTGTTGTGCCACGACGCCTCACCGACGCATTGCCAAACCCGTTCTTTCCATGGGACATTGTTCTTCCGGACTCCATACTGATGCTGCCACCTACCGCTTCCGCCAATACTGCCGAACCCCGTTCCTTCGGGACATATTTTTTGGATGGTGTCGCCACCGCTAGCCGAAGGCCCAGCTGTCGCGATGTGCTATCGGGAGTTGTTCTGGCGCGAAGCAAAAATGCCCGACGACTCGACCTCCCTCGCGACGTTCGAGCTTGAGGGCAAGCTCGATTTGGAGGAGGGAGTAATGATGCGCTCCTATTTTATATTAAGGGCTAGTTTTGTAATATTACATATATGTATCTCTATATATAGTTGTTGTTATGACTTAGCAGAGTATGTTGAATTTATTGGTGTGTTTTTTTGGTTCTACGCAGCTGACCGGGAACTCCTCTCGCCGGACGATCAATCTGTTCTGAGCTCGGCTCTTAGGAGAGATCAGTTATCTTATATTTGATAGTTCCCATTTGACCTGTGAAAGGTGTCAAATAACTGATGAGATGTGTAGTACTGTATTGTAAATTCCCATAGGAGGGTCTTTACTCTTGTAATTATTATACCTTCAGTCAATTCCCAGAGAGTTCAATTTACTCTGTACTCAGCTAGAGCCTTGGTTGTGGGTACACACGTGTAATGACATGGTATGTCAGTTCATCTACACATTTACTTCTCTTCAGTTGCACATCTTCTTTCTTGTGTGACACTTCTTTACCATTTCCTGTTTATGTTTTTACTTAACAAACTTCTCATGCCTTTCATGGTATGGTTTAGAAGGTTAGATGTTGGGTTAGGTTAAACCCTTAGAAGAAACCCATCAATCAAGGTGCTTGGGGATGGAGTTATAAAGTCGGCAATGACTAACCCTCGTTAATTAACTTGTATGCCGTGAAATGATCTTAGTCGTTGGCTAGTTTGAGATCATTTCTCATACATGAGATTTATTTTACTGTTATCTAATTTGTTATATGCTATTTATTTTAGGAATTTATATTGCTCAAAATGCTATTATTTTGAAGCATGTTATGTAGAACCTCTGTGATCTATAAGATGAGACTACCATTATTAATATTTATTCAGCTCATTTTAGGCTACAACATTATGTAATTATGTATGAATCCATGGATACTAGTTGGCTTTATCTTTGTATATTATTCTTGTACATGTCATTTAATTATGAGTTGTCCCTTGGTATCATCAGGGTCCGTATCATAATAAGGAATTAAGTGAGGTGTTTCAAGTTCTCTCCTTTCTTGTTACATTGTAGTTCTTATCATTTCTCTTCGAGATATCCAATCGCCGACCCCGGCCTTTAAATTCTCTGTTTCTGGATCTGCATTGAAAGGATCTTTAGCAACAATGCAACACTAGGTGTAATCATACCATATTAAGTTATGTTTGACTCACCATCATTGATCTTTGTTCCTGAATGAAGCTAGGTTAGCACTTTGAGAAATTAAAGAAACCCTTCTGGGCTTAAGAATTGAAAAAACTAGTCACTTCATGTTAAAAAAATTTAATGTCCCTAAAATTTTTCAATGTTCCTAAAAGGCTTGTTTATTTAGTTACTATTAGGTTCATTGTTTTCCTTTTCAGAATTTTGGATTCGAAAATGAGAAACATTTTAGGCTATGTTTGGGGAACCGGTGGACTTCCATTCAAGTGGCAAATAGAGCTAGCCTGGTGGCAAATGGAGGTCGTCCTCTCCGGTGGACCATGAAGCCCCACCATAAATCTTGTCCTTTTGCACTGGAGGAGGAACACTATCGGAGCCTCACGCACTGTTTGGGGTGCCTCCATCTTCCACCTGTCATGTGACAAATGGAGCTGCACCCGTGCCTCTATTAATTTCTCCTAAAGCTAAATGAAACGGTGATGAACAATGAGTCTCAGCAATGCGAGATTGTAATCTGGGCGGAGTCATTAAGGATTGTGCACAGGCGGCTATTTAAAAACTAAAAATCATAGAAGATTAATCTGCACACTATTGGATGAATATAGAGTTTTTTCTGTGCATATCGATTAGAAATCAATTTTTTTGTATACTTTTTTCAATATTTTTGAAAAAATATCAAAAAAGAATATAAGTATTGTTAGACTAAAGATCTTGAGGCCTGTAAATTGCAAAGCTACCATTATTTTTTGGTTCTTGTTTTACTCCCCCAGTTTTTTTTCTGCTTTCAATAGCAAATACTTGAAATAACACCAGATCTCAAACACATGCAAAAGCTTTGAAACCGTTGCTGAAGTCATTCTTAAGCTGCTCTTTTTCTCTTGGTTTACTATGTTATTGAAATAATTTAAACTGTTTATTATTTCTCTTAGAAGAAGACTAAAGAAGATGCAACAAGCAAAACCTCAGTTGATTCAGAAACACTGATTTCCTACAACTTTATGGGATTGCGCAACACTGATTATGCAGCGGATCCGCACGTGATTGCTAATCAAATCAAAAGGGGTTTGGATGGCTTTGATGATGTTGATGTTGAGTTAAAGCTTTGAATGTATTTTCGGGTTTGCTTATTCTTTAGGAAGCTTGCAATTTTCAAAAATTTCCTGAGTTAAGTTCGCTTATTTTAGGGGACAAGAAGAGTGTTTTGTTGTTTTGAAGGACTGGTTCTCATTTCCATAGTTCCTTTATATTCATAATTTGTAATAATAATGCAGTAGGAATGTTTATGATAGGACTTCAATAATGGCGACGCATGTTGACTCTTTATTAGATGAATATCACGCCCCAAAACCCCTCTATAATACCTAAGCCTCTATCAATTATTACTATATTAAGTAGAGCCCAAATGCACCGTTTCAACAAGGACTGAATTGAGTATATGTATTTTAAAGATGACAATATGTGGATATGAAGCCTATGATTTATTTGGGTGTCATCACTAGCTGATGGACGGAATAAATAATCGGTCTTGACGCTTTTCAATATACTCTTAGTTAATTGGACAATTGTTTTTACGTTTTGCAAAGAGGGCAAGCAAACAGAGATAATAAGGAAAGGGTTTTTGATTCAGTTGCTCACTGTTTTTATATAACATTACAGGACTGTTTTATAGGAAGCAGAAAATATATTGAAGAGGCAACAAAGTTATGTCATCCAAAGATAGACTTTATTGCAGTCTTATCCTTAGTCTTTATCTTGCACGGCATTTGCATGCCTCTTTTGTTGACTTCTTTCATAACTTTTCCTTTGCTTTGTCTTTGTAGGTGTCGCCGGCTTCTGATCATGGACTTTTCTCCTTCACCCCCTCTTGATCTGGAGGCGGCCTGACCTCCATCGCATTTCTTAAAGCAAAAAATTGTTGATGCGGTAAGGCTTTTGTTAGGATGTCGGCCACTTGGAGTTCCGTTGAGCAATATTCTACTCGCAATTTGCCGAGCTCAATTTGTTCACGGACAAAGTGATGTTTCACTGCGATGTGTTTGCTCCGGTTATGGAAGATGGGGTTTTTAGAAAGTGCGATTGCTGAGGTGTTATCGCATTTGATTAACACCGGTTGTTCTTTTTCTCGACTTCTTTATCCTCTTGTATCAGTTTTTCAACTTGCTTTAACCAGGCCGCTTCACATGCTGCACTTGACAATGCCATGTATTCTGCTTCGGTGGATGACAAAGCTATTGTTTGTTGTTTGTGTGAGGTCCATGAGATTGGACGGTTTCCATACGTAAATAGGTATGCTCCAGTGCTTTTTCTATCTTCTTGATCTCCAGCCCAGTCGGAATCACAATAACCATTTAGGGTTCCCTTTCCCCCTTTATCATATATCAGTCCATAATTTTTTGTGCCTTGTAGATATCGTAAGAGCCGTTTTGCAATTTCCATATGATGCCGACTGGGATTTGAAACGTACCTGGATAATTTATTTACTCCATATTCTATATCTGGTCTTGTATGTGCCAAATAAATCATGGAGCCATTGAGCTTACGATAACCTTCTTCTTCTGTCCCTTCTTCTTCTGGGTCTTTTCTCTTTTCTAAAATTTCTGATGTAGCAATTGGAGTTAGAGTGACATTGCAATCACTAAGCCCAGATTTCTATATCAATTCTGTAGCATATTTCTCTTGTGAAAGGAAAATATATAATGGGGTTTGTGTGATTTGTATGCTAAGGAAAAAACGAAGTAATCCAAGACCAGTCATTTCATATTTGTGCAGCATTGCGTCTTTAAAAACTTGCATCAATGTGGGACTGTTTCCTGTATATATAATATCATCCACATATATACATACCATTAAAAGGTGAGCATTCTTAGTTTTGATGTATAGGGAGGCTTCTATAGGGCATCGATTGAATCCATCTTGAATGAGAAAAGCATCTATGTTGTCTTTCCAGGCTCGGGGAGCCTGTTTAAGCCCATATAAAGCTTTATGTAATCGATAGACATCATGTTCGTATCCTGGAGAAATGAAGTCATATGGTTGTTCAACAAATACTTCTTCCTTTAGGACTCCATTGAGAAAGGCAGATTTTATATCAAGTTGATATATATGATAACATTTCTGAGCGGCTTTAGCGATCATGAATCTTTTGGTTTCCATGTTAGCCACTGGAGCAAATGACTCTACAAAATCCCTGCCAGGTATTTGGGAGTAGCCTTTTGCTACTAATCTTGTTTTATGTTTCACAGTTTCACCGGCTTCATTTGTTTTTTACTTTGAATATCCATTTTAACCCTATTACCTCTTTATTAAGAGGTCTTTTGGTTATGGTCCATGTTTGTTGTTTGTTTATCATCTCTATTTCTTCCCTCATCGCTTTTTTCCATGACTCTGAGTTGGCGGCTTCTTCATATGTGACTGGTATATTTGTGCTGAGCGCTAGCTCACATTGGTCATAGATTTCCTTTAGTCTTTTTGTTTTCTGAATGGGAGATGAACTGAAAGGTGTTTCTTTAAGGCTGGATGAATGGGGAGATGATGAAGAAGATGTGTTTTGATCTATTATATCCTTCGTAGGTGAGATATAGTCATCATGTGTTGTTTGAATGGAACATGGTATTTCATGCCTTTGTTCAACCACAACTCTTTCTTTTTCTGATCCCCAACCCCACTTATATGATTCATTGAATTGAACATCTCGAGAGATAATCAATTGGTTTGTTTGGGGATTATGTAGCCGGTAGGCTTTTGAGTAGTTATCATACCCAATGAATAGAAGTTTATCTGTTTTAGCTTCTAACTTGCCTTTGATTATTTGTAGAGCATATCCTATGCATCCAAATACTTTGCAGTGACCTATGGAGGGGATTCTGTTGAAGAAAGTTTCATATGGGGTGTTATACTTTAGGGCCTTTGTTGGTGTTCTATTAAGTATGTACACAACAGTACTGGTGTCTTATGCCCAGTAAGCTTTTGGTAACTCCTTTGGGAGCATCATTGCTCTTGTCATTTCAATAATGGTGCGATTTCTTCTCTCTACCACACCATTCTGTTGTGGGCTTTGAGGTGCTGTTAACTCTCTTCTTATTCACAAAATTTTTAAAACTAATGAGAGAGGAATTCTCCTCCCCTAACTGTTCTTAAAGCTTTCACTCCTTTTTGCATTTGTTTTTCTACTTGTACTTTCCATGTCTTGAAGGTTTCATATGCCTCTAATTTTTGTGTGAGATAGTGGATCCACAAATATCGTGGAAAATCATCCACTAGTAGAAAATTGTATTTCTTACCTTGGTGTGAAGGTGTTTGAGTTGGTCCCCATAGATCAGCATGTATGAGATCCAATATAGCTTTGCTTCTCCAGGTTGCTTCTTTCGGAAAAGGAAGCCTTTGTGCCTTAGCTTCAGCACAGCTTTGGCAAAACTCTTTTTGAATTGAGATTGATTGTGGCGTTCCTTTTGTCCTTTTTGCAGTTTGTTGGAGAGCTTTCCAATTTATATGTCCAAGGCGATGATGCCATAATGTGGATACATTTCCTTGAGTTCCTTCAGGTATTGTTGTGGACAAGGCTACTGGCATCATATCGAGGCAAAACACTTGATTAGATGTCATAGGTATTGACACAATCAGTTGTTTGGTTTGATCTTCTATAATTTTGCATTGTTTGGCAGTAAATATTATAGTATTCCCTTTGGTTTGTAGTTGTCCAATACTTAGCAGATTTTGAGTTAAATGAGGTACCCATTGTACATCACTTATTGTTTTTTACTTGACCAGAACTTGTGGTCACAACTACGGTTTCTTTACCTTCAATGGTATGCGATTGGGCATCTCCCAGATAAACTGTAGATTTTGTGGTTTCATCTAGTGTAACAAATTGACTTTTATCTCAACACATGTGACTCGACGCTCCACTATCGATATACCATCTAGTTCTAGCTGGTTTGTTTGGCATTGTGTGATCACTAGTAAAGAACAGTGCTTCTTTGTTCCCTTTTTCAGTAAATTGTACTTCTTCTCTATTCTTATACCAGCAATCTTTATCAAAATGAGTGTGCTTTTTACACCTTTTACACCAGTTGAAACAATCCTGAGTATTGTGAGTGGGTTTTTTACAAAGCTCACAATACATTGGTGTATTGAAAAATGATGCTCTCCCTTTATCTTTCCCCTCTTTGTTATATTTCTGATTTCTTTGAGGAGGTTTCCGATTTCTTTGAGGAGGTTTCTGAGCCATTCTACTGTTTGGTATATATAAAGCTTGTTCCACTCTTGGAGCATGTTTCTTGAGTCTGTCCTCATGGGATTGTAATGAACTTATTAACTCTGTAGTGGTTAGTGATGCCATATCACGTGCTTCTTCAATTGCAGCTACAACATGATCGTATTTTGGAGGTAAGCTTCTCATAATCTTGTGAACAAGTTGTTGATCTTCAACAACCTTTCCAAGATTACAGATTTTGTTTATCGTATTAGACACTCTTGCATAAAACTCTAGAACTGATTCATCTTCTTTCATTTCAAGAGCATCTAAATGTCTCCATAAAGTATGAACTTTTATGGAAATTACCTTATTGGAACCTTTAAACTCATCTTTTAGGGTGTCCCATGCCTCCTTTGCAGAAGAGGCTCCCATTATCTTTGGGAAAATTGTATTGGACACACCTTGTTATATGAGGAGTAGAGCTCTTGCGTTTTTGATACGATCTTCTTTTGTAGCTATCTTTACCAGAGATGTAATTTCTGTGATTTTAAGTGGTGACATCACCTCTGGTTGTCCTTGTGTAGTTATGTGTTGTTCTATGATGTCCAATAAATCTTGGGAATCAAACAAAGTGAGCATTCAGTTGCTCTAGAATTCATACATTTCTCCATTAAAAATTATCACACCTGTTTGGCTGTACAGAGGTATATAACTGGTAGATGATGACGCCATGTTTCCTTCCTTTGTTGCTACTCTGATGACACCTTTGTAGTGAAGAAACCTTGACCTCAAGTTAACCGAGTGGCTCTGATACCAATCTTAGTTAATTGGACACAATTGTTTTTACGTTTTGCAAAGAGGGCAAGCAAACAAAGATAATAAGGAAAGGGTTTTTGATTCAGTTGCTCACTGTTTTTATATAACATTACAGAGCTGTTTTTATAGGAAGCAGAAAATACATTGAAGAGGCAACAAAGTTAATTTACATGACATCATCCAAAGATAGACTTTATTGCAGTCTTATCCTTAGTCTTTATCTTGCACGACATTTGCATGCCTCTTTTGTTGACTTCTTTCACAACTTTTCCTTTGCTTTGTCTTTGTAGGTGTCGCCTGCTCCCGATCATGGCCTTTTCTCCTTCATATACTTCCTCATGTAATATTGGATCTATCCAGAGACCAATCAAATTTTGCTCAACCTGGATCTTCGAGGGTTTTTTTGGGACCCCGAGAGAGCAATCGATGACCTGATAGACTTCTAACAGATGATTTTGGGATGACTTGTTTCAACAAATTAGGCCTTATGAGGTCTATTCACTCAACTTGTAATCTGCAGATATGATTCTCTCATTGGTCTAGTAGATACAGTTTACTCTTAAATTTCTTGAGGCTAAGATTTAAGGAAGAGTATTGTCGAATAATTTAATTGTATGTCTGCGTGTGTCGAAAACGACTTAGTAGTAACCTATGAGTTTCGTGTTGTCTGTAACAATATAGTTTTCAAAAATAATATAGAAGGTGAGTTAAATTTGAATTATTAGAATAGTTAGATTTGAGTTGCATTTTGGTGAATAACCTGAGCAGCTTTTAATTTAACCTGAAAGGGTTTTTTATAATTATTTTGATCCCTCCTCTCCAGCCTGACCCACCGACTTTATTTCTCCCGCAAGCCGCAACCATCTAAGCCCTAATTCTTCCATTTTTGCTGCTCTCGCGCCCGTATCTCCCGATCTCGTCTCCCGCTGCTGCTCCCGCGCCCCGCGCGCCCCGCCGGCCCCTCCCGCGCCTCTTCCTCCTCTAGCTGACACCTCTTCTTGCTTTTTCATCGCCTTCTCCTCCTCTGCAAGGGCCGACAGCTGCCTGCTACTCCTTCCTCTTCCCAGACCGCCGACAGACATTTCTTCTCCTCCTTAGAGGCCGACAACAACCCCCCTCTCTTCTTCCTCCAACAGGCCTCCTCTCCCTCAACAACCACTTCCTCTTCTTTTTGGCCAAGGATTTGCGAGAGGGACGCCTAGGGTTTCCTTCCTGAAAGTATTTGTTCAAGGGTAGATAAACACCTAGTGTAAGACCCCCCTCCCGGAACACAAAACACGGCACGAGGGGAGTCTTATGCCCAGAGTAGCCGCCTTGCGGTAGCACTAACACATGGGTTAGCCTGTACTACAAGACGCCTATTCCGCCGGCTACAATCAATATCAATATACTATGCCAACCCAACCATAAGATAAAAAGAAAGTCAATTCACACATAGTTTTAAGTCCAAAATGAAGCGGAAAATAAGAAGCATAACAAGCTTCTAAAATATCAGAGTCTAAAAACTGTTTGCCAAAAAGGCTACAACAAAACACTCACAACTGTCACGGACGGTATCGACGGTACCGTCACCTCAGGTCCTGTCGTCCGGGCCTGGATGTCCTGCTGCTGGCTTATCTGCGGGGTTTCCTCGTAAAATGGAAGACGTAGCAACCGTTAGTCATAAAGACTAAGTGACTTCACATCCGCTCTCCCGGCGACTCCTCGGCACCGGGCGGAGAAAGGAAACAAGTACAATATGTATATATAAAGCAGGAGTAATCAAGCAGGTGATAAGGAACTGGTAAGAATAATATCTCTACGAAGTAAGCTAGCAGTTCTATTAAATCAAATAATTAATCAGCAGGTAATCTACAACAGGAACAGTAACTTAACTTATAAGAATGCCCATACAAACTTATAAGTTAAGGTTCGGCTTAACAGAAAAGTAACTCATCGTATAAGAGTGCCCATACAAACTTATACGATAAGGATCTTGTGCATGATATGAATGGTATGATATGAATGCTATGCAATGACCGACCCATGTTCACAGACATGCAAGTTGCTATGTCGACACAGACTTGAAGTTCCCACTTTTCGAGCAGGTAGCTAACCTCTCAGGCGTCAACCGTCGTGGCCAGACGGTAATAGTGGAGCGGGCGTCTCCACTACTAGGTGGTATCCACACTACCTATCCTAGGCCTCCGTACGCCTCGACGCTAATAACACAACAGTGGAGCTCACACGCGTACTACGGCTCAGAAGGGGTCTTGGGTAGATGTGCACCAAGAACACAACCCAACCTGGCCTTTGATTTCGAATCGGAAGGAACCTCGAAATCGCACGAGGCGCAAGCCCATCTGTTCTCATGGCGCGGAGGAGACCTCGGGTTATGGACACCAAGTGTATAGCCCTACCACCCAAGGTCTAACTATTGACTCCCATCGGTGTGATGACTGGCGAGCCCGTAGACCTGCCACATTCATTATCTCAGTATCACGACACATCGAGTCATCGCACACCACTTGCACCATCACAACTCACTCGATGCTACCCGTAGGGAGACTACATCTCTAAGCATCGGTTATCAACAAAACCCATTAGGCTCGGATCCCAGGTACAAAATACTCTCCCAATAGAGTTCATCTCATTCACAACTATTCTATTCAATTGATCACCTCAATTCATCACATGATAGATATAATCTACAACCAAGCTCAACCTCCATTGATCACTAGCCATCCTATCTCAATTCACATCACCATTAACCTAGATGGCTACCAATGTTAAGCACAACATTCATAAGGTTAACTATAGCATCATAATTGAAGGAACCAAATGATATAAATTGCACATCATAACTTTCACAAGAGTACACTTAACCATGAGTTAACATGAGCATTATTATTATATAGCCTGCCACTAAAACTGGAATTCCTGGAGCTACAGGAATCTGATATAAACGCTCAACCCCTCGTTGGAAAGGTATTCGCGAGGTCTACGACTTTCATGTTGAGTCGGAAACCCAGATCTGGTTGCATCACATCAGAAATTCAACTCGAAGTCTGCTGCGTCCATGATACAGATTTCCTGGACATATTTCCCCCAATCGCAGCAGACTCGAACAGACTTTCCCATGGCTACATGTATTGCCTGGAAACGTGCAACCACTCGTTGGAAAGGTATTTTCGAGGGCTACGACTTTCGTGTTGAGTCGAAAACTCATATATGAACAGAACCCCTCCGAAACTGGCGGCGAAGATCGCTGCGTGCAGAAGTCAGATTTCTGCACACGTCTTAAGGTAAGATGAACGGCATCCGTTCATCTTCCTCCTTGCACCGACCTCCCAAAACTCCTCCAGAAATTCGTCCACCCTTATTCACCCTCACGAATCCATATTTCTCCACGAATCCTTCTCTCATTTTCACTTTGAAGGATGAAGAGGTTGGAGGGGGCTAAAGCCTAGAAAACAAACCTAGGCATGGCTTTCCTAGGAAATCTCCTCCTCACCATCAAGACTTTATGGAGTCGATATCTCTCCTAGAATATATCTACAGATCTAGCACCAAGGGAGAGGGGAGGAAGCTCACCTCATTTCCAGCGGTACCAACATTCCCGGCCATGAATCTAGTCATTCTTCTTTGCGGCATCTTTTGCTTGGTGCGGTTGTTCCTCACGGCAAAGGAAGGAGAGGGAGAGAGCGAGAGAAGGCCGCCTCCAAGAGCTCCGCCTGCTTCCCTTGGCTTCGTCGGTTTCGCGAGATCCACGATGACGGCAAGGGTCGATCGGCGCAAAGGCTAGGGTTCGGCTTTAATTTCCCTTTATAAGCCGATGTATTAGGTTACATCTTCTGCCACGTGTCAACGCCTCATTGGACCACCCATAATGGGTCATATTGAAGTGACCCGGTCCAAGGAACCATCCAGTGCGAATACCAAAATCTGGTTCAGTCCGCCTATACAAGCCGGCGAATCTGCTTGGGCGAAGAAAACACACAAGTCAAATTCGGCGGGAATCATCTGTCATTCTCGATGTTCAGCGAGAATCGTCAGGCATTCTCGACGAATTCGTCGGGTATCAACAATGATACCCGACGATTTTCCCTTATCCTAACTTATCAGAAATCTGGCGTTGAGTGCGTTGAGTATTCTCAGCGATACTCGACGATCGGCGAGAATCACCAGGCATTCTCGACGATTTTCCCTTAGCCTAACTTATCGGAAATCTGGCGTTGAGTATTCTCAGCGATACTCGACGATCGGCGAGAATCACCAGGCATTCTCGACGATTTTCCCTTAGTCCTATCTTATCGGAAATTTGGCGTTGAGTGCGTTGAGTATTCTCAGCGATACTCGACGATCGGCGAGAATCACCAGGCATCCTCGACGATTTTCCCTTAGCCTATCTTATCGGAAATCTGGCGTTGAGTGCGTTGAGTATTCTCAGCGATACTCGACGATCGGCGAGAATCACCAGGCATTCTCGACGATTTTACCTTAGGCGATTTCCTTTCGATCCGTTGGATATCACTCAACCCTACACTCCATCCAACACACTTGACACCTTTTGCCAGTGCGCCCCGAGCTCGAGTCAAGTATCTTGACTCAAAACTCGTGCGAGGGGTCTAGCGCGAATTGGGACGTTACAAATCCTATAAACAAAATAAAAGATTTCTTCCCCGAAATCAGGCTAGGGCTATGGGGATGCAAGTACAAAATAATATGCGTTATAAAAATGTTACCTTGGGAGAACAGCTTCGGGTAGCGCTTCTGCATCAAGTCCATCGGCTCCCAAGTAAATTCTTCCTTCCCATGATTCGACCACAACACTTTTACCAGAGGCACACTTTTGCGGCGCAGGGTTCTTATCTCATTATCAACGATTCGTACCGGCTCCAGTCGCACAGATCTGTCAGACGCCACAGCACCATAAGTCATGGGGATGTATTGTTCGGGCTGCAACAATGCCTTTCAAAGCGACGAGACATGAAACACATCGTGGAGATTTTCTAACTCGGGCGGTAGCTCCAGCCGATAGGCCAAAGGGCCAATCCTTTCCACTATGACATAGGGTCCAACATACCGTGGGCTGAGCTTCTTCACTCCTCGTACTCGTGATACTCCATGCATCGGTCGAATTTTCAGAAACACCTTGTCTCCCACTTGAAATTCCACCATCCGGTGTTTCACGTTATAATACTTTGCTTGCCGATTCTGAGCCTCAAGCATGCGATCCCGTATCAATCTGACTACCGCATCAGTATTATAAATATACTCTATACCCAATGCTTTCGGGTCTTCGTCTTGCACCCAAGACAAGGGGGTCCTACACCTCCTTCCGTATAGAGCTTCATGGGGTGCCATGCCAATGCTAGCTTGATGGCTGTTGTTATAGGAGAATTCCACTAAGGGCAAGAGTCTTTCCCACGGCTTCCCCTATCTATCATACACAATCTCAACAGATCCTCCAATGTTCGAATGGTCCGTTCAGATTGCCCGTCCGTCTGAGGATGAAAAGCTGTGCTGAAAGTGAGGCGCGAGCCCATGTAAGCCTGTACAGCCCTCCATTCTCTTGACGTAAACCGACCATCTCGGTCAGAGACGATCGTCTTCGGCACTCCATGATACCGCACAAACTATTCTACGAATAGGAGCACCAAAATATCCACATGCGTCTCCTTCTTCATTGGGATAAACCGGTCTACTTTGGTCAAGCGATCGACAATCACCCACACCGAATCATTCCCCGAGCGTGAGCGAGGTAATCCGTGGACGAAGTCCATGGAGATATCCTCAAACTTCCATTCTGGGATGGGCAATGACTGTAACATTCCACAGGGACTTCTGCACTCTGCCTTCACCATTTGGCAGGCCACACAATGCGTAACAAAATACTTGACATCCCTCATCATGCCCGGCCAACATATCGTCTTCCGCAAATCGGTGTACATCTTTGCAATCCCATGATGTACTGAATATTGGGAGCAATGAGCCTCCTTTAGGATATCCTCCCGAATATTGCCACCTTCTGGAATATAAAGCCGTCCACGAAAATGGACGAGGCCGTCTTTTAAGGAGTACTCTTCCGTCGTCCCATCCTCAATTGACTTGAAAACCGGAATTAGAGCCACATCCTTCTTCTGCTCCATCCGAATCCGGTCTCGTATGTTGCAAACTATACTCATCGTGGCCAAGTATTCCGTATACTCTTCCGGCTGATCCTTAAATACCAACGTGATCTCCATCTCCTTAAGTATCCGGGCTAACTCCATGCTCATCAAACGAGACTCCATGCTCGATCTCGGTACTTTTCGACTCAAGGCATCAGCTACGGAATTAACTTTTCTGGGGTGGTAGTTCAAGGTGAATTCATAGTCATACAAAAACTCCAACCACCGCCGTTGTCTCAAATTCAACTCCTTTTGAGTATGGACGTACTTTAAGTTCTTATGATCCGAGAAGATCTTACAGTGGACGCAATACAGATAGTGTCTCCAAATCTTCAGGGCGAACACCACCGCTCCCAACTCCAAATCATGCACCGGATAGTTGACTTCATGCTTCTTCAACTGTCTTGAAGCATAAGCAATCACGTTCCCACTCTGCATCAACACGGCTCCCATCCCTTGGTACGACGCATCTGTGTAAACTTGAAAGCCTTTCTTCCCCGACGAGAGGGCTAGGATGGGTGCGGTCGTGAGCCGGTCCTTCAACTCTTGGAACGCGGCTTCGCACTGGGGTGTCCATTCGTATGGCACACCTTTCTTCGTCAGTGTGGTAAGGGGAAGGGCGACCTTCGAGAAGACTTTCACAAACTTGCGATAGTACCCGGCAAGCCCAAGAAAGCTCCGTACGTCGGCCGCCGACTTCAATGGCGACCATTCCTTCACGGCCCGCACCTTGGCCGGATCCACTGCTAGCCCATCCCCACTAATCACATGGCCCAAGAAGGCAACCTCTTGGAGCCAAAACTCGCATTTGTTGAACTTGGCAAATAAAGCATGTTCCTTTAACTTCTTCAGTACTAAGGCTAGATGTTCGGCGTGCTCCGCTTCTATCTTGGAGTAGACCAGAATGTCATCGATGAACACGATGAAAAATATGTCCAAATAGGGGCCGAACACCTTGTTCATCAAACTCATAAAGGCTGAAGGGGCGTTCGTGAGCCCGAATGGCATCACGGTGAACTCATATAGGCCGTATCTCGAGCTAAATGCCGTTTTCTGAATATCGTCCTCCTTTATTCTCAGCTGATAATAGCCCGACCGCAGGTCCAACTTGGAGAACCAATGTGATCCCACCAACTGATCAAATAGTTCATCGATGCGGGGTAGAGGGTAGGTGTTTCGCACCGTTAACCGATTCAATTCTCGATAATCTATGCACAACCGTAGGGTGCCGTTGATGTGCTAAAACGCGGCTCTTTTTATTTTATTTTAAGATGAGTGGGATTTTATTTTGTAAAGAAAAAGAAGAGCGTTTTTGTTTTATAGAAACCGAGTTTTAACGAGAGGTAGGCAAGCGCACCTATCGTGTGTAGTACAGGATATTCCGTGTGTGGAATATCGGGGTCGTATTGTTCTCGGGGCCGGCTTAGCTATTTCTACTCTTTCCCTGAAAGCCTATTATTCTACCGATAATAATTTACTGTGGATTATACAAAAAATGAAATGGCGAACATAAAAATAAATACAATACAGAAAATGAAAGCAGGAAATAAAGTGCAGAAGGCCGACGAAGAACTCGGCGCGACGATATCAAAAGAGAATTTGAACTAAAATAACTCTTAATAAAAAGAGATCCTAATTTTCAAATTAATTAAGGCGGAGACTCGGCCGTGGAGGTTCCTTAAGAATGAGCTCACTTATCTCTAGGACTATCGCTCACCTGAACGCTAAGACTATTCGACCGATCGCTAGACCGACGAAGGATTCCTCTTAACGCCCGCATTACGCTAAGAACCCCGCTATTGGGTGGGGAACCCAATCCGGTAGAGTCACGCGCCTCCTCTCTCGAGGGTTAGCGCGGAGCTCTCTTTACCCAAGGGTGATCGGTCCATACGTGCGGCCTCTCGGCGTTGCGTATGGATAACGGAAATAGAGCCCGCACATCGATTATGCGGTCCTACGCGTCGTTAACCCGGGGCAAACCTTAAGAAATTTAATTAAATAGAAAACAGGACCTTTAATTATTTAAAGCCATTTTATGTGTCCCAATGCTCTTCGATATCGAGGGCTAAGGGCGGTTAGCCACTCATCGGAATGGGGACACTTACGCTAGAAAGCGATAAAGAAAGCTGTAAAGAAAGCAGGAAATAAAGCAGAAAATTGCAAGTCCTACTCAAACGAGTAGGACTGAAGAAAGCAGTAAATGCGAATCCCGGCTCAAATGAGTGGGCGGGGGTAAATTAGTCTCATACACGCACACACTCTACAGAAATTAAAATCACACACACGCACTCTACAGAAAAGTAAACACACACACACAAAGTTATCCTACTCAAGTGAGTAGGAAGAAAATGAAAGCAGTAAAAAGACAAGTCCCACTCAAACGAGTGGGCGGAAAATGAAAGCAGAGCGCCATTTAACTCTTAACGAGTAGGCGGAAATAAATGCATACACACACACTCTACAGAAATTGAAATAAAGCTATAAAATCTAACTCATACACGCACGCACACTTGCAAAAATAAGAAAAAGCAAAGTGACTGAAAAATTAAAACAACTACATTTCTACCGCTAGAATGCGGTAGAAATGCATAAAAAGTGCAAATAAAAATTAACCGGACAAAAAGTTTTGAAAATTAAAACGAAAAGCTAAGTTCTCGGAAAATTAAAACGACTGCATTTCTACCGCTAAAATGCGGTAGAAATGCATAAAAAGACAAAATAAAAATTAAACGAAGCTAAAAGTTTTGCAAATAAACGCGAAATGGAAGTTGGCGAAAAATTAGAACAACTGCATTTCTACCGCTAAAATGCGGTAGAAATGCATAAAAAGTGAAAATAAAAATAAACTAAAGCTAAACGGGTGCGAAAAATGAAAATAAAATGGACATTACAATGGCTAGAAAGTGCGGAAAATCCTAAACTAAGCTAAGTTATAAAGCTGAAAAAGATAAAACATGAAAAGAACAAAAAAGGGAACGAAAAATTACTTAAGTTAGGGCGCTTAATTGAATTCCAAGCCATGCAAAGAGAGAAAAACTAACATTTTATAAATAAAAAGGCTATTACAAAGTAGAATAAAGCAAACATCCTAATACAAACTAAAAGAGAGAGGGGGGATAAAATTCCCTTACATAGCATTTGGATTCCATTTGGGCAGCACCTCCCCTAAGGAATTTGGCCAAAAAAGGAGACAGAAATCTCATACAGCAGCTGCCCTTTTATAGGCAAAATTTCGGGTTGGTCACGCCCTAGGTCACGGGCGTGATAGGGGGCGTGTCGGTACTGTTCATGAGCTGATCGGGTGATTTGACTGGAGCTTTGACTTCGGCTGAAAACGTGGCGGTCACGCCCCAGGTCACGGGCGTGACAGGTGTCAGGCACGGGCGTGACTAGGGCGTGACGGGGAGCTGGCTCTGGGGATTTGACGCGCGCTTTGACTTCGGGGCGGTCCACATGGCGGACACGGGCGTGACAGGGTTGTCACGGGCGTGACAGGGGGGCGTGACCCGGACAGCTGGCATCCTGATGTCGGCAGCGTTGACTGTTTGACTAAGCGTTGCGTGTCGGCCTCGACACGGGCGTGACAGGCTTTGACACGGGCGTGACGGGCTCGGAACAGTGAAATTGCATGTTTTGACTGGCTGATTGCGTTGAGAGCCTGACACGCCCGTGTCGGGGGGTGACATGGGCGTGACATGGCCGAAAAAATGTTTTTCTGGAGAAATTCAGAAAACAAAAATGCTAAGTTAGAAATAAAAAATTACAAAAAAGAAACAATTTATTAAATAAAACAAACTAAAAAAGAAGAAAATAAAGTAAAACAACAAAATAAATACACTATAAAATGGGTATATTTACAACTCATCAGCCGTCCTTCTTCTTAACGAACAAAACAGGAGCTCCCCAAGGTGACGAACTTGGGCGAACGAAGCCTGCTTCCACCAACTCCTGAAGTTGGACTCTAAACTCTGCAAGTTCCTTCGGAGCCATTCGGTAAGGAGCCCGTGAAACGGGCCTGGCACCCGGAACTAGCTTGATTTGGAAATCCACCTCCCTATGCAGGGGTAGTCCCGGCAATTTCTCGGGGAATACCTCGGGGAAATCCCGCACCACCGCACATCTTTGACATCTAATGCCATCTTCTTCAACTCGAAACAAATTACATAGACTTCGTCCCCCTCCATATGAGATTTTATAACCTGAATTGAAGATAACAGTTTACGAGGTGCGAATCTAATACCTTGGAAGACGACTTCCGAGTCTCCATGCCTCAAGGTAACTTGCTTCTCCGCACAATTAATTCTGGCGTGGTGCCAGTCCAACCAATGCATGCCCAAAATGAGGTCGAACTCCGGAATCTTCAATACTGTCGCTGCAGTTTCAAAGAACTTCCCTCCTATGAGCGTGTCGAAGTCACAGCTGGCAGACGACGTCATCTCGGATCCGTCCGGGAGACGCACCCTTTGCGTAGTGCCAGTGAAATGGTGCACCCTCTCTAAGTCTTTCACGAAGTCCGCCGAAATGAACGTGTGAGATGCGCCCGTATCAAATAACGCATAAGCGGGGCTCCCACTAACCATGGCGGTGCCTAAAATACCAAGATATAATCACTAGCTAGGAATGTGCATGTTCTATGTATCATAAAAATAAACATGTCCATGCACTATTAATAAACTCAGTACGTACCTGCGATAACCTCTTGCGGGTTCCGCTCTTGGGTCATATCCAATGCGAACACCTGCTCCCGCGCATGTCCCTGATTTCTCCCTGGTGGTCCCCGTCCTCGACCACGCATATGCCCCCGTCCACGAGGAGCTGCTGGAGGGAGAGCAGGAGGAGCATGCGCGAACAACCACGGGCAGAAACGCCGGACGTGCCCCGGTTGGTTGCACTCGAAACACACTATGTCACGTCGGCCCCCAGGTTGTTGAAATTGTTGCTGTTGTGGTGGTGGAGGCAAAGCTGGTGGCTGCAGAATCGAGTGCTCCACTCTATAGTTCCGGTTGAATCACCGGCCGCCTCTCTGATTTCCTCTTCCTCTACCATGATCATGTCTCCTTCTATTACTGGGGCCGACTTCCATCACCCCTTCTGCAGGTCTCTTATTACTTTCCATGTGATCTGCCTCTAGTCTCTTTGCCATGTCAATAATTTCCGCCAGGCTAGCGTCAGCTATAAACAAAAGGGCCTGTCTCAGGGGGTCCCTTAACCCTTTGTAAAAGCGCTTCGCATAGCCTCTATCATCCAAGTCATAAGAATCGGCAAACCTAGCGAGGTGTTGGAACTCTTGCTGGTATTCCTTCACCGATTTCGATCCCTGCTTCAGTTGTAGAAATCTCTCCTCAAGTCCATCCCGTGCGGAAGAGGGGATGAAATGTTCCAAGAAATCTTCAGAGAATTCACTCCAACTAATGTCTGTATACACTCGCCCTCGAAAGGTGGAGCCCATGAGGGACTTCCACCATCATTTGGCGTGCAGCTCCAGCAACGTCACTGCCATATTGCTCGGGCATCTTATACCGACCATCAGCTCTTGAACGGTATCAATCCACTCTTCGGTGCGCACCGCCGACTCTGTCCCTAGGTAAGCAGGAGGGGACAGGGCACGGAAGGTGCTCAACCAGTTGGAGCCCGGAGCTTGATGCTGCACCGGAGCTTGTTGGGCTCTAAAAGCATCTAATATTGCTGATAGCGTTTGCCCCAGCTCTGATTGTTGGAATTGTGAAGGAACGGAAGGGGTAGGAGTACCCCCAACCGGCTCCACCTGCGCTGGGACCTACGCATAAGGTACGAACTAGGGTCAGGTTGGCTAACACTAAGGTCAAAGTTGGACAAACTTAGTGTGAATTACATATGGGCACACCACTGCTTACACTAAGTCAGTTTGTCCCCAAGCTGACTAATCGAACGGGAGTGGCCCATTATTAAATGACTTCTTTAGGTGAGGATCGCGGGTACAAAATATTCTCCCAATAGAGTTCATCTCATTCACAACTATCTATTCAATTGATCACCTCAATTCATCACATGATAGATATAATCTACAACCAAGCTCAACCTCCATTGATCACTAGCCATCCTATCTCAATTCACATCACCATTAACCTAGATGGCTACCAATGTTAAGCACAACATTCATAAGGTTAACTATATCATCATAATTGAAGGAACCAAATGATATAAATTGCACATCATAACTTTCACAAGAGCACACTTAACCATGAGTTAACATGAGCATTATTATTATATAGCCTGCCACCAAAACTAGAATTTCTGGAGCTACAGGAATCCTCTATAAACGCTCAACCCCTCGTTGGAAAGGTATTCGCGAGGGCTACGACTTTCATGTTGAGTCGGAAACCCAGATCTGGTCTTATCACATCAGAAATTCAACTCGAAGTCTGCTGCGTACAGGATACAGATTTCCTGGACATATTTCCCCCAATCGCAGCAGACTCGAACGGACTTTCCCATGGCTACAAGTATTGCCTGGAAACGTGCAACAACTCGTTGGAAAGGTATTTTCGAGGGCTATGACTTTCGTGTTGAGTCGAAAACCCATATATGAACAGAACCCCTCCGAAACTGGCGGCGAAGATCGCTGCGTGCAGAAGTCAGATTTCTGCACACGTCTTAAGGTAAGATGAACGACATCCGTTCATCTTCCTCCTTGCACCGACCTCCCAAAAGTCCTCTAGAAATTCGTCCACCCTTATTCACCCTCACGAAGCCATATTTCTCCACGAATCCTTCTCTCATCTTCACTTTGAAGGATGAAGAGGTTGGAGGGGGCTAAAGCCTAGAAAACAAACCTAGGCTTGACTTTCCTAGGAAATCTCCTCCTCACCATCAAGACTCTATGGAGTCGATATCTCTCCTAGAATATATCTACAGATCTAGCACCAAGGGAGTGGGGAGGAAGCTCACCTCATTTCCAGCGGTACCAACATTCTCGGCCATGGATCTAGTCGTTCTTCTTTGCGGCATCTTTTGCTTGGTGCGGTTGTTCCTCTCGGCAAAGGAAGGAGAGAGAGAGAGCGAGAGAAGGCCGCCTCCAAGAGCTCCGCCTGCTTCCCTCGGCTCCGTCGGTTTTGCGAGATCCACGATGACGGCAAGGGTCGATCGGCGCAAAGGCTAGGGTTCGGCTTTAATTTCCCTTTATAAGCCGATGTATTAGGTTACATCTTCTGCCACGTGTCAACGCCTCATTGGACCGCCCATAATGGGTCATATTGAAGTGACCCAGTCCAAGGAACCATCCAGCGCGAATACCAAAATCTGGTTCGGTCCGCCTATACAAGCCGACGAATCTGCCTAGGCGAAGAAAATGCACAAGTCAAATTCGGCGGGAATCATCTGTCATTCTCGACGATCGGCGAGAATCGTCAGGCATTCTCGACGAATTCGTCGGGTATAAACAATGATACCCGGCGATTTTCCCTTAGCCTAACTTATCGGAAATCTGGCGTTGAGTGCGTTGAGTATTCTCAGCGATACTCGATGATCGGCGAGAATCACCAGACATTCTCGACGATTTTCCCTTAGCCTAACTTATCAGAAATCTGGCATTGAGTGCGTTGAGTATTCTCAGCGATACTCGACGATCGGCGAGAATCACCAGACATTCTCGACGATTTTCCCTTAGCCTAACTTATCGGAAATCTGGCGTTGAGGGCGTTGAGTATTCTCAGCGATACTCGACAATCGGCGAGAATCACCAGGCATCCTCGACGATTTTCCCTTAGCCTATCTTATCGGAAATCTGGCGTTGAGTGTGTTGAGTATTCTCAGCGATACTCGACGATCGGCGAGAATCACCAGGCATTCTCGACAATTTTCCCTTAGGTGATTTCCTTTTGATCCGTTGGATATCACTCAACCCTACACTCCATCCAACGCACTTGACACCTTTTGCCAGTGCGCCCCGAGCCCGAGTCAAGTATCTTGACTCAAAACTCGTGCGAGGGGTCTAGCGCGAATTGGGACGTTACACCTAGAGGGGGTGAATATGTTTTTTTGCTCGTTTGAGTCTTTTAAAGTTATGGGCTTGGTGTGTGTTAGAGTTAGTTGTTAGCTTTCAAGAATCACAACAACACACAAGATTTTATAGTGGTTCCCCTATCTAGGGTACATACACTTTCCCCTTCACCTATCTAGTAGTGAGCTAGATTCGGTTAACTTCTCTATATTCTCGGCTCCTTGATCTTACACCTCAGATCTCTCAGGATCTTACAACTCAGAGTGAATCTCACTCTTACAACTCTGACTGAATACAGTCCTACCTTAGGCACAACAGCCCTACACTCAGAGTTAAGTAACTCCAAGCTCAGGCACATCAGCCCTACACTCAAAGTTTCCTACCTCAGGCACAGTAGCCCTACACTTAGAGTTAAGCAACTTCTACCTCAGGCACAGTAGCCCTATCTCTCAACCTTTATAATGCAAGCTTACAACTCAGAGCACACAATGATCCTACAGTTTGAGTAAATTTTTGTAACTCCAGGGAAATGAACCTCTGAGTCTTCTTCCTGAACAATGTAGAAATAGTCCTAACTCTTCACAACAACAAGAATGTAAATCTTTCAAGTTATTCTGCTTGTGCTGAGAAGATCTATTTTAGAGCTCTGCTCCTTCAAGCTTGGGTAGATCTAGAGTTTAAAGAAGCAGCCTTGAAGAAGAACAACAATAATAATGTGAGAGCTCTGCTAGCTAACCCTTGCAAAAAAATTAGGGTTTGAGTTCTTACTGAAGTCTCTCGAGATTTCGGCTATAACCACTTGAACCCGCTAAAATTTCTTCCTTTTCTTTTCTATTTGTCTGTTCTGTGTTTAAAGATTATCTCTTTTGACTTTTTATATCCCTAACTGCAATGGCTCTTTGTTCCGTATGGGTAAGTGGTATATGAAGCTGTAAAGTAGCTTTACAATTAACTGCACTGCAGAAAGCATGCGACATCATTTTTCCTTTAGTGCGCAAAACCTGCTCCATTTGAATTTGGGATTACATGAGCATGACTCAGTGTTTGTGGACTTAACAACTTTTACCATGCAATTTGCATAGGCATTGAGTGAAGATTTGTGACTTAACGCATAGAGGCATTTAGTGATGTATTGAGACTCAACACATCTGAACTTCAAGTGTTAACTGCTGAAGCGTTGAGTGGTAAGTCTTCACTCAACACTAAAACAAATATCTGAATAACTGTCTAACTTCTAAGGCATTGAGTGAACATTCATCACTCAAAGTTGTTGCTTTTGACAGCTTAACTGATAAGGCGTTGAGTGAACCTTCATCACTCAATGATTTTGCACTTAACAGAATTCTTTTAGTTGATGGCGTTGAGTGAACCTTCTTCACTCAATGCTTCTAGACTTGACAGTTATCCTGACTGAAGGTGTTGAGTGAACCTTCTACACTCAACACTTCTGGACTTGTATAGATTTTCTAACTGAAGGCGTTGAGTGAACCTTCTACACTCAATGCTTCTGGACTTTGCCGCTTTCTTTGAAAGGGCGGTTAGTGAGCCTTCTTCACTCAACGCTTTTGTACTTGGATAGATTCCTTTGAGTAGGCATTGAGTGAATGGGCTTCACTCTACGCTTCTGGACATAGCCAGATTTGAGTCCAACTCCACTGAGACTTTGAGTGATTGAACTTTTGTTAATTCTTTTAGGCCGCTGGCATTGAGTGATGTGCCCTCACTCAACGCTTCTAGACTTAGGCAAATTTCTACCTCTCTATAATATCTTGTCCTGAGTCCAACCAAACTTCTGATCCTATCAACATGTTTAATCAATGAATAGTGGAACCTGCATACATTGAACTAGAATATATATCAATTACAAATGTGTGTATATTATTGACTTCTGAGACTTCTTCAAATCTGGGATATTGTGATCAATTAACCCAACAATCTCCCTTTATTTGAAGAAGTTAGAATCCTAGTCAATGATATACACTAACTCACAGAAAAGATAAATTCACAGAATTGAAGAGCAAGAAATAACACAGCAAAATTTGATTAACACAAAATTAGATAATTATAAACAAAAGTGCGTGCCAACAATAATGTTTAATATCCCTAAGGCCCAAAGGAACCGATTACAAATGTCATTGTTAGGCACCAGGTTCAATAATGACTATGCCACTGCTAGAACTTTTTGCAGCCTTCTCATCAGCTTCTATCTTATTTTGCCTTTGCCTTTCAAAGTAGTTGTATGACTTTGGGAAATATTTACTAGGCTTTAGATCATCTGACTACAGTGTACCGACCTTCTTATCCTTTCTGAACTTTCTCTTGATCTCTTCATTTCTTTTAAGTTTATCCCATTCCATGGAGCTGTACAGTTTACTTCTTTTAGTTTTGTTTTATCTAATCCGATCCCAGGCAGCCAAAACAATAGTCCTAAATTGAGGACTTCATAGTTCAAAATCAGGTCTGGAATCCATATCTTCTCTGTGTCTTTTCTTACTCTGCCTGATCTCAACATCTTCCTCAGCAGCAGTCTTGCCTTTGCTCTTAGATATTTGTTGGGTAGTGGGGCTGAAGGTTGGAATAGTTTCAGCAATAGTTTCAGCTACATCACCATATGTTTGACCTTCAGGAGCAGGAACGTCATCATAATAAAAGGATCTAGGCCTAGTGAATCTCTGATAATATTTGAAGTCTAAATTGCATTTTTGCACTGGCCTTAATCATTAATTTCTCCCCCTTTATGACTTCTTCAGATATGATTGTACTTAGTGAGTCCTTGGTGGAGAAAATCTTTTTATCCAAATAATTAACACCATTGGTAACTTGATTCTTAACCTGCAGCATGTGGTCATCTAAGTACTGGATGTAGACATACATTCTTTTTTCTAGAATGACCTTATTTGCTTCCATAATGTGCTTTTGTACTTCATGCACCATATTTATGTTTTTTGAAGTGATGTTTTGATTCTCTATGATGTCATTTTACCTTTGCATAATCTCAGCAAGCTTTTTGATCTTCAGTGTATGTAATAGTTGGAGCAACTCTTTTAAAGAATGCAACTATGTTAGTCTTGAGCAGATTCACCTCAAATATTATAGACTTGATCTCAGTGGATAAATATTATCTCTATTCTTTTATAGAATCATCTGCATAGTGTTCTATTTGCCTCCTCTTGTCATCTAATAATATTTTCAATTGAGACAGAAAGGAGGAAGACATTACATCAGTCTGTTGAGATGTCCCTTGGAAGCAGACATCTTCATCATCCCTCCTTATATCTCCCCTAACTTCTGAATCAGCCACTTCAAACTCAGAGGAGTGAGTGGGAATATCAATAATAGGTTCATTAGCCTCAGATAACTCTATTATATTGTCATCATCTTGAGCAGGGAGCTCAATGTGAGCCTCCCCCTCAACCTCAGCAATGTCCATATCAACTTACTGAACATCAACAAATGTATTGGGGACATCTTCTTGCACTATCTATGGAACTTGCTCCCCCTTAACTTGAGCACTGGAGGGCAACAGCTGAGATTGAACTGGAATTTGACCTATTCTTTCTTATAGGTTATCCAATAAAAAGTCAATCTGATCTTGTATACCAACAGGAGATTGACCTTGCTCCCCTTTGGTAGGAGCATCCATTTTGAGGGTCTCCTCCTCAATCTCTGTACAAATTTTGTCCACAATAACACCAACTAATTTCTCAGTAGGTTCTATTATAGTGTCTTTAGATTGAGAAACAATGCTTGGTAGAATTCTGGCAGCAGGTTCTGATGGGATAGACACCTAAGCACTTACATCTCTCTTGATCTCAGTAGTTGATTCAGATAGTTATGGGTCATGAGGCTATTCCCCTCTTCTCTCATAGGAGCTGCATCTAGAGCTCTCTTCAGTGATTGTAAGTACTTTCTTTTTCTTTTTGTCAGCTAGCAGTTGGTGTGTGAGCAATACTCTATCCCACCTATGAAACATCCCCGAGTCCATTTTCCTCAAATGATGTATCTTAGTTCCCATCCTCACATTGAGGATCCATGGAGCTGAGCTCAACAAGAATAAGGAGAGTATTCTACCCATGTTGAGTTCTGGAGTACTTTCCACTATCCTCTCAAAAAGAATCTTTCCCCAGCCAGTCTTCTTTGACAGAATTACTTTGGTCATCATCTCAAACATATTTCTTGAAATTTTGTCATGAGAACCAGTCTTGCAGATTAAGGCCTCACCTATGACATCTGCCATAAACTTCCCTTTCAGGTTCATCTCTTTTCTTATTATAGAACTTGTGGTGTGCTTTGACAGGCCACACCATTTAAGTGCTGACTTAACATCCTCAACAAAAAGTTCATCCTCTTCATCTGATGGCCCAAACTTTGTCAATTTCAGAGCCTTGCTCAACCTCCTTGAGGAAATCTTGATTTTGTTTCCACTGATAGATGTCTTAATCTTTTTGGAAGACGTGTCCACCTTATCATTAGTGCACAGTTCCAAAACTTCTCTTTTACAGATGGAACTTGGTTCTGACATAACAAATTGTAGGTCAGCGACATTCAGTAGATGAAGAAGTAGTTGTACTTCTTCAGGCGCATCCTTGTATCCATTCCTAATGGATTTATAGCCCTCGAATAGGAAATCTACACCTTTTGGAGCCATTGAATGCTTGATTTGTTGGAAAGTTGAAGAGCTTTGCTCCAGAATACTCCAACAGGGATACAATGTGTCAAATAAGGCAAGAAACTATGTGTTTTCTCCTAGACACACATTTCTACTTATTGTTACCCATATTCGAGAATGTGGAGAGACACGTACCTGTCGTGATTGACACGTTTTGATCAATGACTGAGATTAATTCTGAGAATTAACCGTAATCTGATATGCCAGATTGAAAACATTGAGTACACTTGACGCTCTGAGTTAACTCAACACACTCGATGCCTGAATAGTTAGTACATTTCTTTCTTGATTACTGTGACACACCCATCCGTCATGTAGAATATAAAAAAAGGTCAGGCCAGGGCCCGACGCCATATTCTTCAGACAGTTAGTGGAATTACGTATTGAAACCATAATTCAAACACGCGCATCCTAACTCAGAGTGCATTCTAGCGAAAGTATTTTAATTTCTTAGAACCCAACCATTCTAGCAAAATCATTAGCTGACCAAATTATAACGACACTACCCCTCGCTCGGGGTGGCGGTACTCCTTTGTTGGGTACATTGGAAAATGTGTACCTGATTTGAAGAAGCCTAACTTAGCTTAATGATATGCATCAAGGTGTATTTGATGTTGTTTTAAGTTGACATATGCAGGTGAAGAAGTATTAAAGAATACAGGAAATTATTCTAAGTCCATGTGTCGACACCTAAAGAAATTGTGTCGACACTTCAGAATAATTGTGTCGACACTTGAAGGAAGCTGTGTCGACACATAGAAAGATAGTCGACCACATTTGTGTCGACACTGGGAAGCAGTGTCGACTCAGAGAAAGATAGTCGACCACATTTGTGTCGACACTGGGAAGCAGTGTCGACTAACTGAAAGATAGTCGATCTCAACTTTGTCGACACTGGGAGGATGTGTCGACATATTGAGACAGAGTCGACACACATTGGCAGAAGTCAACAATACTTGTGTCGACACCAGAAGACTGAGTCGACACATATTGGCACGATTGACATTTGCTGAGTCGACACCTGAAGGCAGAGTCGACACATATTAAGTTCTGAATCTACAACAACTGTGTCGACACACAGGACTTGTGTCGACACACTGCAAAGTCAAGACCAAGTTATTTTCTGATGAAAGATGAAGTGTTGAGTCGACACAAATTCTCTGTGTCGACTCATTCTCAAGATGAAGTTCTGAAGAAGCTGTGTCGACTTAAAGGCAAACTTATCGACAACATCAAAGGCTGTGTCGACACCAAAGTTACTTGTGTCGACACATATAGACAGTTGGTCTCGACACTTCCTGACAGTCTGTCTCAACACTTTGCTGACCAAGACTAAGGCACATGATCTGTTTGAAGACTTGACAACTATGGGTTGCAGCCAGTTAACTGATGTTGTTAGACTCGTCAGAAGACAGTTATAAACCGGATCAGCCGGTTACCATTAAGAAGGTCTATAAATAGACAGATTTAGAGAGAAGTAAAAAAAAAGGGGAGATTGAATTTTGGCAATCAATTTGAGAAATCAAATCAAGAGGGAGTAATACACAAAAGGAGATCTTCATCAGAAGATCTAAGAAGACGATCTCAGGATCGATCTAAGAAGAGTTCTATCAAGAATTCAGAAGTGTCATCAAAGGTGTTGGATAGAGAGAGATTCAGCCATTTGAAGAAGAAGAAGGAAGCCATCACTGGTTTCTCAAGAAGCTGTTTGGAAAATCAACTCAGCTAAGTTCAGATTCAAGAAGCTTTGAAGAAAGCTCAGATTCAGTTGATTTCATTCTTCAGCTGATCAAGAACTGCCTTGTCCTTCTCTCTCTTATCAAGGGCAAGTTAATACAAACTTCTTTTCTAATTTCTATAGGATCTGTCAATACAGATCTGAGCTGTAAGCCTGTGTTATAAAAGCCGAGTGTAGGAGAGTTGATCTCTGAGTGGTAGGGCTGTTTGCCTGAGTGTAGGAGAAGGTTCTTCTCTAAGTTGTAGGCCTTGTGATAAGGCTGAGGTAAGGCTGTTGAGCCTGAGTTGTAGGAACCTTTTCAGGTTCTGAGCTGTAGGATCTGTGGATCTGAGTAAAGAGGAAGTTTGGCCGAATCTAGCATACTGCTAGATAGGTGAAGGGGGAAAGTGGATGCACCCAAACCTTAGGGAACCACTATAAAACTGTGTGCAATCTGTGTTGTATGATTTTTTGTGATTCCTGTGCTGAGTGTATTAATTCTGTGATTGAATTCTGCCTAAAAGTGTAAACAAGCATAAGAATCTATTCACCCCCCCTCTAGGTGTTTAGGTTGTCTTGAAAGTAAAACTATCAAGTGGTATCAGAGGGAGGTTCCTCAAAAAGGACTTAACAGTCTGAGGTAGATCTGTAAGGCAGAATAAAGATTCAAGAAGATGGGTTCTGGAGAAAATCACAAGGAGTTAGGGTCAATGAAGTTACCCATCTGCAGGAAGGAAATCTTTGGAATTTGGAAAGAAAGAGTCAGATTGTTCATGGAAGCATCTGACCCAAGAATATACATCACAGTTCAGGAAGGACCCTTCATTTCAATGAAGGTATCAGTTCTTGATGCTAATATTCAAACTCCAAAGAGTTATTCTGAAATGACCAAGGATGAAATCATTTTGGCAACCATGGACAAGAGAGCTCAGAATATTATTGTGAGTGCCATAGATGATTCTACATTTCAGAATCTGATTCACTGCAAGACCTCCAAAGAAATGCGGGACACCTTGATTTTCTACATGGAGGGATCTGAAGAAGTAAGACAGGATAGGAAGTCTATGCTCAACCAGGAATATGAAAGTTTTAGATAAGGAAAAACTGATAGCATAACTGAATGCTATAAGAAATTCTATAGAATTGTGAATGAGTTAATGTCCTATGGAAGAGTCTTCATTACCTATGAACTGAATGACAAATTCTTAAGATCCTTGACAAAGGATTGGGACACAAAGATCTGTGCCATAAGAGAAGTGGCTAAACTGGCAGAGATTTCTCCTCCAACCTTGTTTGGAAAGTTGCTATCCTAAGAAATGCAACTTATGGTGAGGAAGGAGGAGGAAAAGAATTCAAAAGGAGAGCATAGAGAGAAGACAGTGGCCTTCAAGGCAGAAGCCACTAGAAAGAATAGGAGGATATCATCATCTCCTCCTAAGGAAGTTGAAGAAGTTAGTTCTGAAAATTCAGAGAATCAGGGTTCAGAAAGTTGTGAGTCAGATGCAGATTTTGCTGCATTTACAAGGCAATTCCAAAGATTCTTAAAGAAGAAGCAGTGGAGGTCTAGGCCCTCCTCATCACAGCAAGTTGATGACTATTATCAGAAGAAAAGTCATCAAGGAAAGAGAAGAGCAGAACAAAGCCCAGCAAGGCCACTACTTCAAAGATTGTCTGCTATTGTTGCAATAGGCCTGGACATGTAGTGGCTGACTGTCCTGATAAGAGAAAGGAGACATCAGACAAGAAGAAGACTTATCAAAAGGGCAAGAAGGAAAAATCCTTTGTTGCAAAGAAGGAAAAGAGCCTAATAGATCAATCAACTTCAGAATCAGAATCTGAAGCTGAAGCATATATTGGACTGTATGTTGCTACTGAAGAAGAGAAGTTCATGCAATTGCTAGACTCCATCTATAAACAAGAGGATCATCAGTGCATGGGACTGATGGTAGGAGTAGAAGAAGACATGTGCCAGAATCAGTCTGGTCCTAGTAAGGTACTATGTCCTTCAATAAAATCTGTTTGTAGTACAAGTGCATGCAGAATCAGCTACATCTGTATCAAGTGATGTAGATGCATTTGAATCTGAAGGAGATGTCTATCAATTGATAGATAAGTATGGGGACTTGTTGCAGGCCCTTAAGAAAAGCAAGAACCTGGTTAAATCTCAGGCTCAGGAAATTGCTGATCTAAGGGTAGCTGCAACTGAGTTAGAGAAAGTAATTGATCAGAAGTTAAATGAAATTGCCAAGCTGAAGAATATAACTATTATTCAGATGGGCACAATTAATTATACCAATGATCAAGTGAAGAATCTGGAGGCCAGACTAAGAATAGAAAAAGATTTAGTGGCTAGTTACTCTAAGCCAAAGTCTGTCTTACCCTTGATAGATGAATTTGTGACTCAAAAGGGTAAGATAGGATTAGGATTCAAAGGTAACCCCAGGGCAGCCCAATTCAAGAGAAAAGGCAAAGCTCCTGTCAAGCCACTAAACCTTTCAGTCCCTATTAAGTTTAGAAAGGTGCAAGTGCCTTCTAAAAAATATGATCATGAAAATATTCATGGTCATTTTAAGACTAATGTTCTGATTAACAAGGGTGTAAATGCCAACAGGCCTATCCATGTTCATAAACCCAATGGTTACAAGAAATCAGTGGGTGAAGCTGCTGCAGCACCAGCAATGGACAGAAATTCTTCTGTCAAGAGTGTATCTAGATCTAGATACAATAAGTTTGAATGTTGGTACTGTGTCAAGAGAGGCCATTTTGCATTAGACTGCTGGCATAACACAAGTGTTAGAAAGAACAATAGTCTACCTGTTAGAAGAGATAATGGTAGCTTTGTTAATGCTAACCTAAACCAAGGACCCAAGACTTTCTTGGGTTCTAAGGGTAAGTAAATCTGTGTTGCAGAAAAGTCCAAGTGGCCATACCCCTATTTGGTACTTGGACAGTGGTTGTTCCAAGCACATGACTGGGACAAAGGGGCTGCTGAAGGAGTATACATCTGTCAAGGATGGACCTAAAGTGATCTTTGGTGGATCTGAAAAAGGAATCATCAAAGGGTTTGGTAACATTTCTTCTAACCTAATTACTATCACCCAAGTGGCTTATGTAAAAGGTTTGAAACACAATCTAATAAGCATAAGCCAGCTGAGTGATTTAGGATATGACATTTCATTTGTTAAGGATGGATGTCATATCAAAAGGTCAAGTGATCAAGAGATCATATTGACTGGGTATAGGAAGAGAAATGTATATTGTCTTAATTTTGTATGTGAGAATAAGGCTTCTCCCATCTGTCTTGTAGCTGATGACAATGCTTCTCATTGTGTTAAGTGGCACAAGAGATTGGCTCATCTTAACTACAAGACAATTGGCCAACTCTTTAGCAAAGAGTTAGTGAGGAATGGTCCTCAAGTTAAGTGTATAAAGGAAGGAATATGCTCAGCTTGTCAAAAGGGCAAGCAGACAAAATCCTCCTTTCATAGCCTTGAAAACAAGGATTCTGTGAGGTGCTTATACCTCTTGCATATGGATCTTTTTGGTCCTATGCCAGTTCATAGTCTAGGTAGGAAGGTCTACACTTTTGTGGTTGTAGATGACTATTCTAGATTTACATGGGTGTTCTTTCTGAGACAGAAATCAGAAACCCCAAGTGTCTTACTCAATTTTGTGAAGCAAATTCAGAATGAACTGAATAGTACAGTGGTCAAACTTAGAAGTGATCATGGTACTGAGTTTCAATCTGAAAGCATGACAAAGTTATGTGAAGACTTTGGGATTTTCCAAGAGTTCTCCTCACCTAGAACACCACAGCAAAATGGCATTGCTGAAAGAAAGAATAGAACATTAATTGAAGCTGGTAGAACACTATTGAGTGACACCTCTCTTCTAAAATATTTCTGGGTTGAGGCAGTAAACACTGCTTGTCATGTAATCAATAGGGCTTCTATCACCAAAAGCCACAAAATGACTCCCTATGAGATTATGAAAGGCAGAAAACCAAATCTATCCTACTTTAGGATCTTTGGTTGCAAGTGTTATATACTTAACAATGGCAAGTCATATTTGACTAAGTTTGCTGCCAAATCCCAGGATGGGATATTTGTTGGGTACAGCAAAAATAGTAAGGCCTATAGAGTCTTTAACTTGACTACTCAAGTTGTAGAGGAGTCTGTTCATGTTGTATTTGATGAAACAAGATTAATCAACTGTGAGTTGTCTTGTAGATCAAATGATTCAATAGGTATAAGCAAAAGTATTGACAAACTCTCCATTGCTGAAGCAACAAAGGAAGATGAAGCATTGGAAAATGAAGGCTATTGTCCAGGGGGAGTACAAGACTCAATAGGAGCTGATGAAAACCAAGAGGTTCAACATGAAGAAGGAGCTGGAGATGTTCAACAAGAAAGAAATCTACCTCCAGCTACAAGACATTTAAGAGATCATCCAGCTGATCAGATTATAGGTGATCCAAGACAGGGAGTGCAGACTAGAAGCAGAAATCAAAGCACAGACCTGCATTCAAGTTTCCTGTCTCAAATGGAGCCTAAGAAGTTTGAAGAAGCCATCCAAGACCAGCACTGGACTGATGTTATGCAAGAGGAGCTGAATCAATTCAGAAGGTGCAATGTCTGGGAGCTTGTTCCTAAACCAAGAGGCCACAACATAATTGGCACAAAGTGGATTTATAGGAACAAATTGGATGAGAGTGGAATAATTGATGTAGGGATGTCCGGAATCGGAGATCTCCACGGTAAAAGTCAATCTACGCCCAATCGCGTCTTAGATCTACCGCACCTACACAGCACCTATCGCCCACAATATTTCCTCGTCACAAACGCAGCGCATAAAAATAACAAGGAGGATTGGTCGACTCGAAAATAGCGATCGAAATTTGAGTCGGATCGTTCCCCAAATTAACATAAAGATTGCCAACCTTTTTGGGAGCAAAACCAAGGCTATAGGCCAAGATCCGCTCCGGCAAATAGGATCCACCCGATCCGGAAATAAAAAGCCTAGCAACGGCGATTTCGAAATGAAAAGTGCAGCGATTGATTTAACAAAGCGGATAAAACGATTTGCGATCCACCACAACTAATTAGAGGAAATCACACAAGGAGGGATGCGATATTTTACCCAACCGGAGAACGTTCACACAAGATAATAGTGGGAGATTCACTCTCTCCACAGATCCACCGGCGTCACACCGAAGGGTTGCAACCTTCTTCCAAGGAGTCGCACCGAAGGAAGCCGCGCCAGAGTCGCACCGAACGGATGGAGGAGGCAAGGGGCGGCGGCTTCACACCACCACAAGGAGGCCGGCGGTTTCACACCACCAAGGAGGGGGGCGGCGGCTTGGCACAAGCTTGGACGAAATTCTCAAGAGAGGATTTAGGTTTTCAATATTTCACTAATGATCTCATAACAAGGCCTCCTTAAATAGGAGTTACAAACAAGCCTTAACCATTCATGATGGAGATGTAATCTCATCCATCCAAATGGTTAAATGCACACCAAATAAAAATATTGTCCAAATGCAAAAATAAAAAGTGCAATATTGAATATAAAATTATCACTTCAAACTTGGATAATTTTATATTCCTAAAATAGAAATAATAAAGCATGAAAAGGGAAATGTTTTAATGCGGTGCGGCGAATGTTGCGCGCCGCGGGCGAAGGTTGTAACGTAGCCTTCCGCTAGCATCATCGTGACGCCTCACGTCCTTTAGTTGAATCGCCTCAGCAACCGGGTCAACCTCATCATCGTCAGCATCGTCTCCAAGTAGAGGTGGAGGGGGTGCGCCATCAATAATAGTGAAGAATAAAGCAAGATTGGTTGCAAAAGGATACAGGCAGGAAGAAGGGATTGACTTTGATCAAACCTTTGCCCCAGTAGTAAGGCTGGAGGCAATCAGAATGTTCCTTGCCTATGCAGCCTATCAAGACTTCAAAGTGTACCAGATGGATGTGAAATCAACATTCCTGAATGGTGATTTAAAAGAGGAAGTCTATGTAGAGCAGCCATCATGTTTTGTAGATCCTCTTAAACCTGATTATGTCTATAAGCTTAGAAAAGCTTTGTATGGGTTAAAGCAAGCCCCAAGGGCTTGGTATGAAACCCTGTCTACTTTCCTTATTGAGAATAAATTCTCAAGAGGAAAAATAGACAAAACTCTATTCCTTAGGGAATCCAAAGGTAAGATCATCTTAGTTCAGATCTATATTGATGACATAATTTTTTGATCTACTGAAAACAACCTTTGTAAAAAGTTTGCCAAACTTATGCAAGGGAAGTTTGAGATGAGCAGTATGGGGGAACTTAAGTTCTTCTTGGGACTCCAAGTAAGACAGACTAATGATGGCCTATCCATATCCTAGTCTAAGTTCACCAAAGAATTAATTAAGAAGTATGGTATGGAGTCATCCTCCACTATGAGAACTCCTATGGGAACAAGTATGCCTATATGCAAAGATGATGAAGGTAAACCTGTTGATGAATCTTTGTATAGAGGAATAGTTAGCTCACTACTATATCTCACTACTAGTAGACCAGATATTATGTATGCTACATGTGTCTGTGCTAGGTACCAAGCCTGTCCTAAAGAATCTCATTATATTGCAGTCAAAAGGATTCTGAGATATCTTAAGGGCACACCTAATCTAGGCCTTTGGTACCCTAGGAATAGAGATTTTCTACTAACAGGTTATTCAGATGCAGACTTTGCAGGCTGTAGAGAGGATAGAAAGAGTACAACAGGTACTTGTCAATTCTTGGGAGGAAGATTGATATCTTGGAGTAGTAAGAAGCAGACCAGTGTGGCTATATCCACAGCTGAGTCAGAATATGTTGTTGCTGGCAGCTGCTGTGCACAACTATTGTGGATACAGCATCAGCTTAAAGATTATGGTATTCAAGTAAGTAGAACACCTCTTTTGTGTGATTCTAAGAGTGCAATTTCTATTGCTAATAATCCTGTTTCTCATAGTAGAACTAAGCATATAGAAATTAGATACCATTTTCTTAGAGAACATGTAGAAAGAGAAGACATCACATTGGAATTTGTTAAAACAGATTATCAAATGGCAGATGTATTTACTAAGCCACTGGATGAAACAAAATTCAATAAATTTAAAATTGAATTAGGCATGCTGACCATTGATTAGTTTATCAACAAACTTACAAGTAACATATTAGATTATCAAGTGGTCTCAAGTGGTATTGACAAAAAACAGAATTTGGCTAAGTAAAATAGTGTCGACACATTCAGTGATAATGTGTCGACTCAGTGAAGTCATGACGACTAGTCAGAGAATATGTGTCGACACAGAGAATTTGTGTCGACACTTAAGAATCAAATAGTCAACTCATCCAGGAATGTGGTGTCGACTTCACCAGAATAGTGGTGTCGACACTTACAGATTTTGTGTCGACACTTATCCTAAGAGTCGACACAGAATTTCTGATGCTCTACTATGTCTCTCGGGTGTCGACTTATCCAAAATTGGTTTCGACACATAGTAGACAGATTTGTTGTCGAGACAATAGAAGTTTGTGTCGACACATTCCATCTGTGTCGACACATATAGATTGTTTTTGCCCGCCTTTTGATCTTCTTTTAATAGAAGGTATAAATAGGTCAAGAACTTATTCTGTCGACACGCTAACAAGGTTTTCGAGACTGAAACCCTGTGTCAACATTCTCTCTCTCTCTTCTCTCAAGCTTTCTCGTCTGGTCAATGGCGCCAAAGGTTGCAGATAACGTCAATGAAGGATATGAGTTGGTGCGCAATGGCTTTGCGGATGCCCCGACAGATGTTCAAAGGATTGTCAATCTAATTTCTGAGTCTGGATTAGAGTTTCTAGTTTCTGAACCGACAAAGATCTGGAAGAAGGAGGTGATTGAATTCTTTACCTCTGCATCAGTGGATTCAGATGGTCTCAAGATCAAAGCCACAGTTCATGGGTCAAAGGTGAAAATTACTCCAAGAAGTTTAAGAAAGATTCTCCAATTACCTATCATTGAGAATGAAGAAGAAGTCCCTGCTTCTAAGTCAAGAGAGGCTCTCCAATGGTGTGGATTGGATCCAACCCTGAAGATTGGAGCAGCTTTCAACAGAAAAGGGATGAATCAACAAGGAAATTTTTTGTCTGAAGTGGTTGGCAAGGTGATTCTGTGCAAACTAGGTGGACATGATAGGATTTCAGCCTATATGTTCAGCCTAATGACCAGAATTGTGTTTACAATTCCCACTGACTGGTCAGCTGTAATATTTGATAAAATCAAGGAAGGAATCAAGAAGCCAAATCTGGCTAGAATTATGAGTTTATACCTGATTGGAGTGATCCCTGAGGTTATGCAACAACTGCCTGGGACAAAGATTAATCACATGAGGAAAATGGATACAAGATTATTTTCAAGGTGGGATAGGGTGCTGCCTAAAGATGTGCCTGATGAGAGCAAGCAGGACACCCCTGTGAGATCCCCTACACATGATCTAAGCACTGCCCAGCATCAAGAAGAGCAAGTGAGAAAGCAGGTTGAAGACCAGCCTGATTCTGTTCAAGCTCTCACTCCTGCCCAGAATGTATCTACTTCTGAACAGGTACAGGGGGAGCAAGTGCATTCCCCTACCCAGGAAATTCGACATACTGAACAAGTGCAGGAGGTGCAAATGTCTAACCATGTGCAAGAGGAAGACCAAATTGATCTATCAAAAGATTTGAATATTGCAGATCTGGATGATTCAACATCTATTCCAGCTTAGAAGGAATACACTCTAGATGAGTTATTTCCAAATGTTGAAATTGCTACTGATATAGTAGAGGAGGAGCAAGATATTGAGAAGGTACTAGACATGGAGATAGAGCAAGAAATAGAGAAAGAGTAAGAAATTGAGGAGGAGCAAGAAGTTGAGGGGGAGCCTGTACATGTTGAGGCTGAACAACAAGGCACTGAGACAGATATTCCTCTTCTTTCTCCTGACAGAGTTCAAATTGACAGTTCATCTGATTTTGAGAATGAAGAAGCCAGACTGGCTAAGAAGAAAAAGCTCATGGTCTTTAAGAGAAGGAGCAAAAGCTATAAGCAGACTCTACAGACTATAACTCTCCAATCTCCTTCTGAATTCAATTATAATAAGTTTATGGTAGATTTGCAAGTCAAGTTAGATGACCACAGGTTGGCTGTTGAGAAGTATGTTGATGAGAACAATAAATCCCTTCAATTTGACTTGGCTCAAGATATTAAATCTATTAGATTTGAAGTAAATATGAATAAGAAGGAGATGACAGATTGCTTCCATAAGGGAGGTAATGCTGTGGTGTTTTTGGCTAAACAACAGCAGTCTATCATCCCTAAAGTGGATGATATTGTTTTAAAGCAAGGTTATGTTTTGGAGAATCAGCTGAGGATGAATGATAATTTGGCTGAATCTCACCAAGAAATTATTGCTGAGTTGACAAAGACTACTACTGGGCTGACTGAAGCAAGAGCAAAGGAGATGGAAGAGTTTGATAAGAAACTTCAAGATGCCATTGAATCAGTTAAAACTGCTATTACCACATCTCAAAAGGACATATCTGACAAGCTTCAAAGGTTGAAACCATATTTTAAAGAGGGTGTGAATTATCTGGATGGCCAGATCAGATTTCAGAAGGAAGATCTAAGAGATCATATTATCAGAGAAGTCATAAAGGGGGAGAGGTTGTTAGCTCATGCTGGCTCGGAGCACACCAAATGGTTGACAAATAGTATTCGAGCCACATTGGGATATCCACCTTTATGTGATGATGCTATGGTGGCTGAGTCAGGAATTCAAACAGGTCTACTTGAAGGCAATCAACCTGAGATTGCCCAAGTCATTTACCCTCCTCCAGATTTTGATATGATTGATCAGCAAGTTCAGGATATGTATAGTCCTCCAAAGGAGGTTACCAAGGTTATTATTAAAAAAGTTAATAAGCCTGATGCCAACTTGAAAGAACAGCAAGATGCTCTACTATCCAAGAAAAGATTTAGAGAGCAGGCTGAACTTAAGCCAGATTTTGAGCAGTGGAGCCCTACTTCAAGAAATATTATACTAACTGCATGGAAGGCTGTAAAGGACCAAGAACATGAAAGAGGAAAGTGGTATAATGAAATGGAATGGAAAAAGTTTGAAGCTAGGCAGGAAGCCATAGTACAGTTTAGGAGAAAAGCCAAGATGGGAAGGCTGCCACCAGATGCTCAGGAGCCGAGCAAGTACTTTCCAAAGTCCTTTCATTACTTTGAAAGGCAAAGGCTCAAGGAAGAAGCACAAAAGAAAGCTGAGCTAAAAGGCAAGAAGCCAGCTGAAGTTGCTGAAGCTCCTGTGAAGGCTCAAATCTAATCTGGCAAAGGAATTGTCATAAAAGAGCCTGATCAGTCTTAGTTCTAAGTTCTTTCAAATGTGTTTTGTAATGTTTTGTTTAATCATTCAATGTAAATATCTATAATCAAACATTACCAAGTTATAAACAAAATTTTGTTTGGAATCACATATTCATGTTCACTCTGTGATGAATTGTTAATATTTTGTTTATATTAAGTATTCCTGTAATGTCATACATCATCATATTATTTTTTTTATAAATGGTGTATATCATTAACTAAAAGGGTTATGACTTCTCCAAATAGGGGGAGATTGTTGGGTACATTGGAAAATGTATACCTGATTTGAAGAAGCCTAACTTAGCTTAATGATATACATCAAGGTGTATTTGATGTTGTTTTAAGTTGACATATGCAGGTGAAGAAGTATTAAAGAATACAGGAAATTATTCTAAGTACATGTGTCGACACCTGAATAAATTGTGTCGACACTTCAGAATAATTATGTCGACACTTGAAGGAAGCTGTGTCGACACAGAGAAAGATAGTCGACCACATTTGTGTCGACACTGGGAAGCAGTGTCGACTCACAGAAAGATAGTCGACCACATTTGTGTCGACACTGGGAAGCAGTGTCGACTAACTGAAAGATAGTCGATCTCAACTTTGTCGACACTGGGAGGATGTGTCGACACATTGAGACAGAGTCGACACATATTGGCAGAAGTCAACAATACTTGTGTCGACACCAGAAGACTGAGTCGACACATATTGGCAGGATTGACATTTGCTGAGTCGACACCTGAAGGCAGAGTCGACACATATTAAGTTCTGAATCTACAATAACTGTGTCGACACACTACAAAGTCAAGACCAAGTTATTTTATGATGAAAGATGAAGTGTTGAGTCGACACAAATTCTCTGTGTCGACTCATTCTCAAGATGAAGTTCTGAAGAAGCTGTGTCGACTTAAAGGCAAACTTGTCGACAACATCAAAGGCTGTGTCGACACCAAAGTTACTTGTGTCGACACATATAGATAGTTGGTCTCGACACTTCCTGACAGTCTGTCTCAACACGTTGCTGACCAAGACTAAGGCACAGGATCTGTTTGAAGACTTGACAGCTGTGGGTTGCAGCCAGTTAACTGATGTTGTCAGACTCGTCAGAAGACAGTTATAAACCGGATCAGCTGATTACCATTAAGAAGGTCTATAAATAGACAGATTCAGAGAGAAGTAAAAAAAAAGGGGAGATTGAATTTTGGCAATCAATTTGAGAAATCAAATCAAGAGGGAGTAATACACAAAAGGAGATCTTCATCAGAAGATCTAAGAAGACGATCTCAGGATCGATCTAAGAAGAGTTCTATCAAGAATTCATAAGTGTTATCAAAGGTGTTGGATAGAGAGAGATTCAGCCATTTGAAGAAGAAGAAGGAAGCCATCACTGGTTTCTCAAGAAGCTATTTGGAAAATCAACTCAGCTAAGTTCAGATTCAAGAAGCTTTGAAGAAAGCTCAGATTTAGTTGATTTCATTCTTTAGCTGATCAAGAACTGCCTTGTCCTTCTCTCTCTCATCAAAGGCAAGTTAATACAAACTTATTTTCTAATTTCTGTAGGATCTGTCAATACAGATCTGAGCTGTAAGCCTGTGTTATAAAGGCCGAGTGTAGGAGAGTTGATCTCTGAGTGGTAGGGCTGTTTGCCTGAGTGTAGGAGAAGGTTCTTCTCTGAGTTGTAGGCCTTGTGATAAGGCTGAGGTAGGGCTGTTGAGCCTGAGTTGTAGGAACCTTTTCAGGTTCTGAGCTGTAGGATCTGTGGATCTGAGTAAAGAGGAAGTTTGGCCGAATCTAGCATACTTCTAGATAGGTGAAGGGGGAAAGTGGATGTACCCAAACCTTGGGGAACCACTATAAAACTATGTGCAATCTGTGTTGTATGATTTTCTATGATTCCTGTGCTGAGTGTATTAATTCTGTGATTGAATTCTGCCTAAAAGTGTAAACAAGCATAAGAACCTATTCACCCCCCCTCTAGGTGTTTAGGTTGTCTTGAAAGTAAAACTATCATCCTTCCCTGCAGGCATTTGGCATATATATATACAATGACAAACTGAACGTGCAATTTAAGCATCAATCAACACAAATGTTGGCACGGCTGTCCAACACCCCGTTCTCTCAGGGCACATTCTCGGTGCACATGACCTCGAAGAGTCACACCTCCATCCTTTGCGACGGTCAGCAACGTTTGAGCTTTTTAGTCTTTTAGGGCCGAGGCCAAAGAAAACACCCCTATGCTACAACAAATTCATGGTGATCCTCAGGAAACTCACTTTGACTCACTCCAAGTAAATCGCCATAGGGTTGGGTGCAATTCATCTATTTCTCGTGCTCAAATTGTCCGGCTTGCAAGCCACGATGCGGGTCAGCATCCCCTTTCCCATATGTACGATACATAACCCTGTTATGATCCTAGGATATGATACCACTCACAGCCGCCTAAGCTGGGCCACACAGGCTCTCAGCTCAACACATTAGCCCCAAGGTCTTCAGGAGACATGCCTCACCAAATGGCCCCAAGGTCTCCACGAGATAGGCCTCACAAAACATTGGTCACCAGGTCTCTACGAGGCAAGCTTCACAAATAATATTGCTCACTGGGAGCTACCGCCGGCAGTAGTGCTACCGCTGGTAGTAGCACTACCACCATATAGTAGGGGACAAACTATAGATTCTTCCCCTTCAAAAGGGTGTTTTCCTGGAGTCCTTCTCGAGTACTCTCTCTGCAGTCACCTGCACACCCCGCAACTCCGAAATTTACATACTACCATGGAGTCTTCTGCGATACGAAAACAATCATCACCAATCTAGACCAACCTATTTGGATGGACTTCACACAACATGCCTATTTCGTACTTCGATTATAGATTCTAAATGCAAAGACAACAGGGATACACTCGATCTACCCATTGTAAGAACTACTTCCATGTGACATGCCAAAAAAAAGGACTTCACATGTCCAAGGAAGAGGATCGTTACCCTAGAAGTTCATTTTGGCGCCATGGGAGAGATTCTAACCAGATGAAAATGACTGCTATGGCTTTGCTTCCGTAGATCCGAATTCGTCTCGTGAATCTGAGCTCCAAAACTCCAACAATGGCGGGATCTCCTTCATCTTCCTCTTCCTTCACTCTCCCTTCTCTCTAACCCTAAGAAAGAGAAAACCTTGGGATCAAATAAAGAAGAAACGCTCTAACAGACCTTATACCGCCTGGGATGACACCCCACCGTCGGATCTCTATTAAGAACTGACGAACGACCATGATTTACTAAAGATTTCAGTTTGCGAGACTTACCGCCGCGTGGTAGAAAGTTACCGCTGCGCGATAGGTCAAGCGTTAGCTTGTCCCGCAAGCCACCGTTCAAAACCTCCAAACACACGTTGACACATGTCCGCGTCATAAATGCTCTGCTACCGCCAATCGATATCTTACTATCATTAGGCAATAACTTGTCCGTCTTGTAACTAATGCAGAAATGAAAAAAGCACAACTACTGCCAGTGCTAGCCCTACTGCTGGGCGGTAGCTCACCGAGTGATTTACCAAATAAATCAGCCCTGCTACCACTATGCGATAATAACCTACCGCCGCACGGTAGGCGATGCGTCATATCAATACGGTGCTCTCGATGCCTGGCGCTACCGCCACGTGGTATCGCTACCGCCACGTAGTACCACGCAGAGAGGCATCCCGAATAAACCATCTACTCTACCGCTGACGTCAACCCTACCGCCGTGCGGTATCTCACAGAAGCCATTTCTTGCCTCAGGAAACTTGGGGCGTTATCAATTTCCCCTACTTTAAGAATTTTCCCCGAAATTACATATGGCAGGAAAACACAGGAGTATTAGTACTACAAAAGTATACCTCATAGAAATTACTCGGGAAAGTCGTCTCTCATGGTTTGCTCACATTCCCATGATAGCTCCTCCCAACCGCATTTGCCCCAACGGACCTTGACCATCCTGATAGACTTATGTAAAAATTTATGAATCGCGGAAAATGGGAAACCAGACGGAGGAACACTCAACCTATCCGAAGCCAAATAAACCAGATGCAAATAGAAGAGAAAGAATCTTGTACTATCAAAAAATCTTTACAAGACAAGACATACACGGCGAGACATGATTCACTGATGTACCTGATGGAAGCAAAAAGAATAAGAACAAACAAGTTGCACAGTCTCAATGAGAAGCCATCGACCCTACTGAGCTGCCTATAGAGTCCTTTTAAGGCACCAAGTCACCAAACTGCAACGTAACCACGCAGACAACCTGTTATTCTAAGGCAGAAAAAGAACTCTGTCCGTTGATCTACAAGCCGCCTGACCGCGAGGTCGCTTAGCTGCCAGACCTCCGCAAACACTGCTACCGAACTGATCAAGCCGCCAGAAGCGGACAGCTTATTGAACTGGGAAAGAGTTGTAGAAGAGAAAACCGCCTGGTCACAAGCCGCGACCTGCTGCTAACCACTGGTTGCTAACCGCAGAGTCCGCATTGTCCCTAACCAAAGTCAGAACCAAATCCCTGGCCTTCTAGTGCTATCCACACAACCTGAACATCACAAACTGGTCAACTCTTCAAACTACATGAACACAAAAATAGTCCGCAGCAATCACCCGAGCTCACTTACTGTTCATTCAGATGTATAGTTGATGTGACAGGGGGTCCTATTTATAGGCACGGAGAGGAGTGTGGTCATTGCCCTATCCAATAGGATCACCACCTAGCTTGCTGAGAGCACTAAGAGAAACTGCCAATCTGTGGACACAAGGTCAGTCTGCTGAGGTTGCACCGCCATGGCCGGAAACCGAGCCTTTTCGACTTGTTTCCAAAAGCAACGCCAGACTTATTCTCTATACATGTGGACAATGTGGTAATCTCCCTAGTCCTTGCGCCACTACTGACACTGCTTGAGTCCGCACACCCCGTGCTCGCAACCAGCGCACAAGGATGACTGTTGTGGAGCTCGACAGACAAATAAATAGTCTGTGCAACCCGTGCGATCTTCCAGGCTGAGAAAATATGGACTTGGTGCTGATCCAGACCAAGTCTACACCACAGGACATCCCTGGTGTGAACCCCACACCAGTGGATACAAGGGCAAGTCTGCACAAATCGGCGGACACCAGCACTAGTCCGCACTAACTGGCGAACTCTGCGGTTACCACCAGCCGCACCACCAGAGCAAGACCAAGGCACACGCCATGCCGATCTCTCGAGCTGTAGTCCAGTCCGCAATCCAGACTCAGCGAACTCCATACGAGTCCGCATCATACTGACCTTGGAAAACTCCGCGGATAGACAATCTATCCGTCTGCTTACCTTCAGGGAACTAACTGCCTGCTGACCACAAGACGTCCTGGCTAGCTGCCACTTCTGTCCGCACAGTCCGCGTGAATAGAATGCCCAGGCCGCCAGAGTAAAAGCTGAATTCATGTAACGACCCTAGCCGATCCAACGTGATAATATCACGGCTCCGCTCTAGGCGACGTTACCGGGCTGCAGCCCAAGCACCCCCAACCCCTCTCTAGCCAACATGCGGGTTGTTAGTGGCCACAACCTCCTTTTGACGAGCAAACTCGACAATTAAGTTGGGTCGTACGGGAACTTCCCAGGAGGTCACCCATCCCAGTACCACTCTTTCCCAAGCACGCTAAAATATGAAGTTCCTTCACTTCTCATCATTAAGTCCATAAACAACATCTTGACTTCCTTTCCGTACCATACCATGCATATGTTTGGTATGTATATAAATAACCAATATAACATTTGAGACAATGGAAGACATTATGACGAACAACATGAAAACCTTAGATATTAAGAAGCGAGAAGCCCCTGTAATGAACAGTGCTCTCTCTCAAACAAGAGTAGAACAAAGCCTACTCTAAACAAGTCATACACTGACAACAAATCAGGTCACCAGTATATGAAGCAATTTAAAAGCTATAAAATAAACCATACATGTCACCTCATTACTTTGCTTATGACCTCCTACCTTTTCCTCTATCTTGCCACTCCAACAATCGCGGGCTATATGTCCCGGCTTGCCACAAGTATAACATATAACTGGTTTCGCCCAAAGGTTACTCCGGGCCTTGCCTTCTTTGACCTTTGGATACTACTACGACAATCTCGGGCATCATGTCCTATCTTGCCACAGACGTAACAATCAAGCGAAGTTTGACTATTTGTTGCTTTAGACACAATAGAAGGGGAGGTTGGTCCAATAGATCTAGAGTCCTTTATCCATCTTCGATACCCAATCTTTGATGAGTTTGGTACTTTGAGTTCTGACCCTCGTTGGACCTTCTCCAAATCTATTTCCAAAGATCTAGCCGACTCCACCGATGATCGGAACACAAATAGCTTTGGTCCTATCAATAGAAGTCGTAGATCATCACGCAGACCATTATAAAATCTATTGACCATAGCCTGCTCATTCTCCAATTCAAACCCTGTGTAGCGCCTTATCATGACAAATGCATGTAAATACTCATCAACTGAGTTTGCTCCCTACACCAAATACAAGTTTAACCGCTTATTTGAGGCTCTACTTATTACAGTTTGCTCCATAGCGCCAACCGACATTGAAGCTACCCCAGTGACATGGGGCTGCACATGCCTTCCATGTTAGGCATTGATCATGGTGAACACTGCTTCAGCTACCAATCTTATGGTTTCAGTAGAAGGAGGGGTCACATGAAGGTCATTAAGCACACTACTCTCCGTAGAGTGCTTACGTTGGTACTGCTCTGCACCACTCCTAGTCACCAATAATCGTAAAACACTCAATTAGGCGACCAAACATATTATAAAAAAGCAATTATAGGAACACGCAAGTTTCTCAAACTTGTGTATTTTCATTCCTAAGTGGACATTCAATGGTTTTTTCATGTTATAACGGTAACACACATACATGTGCTCACCACTCCTTAAAAGAATTATCCCTCCAATTCAAATAAGAAAGACCGATACTAGAATCTGATACCAAGTTATAACACCCCCATCTGTCATGTAGGATATAGCAGAAGGTATGGCAGGGGCTCGACGCCATATTCTACAGACAGTTAGTGAAGTTACATATTGAAATCATAATTCAAACACACGCATCCTAACTCAGAGTGCATTCTAGCAGAAGTATTTTAATTGCTTAGAACCCAACCATTAGAATGTACACTAAATCAAATAGGAATGATAAAATAAATACAAAAAGTTATGGCCTTAAGGCCTTACAAAGTTTCCTCAAATAATATTGTTTTACATACTTTGACATACATGCTAGCCACACATGAGTAGTAAAAGAAAACACACTTCGCTTTGGCCTTTGAGGGCCAGCTTAGCAACCATAGACTTTAGCTCGTTATTTCCCGCTCGGTTCAGCTTCACCTGCACGAAGACATTCCACCCAAAAAGGTGGTAAACAAGGCAACGGTCAGCATTAACTGACCAAATAATAACGACCCTACCCCTCGCTCGGGGTGGCGATGCTCCTTCCCTGCATGCATTTAGCACACATATATATATACACAATGGTAAACATAACGTACAATTTAAGCACCGATCACCACAGACATTTCCACGACTGTCCAACGCCATGTGCTCACAGGGCACATTCTCGGTGCACAAGACCTCGAAGGGTCACACCTTCGTCCTTTGCGACGGTCAGCAATGCTTGAGCTTTTTAGTCTTTCAGGGCCGAAGCCAAAGACAACTCCCTATGCTACGACAAAGTCATGATGATCCTCAGGAAACACACTTTGCCTCACTCCAAGTAAATTTTCATAGGGTTGGGTGTAGTTCATCTATTTCCCGTGCTCAAATAATCCGGCTTGCAAGCCACGACGTGGGTCAACATCCCCTTTCCCATCCGTACGATACATAACTCCATTATGATCCTAGGCTAGCACTCACAGATGCCTAAGCTGGGCCACACAGGCTCTCGGCTCAACATATTGGCCCCCAGGTCTTCAAGAGACAGGCCTCACCAAATGGCCCCCAAGTCTCCACAAGACAAGCCTCACAAAACATTGGCCACCAGGTCTCTACGATACAGTCTGAAAGTCTTTGTTTCAAGAGTTGCTAATCACCTAGAAAGTGGGGGCGGGGGTGAATAGTTTTCTTAGTATTTTAGACTAATTTCTAATTTTGTGTGTTTAGTGTTAAGTTAATTAGCTTTCTTTCAAGAACACATAACAACACACAAGTATTTATAGTGGTTCCCCAAGGTATGGGTACATTCATTGTCCCTCCCACATTTCAAATAATGTGTTAGACAAGACAATATTCTCCAATCTCAGCTCAAAGAGTTTATAAAATAGATCTCTCAGGATCTCTCAGACTCCTCCAAGTCCTACCTCAGGCCCAAGACCCTACCACTCAGAGTAAATGATACTCCTACAGCTCAGTGATCTATAAATCACATACCTTAGACTTAATCAAAGTCCTACAACTCAGGCTAGGAGGATAGCCCTACACTCAAATTCGCAACAGAATCCTACCTCAGAGAATAAATCTCCTACCTCAGGCACACATGCCTTACCTCAGATCCACAGAAGGATCCTACAACTCAGCCTTTATATTTCAGGCTTACAGCTCAGATCAAGAATGATCCTACAAAGTGAAATGAGTAAGTTTGTTATTGTTGACTTGTTCTAGAGAAAGTGTTCTCTGAGCCTGCTTATTGAACTGTGTAAACTCAACTCTTTCTTCTTCACAACACCAGGAATGGATCTCTTGCTGAACTGTGTAAACTCAGCTCTTTCTTCTTCACAGCACCAGGAATGGATCTTCAAGATTGTTCAGCTAGTGCTGAGAAGTTACTGCAGAGTGTTGTTTCTTCTTACTCAGAAAGAAAACTTTCTAACCTTGCTGTTGAAAGTTGATTTAATCTTCAGTGAAATATTTCTTCAATAACAAACTCTGTCTGTGATTCACAGACTGAATTTTGAGCAAGTTCTTTGTAAGCTTCAACTTTGTCGAGAGGAAGTATATAACCCTTCACTTTTTACCCTTCAATTTTTTTCAAAAAGATATCTTGAATTTCTCGGGACTCTGCTTTTGTATTCCACCGATCAACGGCTCTATGCACAGTGAGGACCACCGGAATGGGCAACTACATCATAACTTTTGCATTTAATGATATAGTAAAGGCATATGGCGCCTTTTGTCATCTATCACGCTGATCCCGCACTATTTGAATTTCTAATGACATCATCATGAGTCAGCACTTGTGGACTTAGCTGAATTCATATAATGCATAACGTTGAGTGAATCCTTGTCACTCAACGCAGAAACACTTAGCAGAATTTTGCAACTTGAGGCATCGAGTGAACCTTCATCACTCAGTGCTTCTAACATTTACATTCCAACTGTTAAGGCGTCGAGTGATCCTTCATCACTCAACGCTTCTGGACTCTATTGAAATTTCACTGTATAAAGTCGTCGAGTGTAGCTTCTTCACTCAGCGCTTCTGGCCTCTGACTATCTTCTCGATGAGTCGTTGAGTGGTCTGTCTTCACACAACGCTTCTATACTTGGCAGGAATCTTTGATGAGTAGGCGTTGAGTGACCCGTCTTCACTCAACGCTTCTGTCTTTGGACATATTTCTTGATGAGGCATTGAGTGGCATGTTATATTTTGGAGATTTGGTGAGGGATCTCTATAATTAAATATTGTCAAAATAATTAGACAAAAATCACTAGGAATAACAAAGGGTCGAGTTATTTTTGTTCAAGTGATAATTATTAGAACATGGGTTCCACATCTTTTGGTTTGAGAATAACAAATCCTAATCTATTTTTGATCTACTTTACTTTTGTTTATAATATATTTGTCATATAGGAAAAATAGAGAAAAGTGCATGGGAGATATGGACTGATTTGCTAACTATCATGTGGCGATATGTACTACCACTTGTGATAACAATCATTCGAGAATGAAAACTGCAAGGATCATTTCAAAAGGGACTTGATGGGAGTAAAGAGTAAAATATATATAACCTTACCACACTGCCATAACCCTATCATGTGGTGGTAATTCTTAGGCAACCCCAGACAATCATAAAATGATTGGGTAGTTAAATGAAGCAGGAGATACCGTTTTGTCGAGATGAAATATTATATTAGCGTGGAGTGATTTGTCTATGATGTTTTGCTTCCAAATCAAGCTAGCAGAATCATGAAAATTTAATTATTAAGAGCTAACGATAGGTACTACCACAGGTGATAACATACACTGTTGTATTTAAAGGAAAAAATTATCTTTCGTGCATGAAATGAGCAAATTTCAAGCGAACCTTCATTCTTGACATCTAGAGGTACCATGAGGCCATTCCAATGATCATAAAAGATTTTGAAGGCAAATGAGATCAAAGCTTATTTAAAATGAAGAACGAACACATGTATGATGACAATCACAAGCTTCTCTTTGTCATCAATTTTAGAAAATCTCTAGGGATTTTTTATTCCATAATATTTTATTCATCCATCTTTTGTATTTTTCCTTTATCTTTTTGAGATTTTTATTGTACATGTAGGAATTTGACCTTTTGTTAGCGATAAAGTCTTTGTTCAGCTTTGTGGGTTATTCACCTTATGTATTAGGTGACTAGGCTGAAGTTTAAGTATAGGCATCTAAGTAGAGATAGTCTAAGGCCAATAGGTTCAAGGAGTGAATCAGTCCATAAAACAAAAAGTGATTTTTTGTTTCATTGCCTTAATCTTTAGCGTTATGGAAATCAAATTTTATAATCAATTTTGAATGTAATAAAATCATGTCTCATTTTGTTTTCAGGAATTGTATTTTAAGTCATAATATTCAAAGTTTAATTATTGCAAAATAATCATTAATAATTATAAAAATTTAAGTGAAGATTAATATCCCTTATTTACCCTCGACTCACTAAGGGGTCTAGATACACAATCCAACACGTGACATCAGAGCTAGGTTTCTACAAAAAAGGTTTAACCATCTAGAGAAATATTACATCATGATCTCTCTTTTAATGAGAGGCAAAGGATTAGTCGTCATCCACTATTCATTGGGTTTGACTATAATTATTGGAGTACTAGGATGAGATGTTTTTAATGAATCTTACCCTCGACCCTCTAAGGGGGCTAGATACACAATCCAACACATGACATTAGAGCTAGGTATTTACAAAAAAAGGTTTAACCACCTAGAGAAATATTACATCATGATCTCGCTTTTAATGAGAGGTAATGGATTGGTCGTCATCCACTATTCTTTGGGCTTGACTATAATTATTGGAGGACTAGGATGAGATGTTTTTTTAATGAATCTTGTTTTTGATGTATAAGATATGGTAAAACAATGCTATTCACCGCCAACAATTTTAATTGGAAGAGAAACTATATTAAATCCTAGAGAAAAATGAGATGATCATGATAAAAAACAAATGTACAAATAATGTTAAAGCAGTGAACTCTCTTTTTTGGATAGTAGATAAAACATAAATTATTCGCCCTTGCGCATGTGATACTGCTTATGATATTTTACATTTACTGAAATTAACTCATGGAGGTATATCGCAGTTAAATGACTCAAAGTTTTTCATATTGGAGACAAAATACGAACATTTCTGAATAGAACTCAATGAGGAAGTGGATTTTATGTACATGAGGTTCACAAAAATTGTGAATGCCTCCAAAACCCATGGAAACACTTTCTCAAACAATGAATTGATGCGGAAGAAATTAAGATATTTCCCAACAAGATTAAATCAAAAAGTCAGCTCTATCACAGAATCACATGATCTAAAATAGCTCGAGAATGAGAACCTCATTGGGAACCTAAAAAATCCATGAGGTTTGTCACAGCTAGCATTTTTTCAAGGTTTAAAGTATTATTAGAGTAAGATAAAATATGTGTCGTGATGCCACGCCGTGTAGGGGACAACTACAGACGCTAAGGCAATAACAAACTTCTAATCATTTTCATAAAAGACACATATCTTATGATTGAAAATGTGAATTGATTTTAAAGTAAAGATTGTGTCCCTCAATTTAGTGTCTCAACTAGTACACAAAATAAGAAAATATAGTTTGCAGCGGAAAACCTTTGATTTATTACATTCATTTATCCTATATGGACGTAATAACCTAACAAACATGTTAATGGTATGCAGTCTATAAATTTAGTACAAATAAATAAAGAAAAAGAGTTTTATATTCATTAAAGTTGGTTGACATTAAGTTGAAAGAGATGTCATGAGTCTAATCTAAATGCAGATTTGTTTAGTTGTAAAAATAACTAACATACAAGCTAACATAAAACATTCTCAAAGAGAGAAACACTTTAATAGTTAAAATACAGTAGTAGCGGAGACATAAGCAAAACAGTCTGATACATAAGAAACTATGATATGGGCACCAACAAACTGTTATGAACCCATAACATTAACAACAAAAGTATGAACTTCTGAAGTCAAGGAAAGAAACATCGACCACTCCTCGACTGGGAGAGGGAAGAAACAACTGCAGAAGATTGGCCAAACAAGCACGGTTGGCACTACCTGCTACTTGTCCGAACCTGAGGCATTCAAAAGAAAAGAATGCCTCAGCACAAAGAGCGCAAATGCAGCTCAAACATAAATCAAACTGTTTAATAAGATAAGTGGGTTACCAACCCAACTAGAAATGCTGCAAAACCACAAAAATCAATAACATATGAGTAAGGAGATTGATTAGCTTGGCACAAAGCGGTCATATAAGGAGAAAGACTTGCACTAAGTGCGAAAAGGACTCTTATTGATGTCCAAAGCATATATATATATAGTCGTAGTAGTAACATTTATTAACTTAAAGTGTGAATCATCAATGCCAGACGTAAAATGATACTAAGGGGGTGGCTTTCATTCCAACATAAACCATCAGACCAACACATCCAAAAAACCAGGCACTGAGGTGGTGGTCCTTTATCCTTTGCCCACCAAAAGTCCAAAATAATAAAGTCATCAAGCATAATGATTCACAACAGGGACAACCTTACCTAAGAAAATTCATTCATTTTATTCTCAAAACCAACTTGTTTTCTTGTCAGCACTCATAATCTTTATCTTGCCAAACATTCATTTTATAATAATGTCTTTTTTGAGAAAACTCATCTGACCAAATAAGCCAAATGAAGTTTCTCGCTTTTATTTCCTCCTGGACCCTAACCTGATCCCAATCGCTTCCCCTTTCTCCTCCCCAAATAGAAGCAGTGAAGATGAGATAACTTCCCCCCCTCTTCCTACGCTGACAATGACGATGCATGGATGCTCGAGGGTGACATCACACACCCTCACTACAAGAGCTTCCCCTACCTCTCTCTCTACTTCTCTGAGTTTATTCCTCCCATAGCAGAGCATCAACGACGCCTCGAGAACTTACAACCCATGCATCATATTCAGAGGTTCTTTTCTTTATCTCTCACTTTCTCACATCTACCTCTCTTTTTCTTTAAGAGAAGGAAAAAGAAAATTCTCTATGAACTTCTAAAGGGCAGAAAACCAATTATTTCATATTTTAGAATCTTTGTTTGCAAATATTACATTCTAAATAATGGATCTCAGCTGACATAGTTTGTTGAAAAGTGTAGTGAGATTATTCTTGTTGGATACCACTCACATAGTAGAGCTTATAGAGTAATCAACAAGAAGATTCATGTTGTTTAAGAATCTATGAATGTTATTTTTGAACAGACTAGTCATATATACAAGGGATGGTATAGTACTCCTAACATTGCAATTGCATACCAAAGATTGCATGAGCAGTCTATCCAAGACAAGTCCAGCTCAAGCAAGGTGCCACTATATGATGAAGATTTTTTTGAAGAGATTAAGCCAACTAAAGAAGATCAGTTAGCTGAAGATGTTGTAGCTATTGCTGGAACACAGCCAGCTGTTGACAGGTTGCTAGTAGCAACCAGGAACCTGAGAGATCACCGTGTTAATCTCATTATTGTGTATTTTAGCCAAGTAGTCACCACTAGGAGCAGGATCTACAATAAAGCTCTATTTCTGAGCTTCCTACCTCAAGTTGAGCCAAAGAAGTTTGAAGATGAAAACAAGGATCCCTTCTGGATCAATGTCATGGAGGAGGAGCTTCACCAATTCAGAAGGTGCAAGGTATAAAAGTTAGTGCCAAAGCCACCTGAACACATTATAATTGGCACCAAGTGGATCTTCATGAATAAGTTGGATGAGAATGGTGTAGTTATAAAGAATAATGCCATATTAATAGCCAATGGATACAGACAGAGGAGGGAATAGACATGGACCAAACTTTTGCCCAGTTATAAGACTAGAGGATATAGGGATGTTCCTTGCCTATGTAGCATTCAACAAAGTATATCATATGGATATCAAATTTGCATTCCTGAATGATAATCTCAATGAAGAGGTATATGTTGATCAACCCTCAGGTTTTGTCCATATATCCCTTACTAATCATGTTTATTTACTTAGAAAAGCTTATATGGGTTAAAGCAATCCCCAAGAGCTTGGTATGAAACCCTATCTACATTTCTGATTAAGAATAAGTTCTCAAGGGGAAAGATAGAGGACACATTGTTCCTAAAGGAAACAAAGTGCAAGTGTCTCTTAGTCCAAATATATGTTGATGACATTATATTTGGGTATACTGATGAAAAATTTTGTAAGAGATTTGTTAACCTTATGCAATGGGAGTTTGATATGAGCAGTATGGGAGAAGTAAAATACTTTTTAGGTCTCCAAGTAAAACAATCAGAGAACAAAATCTACATCTCTCATACTAAGTATAATAGAGAGATAATAAAGATGTTTAGCATGAAAACTCTCATGGGATCAAATTATCCTTGGATAAGGATGAGAAAGGGAAACCATTTGATGAATCTATGTATAGATGTATCATTGGGTCCCTACTTTACTTGACTTATAGTAGACCTAATATCATATATGTTACATGTTTTTGTGCTAGGTACCAAGCCAGCCCCAAGTAATCTCATTACTCAGCTGCAAAGAGGATTTTGAGATACCACAAGGGCAACCAATAGCTTAGCTTATGGAACCCTAGGAACACTAATTTTGAATTAATATGATATTAGATGCAAACTTTGCAGGTTGCAAAGATGATAGCAAGAACACTTTTAGAACATGCCAGTTCCTTGGGAGAAGAATGGTGTCATGGAGTAGCAAGAAGCAGACTAGTGTGACATTTTTTATAGCCGAGTCAGAGTATATATTAGCAGGGAGTTATTGTGCACAGCTTCTGTGGATTCAACATCAATTGCAGGATTACAACCTACAGATAAGTAATACTCTTATGTTTTGTGATTCATTCAGTGTAATTATATAACTAAGAATCATGTGGCACACAGTAGGACTAAACATATAGAGATTAGATATCATTTTATTAGAGAGCATGTTGAGAAGAAGGATATCTGCCTTCAGTTTTTCCCCACAGACAAACAAGTTGCAGATATTTTTACCAAGCTAATGAATGAGGCTAAGTTTAATTCTTTTAAGATTTAATTGGGTATTCTTAATTTAGAATATTTTTTTGCATATTAATCTAACTCTCTAGTGGTATTCAATCTTTTATGTATTATCTGCATATTATTATTGACTCTATTTGTATTATAAGATAATTACTAGATAGTATATTTTGGTATTATGTTAGGTGCTAACTTTGGATGCAGGTACATTTGAGTATGAGTCAATTTACTTACTTTCAAGAATATTTATTCTCGCATTTTGATCGATAGATAGGACTAGAAGGGCAGAGGAGTTAAGCTGAGTCAATCTCAACTATATCATTGAGATCATTGAGAAGATGCTCAATGATACCTCTCTGAATCAATGATATCATCGTGACAGGCTACATTCTTTAATCTCAAATCATTTCTAGCCGTTAGATCATTTATACATGATCACCCAAGGTGCGCGACGCTTCATTTTTGGTTGAACTTTGTAGATATATTAATATATATATATAGTAGGCATATTAATATAAATATATATATATATATATATGTCATATATATATACATAAGCTAAGGGTTTAGTTAAGGGCATAAAATCTCTAATCCTAGAAGACTGTCGGCATCACTTTGTCTCTCTATATGTTCTCTACGACTAAGTCTTCTGTCAAATGGCGCCAAAACCTGTGAAAATCTTGTACTAAGGATATAAAATAGTGAAATTTGGATTCAAGGATGCTCCAAACGAGATCAAAGAAGTGATAAGAATGTTGGACGCCGCCATATTAGAATTTCTTCTATCTGAACAAAGCCCGGTTCTGAAGGAAGAGGTGTTAGAATTCTACTCATATATCATGGTATCATCATCTGGAAAGTCCATTAAAAGTAAGATAGGGGATGTAAAGGTTAAGATTAGTTCTCAAAGGATTGCACAAACTTTGTACCTTCAGTCTACTGAGATAGAAGAGGACTAGGAGATTTCTCCTCAAGAAATAGTTAGTGTATTGGACTAGTGTGAGTTTTGTGAAGAGAGATATGGATCTCTAAAAAGGAAGCATTTCAACCAAAGAGGCAAATTGCTGACAGATATCATTGGGAAGGTCATTCTCTGTGAGACTGGATCCCATGAAAGAATCTCTAAGCCCATGTTTGAATTGGTTACAAAATTCATTCTATAGAAGAAAGCCAATTGGGCTTTGGTGATATTCCAGAAACTTCTAAGCAATCTTCAAGTACCTACCTTAGGTAGACTTCTTTCCTGATACTTGATCAATGCCTATCCTGTACTTTTCAACAAGAAACAAGTAATGAGAATTCATTATATGAAAAGAATGGATATCAAGACATAGAAAGATATATCAGGTCCAAAGGTCAAAGTGAGAAGAAAGGAAAGATAATGTTAAAGGAAAGAAGGTGGTTGTGGAAGAGGATTATGAATCTGAATTAGGGAGCAAGGGTGTTGATGACCAAATGGATAATGATCCCATCCATAATCCCTACTTGTCACCTTCTGATGGGGATGAAGAAAATATTCAAGACATAAGCATTCAAGTGAAACTTAATGTAGCTAATACAATTTCACCTCTGAAAGTGGTTGCTGAAGTTGAGGGGGAGTCAGTTGTTCAAGAGAAGTCCATTGCCCCGACTGAGGGGGAATTTGAGGAGAAAGCAAAGGATTTACAGTTCAATTTTCTAGATCAATTCTTAGAGAGTGTTGATGATGTTGAGAGGGAGCATCAACCTGAGCTCCCTTCTCTGGTAGGCAATGTGCCTTTAACTTTAGAGGCTGAGATAGCAACTCATACTTAGTTGACTGATCAAGAGGACCTGGGGATAAGTTTAGAACAAGTTGCTACTGAAGTTCCACCTCAAGTAACACAAACTCAACCATCTATTAATACTACTGAAAGTTCCATTCTATCATCTCTGAAAGATCTACTGGATGAGAAAGCAACATCTTTGAAATCATACATTGATGAGAAAGTAAAAGGAATGAAAGATGAGATCTTGGTTGAAGTCCAAAAAGGAAAAGCTAAAATCATGGATGTTCTAGTTTTTCTGAAAGGCGATACTGCTCATATCAATGCACAAATCACAAAATGATTTGATAAAGCAGCTAGCATAGTGTACCAAAATGTTAATATACTAACTTCAATGGATGAAATCCTGAGGCTTACTATGATATTACTTGTGTGAAGAAGTATGTGAGCCAAATAGATGAGATCATCCGGTAAGCTGTGGATCATGTTGAAGAATGTGTGTATTCCACTCATGTTCAAGCTATGAAGCTAGCTGAAGAATCTATAGATGCTATTCTGGGAGATAATGAAAACATATTTCAGACTATGTCAAGAAGATTTGAGGCCAACCCCTTGTATTTGGAAAACTTAATTTTTGAAGAAGCTAGAATTTGGAGAGAATCAATTCAGAGCAAGCTCCATGGGTTCTGCAAGGAATCAAGATTGCTCTCCACTTACCTCTTCTAGATGCTAACAGGCCCTCTGACTTTGATTTTAGAGCTCGGGAGAGGGTAGCTCAGGATGTTTAGCTAGCCAAGAGAAGGACGAGAGAAGGGCTCATACTGTATAAGGAGTTAGTGTCAATGAAGAGAGCTGAACAGACACAAGACCCAACCTTTGAATATTGGAGTGATGATTCTCAATCAATTATCATCAATGTCTGGATACATCATGGACAAATCTTAAAGAATATTGACAGCATCTATCCTACAGAGTAATAGATCAAGCACTTAGAAAGATAGTCTATGAGGGAAAGAATTTTCAAGGAAAATTTGGTTAGGAAGAACAACCCAGAGAGGATGCCATCCAAATATCTTCCCAAACCTGTCATATACTTCAAGTGACGAGAAATCAAGGCCAAGAATGTTGAAAGGAGAAAAACTAAACAGGGTGAAGGATCACAAACGTCTGCACTAAAGAGGAAGAGTCCAAACTCGGTCGATATGATTAGCCAGCCAATTGACAAACATCTTATACTTTGAAGTCAAAGAACATCTGTGTGGCTGAAATTTATAATGATTGTTAATGGACTTATGTCTCATAATTAAACCCTTCGGCTATATATATATATATATATATATATATATATATATATATATTTGATTGGTTGTGCTTTATGCTTGTTATGATTATTCAAGTTTTCTATCTGTTATATCTGTGACAACTTGATTTTATTATTAATACATCTTACCATTGATTAAGTGTTCTACCTTCTTCAAATATGGGGGAGATTGTTGGGAATATTACCCTAAATATTCTAGGATTTGCAGAAGCATCACTTGCAATATTAAGTGCAGACTGTCTTTGATGGTATCTCTATTTTATATCTATGTAGGAGTTATCTTTAAAATAGGTTTAGAGAAGTGTTAGTACAAATGGAGCAGTATCGTTTAAACAGATGAAGGATTCTCGATGGTATCATTTTGAATGTGAAGTGCTTTAAGACGACATCATCTCAAAGCAACTGCAGAAGCAACTTCAAGAACTAAGGAGAATACTATTAAGATCAGTTTATGGTTCTCCATGGCATCAGGGTGATCATAGAAAGCTCCGAGATGATATCATGGAGAAGACACTGAAAGAGGTAGATTTTAGTGCTAAGGGAGATACCATTGAGAAAGAAGAATTTTCTCAACGATATCATGCTAATATAGTTTTTATTACTGTTGAGCACACGTAGTGGCGGGATTTCTAAATTGGCGGTAATGCATAAAGACCTGTCAGTTCACAATATGAACTTTTGACCTTTGCTCAATTCTATTAGGGCAATGGAACATTAACTTTTGACCTTTGCTCAATTCTGTTGAATCGTGAAAACAATCAGCGACGCAATTTCAAAAACTTCACTGATCTAGCATTGGGATATTGATAGTTTATTATTAGATAATGTAGAAGTGGAACTAAAGAACAAAGTGGACTTTGCATGTGATTCCCATGATCTTAGAATGGGGGTTCGAATGTATACTCAGCATTCCATTCATAATGTAGTCTCATGGGCTCGACCTACCTCCTCTTGAAGGGATTTTGATCTAGCCCTCTAAGTTATTGTCACCCCTATCATATACTAAGAAGAACTTACAATTCCATACTAGATGGCTGTCATGGATGAAGAAATGACAACGTTAATCAAGAGGGGTACTTGGACTCTTGTCCCTACTCCTCAAGGGGCAAATGTTATTGGTTGTCGGTGGGTCTTTGTGATAAAATTTCATCCTGATGGTACTGTGGAATGTTATAAGGCTCAACTGGTTTCCAAAAACTTCACTAAGACTTATAGTGTAGACTTCTTCAACACCTTCTCCTCGGTTACTCACATCAACATGATCCGAGTCTTTTTTTGTAGCTATCAATAGGGACTGAGAGATGTCCAGAATGTCTTCCTCTATGGGGACCTCCAAGAAGAAGTGTATATGGAGCAAGCTTTTGGATATGTTGCTCAGGGGGAGTCTCGGGTTTGTAGGTTATGGAAGGTCATCTATGGTCTCAAGCGAAGCCTTCGGGCCTGGTTCGACAAGTTTAGTAACATTGTCTCCATTATTGGTTTTGCACGAAGTTTGGTAGATCACTCTCTCTTCATATGCAAAACCTCTCATGGATTTGTCATCATATTTGTCTATGTTGATAACATCCTCCTAACTGGTGTTGATAAGGAAAGTATTGCTCTCACAAAGAAACTTCTTCTTCAACACTTCATAATTAAATATATGAGACCTCCTAAGTACTTTCTGGTAATTGAAATTTCATGGAAACATAACTAAGTGGATCTCTCTCAATGCAAGTATTCGATTGATCTTCTAAATGAGGCTAGTCTGTTTGGTACTAAATCTGCTCAATGTCAAATGACAGTGGGTAAAGATAAATATTGGAATGAAGACTCGCCTCTCCTTTCAGATGTCACTGGTATAAACGCTTGGTGGACAAACTCATCTACCTAATAGTGATAAGACTTTATATTTATTATGTTATGGGCAAGGTCATTCAATTCATGTAAGGTACTAGGGAGTGTCATCTACAATCAACTCAAAAAATTTTGGAATATGTGAAAGTGTCCCCGGAGAAGGGACATCTGTTTCAAAAGAACAATCACTTGAGAATTGAAGTCTACTCAGGTGCCAGTTTTGTTGATGATAAAAATGATCGGAGATCCACGTCTGGTTTCAGCACTTTTAAAGTTGGAAGAGCAAGAAACAAGTAGTTGTCTCCAAGCGAAGAAATAAGGTAGAGTATATGAGCATGGTTTTAACCGCGTGTGAATTAGAGTGGCTAAGGGCTCTTATGTTTGACTTAAGAAGAGTTTATGATTATCCTTTTCTGATGTTCTACGATAACAAAGCTGTCATATACATATCACAAAATCCAATCTTTCATGAAAGAACCAAATGCATTGAAGTTGACTCTCACTTCATCAGAGAAGAAATTATTAAAAAACAAATATGCACTCCCTTTGTCACCTCTTCAAATGAGCTAGTAGATGTTTTTTACCAAACTTATATCTTCCTCATTTTAAGAGATAAGTGGCAAGCTGGGCATGCAACGACCCCATCCATTACATGACATATCATAGAAGGTCCAGCCGGGGCCTCTCACTATATGCCACAAACTGGCGGCTAGATTACAGGTTAATATCAAAAACTAATACACGCATCCTAACTCAGAGCATTCTAGCGGAAGCTTTGAGGTTTATTACAGAACTCAACAATCATGAATGTCCACTATATATATAAATAACCACATTTATATATAACTCCAAGGAATGTATACAAAATACACAAATTGTTTGACCTTAAGGCCTTACAGTTAAGCTTCACAGGTGTAGATTACAAACATCGGCACGCAGGCCGGCCACACATGAAAATAGGAAAAATCTTTATTCGGCCTTCGATGGCCAGCAGCAGCAGCAAGGGCTTCGACCCACTATTTTTCGCTCAGCTCTCCAGCACCTGCACAAGGAATTCCCACCGCAATGGTGGAAAACAAGGCAACGGTCAACATTCAGCTGACCAATTTATAACGACCCTACCCCTTTCCCGGGGCAGTGGTATTCCTTCCCTGCAGACATAGTATTTCACAAGCAGATATATTACAAGATGTGCACTTATGCACAATCAATATATCACAAACGTCGACCATGCGGCCCGACGCTCCGTGCACTCAGGGCACATTATCGGTGTACATGAAAAATAGGGTCCCACCACCGTTCTAAGGTCTCAATCTCAACGGTAAACTTTGAGCATTCATGATCCACGGCCTACGACCGGAGAATTTAGTCTTGATGACGTACAACCCAAGACACTCATTATGTGAACCTGACGAATGCCAATATCCCAGGCACTCATGTCAGACAACCATAACGTGGAGACGGTTCAGCTTTTACCCGTTGCTCAAATCGCCGATTCAATGACTAGACCGATACGGGTCAGCTTCCCCTTATCCGTTCGGCACGAAGCCCTTTAAGAGCTCGCAGCTCACAATAGCCACACTATCCACCAAGGACTGACTTCATAATCAAAGCGGGAGTTAGTGCCAGCGTTCGTCGTGATCGCTTGGCGGGACCAACAGAAGCTCTCTTTCTGCGCCCAAACTCAACCCAAACCATGCAGTATCCTGCAATGCCAAAAAACTGGTCTTTCCATAGCATACACCACATGCGCTTCGAGGGTATTTTCCTAGAATTCCACTCCAGTACTTCCTGTTACTCCACTTCACAGGCACAACCCACCGGCTCCACAAAATACTCGTTTATACGCGGATTCTTCTCCGGTGCGCAAAATAAAACATCACTAATCCAGACCAACCTGTCCAGATGGGCTTCACACAGCATGTCTATTCCGTACTACACATTTCCGGATCTATATGCAAGAAATTTTGGGGATTTCAAGAATCAACCCAACGGAAATCCCTCAATATTTCACCCTTTGGTGGAGGAAATCCATGCATATGCCAAAATAAGGACTTCACATGTCCAAGGAGGAAGATCGTTACCCTTGACGTTCTCTTTGGAGTCATGGCAAAGCGTTTCTACGCGGATGGAAATGAGCGCCTCACTTTCCCCTTCATGAATATAACTTCTGACCTTATTTTCGGCCACAAGATCTTCTCCAGCAACCTCAGCACGCCCTAGCTCTAGCCGAGAGTTTTCTGCTCCAGAACTCGGGAAGCAAGGAAGAGAAAAAAGAAATAATGATTTCCTCCTTCCTAGATTCCGCGCCTTTTAGAAAAACGCCTTTTACATGCATTTTTAGGAAAAGTGTTCAACACGAAATTTGTAGATCTCGTCGAGATCTACAACTTTCGTGTTGAACACGTTTCCTAAAAGTACATGTATAAGACATATTTCCAAAAAATGCGAGAAATTAGGAGAGAACGTTGCGCAACTAGCCAAAACTGTAGTGTTAATAACAATCACCTTAATTTTTCAGATAGACTATATGGAATAATCTGAATGCTAGTGCCAAGATCAGCCAAAGCATTCAAAAAATGAGTAGTGCTTGTAGACTTGTAGTGCATGGAATAGTAAAATTATTATTATTATTATTTGGCTCTCCATCAAACGAGCGGGAAAAGGATTATGGTGGTGAAATTCTTCAAGTGGAGAAGTTATAGAAATTAAAATTTCATCTTCAATCCGAATCAACCGCAAAAGTCACTGTGAAGGCATTTACATTTGTCGGTGGTTCACTTTTGGGGAAGATCGACGACCTTTTTAACAATTGACCCGCTTGATTCTCCAAACTTAGCATATATCCTTACATGTTACAGATGTTTGCATCGTTTTTAATAATATATTTATTAACCATCTCTCAGAGAGGAGGCATTTTGTGGTCTTGTGGTAGGGCTGATTTCGACTAGAGTTCGAGCGATCGGCTCGAAATCGACTTGAAATCGAAATCATCGAGTCGGCTCGATTCGAAATGGCTCGATTCCGAGTCGGTTCGAAATCGAATCGATTCGGCTCGAAATCGAATCGAGTCGGCTCGAAATCGAATCGAGTCGGCTCGAAATCGAATCGAGTCGACTCGAAATCAAATCGAGTCGGCTCAAAATCGAATCGAGTCGGCTCAAAATTTAGCAATTTTTCGTTTTATTCCTAGTTTGCTCAAAATAAAATTTGACAACCTATAAATTTAGCAAATGAAACACTTAAAGCCTTCATTCTTTTTATTTAGGTTTAAATTTTATTATTTTTAATCTTAAAATAAGAATATATTAATAAATACATAATTTTTTTAATTAATTCGAGTTGATTCGAATCATATTTCGAGCGATTCGAATCATATTTTGAGCGATTCAGGGATGGTTCGAAATCGACTCGAAATCAGATTCAAGTCAAATTGAATCGACTCAAATTGAGTCTAATCAATTTTAACCGATTCCAATTTGGCTCAATTTTCAAACGATTTTCGAACGATTTTTGAGTTTCGAATAATATGCTCAGCCTTATTTTGTGGTGGTAAAGAAAATTACGGAGCAAGGGGAGCACTACCCGTATTACCTTGATTCGTGCATGAGCAAGGGAATCAATTGCATGCATGCCGGTTGGTTTATTTGAGCATGACGAGGTGTACTCCAATGATATCTATTCATGGTCATTCCTTCAATAATCTCCTAAACGGTCATCGTGGTTATAGTATTAAGAGTAGCTCCGATGGCGGCATCAATTATTTGCCTTGATTGTGGATTAAGAACGTTATACAATGTTTAAATATGCAATCAATCAGGGATTGCATGATGGGATAAACATCGAATTAATTTCTTAAAATGCACCCAAGTATCATATATTGTATTTGAATATATTTGGGAGTACGAAGAAATATCATTAGGCAACATTTTGGCAAGCCAAAAATATTTAGTAGGAAAATATTCTGCTATTTGGGTTCATGTAGTGATGGATTTTTGTAGAAGAGAATTCAGTCATTGCTTGTCTTTCTTCGTAATACGAAAAAAAATAAAGTCATATTGCATCTTTGGAGACCTTATTGGTTTTAAATGTGCGAGTTGGGATCTTCATCTTGCAATTCATTAAATTGTATTCTTTGAATTATGATTGGTGTTAACTCAAATCCTGCGACAACAAATGAGAGCATCTAGAGGAGGTGGGCATTCCATAACAAGCATTTGTTCTCAGAGTCAGCCTATCTCTCATGCGAACACTTCGGAGTGCTTGTGGATACCCTTTGGGGAGTGTGACAACATTCGATGCGAAAAGTCAGAGGGCGACCTTCAGGCAGATTCTTAGAGTGCAATTTGGGAACTCCAATCTAGAGTACACATGATCACCTCAACCAAACTCTTCTTTTCTGTTCCAATCGGAGCAGCGCCTTGCAGTTTCATGCGGTCTCTTCTTTCAGTCTCTACCGCCCGACTCTTCATTTACCTCAGGCGACTGCGCATTTAATGTCATTATTAATAAGACATTAAATGCCCATCGGTTCGTGAACCATCTATGCAGCCTACCTCTAGTATAAAAGGGGGACCAAGGGTGCTTGGAGGGGACATGAGGACTAAGCCCAGAACTTGCCATGTTGTAGGTGCGGATAATAAGTCACGGTATTTCTTTCTTTCGGTCATTGTGTGCACGCATACCGCCCGGGTGGCCACACCACATCTTTGTAACCTTTCTGAAGATAATAAATAGAGCTCTGTCTCAAGAAAGACATTCTCCATGGCGGATCCAATCTGGTGTTCGCAGCTACCAGCGGCGCTTCATTTTTATTACTCCCTCATCTGCAAGGGGAAAGTAACCAATCACATGCAAACCATGGCTACCTTTGTCGACCACCCTACTCAGGGATAGAACGAGGAGGGTTGGAGATATTTTTTGGTTCTAACAAAATTTTGTGCGGTGAGCGTGGATCCAAGTAATTGGAGTAATCTCCTTTCCTGTCTGTAGTGGTAGTGCTCTACAAGCGACCTTCAGACCCTACTAGCCAATGAATTCACCCTCATGGCAGGCGGACAGACTCAATACTGCGAGCAGCCTGTCAATCACATATAATTTAACTGGCTATTCGGATTGGTTAATGAGTTGGTGACCAACCAGTAGAGAGGATAGACCACCGAACACCTAGAAGAGCTTGCGAACCCTGCGAATCCACCCTTAGACCATCTGCAAGAAGACGCCGTCCGCATTTGCCGCCAGCTTTTCCAAGAGGCCGCCTGACCCGGGAGGGTCCTTGACTTCGAGGAACAAACACCGGTAGAGGATGCAGAGGTCTTCTCTTTGTTTGCCCCTGGGATCACTAGGATACGGCCCCTAACGGCTTCCAAGGGCCCCGCCTTCCCTCCTTCACTAGGAAGGAAGATCTGTCTTCTCCCCTTCAAGCTTTCAACGCTATTGTATCCCTGCAACCCCTCTCTAAGGGCCTGCGCTGCAAGCTCCTCTCCACAACCTTTGACAGAAAACCAAGGGAGTTATTTTGCAGTCTTCCTATGAGCTCACTTACATCCTTTAGGGAGATAAGGGTGGACTTCCTGCAAAGGTTTGCCACCTTAAAGCGGCGTAGGACAGATGTCCTCATGCTTTTCCAGATACAGCTACAGTTCAAAGAGACAATGAGACAATACATGGATCATTTCCAAAGTATGATTATGGAAGTTTCGGATATGTAACCCCAAGTCAACTAAGTTACTTTTACCCACAGACTCCAACCCAGGTCATTTAGGATTATGATTAGCGAAAAGAAGCCTAGGAATTATGCAGAGCTCATAGAAAGAGCAACCAATTTATTGAAGTCGAGTACAACAATAATGATTTTGTTGCCAGTCTCTCAGAATTAGGTGGTATGCGCCCACACAGCTCTTCTAATTGCCCATCTGTGCCTTTACAAAAGAACAACTTCATTCCCCAGGAATACCGGCCCCCAAATTGAAGGGGACACGAATCTCATCACCAAGGACTTCGAGCCTGTCGACATATGAAGCCAGGATAATTTCAACAACCACGAGGAGAGAATAGTCAGCCTCTGCAATGGGAAAGTGACTGATGGAGCGTAATCGTGACTATAAAAGGCAATGGCAAGTGTACCATATCAAATATAGTATAGGATTAATACAAATCAAGGTCATATTAGACTCAGGGAGGTTGAGTAATTTAACTGTTGAAAATTGTTATTATTTTATCAAATATAAATTGGAGTTTGGTTGTAAAAAGAAAACACTAGGATTGCTAACGGATTAAAATGATGGATAAAAGCTAGTACCCAATCTTTAAATCACCTTAGAAAAAAAAATACGAATTAAAATAGAAATTCATTTCTCTTGTTGAAGGGGCTTTGACTGTGGAGGTTCCTGAAAGAGTCTAGTAGTCAACCTAAATCACCTAGAGGGGGTGAATATGTGAGTTCTATGTATTTTAGCAGAATAAAAATTAGAACAAAATAAGCACACAGAAACATAGAGAATTTATAGTTGTTCCCCGAGTTGGGTACGTCCACTGTCCTGCCTCGCCTATCTACCACGAAGGAATAGATTCGGCTATTTCACCTTTATCTCAGATTGAAAACAATCTTACAACTCGGAGCCTCAACTCCTATTACTCGGAGACAACGCTCCTACAACTCGGAGAACACCTCTCTGACAAATCGATCCAAAAATAAGGATCTACAACTCAGAGGCAAGAACTCCTACAATAGTATAAAATATTTTACACAACAAAAGATTAAAAGAAATCTTCTTCAGATCTGAAGTCTTTAACCTTTCTTTACTCTGAAAAGTCGATCTTGCAAGCCTTGAGGAAATAGAGAACTTGAAATCTTTAAAGCCTTGATCTGAACAAAAGGATCAACTAGATTTGAGGATTATGTGAACCTTCAAAGATCAAAGATCTAGTCGACACACTGGAAGAAGAACGAATCGGGCAGAATGTCATCGTCGACCAAGAGAATCAGGAAGAACGGTATCGTACGCCGACGGGAGCTTTTTCTTGAAATTTCTCGATTTGGAATTGTAAATCACAATTAGGGTTGATCAAAATTCACCCTATGTATTTATAGGAACTCCTCTTCTTCTAACGGCTAGAAATCCCTTCCATACAGAGAATTCATGAGTTACTATACATGGCGGTCGGGAAGAGTCGTTACAGAAATTAGAAAATAGAAAAGTTAAAACCTAAGTATTATTCGTCGAGTATCGTCGAGTATCGTCGAGTATATAAGGGTATACTCGTCGAACTGCTTCGAATCTCGACGAAAATGACTTAGATGATTCCAGACAAATCTATCTGAGAACTCAACGCATTCCTAGAGAGACTCGACGAATATTGACTAGCATACTCGACAAATTTGACGAGTATCGAAAGATACTTTCAATGAATTCGACGAGTATCGACTAGCACACTCAGTGCTTTTTACTTGGCTGATTCTCAAGGATGTAGGAAAAATTCACAGAGTGAATTCCTACGAATTCGACGAGTATCAATAGGTATACCCGACGAATTCGACGAGTATCAACAGATAAACTCAACGAATTCGACGAGTCTACTCTATGATACTCGACAAATTTTCCTTTGAGAAACTTTCTGTCCTTCTGAATTCAGCAACCTATCCTTCCTCGATTCTTCTAATGCATTTGAAATAGAAGTACACTCCAATAGAGAGATTACACATGGGTCAACACATTGGCCTACACAATAAGGGATTATATTGTATAGTCTTGTATTTCATAACCCACTGTAATCTGACATTGTGTTGTACTTAGCAATAGAGTCCTGCAAACATATAACTAAAACATGCAATCAAATACAATCTCAATTCATCTTAGTTCAAGGGGCACTTCTTCAAATCAGGGTTATTGTGGATACAATACCCAACAATCTCCCCCTATTTGAAGAAGTCAGAACCCTACAAATTAAGGTGAATTGTATACAAGATAATTAAATAAGGAAGTGTATAACAAATGAGAAATAAGAATAATCACAATCAAAACATTAAAATATATATATGTAAGTTCTGTCGGGGTAAATAGTTTCACAAATGTCAAGAAAAATAAGATCTCTAAATTTGTTTGCCCTGGCTCTTCTGATACTGCCTGTCAAAATAAGTGCTTGGCTTTGGAAAGTACATCAGCGGAATAGGAGGAGCATCCAGATCATTAAATTTGTACTTTCTGAAATGTAATCTCCTTTTTTGCATTAGCTACCTCATGTTTCTGCCATTATTCCTTGTTATAGTGTTTATACCTATCTTCATTTCCTACATCGACAAATGTGAAGGTGTCAAAAATGATATTTTTTGAGATTGAACTCCACACTTCACATAGTTCTCTATTAGGATCCGACCTGACCGCAGAAGGACCTTCTCCTTACTTTCTTCTCTTAGGAGCTGGTTGAGAGACATCCTCATTCACTTGAATCTCTTGTCCAGTAGCAGCATCTGTTCCATACTGAGCGAAATCTTGAGTGTCTGACCATTATTGAGAATAATCTTGAGCAGGATGAACATTAACATGTACTAGATCAGGCATTAGTTTCTTGCATTCTTGCATCAGAAAAACCCTAACTACCAAACAGTTCTGTATGTAGCAATTTGAAATTTTCATAACTGTAGATATTGACTGCCTTAAACTATTCTTTCATGGAGGCTTTAATTGCATTAACCTTAGTTTTTAATTCTTCCTCCCCCATTCTGACTTCTTTAATTACATCATCATCAATCACATTACTGTTATAGACCATCTGATTATCAAAGTGATTCATCCTGACATTTTGGGCATTGATAACTGTTTTGGCATTCTCATCAACATTCTTGAGAACATCTAGATTACTTTTCAGTTCAACCATGGTGAGGTTAATGGCTTTCCCACCTTTCACAAACTAGCTATCAAAATTTGATTCTAGCTTTTCATAAAGTACCTTGACTTCAATAAGGCCGTTGTTCATATCTCGTTTAGTCTCTTTTATTTTCTTCATAACTTTCTTCTGAATTTTCTTCAGAGATAGATCAAAATGAGTTTGCTGCCTTGCCATCATAGCTTCTATAGACTTTAGTGACGAACTATCTGAACTAGTACTGTGAAGGTCTTCAGCAGGAATACTTGGAGGAGATGGTAGATCTTCACTCTCCTTAGAGTAACTGGAAGACTCTGCCAAGAGGGATAGATGGGCTTTCAGCATAGGATCTGGATCTTGAGTTTCTAGGACATGAAGGGAGTACCTCAGCCTCTCCTTGCTCATCAAAAATTTCAGCAATTCTAACTTGAAGATTTCTGATAAACCTATCAACCTTGGTGTGGATAGAAACAAAAGAATGAAATTGCTCCCCCTCAGACATTGCTGGGAAAATCTCTGGGAGACATACGCTCATGTTTGTTGTAGAAGCATCAACAATAGAATCATTTACATTATCAGCAGCCAACACATCATCAGCAACATCATTAAAAACATCATCATCCATATTATCATGAGTAACTATCTCATCATCAGTCTCATTAGGCACAACCTCAGCAGCAGCAACACGACCAATCTCTGCAATCATTGTATGTAGATCAACTGTCTCTGTAACTGTATCTGGTACCACTGTATCTTAAATATCTATCACTGAAGAAGAAGGAACAATCAAGGGCACTTGAGCATCAGTAGACACATGAGTTTCAACGGACTCCCCTTCAATTCCTGCACTCAAGCTCTCAGGAATTTCATGGGGGGAAGGAGGAGGAATCCTATCATCAGGTACAAGCTCCTCCTCTTCCTTAGGCACTTCCCGGAGACCACCTTGCCTTGGGATCCTTCTTTCCCATATTGAGAAGATTTAAGAATCTATTTTCTTCAAGTAATGAGTGTGTACTCCTTTTGTCATGTCAAATGTGTCTCTATCAAGCTGATTCAAATATTGGCTGATTATTCTTCCAAAGTTTGGTGCGTGGAGACAGTCCTTTATTCTACCAAACAATACTGCTCCCCAGTCAATTCATTTCTGACAGAAGATAATGACCAAAATCTTGAACATATATGAGGACAGGTAATCATGGGAACCAACTTTACACAAAAGTACTTTTCCAATTATATCTGAAAGAAGTTTCGTTCATCCATTTTTGTTTAATGGTTGAGTTCCTCTTGGCAATCCATAAAACAAATGAGCCCTGGTGAAATCATCATCTTCTAGCTGATCGACTTCTTCACATTCTGGAAGCCGCAGAAACCTCGTGAGGAGGGAAGCCTTCACTTTAACTTTGATTTGTCTGATCTTTCTCTTGATGAGAGTGTCCTCATGATGGAGCTTTGCATTGTGGAAGAACTCAAGAACATCCTTGTCTAACACTTTGCACGGGTGTTTGAGAACGAAAGTAAGACCGGCTGATTCCAACATGAGAATTACATTTTGGAATTCGTCTGTGGACGACGTGAACCCTGTTCGGACTAGATCTTCCCCTACAAGCATGTTACCAGTTCTATGGGGAGCCATGAAGAAGAGCATAAATCTAGCGGTGAATCGATTGGAGGAGAAGACGAATGCTGCTATCGCGGAATCTAAAGCGGTGGAGAAATTTTCGATAGGAATTGGGAGTTCTATTTCGATGAAGTGAACTGATTTACCCCGACATACCTATATATATACTTAAAGTTTCGAGGAGAGAGAAATAGGCGCGTACCTTAAAACGGGTTACTCTTCAGATCCAATATAAATAAAATTGAACTGTGTAAAATTTGTCGAAATCCTACGGGAGCTAAGTAAGATTCTTTGAATATCGCTGAGTCTCGTCGAGGAAGTACATGTGGTTTCGACGAATCGGTGAGTTTCCACAAATGCTTCTTGACAAATTAGCCTTGGAAAATTTTGACTTCTTTGAGTTGTAATTTACTGAGAGATTTCTGACTCCTTAGCCATCTTTATGATTCCTTGTTGAGCATGCCCAATTCCATTTTGAAGAATGAGAACATGGCCTCGTCCAGTGGCTTTGTGAATATGTATGTGAATTTCTTATCTATCGGGACATAACAAAGAATTATGTCCCTGTTCTCCACATGCTCCCGGATGAAATGATATCTAATTTCGATGTGCTTTGTTCGGCTGTGAGAGACGGGATTATTTACAATCACAATCGCACTGGAGGAGTCGCAAAACATAGGAATCTCCTTGAATTTTAAGTTGAAGTCTTTAAGTTGATTCTTGATCCATAGAACCTGTGCGTAACATCTCCCAGCAGAGATGCACTCTGACTCAAAAGTGTAGATTGCCACACAATTTTGCTTCTTGTTGCTCCATGAAATAAGTCTTCTTCCTAGGAATTGGCAAGTCCCGGAAGTGCTTTTCCTATCATCCCTGCTACGTGTAAAATCAGCATCTGAATATTAGATTAGTCGACGTCATTACTTCTTGGGTACCATAAAACAAGATTTGGTGTACCCTTAAGGTATCTCAAGATCCTCTTTACAATGGTGTAATGAGATTCCTTAGAGTTCACCTGAAATCTCGCGCACATACATGTTGAAATCATTATGTCGGGTCTACTGGTAGAAAGATAGAGCAAGGACCCAATTATGCTTATGTACTTGTTGTAACATCCCTCAAACAACTAGACCCCTAGGAGTGGTTTTATCATGACTGGGTCATGACAAAATCATAAGAAGCTCAAAGGACCAAGTGAACAAGGGCCAAGGTGAAAATCACCTTGGTCTGCCAATAGCACAGCCTCACCACCAGACCTAGGGTTTGACTTTAGGGCTTCAACTTGACTCCATGACCCCACCACAACACCCCTAACCCTTGGATGGTCCATAGGGTTACTAGGGACCCATTGGGGGTAGTAAAAGTGGTCAAGTTGACCTAAGTCCACCCTAACCCTAAATGGGTCAAACTGGCTTACTTAGGCTCAATTGACCTTCCCTTAGCTAAGCGAACCCCACACATGCCCTCCAAACCCTAAAGTGAGGCTAATGGGTCACTAATCACCTCCTAGGGTTAGCTAGGTCACCCAATGTGGCCTAGGGTTGAGCAAACCCACCTTTGGGTCAAGTTAACTCAAATGGGCTAACTCAAGCTCAAACCCAAATTCATTTGGGCTAGCCTTATGATAATCATTTAGATGAGTTTCTGGGGTGTAGCTAGACTGAATTACCCCTTTAATTTCGGCCAAGGTGACTAGGAGAGAGAAAAGCTCCACTTGCCCTTTAATGGAGGAGAGAGAAATGGGAGGAAGACCATCCATGGCCAAGGGAGACCAAGAGCCCCTCCCTCCACCTCCAAGGGGGCTTATTCAACTCCCCATTCAATCTGGGGAAGGTTAGGTGCCATTTTGGTGGCTGTTCATGGCTGGAACAATGAATCCACCCATGGCTGAAAATGCCATTGATGGCCATTAATGGCCATTGGTGCTTGAACCCTTCTCTTCCCCATTTAGTGACTTTAAAGCATCACTAGACTCATAGGAGTCGTTTCCACACCTTACCTAAAGAAGCCGAACAAGTTGATTGTGCTGTTGTAGAAACCTGAGTGGGGCCACCACCACCATGACAATCCGGCGATCGACCCGCCTCTAGCTCTCCAATAAGGTCCTCCCCTACTCCTTCTTCTATGGGTAGATCTTAGGAATTAATAGGGATAAGAATCGGGCTCAATTGATCCCGATCGGGTGGAGACTTCTCCTGGTTTTTTCATGAAAAACGAAGTGTTGGATTCCCCGAAAACGGCCCCTCCGGCGGCCGTGCCGTCGCCCGACGATAGCCCCCACCTCAACGAAGGTGGTGGCAGCGAAGACCGGGTGGCCGGGAAAAGGGCTGAAATAGGCTCCAGGTTGGGTGAATCCTAGCCTTTGGCTAGAGGAAGAAGATGATGTCAGGGCCCTTCGATTGTGCTTTAAGATTCGTGCAGGGATGATTTATTATTTCCTATTATATTAATTTCTGTCCAATTTACTTGGCTGTTTAAATTAAATATTAAAAATACCTAGTGTCCCCTAAAGAAAGAGTTGTCAACATGAAAATTGTAGATATGAGAGTCTTGTTTATTTAAAAATTGATTTGAGTCCATTTGGAGTTCAGGTTTGACCACATCACTCATTTTGGTGAGGTCTATACCTAGGCTAGACTAGAGACTATTTTGAGTGCCCCCATCAATTCAGCCATCCAAATGACTTGATATTTTGGATGGAGGTCAATATTACCTATACCTAGGACATATAAAAAATGGGAATTTTTGGAAAATAGTTTCCTAAAGTTTTTGTAGGAATTTAATAAACCATGTAAGAATTATATAAAGGGACTAATGACCTCCAAACCCTCCCAAATTTTGGTGAGTGGTCCTTGGGATCATCATAAGGCTCTGTATAAATTTTAATCCCATTTGGAGATGATTTAGTTTGGAAATAAGCAAACCCTAAGTTGTACCAAAAAGGGGTAATTAGGTCAAAGTGTCACTTGTGGGTTTTAGGTTGCCAAATCACCTTAACAGAGGTTGAAACTTGAGCCATTGATTTGTTATGATATTTAACTCCCTCACATTGAGTATGGGATATATTAGGGTATATTTTCCCTAGGAACCAAGTTCAAACCCTAAGGTTGAACTTTGGGGATTTGTGAAGGACATGAGGTGTTATGTCCTTGGATGGACTTGTTGATTAGTCCATGCGATCCTAGGGAGGAGAAATGCTCTAGGAAGGGATTTGGTGGAGTTTGGACACATGCACTCCACTTAGAGCACATAGTAGATATTTAGGTCTTTACACCTTAGAGAATATTCAATGGGTCATATGACCTTGGATCTTTGTGATATTTTGGTAGGAGTATTGTCATAGTGACATATACCTCTGGAATTTATTATAAGGTGTCTATATAACAATAGCTCACCCTTGTAGCTATAAACTTCATCTTGCCCTTTTGATGATATTGATGTAATTATGGTTTATATGTCTTAGAATGATTTTAAACTCTAGAAAAGCTGATTAAATAGCATATAGATCATAAGTAAATTATTTGGTATAGTTGAACATTTTTTTTAGTACATCATGTGTAAGTAAACTAGTGCACCCTACTTTGATAAATAAATGATAAATACTATAGCTTGCTGGAAAATTGTGTTACTTAGCCAGAGTACTTTTTAGGGCATAAAGAAGCTTGAAAAAAATATTTACATGTTGTTTAGTTGAGATGTTTCTTCACAAAGTGCCCCATGATGGATTTGGTTGAGATATTTTTATATATAGTTTAGTGACCCTGGAATAGCATGAAATTTAGTCAGTAAGGTTTTATGTTCATAATAAAGCTCTGTTAATATTTGTATAATTTTTGGACAAGTATTTATGGTACTCCCTTCATTACCCCTATTTAGTTGAATTACCTTGGATTATTTATTTGGAGGATAATTCCTTTATTAAATTTATGAAATTTGGTATTCACTAATATCTTGCTATCCTATAGTGTTCATAATTTTTATATGGTCATATCTTAAGTAAATCTAGTACTTCATGTTCAAATCATCCATGGACCAATTTTTCAGAAAATTAATTAAATGCAAATTTATTTAGGAAAATTTTAAGTTTCTGGATTTAGGTTAAATATATCATGATAGACCCTCAATAAATATTTTAGTGCTTTTGGATGAAAATTTAGACTACCGCTTATCGTATACATCATATAGCTTAGATTGGTCTACAAATAGTAAAACGACAGAAATTATAACAGAATGTAAAATGAACATAGGGAGTTGGGGTATCAGTTTTACTGTTATGGTGAAATAGAGATGTGCTCATCAATGAGAGTCATGGTGAGGAGTAATGATGGGAAGACTAGTGTAGGTGGTACTCGGGTTCGACGAAACATTGTCTTCCCTGTGGAGAGGAAGGGTCAAATACACTAGGGTTAGATCCAATATAACATTAAAAGGGATCAGGGATTAGGTATTAACCAATAATAGTAAGTGCCTTGCGAAAGGGAACGATGGGCTTCAACTACCAGCATAGTTCCTAGTGCCCTGTGAGAGCCCTTCACCGGGAATACCTAGGACAGTCCAAGGTTAACGTAAATGGTAAGAATAATCAATGATTATGACTAACAAGTATATCTAGGGTTACGCTTACAATTACACTCCCCGGTGTTGTGGGAGTTAGGTTGGGTCTCACGAGCGGTAGGCTCGGTGGTTTTAGTGGTGGGCAGGTTAGCCCAGCGAGCCGATGGCTCGGTATATAATTGTGACGGACGAGATAGTCCGGGGAGCTTTGGATCGGTGGGAGAATATAATTCTTTTGCATATGCATAAGATAAAAGGTGGTGGGTCTTCGGTATTAGACTGTCGTTCACACCGATGTTGATATGCTGACTCGGCGGGTGTTGTTTACACTTAGCCAAAGGAATTCTGGTGGATATGGAAAGCATTTGTATGTGGTGACTCTGGGTTGTGTCCTTCCAGAGGTGTACGTAAGGGCTAGGCCTGGTAGTGTGGATACCCACCTAGTAGTGGGGGTCCCGACCAACTGTCTCTGTTTGCCACTATGGAGGTTCCTGGGAGTGAAGATAGCTACCCAAAAGGGAGGAACTAAAGGTCTGTGCGCATAGAGTCATGTGCGTGAGTTGCACTTGCATGAATCATGAAATAACATATCACTACACTCATACTTGCAAACAACCTACACCCCAACGTATAAATTGGTATGAGACTTTTTATACGATGGGAGCCATGCAAAAGACCCCTTAACTTATTTGTATGAGCATTCATATAAGTTAAGGTTACTCACTTCTTAGTATGTCTTTCTTACATATGTTGCTTTACTCTACTTGTTTACCTTACTGCTTGCTATTATAGAACTACTAGCGTGTACCTTCCTTCCTTAGTTGTACATACATTATAAATAACTGCTAGAATAGTTCCACCATCACCTGCTTTGTTTATTCTCCACCATCATAGCTTCCCTTTCCTCCTCCCCGCTCGGTGACTAAGAGCTATGGGGTAGGGGTAGGGGATGATGGGATTTAGTCTTTTGACTAACGGTTTTCGGACCACAACATTCTAGGGGCTCCGGATGGGAGATAGGGAGCAGCAGTAGGGGATACATCACTAACAGAGTACAGTGCTCATGGAGGTGGTCCAGTCTAACACAAGAGCACTGACTACTGGTTCCTTGAGTGATTAGTTTACTTAGCTTCCGCGAGAGTTTGTAGTGAGGATTGGTGTACCGGGCTTGAGCCCGTTTATATTTCTTTGTACTGTTTTACCTCAGTACTTCTATTATCATGTGGACTTGATGTTATTTCTCATATTTTATATTATATGTGATTGTGTACTTAGTTTTATCAGAACTGGTTTAAGCTTCTTTCTCTTTGGTGATCGTAAAAGGCCGGCATGATCGACATTTTGTAGTGGCGACCTTCCTGAGTGTCCGGTGTCACCGTAAAATGGCGATTCTGGGAATAAGACCCTGGGGTTTCAAAAAGAAAAACAAAAGGGGTCTTACACTTGGTTTCATCAAAAGGTTTCCCTTTCTCATCCTTGTCCAGAGACACAGTTGAACCCATTGGAGTCCTCATCGAGGTTGCATTCTCCATTCCGAATTTCTTAAGTAACTCTTTAGTGAACTTCGTCTGAGAGATCAAAAATTCCATCTTCAAATTGTTTCATCTGAAGTCCTAAGAAATACTTCAGCTTTCTCATACTGCTCATTTTAAACTTCCCTTGCATAAGTTTAGAAAACTTCTTGCAAAGGCGGTCCTCCATAAAGCCTAATATAATGTCGTCGACATAGATTTGCACCAGCAAAATCTTGCCTTTAACTTCCCTAAGAAAAAATATCTTATCTATCTTTCCTCTTGCGAACTTGTTCTCAAGAAGAAAAGCTAGACAACGTCTAATACCAAGCTCGGGGAGCTTGCTTTAAACCATATAGAGCCATATTAAGAAAATATACATGATAAGGGAAAGTTGAGTCGAAAAAAATGGGGGTTTTGCAACTTATACATCCTCTTTTAGATTGCCATTGAGGAATGATGACTTCACGTACATTTGATAGACCTTGAAGCCTTTGTGAGCAGCATATGTAAGGAATAACCTGATCGCTTCGAGTCTGGCCACTGGAGAAAAGGTCTGTTTGAAGTCGATCCCTTCTTCTTGTTTGTACCCTTGAGCTACAAGACTGGATTTATTCTTTATAATTACTCCATTTTCATCCAGCCTTTTTCTGAATATCCATTTGGTACCGATCACGTTCTGTCTTTTGGGCCTGGGCACCAACTCCCAAATCTTGCACCTTTCAAACTAGTTGAGCTCCTCTTGTATCGCCATTATCCAAGAGGCATTCTTGTTTGCTTCTTCAAATTTATTTGGCTCAACTTGAAAAAGGAAGCTAAGATGTAATACGTCGTTAGTAGTACCTCTTCTGGTTCTAACTCCGTTGCTTGGCTCTCCAATGATCAAATCAACTGGGTGATCAATTAGGTGTCTGAACACTAGATTACTTCCTATCCCACCAGCAGGTTCTGCCACTATTGTTGCATCTCCTGTAGGTTGAGGGTGTTCATCATCTTGCATCTCTTCTTCCACCATACTTGGATTGACGACTTTGACTGATCTTGGAGCATCTTCCTTGATCGCTTCTTCCAAACATAATTCCTTTAACCTGGCACCAACATCTACACCAATAACACTAGACAAGCTACTATGGAGCATACTTGTCTCATCAAATACCACATTTATATATTCTTTTACAACTAAGGTTTTCTTATTAAAAATTCTATATGTGCGTCTTACTATGACTACTAAAACCTACGAAAATACCTTAAAACACTTTCCACTAAACTCCGTGCGATAGTACTTCTCATTTTTAAGTACAAAGCATTTAATGCCAAAGATCCTAAAGTAGGACACAGTCGGTTTTATGCCCTTCAACAGTTCATAGGGAGTCTTACGATGACTTTAGTTGATTAATGCTCTGTTTTGCACGTGGCAAGTTGTGTTGACTGCTTCGGCCCAGAAATACTCTAGTAGTGAAGCGTCATTCAACATAGTTGTACATGCTTCAATGAGGGTTCTGTTCCTTCTCTCTGTAACTCTATTTTATTGTGGAGTACGTGGAGAGGAAAACTCATAAAAGATACGTTGACATCCACAGAATTTTGTCATGGCCCTAGATTCAAATTTTGTTCTGTGATCACTTCTGATTTTGACCACTAAGCAATTTAATTCGTCCAGAATTTGCCTGACAAAATTAGTGAAAGCCTCGAAGATGTGACTTGTGTTTTTGAAAGAACACCAAAGTAAAACAAGATTAATCATCAACAATGACTAACATATATACTTTACCTCCTAAACTATGAATTGACATGGGACCGAAAAAGACCATGTGAAGTAAGTATAAACTTTTAGAAGAATCTTTTTCAGTAATACCCTTAAAGGTAGCATGTGTCTTCTTACCCATTTTGCATGCATGGCATGGACTTTCTTTAAGACACTTAATGTTGGGGGCATCACGCACTAAGTTTTGAGAAAATAGCATACTAATAGTTTTGAAATTTATATACGTTAATATCTTGTGTCATTGGTCACAGAGAGACGCACTATCTTTTGCCAAAAAGCACACTTGTATAGAATTGTCTAACATAGAAAATTTAAGCTGAAAATATTTCTGCTCTGAGTGCCTGTTAAGACTGTCTCCAAATTGCAGATGATTTTATCATACACTTGTCCTTGTAGAACTCAACGATATAGCCTTTATCACATAATTAACTTATGCTTATGAGATTATGCTGTAATCGTTTAACATAAGCCACTTTTGTGAATGCGACTATACCGTTGGTAATCATACTGTAGCCTTCAGTGATTCCCCAGTCAGACCCTTCAAAGATGACTTTTGTACCGTCTTCGACTGGGGTATATTCTTGCAATAGGCTTCTAGTCCCGGTTGTAAAGCCCCGAAACTCAAAAGAGCAACAGGCAGTGCTTTGAGGTGAGTTTGGACCGTTGTAAGGGTCACACACCCTGGGACACGGGCATGTCCCAAGGCTTTGTTGTGCTAGGGATCGACGACTCATTGAGTGGTCGAAGAAAATGCAGGCGTCGAGTGTCGAGACAGGTAACACGGCCTGAGACACGGGCGTGTCAGAGGCCGTGTCCTGCTCGGGCAGTTTGCTGCTTTGTGCTGAGGGAGTTACACGGCCTAAGATACGGGCGTGTCCTAGGGCATGTCTAGCACACGACATGTGACACGGGCGTATCACATGGCTGTGTCGTGCTCGTGACGTATTTGGTCCCGTGTCGTTTGAGGCATACGGCCCGTGACACGGGCATGTCATTTGGGACATGGGTGTGTTCCAAGCCGTGTCACAGGCCGTATCATGGTCGTGATTTTCCTGATTGACGGCGAATGAGGAACACGGCCTTGGACACGGGCGTGTCATATGCCGTGTTCAGCCTAGGAAGTTCATTTTCAGGGCGAATCGTGGCCGTATGTTTCCTTATTTTAGGATCCAATGGCTCAGGCTTACCCATCCTAGGGTTAAGGCCGGGAATAGGGCTTTGAAACCCTCATTTCTTTCGGGTTCAATCTCTTTCTAAGTTCTAGAGAGAGGGGAGAGCAAGGAGGAAGAAGGAAGAGAGATCCGGTCGCCAAAGGAGATTCGGAGCGCCAAATCGCAAGCCGAGTCCAGATCTACGGAGGCGAGATCATCGCGGTGCTTTCCAACCGTATAGATTTCCATGGCGCCGAAGAGGAATGCTAGGGTAACGATTCTCTTCTTGAGCATGTGAAGCTCTCCTTTTGCATAAGGAAACCTGCTCCCGCGAGTGTGTGGTGAGTGTGCGGCGTTCCTTGGGGTAGATGTGAATAATCCCCCTTGTTTGCATGTAGAGTCCGAAATTGAGATACGTACATAGGCATGGTGTGTGAAGCCTACCCAGACAAGTTGGTCTAGATCAATGATGTTTTATTGTGCAAGATTAGCCGGAGAAGACTCCGTGCCTTTGGTTGTTTTCGGGTTTTCTACGCGGTAGATTGCAACAAGGAGTCTTGGGGATCAACTCCAAGGTTCACCCGAAAAATTGGGTGGAAACGCATTTCTGCCAACTTGGTGGCCTGGGAGCCAGCCTTAAACATAACTGGGTTATGTGCTTGTTTGATCGTTTTGGGACTCGGGGAAGCTTGACCCGTGCATATGGCTTAAATTGACGTTGTAGTGTGAGCAACGTGTTAGGCAGAACCGTACCCGCTCTGTGTCGTTCGGTTAAAGCAACCTAAGGTACGTGGTACTTACTGTTGGCATAGATAGAGGGTCTTAGGCTTAGGGAAGAAAGACTAAAATGCTCACGAGTATTGCTGTCCAAAGGGCGGTGGTGAGACTGCGGTCTTGACCGGTTTCACCGTGTAAGTGCCCTGAGAGAACGGGGTGTGCGGCCGTGTGTGCCTGCACCCGTGATGTTGTGATTATTCACTATAATGCTTATTATGCTAATAAGTGCAGGGAAGGAGCATTGCTGCCCCTAGTTTGTAAGCGGGATCATTATAATTTGGTCAGCTTTAGCTGACCGTTACTTTTGTTTGCCACCATTGTGGTGAATTGTGCTTGCAGGTGCTGCAAAGCCGAGTGGAAAATAGCTGGCCAAAGCCCTTATTGCTGAGCTGGCCCTTGAAGGCCTTGTTTTCTTTACTTGTTTAATTCATGTGTGACTAGCCTGCGAGCCAAAGTATGGAAGACACTGTTTTAAATTTAGTGAACACTTGTAAGGCCATAAGGCCGTTACTTTGTGTACTTTGTATTTCATTCCTGTTTGGGTTCGATAGTGGACATTCATGCTTGTGGCTGGATTCTTATTTTGCAACTTAATAAATTGCTTCCGCTAGATGCTCTATGTAGGACGTTACAATTGGAAGTATGGTTTCAATGAGTAACCCTTCAGTCTGTCTGTGGTATATGACGTCGGGCCCCAGCCGGATCTACTACTATATGCTATGTGACGGATAGGGGTGTTACAATTTAGTATTAGACTACCAGTTCCGGTCATGCTTAAATGAATTCGAGGACGAATTCACTTTAAGGGGTGGTGAGCACATGTGTGTGCGTCATAATTATAACATGAAAAGAACCCATGAATGTCCACTTTGGAATGAAAATACACATGTTTGAGGAACCTGTGTGTTCCTTTAATTGCTTTTTCAATTTTGTTCGGTCACTTATTGGTGTTTTGTACAACTATAGGTGTCCGGGAGTGATGCGCGGCAGTCTGAGTGCACGCTTTCTAAGAAAAGTATTGCACCCAACAACGTGCCTGAGACCCCTCCTATGGAAACCATAAGAAGGGTAGTTGAGGCGGTATTTGTGGTGACCAACGCACAACATGGAAGGAATGTGCAACCCTCTGTCCCTGAGATGGCCTCGACACCGAGTGGTGTGATGGAGCATATGGCATTTAAAGGACCATTGGGGCAGCAGGTGACATGGTTTTAGTGCAGGGAGCGCACTCATTCGGCGATTATTTGCAGGCATTTCTTACGTTAAGGCGCTACCCAGGCTTTGAGTTGGAAAGCGAGCAGTCTATAGTCGATAGATTTTATAATGGTTTGCATAGCGAGTTGCAAATCCTACTGCTAGGACCACAGTTATTGGGATTCCGAGCCTTGGTGGAGTCGGCCAGATCCTTGGAAGTAGAGTTGGGGAGAACTCACCAGATACCAGTGAGTAGGGTACTGAACCCTACAGATCCTTTAAGGGCTGCTTACCGCAGATCACTGAGAAAGAAGGCTAAAGCATCCACTCGCAAAGCTATTTACACTTGTCATACTTGTGGCAAGAAAGGGCACTTTGCCTGAGATTGTCGGGAGGGTGCTCAGACGATAAAGAAAGCTATGTCAGGACCAGTTGGAGACTTTGGTGCTAAGAAGTCAGAGTTCAAGGTGCCGACTTCAAAGTCCGGTTTTCGAAGGTGGAATAAGAAGGCTAGGGCTTCGGGTCCAGCCCCTTCTTCTGGTTCTTCGGGGGCGACTATAGGTCGTGTACCGAGTGATTGCTTCACTTGTGGGAAGCTGGAGCATTTTGCCCGTGATTGTTGGAGAGGACGTCCGAAGTCTGAGAGGAAGCAGGGAGCAACTTACGAGGAAAAGAGGCAAGGCGGTGGAGTCAACCGCATTCCATTATGCTCCGACTCAACCAAGAGTCTACAATCTTGGCAAGCAGGGGGCCATCAAGCAAGCGGAAGTGGTGACAGGTACGGTTTTAATTTATAGCAATTTAGCTTTAAATACTGTTACCTTGTGCTTGTTAGCTTATTACTGTTTATATAGGCTTTGTTTTTATTTGTGATAATCCGGCGAGAGCACTCTTCGATACAGGAGTTTCGTACTCCTTTTTTTCCGAAGGTTTCATATCGCGCATCGGAGTTCCTTCTTCGATGACGAAGGACAAATTGGACGTGTTGTTGCGGAATGGATTTTCTATGCGCGCGGACAGTGTTTGTGCCATAAAGATTTGTGTTGGGAGTAACGAGTTTGATTTGCTAGCATCGTTGCTGCCGCTAGTAGAGTTCGACGTCATTTTTGGTATGGACTGGCTTTCGGAGCAGAAGGCATACATAGATTGCAATCATAAGGAATTCAAGTTGGGAGCTGACCGGGAGACAACGTTTGCGGGTTTGAAGGGGTCGAACAAGACCTTAATGTCTGCTCTTCAGGTGGTCAAGGAAGTTCGTGCTGGTGCAGAGCTGTTCTTCACACTAGTGTAGGATGCGAAGCCTAAGCCCAATTTTGGTAGCATCTCAGTAGTGTGAGAGTACCATGATGTGTTCCCGGACATTCTTCCCGGAGCCCCACCCCAGCGGGAGATCGACTTCACGATTGAGCTAGTGTCAGGTGCCAAACCTGTGTCACACTCTCCTTATAGGTTGGTGCCTAAGGAAATGGCGGAGCTAAAGGTGCAACTTGAAGAGTTGTTGGAGCAGGGTTATATACGTCCAGGTTCGTCGCCTTGGAGCACACCGGTCCTTTTCGTTAAGAAGAAGGACGGAAGTTTACGGCTCTGTATTGACTATAGAGAACTGAACAAGTTAACGGAAAAGAACAAGTACCCGATCCCAAGGATTGATGATCTATTTGATCAGTTAGTTGGGTCATCGGTGTACTCAAAATTGGATCTTAAGTCCGGTTACTATCAGCTGAGAATAAGGGAATGTGATATCCCAAAAACAGCGTTCATCATGAGATATGAGCATTTCGATTTTACGGTCATTACGTTTGGGCTGACTAATGCGCCATTAGTGTTCATGGGTTTGATCAACAGAGCGTTCAGGGAGTACTTAGACCATGTTGTGATCGTCTTTATCGATGACATATTGGTGTGATCGTAGTGCGAAGAGGATCACTTCAAGCATCTGCACTTGGTTTTGGAGATGCTGAGGAGGAACGAACTATACACAAAGTTCTCCAAATGCAAGTTTTGGTTACCCCTTAGTAGCGTTCCTTGTCACATAGTTAGAAGAGAAGGGATTGCGGTGGATCCGACAAAGATAGTTGCGATACAGGAGTGACCTGTGCTATTTACGGTAGCGGAAGTTCGGTGTTTTTTGGGGCTTGCCGGCTATTACAGGTGCTTCGTAGAGAACTTCTCATAGATAGCGTTACCTCTCACTACATTGACAAGGAAAGATCAGAAGTTTGTTTGGACACAGGAGTGCGCGTAAGCTTTTGAAGAGTTGAAGGGTCTGTTGACCACGACGCCAGTGCTAAGTTCATCGAGTGGGACCGAAGGCTTTGAGATTTATAGCGATTCTTCGGGCAGTGGTTTGGGCTGCGTGCTGCTGCAGCATCGAAGTGTTATAACTTATGGCTCACGTTAGAGGAAAGTGCATGAGAGAAATTATCCGGTCCACGACTTGGAGTTAGCGGCCGTGTTTTTTGCCCTGAAGCTGTGGAGGCATTATTTGTACGGTGTGAAGATCGATATCTATATCGACCACAAGAGCCTGAAATACCTGTTGGATCAGAAGGATCTGAATATGAGGCAACGAAGATGGATGTGTTCCTAGGGGACTATACATTCAAAATTCATTATGTGCCTGGGAAGGGCAATGCAGTTGTGGATGCGGTTAGTCGCAGGACTCCCGCGTAAGCCAACTAGTTATCAGTTCATGATGAGCGGTTATTTGGGAGTTGGAGGAATTAGATATCTCTTGTGTTGACAAGAAGACTAGCACCAAAGCACTATTGAACTGGACAGAAGTTCAGTATAACCTGGCTGATCGGATTCGGAAGGCTATGGTTTTGAATAGCAGCATGAAGCAAATCATGGAGGTAGTTTCGGATGGGTCAAATTCCTAATTTACGGTTGAAGATGGACTGCTAAGGAAGGACAGTCGTTTGTGTGTCCCAAACATGGGTAATTTACTGGTGGAGTTATTGAACGAGGCTCATCATACCAAGTAATCGATTCATCCAGGGAGCACAAAGATGTACCGAGATCTGAAGAAGTTATTCTGGTGGCCAGGACTCAAGAAGGATGTGGCACTATATGTGGCGAAGTATCAGACTTGCACCTTAGTGAAGGCAGAGTGCCAAAAGCCAGGGGGTTTCTTGAAGTCTTTGCCTATTCTAGAGTGGAAGTTCGACGATATCTCAATGGACTTTGTGCATGGATTGTCAAGGTCGCATAAGGGAAACAACGCCATCTGGGTGATCGTAGATCGGTTGACAAAGGTGTCGCATTTCATTCCGAATAGGAAGGATGATTTGGTGGAGGAACTGGCAAAGCTTTTTGTGGATAACATTGTTAGACTGCACGGTGTGCCCCGCAGCATCGTGAGTGATAGAGATGGGCGGTTTACGTCCAATGATTAGAGGTTGGTGTAGCAAATGTTAGGAACAAAGTTGAGGTTCAACACAGCCTTTCATCCGCAGACGGATGGTCAGACCGAGAGGGTTAATAGGACGATGGAAGATATGCTTCACATGTGTGTCCTGGACTTCGGCAAGTAGTGGGAAGATCATCTGTATTTGGTAGATTTTGCGTACAATAACAGCTACCAAGCGAGCATACAAATAGTGCCCTTCGAGGCCATATATGGTAGAAAATATCGCACGCCGTTATTGTGGTTAGAAACGGGTGAGGCGAGGTTGTACAAAAAGTAAGAGGTGGAAAGCGCCACTTCATTGGTACGAACCATTCGAGAGCGTTTGTTGATCGCTCAGGATAGCCAAGCTAAATACTATAATGCCAAGCATCGGAACCTGGAGTTCGCTATTGGTGACTGGGTGTATTTGAAGATAAAGACGTTTAAGGGTGTTTCATGGGTACGACGCTTGAAGAAGCTGAGCCCAAGGTACCTTGGACCATTTGAGATCCTGGAGCGGTTTGGTGAAGCGGCTTATTGTCTAGATCTATCAGCGGAGTTGAGTGGTCTACACGACGTATTCCATATATCAGCATTGCAAAAGGCGGTGCAAGAGCCTTCGGAGGTGATCGCGGTTGATCAAGTACCGGTGGATGAAGGGTTGGTGACAAGGGTCAAGCCCGTTCGTATTGAGGACTCCGAAGTCAAGCGAGTTCGTAACAAGGAGATCAGGATGGTCAAGATCCGTTGGTACAATTGCGGTCGGGAGGAGCTCTCTTGGGAGCGGGAGCAGACCATGCTTGAGGAGTACCCAGAGTTATTCCACTCAGGTACCACTTTTGGTTTTGTGTATCTTTTCCTTTCGGTAATTTCGTGGACGAAATTCTTTTAAGAGGGAGAGAGTTGTAATGCTCCGAAACTCAAAAGAGCAACATGCAGCGCTTTGAGGCGAGTTTGGACCTTGGTAAGGGTCACACGGCCTGGGACACGGGCGTGTCCCAGGGCCGTGTTGTGCTCGGGATCGACGCCTCACTGAGTGGTCGACAAAAATACAGGTGTCGAGTGTCGAGACAGGGAACACGACTTGAGACATGGGCGTGTCAGAGGCCGTGTCCTGCTCGGGCAGTTTGCTTGTTTGTGCTGAGGGAGTTACACAGCCTGGGATACGAGCATGTCCCAGGGCGTGTCTAGTACACTGCATGTGACACGGGCGTGTCACATGGCCGTGTCGTGCTCGGGACGTGTTTGGTCCAGTATCGTTTGAGGCACACGGCCCGTAACACGAGCGTGCCACTTGGGATACAGGCGTGTTCCAAGACGTGTCACAGGCCGTGTCATGGTCAGGATTTTCCTTATTGACGACGAATGAGGAACACGGTCTTGGACACGGGCGTGTCGCAAGCCGTGTTCAGCCCAGGAAGTTCATTTTCAGGGCGAATTGTGGTCGTCTGTTTCCTTATTTTGGGATCTAATGGCTCAGGATTACCCATCCTAGGGTTAAGGCCGAGAATAGGGCTTAGAAACCCTCATTTCTTTTGGGTTAAATCTTTTTCTAAGATCTAGAGAGAGGCGAGAGCAAGGAGGAAGAAGTAAGAGAGATCCGGTCGCCGGAGGAGATTCGGAGCGCCAAATCGCAAGCCGAGTCCAGATCTATGGAGGCGAGATCATCGCGGTGCTTTCAAACCTTATAGATTTCCATGGCGCCGAAGAGGAATGCTAGGGTAACAATTCTCTTCTTTAGCATGTGAAGCTCTCTTTCTTTTGCATACGGAAACCCGCTCCCGCGAGTGTGTGGTGAGTGTGCGGCGTTCCTTGGGGTAGATGTGAATAATCCCCCTTGTTTGCATGTAGAGTCTGAAATTGAGATACAGACATAGGCATGGTGTGTGAAGCCTACCCAGACAAGTTGGTCTGGATCAGTGATATTTTATTGTGCAAGATTAGCCGGAGAAGACTCCGTGCCATTGGTTGTTTTCGGGTTTTCTACGCGGTAGATTGCAACAAGGAGTCTTGGGGATTAACTCCAAGGTGCACCCAAAAAACTGGGCGGAAACGCATTTCTGCCAACTAGGTGGCGTGGGAGCCAGCCTTGAACATAACTGAGTTATGTGCTTGTTTGATCGTTTTGGGACTCGGGGAAGCTTGACCCGCGCATTTGGCTTAAATTGACGTTGCCGTGAGAGCAACGTGTTAGGCGGAACCGTACCCGCTCTGTGTTGTTCGGTTAAAGCGACCTAAGGTACATGGTACTTACCGTTGGCATAGATAGAGTGTCTTAGGCTTAGGGAAGAAAGACTAAAATGCTCACGAGTATTGATGTCCAAAGGGCGGTGGTGAGACCGCGGTCTTGACCGGTTTCATCGTGTAAGTGCCCTGAGAGCACAGGGTGTGCAGCCGTGTGTGCCTGCACCTGTGATGTTGTGATTATGCTAATAAGTGCAGGGAAGGAGCATCGCCACCCCGAGTTTTGGGGCGGGATCGTTATAATTTGGTCAGCTTTAGCTGACCGTTACTTTTGTTTGCCACAGTTGCAGTGAATTGTGCTTGCAGGTGCTGCAAAGCCGAGTGGCAAATAGCGGGCCAAAGCCCTTGTTGCTGAGCCGGCCCTTGAAGGTCTTGTTTTGTTTACTTGTTTAATTCATGTGTGACCGGCCTGCGAGCCGAAGTATGGAAGACACTGTTTTAAATTTAGTTAACTCTTGTAAGCTCATAAGACCGGTACTTTGTGTACTTTGCATTTCATTCCTGTTTGGGTTCGATAATGGACATTCATGCTTGTGGCTGGGTTCTTATTTTGTAACTTAATAAATTGCTTTCGCTAGATGCTCTGTGTAGGAAGTTACGATTGGAAGTATTTTTCAATGAGTAACCCTTCGGTCTGTCTGTGGTATATGGCGTCGGGCCCCGGCCGGACCTACTGCTATATGCTATGTGACAGATAGGGGTGTAACACCAGTCATGTGCCGAGAGAATCCACTGTTCAAATACAAAAGTTGAGTTTTGTTGGCCTTTGGGCATACCTGTATTCATGAATCATTTACCCTTATGAACCCAATCAAATTTGGGTCCTTGGTTCCTTGTTAGCTTAACACCACTGGGAACATTAATATTTCGAGTGGTCGGTCTCGTAATATTAACTCGTGGAATTTCATATTTTACTGGATAAAACAAACAATCCATTGCAAAATAACCAATTTTTCCATAGCACCCACAGTCAAACTTATATCGTCTCTAGTACTCCTGTTTTACCTATTGAACGAGTGGTCTAGCAAGGCCTGCCAAATTGGAGGAAGAAGCCTTATGAGTACAACATACACATGACTTCTTTGTCTCCTTTTCCTTAGGGACAATAGTTTCGACTTTCAGAGCTCTCTTAAAATTTGGTCCATGATTACAGGGACCAAACTCTTTAAGAGTTATTTGTTCATACAGTGCCTTGAAAGCACTAGCACTAAAGTCTCGGGGATGGGTCCATCCTTGGTAGTGCTTTTTAGGCTCCACATAAGTTGGCATAGCAAAGTGACCATATGACGTCTCAAAGTCTTATTTATTTGTGGGAAAGATTACCTTCTTAAAAGAGAGTTGAATTTGAGGTGCCTTCCCATTGCCTTTGGTAGTGGCTCTCTTAGTAGTCTTACCTTTCTCACCTACATGACTAACACTACTACCCTTCTTAGGAGTAGAGAGTTCATCAATGAGAGTAAGAATGGTCTTTTGCTTAGAGTAACTTTCAACAAGTTTCCTTTCCACAAAAAGCTTTTCTTCTAGCTCATTTAAGTATTTCTCCTTCTGACTTAATAGTTTAGCAGAGCATTTTAATTCCTCTTTTAAGGAGTTAACTTCATCTCTGAGAGGAGTTAATTCAGCAATTTCCTCCTTTAGATGTGATTCCACTGCCTTGAGAGAAGCAATCGCTTTTGATTGCTTTTTGACTACCTTGCGACATTTGTCAAAGGCTCTCAAATGTTCTTGATGCCGAGCCATCAAGTCAGAATCATCTTTCTCAGAAGAATAGTTTTCATGACCATTAGTTGAAATTTCAGATTCAGAGAGCATAGTGTGAGTGTTTACCTTCCCGTTGAATTGGGAGTCGCCTACTTCCTCATCTAATTGAACCATGAGCCTGAAGTAGGCTTCTTCATTTTCAAAGCTTAACTCACTTGAGTCACTATCGCTAAGAGTTTTTGACTTCTTTGCAACTAAGCTCTTCTCTTCCTTCCTCTTACCTTTGAAGGATCTCTTCTCTTCTTTCTTGGATCCTCCCTTTTTTTTATACGGACACTCTGCAATCATTTGTCCTGGCTTATTACAACAATAACAAACTATGTCAGAAGAAAAATGTTTGTTCAGTTTAGATTTGTACCTGTCATCTCTGTTGTAGCTTTTCTTGGACTGATCACCATCACGATGTGATCTTCTGAAGTCAGAGGAGGAGGACTGATTTTTCATTTGCCTCCTCTTGCTGAGCAGTCTTTTGAATTGCTTATAGATTAGCGAGAATTCTCCATCAGATAATTTAGAGCCTAACGTGCTTGGCTCAAAATCTTCTCGGGCATCAGAAGCTCGTGTCCTTACTGGTGACACAAATTTATATTTTCTTGACCGTTTGGCCTTCAGAGCTACCAACTTCTCTTTGCTTGAAGTCTTACTACTTTGCTCCTCCTTATTCCTTGTGTTCATTTGTAATTCATTGGAAAGGAGCTTCCAGAAGAGGTTTTGGGGATCATTCTCAGGAATCTTTCCAAATTCCCTAATGGCCACAACTTTGGTGTCCCAATATTTTGTCAGGGATCTTAGAAATTTGTCGTTGAGCTCTCCATTAGTAAATATACGACCATAGTTTCTGAGGTCATTGATGATCTTGAAGAATTTTTCAAAGCTATCAATAATTGTATCATCAGATCCTTGCTTGAATGCCTCGTATTCTTGATTTAGCAGAGATCTATGATTATCTCTAACTTCTTTAGTTCCTTCCATTAGAACCACGAGACAATCCCACATCTCCTTGGCAGATTTGTAGTGGAATAGATTTTTCAGCATTGAGTCATCTAATGCACTGGCTATGATATTCTTTGCCTTTTTATCCAAGGAGACTAGAGCTATTTCATCCTTGTTCAAATCCATCATTTTCTTGGGAACTTGGATGTTGGGATTCAGGGAAGAAGCTTGAGTAGGAACATACAAGCCTTCTTCAATAATCTGAAATATGCGGGGATCAGTAACTTCCATGTAAAATCTGAATCTCTCCTTCTACATGGGGAAGTTCTCCTTGGTGCACACTGATAACTTCATCGAAGATATATCTTTGGTTCTATCAATTTCAGCTAAGCGGTGTCTCTTGACAACTAGACAGAGATCTTGTTCAAGGTATTAACCTTATATCAAGCGACACCCCTCTGATACCAATTGAAAGAGTCTAGTAGTCAACCTAAATAACCTAGAGGGGGTGAATATGTGAGTTCTGCATCTTTTAGAGGAATAAAAATTAGTACAAAATAAGCACATAGATTATTTATAGTGGTTCCCCGAGTTGGGTACATCCACTATCCCGCCTCGCCTCTCTACCATAAAGGGCTAGATTCAGCTACTTCACCTTCATCTCAGATTGAAAACAATCTTACAACTCAGAGCCTTAACTCCTACAACTCGGAGACAACGCTCCTACAACTCGGAGAACACCTTTCCTTCAACTTGATCCAAAAATAAGGATCTACAACTCAGAGGAAATACCTCCTACAATTGTATAAAAAGTTTTACACAACAAAAGATTAAAAGAAATCTTCTTCAGATCTGAAGTCTTCAATATTTTTTTTCTCTGAAAAGTCGATCTTGAAAGCCTTGCGGAAATAGAGAACTTGAAATCTTTGAAGTCTTGATCTGAATAAAAGGATCATCTAGATCTGAGGAGTATGTGAAACTTCAGAGATCATGGATATAGTCGACACACTAGAAGAGGAACGAATTGTGCAGAATGTTGTCATCGGTCAAGAGAATCATAAAGAACGGTATCGTACGCCAACGAGAGCTTTTTCTTGAAATTTCTCGATTTGGAATTGTAAATACACGATTAGGGCTGATCAAAATTCATCCTATGTATTTATAGAGACTCTTCTTCTAACGGCTAGAAATCCCTTCCATATAGAGAATTCACAAGTTACTGTACATGGCGGTCAGGATGAGTCATGATGGAAATTTGAAAACAGAAAATTAAAAACCTAAGTATTATTCGTCGAGTATCGTCGAGTATATAATAGTATACTCGTCGAACTGCTTTGAATCTCGACGAAAATGACTTAGAAGATTCCATACAAATCTATCTGAGAACTTGATACATTCCTAGAGAGACTTGACGAATTCGACGAATATCGACTAGCATACTAGACGAATTCGACGAGTATCGAAAGATACTTTCAACCAATTCGACGAGTATTGACCAGCACACTCGATGCTTTTTACTTGGCTGATTCTCGAGGATGCAGGAAAAATTCGTAGAGTGAATTCCTACGAATTCGAGGAGTATCAATAGGTATACCTGGCGAATTCGACAAGTATCAATAGATAAACTCAACGAATTTGATGAGTCTACTTTACGATACTCGACAAATTTTCCTTTGAGAAAATTTTTGTCCTTCTGAATTCAGCAACCTATCCCTCCTCAATTCTTCTAATGCACTTGAAATAGAAGTACACTCCAATAAAGAGATTGCATGTAGGTCAACACAGTGCCCTACACAATGAGAGAGTACATTGTATAGTCATGTATTTCATGGTCCACTGTAACCAGATATTGGGTTGTACTTGGCAATAGAGTCCTACCTGTACATAACTAAAAACACGCAATAAAATATAATCTCAATTCATCTTAGTTCAAGGGACACTTCTTCAAATCAAGGTTATTGTGGATAGAATACCCAACATTTCCCGAAGCATGAACACTCCTCTCTCGAGGATTAGGTTCAACTAAGCTTACGTGTATCAACCAAACTCTTGTTCTCAAATCGCATCCCCTAAGACTTTCTTTAGGTTGTGAACTCGCTATTAGATTTCACTCCAATCAGAAAGAGTTACGTCATCCTCTCTCAAGAGTTGTGTTCTGCTCTTTTTACCTAGGAGTGATTGATTTGTCTTACGAGCCTCTTAGTTAACTAAAGAAAGAAAACAAATATGAAAAGCATATATTAATTATATAACCTCAATGATTAGATCAAAAGTAAATCATAAGCATTCAACAAATTGAGAAAAGAAATTCTAAAACATTACAACATTACTTCATCCTTAGATCATCTCGATTGAGTACTATAGATAATTGTTACTCATGGAGATGGAGGAATCCTTAGCATAGAAGTGAGACATAATGAAAAGAGAAGGGAGTAAGGGGAAAGACTAAAATTTCTTATAATCAGAAAGAGTTACAAGAGCTAAGCGATTACAAGAAGAATGAAAATTGTACCCTAACTAAAGTTCGAAGAACAGATGAGTACAAGAGTGCTTAAAATAGAAAAATAGCAAAAGAAATTACAAATTGGACTCCAAAATTTTATCTTGGGCTGGCTGGAGAAGCTGGCTTTTTATTACTGAAAAGTACAAGTTGCATGCCCCCCGACCACGCCTGTGACCTGGGGGAGTGTCTATAGCATGAATACTTAAGGTGGATCAAGCACGATTTGGCTTTAATTCGAAGTGTTATAGCTGAGTCACACCCCTTGGTCACACCCATGTCAGGGGGAGTGACCTTTGGAAATCGTCTTCTAGCAAGAAAATCTGGTGGACTAGCATATAACACTTGATCTGCTTAAAGTACCCGGGCGCGACATGGAAGTCGCAGGCATATTGGGGGCGTGATCACTGGCTTAATCGTTGGAAGCGTTACACGAGTATGACGTGGAAGTCACGCACCTTGGTCACGGGTATGACTGTTGGGCGTGTAATTTTAATTGACCTGGCAGCTGACTTCTGGGTCATGGTAGGAGCTCCAGGCATGACCCTATGTCATGCCTCAGGTACACGCCTGGGACAAGGGAGTGTACTTTGCAATTTCTTCACAATTGCTCCAAATTTCCTCCTGATTCTTCTGATTTTCTCCAAACTGCTATATGCGGCCTAGTTTAACCTAAAAATAGAATAAAACAAACATTATATGATTAATTAAACACGAAAAGACTAATTAAAATATAGATACTTTAAGTCTTATCAAATACCCACATACTCATTTGCTCGTCCCGGGCAAACCGGTCTCCAAAAAGGTGAGAAAATCTAATGCTAGTTAGTATTTTGAAAACAAGAGAGTAAAATATGAAGTCTTGCGTCGGCATGTGTAGAAATTCTAGTAGAAAAACTTTCTTGGCATAAGTTCTAGTTTATGAATTTTTGAAAATACGTTTCAGCAATTTTATTTTACTTTTAAATAGAGTCAACCGTAACTCTCAAAGTTATGAAGAGGGAGAAAGTAATGTAATTGTTAAGATTTAGAATACTCGATGTCGATGTATGGGGCCTCCAAAGAAATCCATCAATGATGATGGCCATAGTCTTGCACATTCACACCATCTCCACTACATTTAACACTAACCATTTCTACAAATCCTTAGGACTTAAGCCGGATGTAACATAAGGCTTGGGGATAAGGGTGAGGTAAGAAAATGGTAAACAAATTATCACACTTAAACAAAATATATTGTGCTAAAAAGAATAAATACGGCCGTAAATATAGTACCCCCATTATTAAGTTTTGCTATGGGGATACTCCTTGAAACCTACACCAATGTTTTTCTTTTTTAGATTTTCCCATTTCAAAACCCAATTTTTTCTTTTATTTTCTTCTTTTATATGGGAAATTTTTTCTTTCTTGCTCTTTTTTGTTGGAAAAACACCCATAATAATTTTTCAAAATTTCTGCTTTTCACCATATCATAAATATAGAACCTATTTTTTTCATAAAATTTAGCTCAAATATTAAGTGTGTAATTAAGTTTGCCTTTTTGGCTTTGGTGATAAAAAAAATGGTCTGGGTGAATCAAAAAGAAATTGGTATTAGGCTCAAAAATGTGTAAGCAATGGTAGTAATTTTTGGGTTGGATGCAAAGCCTCAAATTATTCAAAGAAAGACCTAAATCATTGCAATAAAATTTAATTAATATAAAACACAAATGCTTCAAAGGTGTTAATGACATGTTTATAACGCCCCAAATTTCTTGAGGCATGAGATGCTTATCTGGGTGTTACCGCCTGGCAGTAGCTAGTTACCGTGCGGCGCTAGCTCCAGGGTTAGCATAGAGCTCTCCAGAAAACGTCGAGCTCTCGATAAAATGCTGAGCTCTCGAGAAAGACGTTACCGTGCGGCGGAAAGCTGTTACCGCATGGCGGTAGCAGGGGATTTAAGATGGCAGACCTCTCGGGAAGCTATCGCTCGGCGATAAAGTTACCGCTGGCGATAGCTGGGTCAATTTATTTGCTTTGGTTCTTGGGATCATACCGCACGGCGGTAGAAGTCAGCGCGCGGAGGTACTGCCTGGTGTCGTGTCGTAACCAACTCCTCTATCACACGGCGTTAGCATCCTATCGCACGGCGGTAGTGAAACCGAAACGACGTTGGCCACATGCCTGCCTGTGATTGGTGGGTCGTTATAATTTGGTCATCTTTAGCTAACCGTTGCCTTATTTTGCCACCATTCGGTGGATTGTTCTTATGCAGGAAAAGGTCAGCCAAGTGGTTAGTGGCGAGCTAAAGCCCTTGATGTTGTGCTTGCCCTTGAAGGCCAAAACAAAGTGTTTACTTTTAGTGTTTTCATGTATGGTTGGCCTACGTGCCGAAGTATGTAAAACACTTTAATTCAAGTTGAATGTTGTAAGGTCATAAGGCCAAGACTCTATGTGTATTTATATTTTTTTCCTGCTTTGGGTATTAGTGGACATTCATGTTTTGTGATGGGTTCTTCTAACTTACTTAAAAGCTTTCGCTAGAATGCTCTGTGTTAGGTTTCGATATAGTATCATAGTGTTTTGGTATTAATATGTAACTCCGCTGACTATCCGTGGAATATGGTGTGGGGCACCAGCCAGACCTTCTGTTATATCCCATGTGACGGATGGGGGTATTACAATTTAGTATCAGACTAAAGTGTCGGTCTTACATAGGAGAATTCGTTGACAAAATCTTTTTAAGGGGTGGTGAGAACAGCCATGTGCGTCATCGTTATAACATGAAAAGAACCCATGAATATCTACTTAGGAATTAAAATACACATATTTAAGGAACCTGCGTGTTCCTACAATTGATTTTTGCAATTTCATTTGGTGACTTATTGGTGTGTCCTACAATAATAGGTGACCAGGAGTGGTGCTGGACAGTCGGAACGTCCGTAGTCGGCGGAAAGAAAGTGCACCTAATGATGCGCCTGCAACCCCTCCTTCGGTAGAGACGATAAGACTTGTAGCTGAGGCGATGTTTGAGATGTTAAACGCCCAGCCAAGGTGGCAAGCACAACCTCCTGCCCCTGTTATGAAGCAGGTGCCGCTTCATGCAGCAGAGCATGAAGGTGTAGAATGAGTGGCTGTAGAACCTTTGGCTCCTAGGAGAGTGACAGAAAGGTAGCTTAAACATGTGATGAGCTTCAATCCTCCAGTATTTACGAGTACTGGAACCCCAACCCAGGCCGAGGATTGGCTCTCTCGTGTTAAAAGAGTCATGAAAGTGACTTAAACGGAAGAATGGCAGAAGTCAACCATATCCGCTTTCCTGTTGGATGGAGAGGCACGACTATGGTGGGAAGAGTTGGAGCTGCACCTCTTGGTTGGAAGACAACTCACCGATGTTTCAATGGACGAGTTCTTGAGGTTAGTCTTGGCTAGATACCTCCCCTCGGCGTAGAGAATTGACATGGAGAATCAGTTCGAGAGATTGACGCAGGGAGATAGTTGTGTGGATGAGTATCTCCACGAGTTCACGAGGTTAGGATGTTATGCTGGCGTTACATTCGCTGACGAGGAGCATAAGACCAACCAATTCTATGAGGGTCTTCGTGATGACCTAAGGCTACTACTATCTAGGCCGATGATGCAGGGTTTCCTAACTCTGGTCAATACCGCCAGATCTCTGGAGAAATATATGAAGAGGGTTCAGGAGAAGAAGGACTCAAGCTTGAAGAAGTAAGAATTCAAGGTACCGAGTTCGTCAAAGTCAGGGTTTCGTAAGTAAAACAAGAAGGCTCAGACTTCGGGTCCAGCTACACCTTCGGGTACGTCTGGAGTTACTCTAGTGCGAGGCCCGGTTACTTGCTATAATTGTGGCAAGCAGGGACATTATGCCCGAGACTGTTGGAGTGGGCGCCCGAAGTTAGAGAAGAATCCTGGAGCAACTTATGCGGAGAAGGGAAAGGCGGTGGAGTCAACCGCATCTCACTATGCTCCAGCCCAGCCTATAGTTTACAACCTTTGCCAGCAGGGGGCCATAAAGCAGGCTGATGTTGTGATAGGTATTATTTCTTGTATAACACGTTTAGCTCTGCATAGTTGTTGCCTTTTGCATGTTAGCTTATGAATTGTTATGCTACGATTTATTTTGATAATTAATTGTCTGGCAAGAGTATTGTTCTATACGGGAGCTTCACACTCCTTTTTGTCCGAGGAATTTGTATCGCGCATCGGAGCGCCGTCTTCGGTGGCAAGGGATAAATTGGACATGCTGCTGCCTAACGGGTGTTCTATGCGCGTGAATAGAATTTTCTGCATGATGGTACAGATTGGGAGTCAAGAGTTTGACTTGCAAGCATCGCAACTACTGATAGTGGATTTTTATGTGATCTTTGGCATGGACTGGCTCTCGGAGAAGCGTGCGTAAATTGATTGCAATCGCAAGGTGGTCAGATTGGGGGTGTATACAGAACGTGAGACTACATTCTCTAGCATGAGGGGATTGAGAAAGACTTTGATGTTTGATATCCAGGTGATTAAGGCAGTTCGTAGTAGTGCAAAGCTATTTTTCACCTTAGTGGAGACTTCAAAGACCAAGCCAGGTCTGGATAGTATCCCGGTTGTATCAGAGTTTCCTGATGTCTTTCCTGAAAATCTCCCCGGAGCCCCACCTCAGCGCAAGATCGACTTCACCATCGAGCTAGTGCAAGGTGACAAGCCTGTGTCACGATCCCCACATCGCTTAGCACATAAGGATATGGCAGAATTGAAGGTACATCGACAAGAGTTATTAGATCAAGGGTATGTGCGTCTAAGTTCGTCACCTTGGAGCGCGCAAGTCCTATTTGTTAAAAAGAAGGACGTAAACTTATGACTGTGTATTGATTATCGAGAGTTGAATAAGCTGACAGAGAAAAATAGATATCCGATCCCGAGGATTAATGATCTATTCGATCAGTGGGTCGGTGTAGAAAATGGACAAAAGAGGTAAATAAACCACAAACTTTTATTGCTCAAAAAGATAAAGATTACAAAGGTATGTCCCCTTATTTATAGAAACTGGGGGAGGAGAGAGAGATTTACAACAAGCAATGTGAAACTAAATACAAGCCGTGCGGCATATGCGGTTTGACATGACCAAATCGCCAACTATACAAGAAATAAAACAACTAACTACAAAGCCGCAATCTCCTAGAGTCAGCCTCTCGAACTGACCGCCTGATCGCCTGCTGTAGTTGTCAAACTACAACCACGGTCAGATCTTTGCAGCTTCAAGCAGACCGCTACACTTTACCAGACTGATGCGGCTTCAAGAAGACCGCTGCGGCTTCTCTTCGCCAGACCAGACCGCAAGACTGCTGGAACAACTAGACCGCTGCGGTTAGAAACCAGGCTTCCCAAACACTCCAAACTGTAACACTCCGCCTCAAGCTGGAGCATATATATCGACCATGCCCAGCTTGCTACAGACCTCCTCAGATGGAGTAACCAGTTTGGTGAAGAAGTCAGCTAGTTCTCTTTCTGATGTAACAAATGGAGTGCAAACCTGATTCTTTAAAATATCCTCTCTAATGAAATGGCAATCAACCTCAATATGCTTTGTTCTCTCATGAAAGAAAGGATTCCTTGAAATATAAATGATAGCTTTGTTATCATAGAACAGTGGAAGAGGATGGTCATAGACTTCTCCCAAGTCAAGCATAAGCACCCGTAGTAATTTTAACTTGCAGGTAGTTGAGGCCATGCTCCTATATTCTGCTTCAGCACTTGACCTTGAAACCACTGCCTGCTTCTTGCTTTTACAGCTAACCAGGTTTCCTTCTACAAAAGTGTAAAAACCTGATATAGACTTTCTATCCTCCTTGTTATCAGCATAGCTGGCATCAGAATATGCTTCAATCTTCAGATGACCATTCTTCTGAAACAATAAGCCCTTTCTTGGAGACCCTTTCACACACTCCAAAATTTTCATGGCAGAGCGTAGATGATACTCTCTAGGACTTTGCATAAACTGACTAACCTTCCCAATTGCATAACTAATATCTGGTCGAGTAACAGTCAGATATATAAGTTTTCCTACAAGTCGCCTGTATATAGTGAAATCTGGGAGAAGAGGAGAATCATCAGTCCAGCCTTTATTATCACTAACAACCATTGGGCAATGAGCAGGTTTCATGCCAAGAAGACCTGTCTCCTTTAGGAGATCTAGCGCATACTTCCGCTGTGAAAGAACCATTGAGGTCCTCTTTCGTGAAATCTCAATTCCCAGGAAGTACTTGGGTAGTCCCATATCCTTAGTGGCAAAGTATTGTCGAAGATATTGTTTGGATAGATCAACGCACTCCTTATCATCACCAGTCAAAAGAATATCATCAATGTAGACAGCAAGAACTACAAGACTTTTAGTAGTCTTGCGTATAAAACAAAGAATCATCAGCAGAGCTTCGACTGAACCTAATAAGAGAAACAACTTCACTAAACTTTTCAAACCAGGCTCGTGGACTCTGATTTAAACCATAAATCGCCTTTTGAAGCTTGCACACCTAATACTCCCCCTGAGCAACATACCCAGGAGTTTGCTCCATGTATACCACCTCTTGCAAATCCCTATAAAGGAAGGCATTCTTAACAATCAACTGAGACATTTCCCAGTTTCTATTAATAGCCATAGAGAAGAGAATATGGATAGTGCTGATGCGAGTAACATGAGAAAAAGTATTGAAGAAATCCACCCCATATGTCTGAGTAAGCCCTTTGGCAACAAGTCGGGTCTTATACCGTTCAACAGAGCCATCTGGAAGATACTTAACCACAAATACCCACCGACATCCAACCACAGCAATGCCCAGAGGTGGTGGAATAAGAGTCCAAGTCCCTCTCTCAGTTAACATGCTCATTTCTTCATCTATAACAACCTTCCACTCAGGAAGAGCAAGAGCTTCTTGATACATTTTCTGAATGATAGTAGAAGAAATACCAAGAGAATATCGCTTGGCAGTTGGGGAAAGCTGATCATAGGAGACAACCACACCAATCGAATGCTGAGTACATTGACGAACACCCTTTTGCAAGGCAATGGGAAGATCGAGGTCACTGTTGACTTTTGGAGGCAAGGTACTGGCAGAAGATAGAAGAGGCTCCGGAACAGGAACATAGGGTTCCAAGAATAACCCATCAGGCTCCCGAGAAAGAGAAGGAGCAACCAGAGGAGATGCAGAAAGAACCGGCTCTGGCGAAGGTACCGAGAGAATAGGCAGGGAAGGAGAAGTATTGGCAGGTACGAGAGAAGAAGGAGAGGAGAAATATGGATTATCTTCAAAGAAGGTAACATCTACAGAAACATACTGTTTGCGCAGGAGAGGATCAAAACATCGATATCCTTTTTGAGTAGGGCAATAGCCAAGGAACATGCATTTAATTGATCGGGGAGAAAGTTTGTCCCGTCCAGGAGAAGGGATTTGAACAAAGGCAATACAACCAAAGTTTTAAGGGGCAAAGGAAATGGTTTGGCCTTTGGATATAAGATTGAAAAAGGAGTCTTGACCTGAATAATAGACGAGGGAATACGGTTAATGAGATAGCAAGCAAGAAGAACTGCATGACCCCAATAAGACCGGGGGACATTCATTTGCAAAGAAAGACTGCGAGCAACATCAAGAAGATGTCGATTCTTGTGTTCCGCAATGCCATTCTGTTGAGAGGTATACAGACAACTTGTCTGATGAATCAAACCCTTGTCCACACAAAACGAAAAGAACTGATGACTGACATATTCTTTGGCATTATCAGTACGAAGAATCTGAATGGGCACACTAAATTGTGTGAAGATCTCATGATAAAAAGCAGAGAATACAGAGAACAGTTCAGAACGATCCTTCAAGAGATACAGCCAAGTGCATTTGGAGAAATCATCAATAAATGTGACAAAGTACAAGCTTTCGCGACCAACCGAAGAAACCGGAGAAGGCCCCCAGATGTCAAAGTGAACAAGCTCAAAAGGACATGAAGAACAACAACCCGTTCGAGCTGGGAAAGAAGAGCGATGATGTTTGCCCAACTCACATGCTTCACAGTTCAAAGGAAAATCGTCGAAAGGAAGGTCTGGAAGAAGTTGATGAATGAGGCGAGAAGGAGGATGACTAAGATGACGATGCCACAACTTAATTGAGGAAGAAGCAGAAAGAGCAACAATATTGTCAAGATAAAATAGGCCACCACGAGCAGTACCAGTAGCAATTATAGCCTTAGAAATAGAATCAGAGAAAGAACATGAAAGTGAGGGTAAGATCTACCTTTACTCTAGGGGGGGGGGTGAATAGAGTATTTTAAAATAATTTTGTAAATTAAAAACTAATTGGCAGTGGGAGACTTAATTTAATTATAGTGTATTGTGCTTGCAGTAAACAAAATAAAGTAAAGCAAGAAAGCTAATTCACAGCACACAACAAATAAAACACAAACAACCAGATGACACAAGGAGCTATAGTGGTTCCCCAATCAACCTGGGAACATCCACTCTTCTACCACCCTAGGTAGGAATCCACCGCAGGATGAGTTGATCAGGTGTCCTGGGCACCAATGAGCTTTTGATAAGGTGCTCAAAAACCAAACCAGATTTTTTGATCAGGTGTCTTGCCACCACTGAGTTTTGACAAGGTCTCAGAAACCAAACACAAACTTTTGAAGGGAGTTCTGTATAACCCTTTTACAGCAAAAGAAAATAAAAGGAGTGAAGGTGTTCTTCTCTGTCAACAATCAAAGAGAAGACTAGTGGATTTGTTTTTGTCAAAGCTCCCCCTGAGAATAGCAGTAGGTCAGGAGAAGAAGGTTTGCACAGGGTGATAGGCCTTCAGTAAATTGAGATATCCAATAATTGATAATTTCAGCAAAAGCTAAATTGTGTTGTGTCTAGAGTATTTGATTGATGAAGCCTGGAAAACATGAATCAGAGAAGAGATCTACAAGAGTAGAAGGGATTCTTCTCTGTGTGTTGATCTCCTTCTCTGTTCTATTGCTTGTGTTCTGTAAAAACTCTAACTGTATAATCCTGTAGAATTCTTGAGAGATGTTCTTCTTGGTTATCTGTTATCTTCTTTTGTCTCTATTGTCTGTAATGTTATTATGAGATCCAATCTCCTAGGTAGCCGTTATCCAGTCATAAATGACTTCCTTAATTGATAGCTGTCTCTGGAGGAAAGTCCTAAGAAACATTCCCTTTTAGTCTCCTTGAAACTTGCTCCAGATTGATTTAAATGGCTATAAAATATTCTGCATTAAATACTGGATATGGAAGATATTTGAATTCCATAGCAGACTGATTTGAAATCCTGAAATCGTCGATATCTCAGGAACATCGTCGATCTGAGCTCGACTATCGTCGATCTGAGCTCAAAGATCTTGATTTTGACTTGAGACAGAAATCGTCGATCTGAGCTCGGAGATCGTCGAACCGAGTTCGACGCCTCGTCGACCTGAGCTCAGAGATAGTCGAACTGAGTTCGACGCCTCGTCGATCTGCGCTCGACGATAATTGCTTTGGTCTTCTACACTTATAATCTGAACTAGGAGATCTTGGGGGCAGCTTTCAAACCTAAGTTCTAAGCCTTAGACCTATTCTAGTCGACCTTTAAAACTATACAATGAGGTCAAGACACAATCCTATGAACATAGTGATTCTTACCCAAATAAGTAATAGGATGTTCCAACAATCTCCCCATATTTTGGTTAGGATTACTATTTACATGTTTTATAGGAATTTTAAAAGCATACAAGCAGAAATAAATACAACATTGCAGAAATGTAAACAACAGCATTACAGAAGCATATGTATAATCATACAGCAAATTTGTTCAGAGTGAGATATATGTAGTTCAGCTTACACTATCAGTCCTTTTCCTTGCCCTTTTTGAAAAGAATTTCCCTATTGGGGTTTTTCAGCTTCTCTCTTAGATCTTCTATCATCAGCAGTACCAAGAGAAGTTTGAGATTTGGCTCTGGGAACAACTGCCTCTGGGTGCAATTCCATGTACCTTTCTTGATTAAAGAATTTCTTGGATGAATACCTTTCAAGCTCTTGCTTTCTCTGATCAGAAAATGTTGAAATGTTGGAAGTGTCTTTCCCTTGTTCTCTGGCTTTCCTCATTTGGTCTAAAGCAGCTAGATCCTTCATTCTAGCTATCCAAGAGACTAGGTTGTTCTCTGGATCTTTATAAGGAACAGGAGGCTAATATCTGTTAATATTGTCAGAAGGAGGAGCTTTTGAGGGAACACTTTCTTTGAGCTTATAAGGGAATGAACCAGTAGTTGAATAAGTTGGGCCTTGTCCTTCCCTTTGATAAGATTGTTGTCTGGACTGTCCTCTTGAATACACTCTGTAATCTCTTTGATTTCCTCTGTATTGACCTCTTCTTGACTGGTAGCCTCTTTGCTGATATCCTCTGGATTGAGATCTTTCTTGAAACTGAGAGGAACTTTGAGATGAAGTATGAGAGGTTTGATGAGCTGAACTTCCACCAGATCCTACACCTGGAGAAGGAGGAGGAGGAGGATGATAATGAGATGTGCCTTGGTCATATTTCCTTCTCTTCCTCATAGCCTTCAACTGGTTCTTAGAAAATTGCATCCAATGTTCAGTAATAGGAAAATAATGCAATATATAGTAAGGAATGTCATTATCAGAAGTGGCTTTCTTTGCAGGAACTCTCTTCATTGCTTTACTTCTAGATTTCCTCTTCCTTGCAATAGTTGCAGAGGAATCATCTGAATCTGTCCTATATTCATCACTATTAGAACTCTGGGGCTTATCATACATAACATCTATTTCCTTGTAAACTTCCCTTGTGGGGGGGAAACAGGAGCAGAAGTAGTAGCAATAGCAGAAACAACACTAGAGGCAGCAGCAGTAACAATAGAAACAACAACAGAGGCATTTGAAACAATAATATTCACAACAGTAGGCTCAACAGGCTCTGAAGCAATAGCCTCTGTGATCATCACATCATTATCATCAAAAGCAACAGTAGTAGGAACTTCCACAGCCTTGATTGAATCAATGTATGACTGGATAAGGTTGGGATCACAGATAGTAACAGGCACAATGGCCTTAGAAAGATCTTCAGCATCTGGAGATGGAAGAGCTCTGCTACATAGATCATCAAAAACTGAAAGCAGGAACTTGAAATCAACTACACTGAAAGATGGGACTGGGGCTGGAGCTGGAACATCTGGCACTGCCTCTGAACTTAGTATGGAATTTGAAACTTCAGCAGGCAACATGACTTCTTCATTGGGCATCTCCCCCTGCCTGGATTCAGTAGAAACTGGATCTAGGCACCCCAAAGAAGGGATTGCCTGAGGATGATGGGAAGAAGATAGACTTGTAGATAAATCATTTATAGATTTTAGTAGAGGAGCCAAGGAGGTATCCAGCAAGAGTGTTAGCCTGGGAGCTAACATCTTATATAATCTATCAGCAAGAGCAGGAACATCTACTTGCTCAAGGGAGGCTTTAGTAGAGGTAGAGAATAAAGTTGCAGAAGTTGATGTAGTTGGTGGAGCTGCAGAAATGTGTGGAGTTGATGTTGATGGATGGGGTATGGATGGTTCAGATATAGGGATGGTGGTGATGGATGTAACTGGGATGGTAACTGAAGGTATGACTGAGGTTATGGATGAGATAAATGAGGGCTGAGCTAAGATGTCTTAAAGTAGCTGTTGGTAGGAGGTGGAAGAAGATGGAAGCTCTTGTGGAGATGAATGAGAATCATCCATATAGGAGTCATCTATGAGGTTGAATGATGGAATATGAATGGATGAGTCAAGGTCAAGAGTGGGATAGTAATGTAGTGGATGAAATTGTTCTCAAAGAGTGGCTGGTGGAGGTGTAGAGATTTTAGGTGAGGAAATTGAGATGGGAGAAGATGAAATCGTTGAGGAAACTGGAGGTGAGGAGGAGGAAGAAGGAAAATCTTCTAAAGGGGCAGTTGCCTGAGGGGAAGTGACTGTCACTGTTCTGGTGCCTGAAGTAGTGTGAGTTACAGAACCCCTGCTGGGTTTAGCAATCCGCCTATCCCATTTTCCAAAGAGAGCACAAGATAGTCTCTTGGAAGCATTTATATACATGCCATTTGATACTAGCAGTTGGGGGCATTTGTTGTGCAAAAACAAACCTACTATTCTCCCAAAATTAACAAAATTCTTGTTGATTTTCTTCTTAATCAGATCAAAGAAAATCTCTCCCCAGTTCAACTATTTCTTATCTACAATAGCATTAGATAGAACTGATACTTAGAAATAGTATCATGGGCAGAGTGTTTTGCTAATATGACTTTGCCCACTACATCAGCTAGAAATCTGTACTCTACTGAAAGATTTTTCTTAAGTAATTTATTAGGGTTTGTTGCTATATGTCCCATTCTATCCAGCATATTAGAAAATTCTTCTCCAGACAGCTCAACATTATTATGTCCAGTACTCAGTTGAAACACTTCTGTCAAAAGGGAGGGAGTGAGGGATACCTGGGTTCCTGAAATAGTCCCGACAACTGTATTCTGATCGAGGTTGTGGGCTATATATACCCATTCCTTGATTTCATCGGCAGCCAGCTTCATCCTTGAGGTCGTGATGGTGACCAACTGCTGTTCTTTGAATAATTCTAGAATGTCCTTGAAAATCTGATCACTGCCTTCAAATGAATCCATATCTATATCAAAACCTGTATCAAATTTCATCGCGACTAAAACAACAACTGAAACGTCCATGATTTTCCTACAAAAACAAACCAAACAAGATCAAGTGTAGAGGGGTTTGGAGGGAAAGAAAGCTCTGCATAAAGTATGAATGTGCAAAAGAGAACGATTGCAGAAAAAATGATTTTATATTAGGGTTCGACGCTGAAATGGAAAGATCGTTGAACTCAGTTCGACGATCTGGGCTTCTAAAGGAATCTGAAAGGTCTTCAACATCGTCGATCTCCGTTCGATGATATTGGAGAGCGTCGAGCTACGTTCGACGATCTCTGACCGAAAAGAGATAGCCTAGTACTATCTGGAAAACGCTGAGCTCCGTTCGACGCTTTCATGAGAACATCGATCTCCGTTCGACGATCTTGAGGAAAAACGTCGAGCACAGTTCAGAGTTAAGAAAGAACCTGTAGACACTAGAAAAATCAAGTTTTTAGCCTAGTCTTTATCAATTTTAAGGTTTAAAAATCTTGGATCTTAATTTAGACTTCCTCCATCTAACATTCGTAACTGATTCAGGAAGAAAGTGTGTTTCTTTTCATCCAAGGGTTTGGTGAAAATATCTCCCCTTTGCAAATCAGTTGGGATATATTGAAGTTCAATTTTATTCTTTTCAACATTATCTCTTAGGAAGTGATGCCTAATCTCTATATGTTTTGTCCTACTATGGAGGACTGGATTTTGGGCTATAGAAATAGTACTGGTGTTATAACAAAAGATTTTTGACTTATCTAAGTTGTAACCAAAGTCTAGGAGCTGATTTTGAATCCATAATATCTGTGAGCAACAACTAACTGCTGCCATGTATTCAGCTTCAGCAGTTGATGTGGACACAGATGTTTGTTTCTTACAAAACCAGGAGACAAGTCTGTCACCAATAAACTGAAAAGTTCCACTGGTGCTTTTCCTGTCTACTCTACATCCAGCATAATCAACATCTGAAAATCCAGTTAATTCAAATCCTGAATCTTTTGGATACCAGAGACATAGATTTGGACAACTTTTCACATAACTAAGAATCCTTTTTACTAATGTTAGGTGTGACTCTCTAGGGCTTACTTGGAATCTAGCATAGATGCATGTAGCAAACATTATGTCAGGTCTACTAGTTGTAAGATACAATAAAGAGCCAATCATTGCTTTATATATTGTCTGATCAACAGGTTTCCCATGTTCATCAACATCTAATACAACATTAGTAGGCATAGGTGTTTTCATAGATGATGCTTCAGACATACTAAATTTCTTAACCAACTCTTTTGCATACTTGGTTTGAGAAATGAATATGTCATCAGCATGCTGTTTGACTTGCAATCCTAAAAAGAAGGAAAGCTCACCCATGTTACTCATTTCAAATTTTGAATGCATTAGGTTGGAAAACCTCTTGCACAAGTTTGAATCAGTAGATCCAAAGATAATGTCATCTACATAAATTTGTACTAGTAGGATATTGGACCTATGGGTTCTAATGAAAAGAGTTTGGTCTACTCTACCCCTTTTAAAATCATTTTCTAAAAGAAAGCATGCTAAGGTCTCATACCATGCTCTAAGAGCTTGCTTGAGACCATATAATGCTTTATGTAGTTTAAAACATGATCAGGATGAGTAGGAGAGATAAAACCTGGGGGTTGTCTGACATAGACTTCTTCCTTGATATCTCCCTTTAGAAATACACTCTTCACATCCATTTGATAAACTTTGAATCTCTTGTGAGCTGCATAGGCTAGGAATATTCTTATGGCCTCTAACCTTACAACTAGTGAAAAGGTCTGGTCATAATCTATTCCTTCTTCTTGAGAGTATCCTTGTGCAACTAGCCTTGCTTTGTTCCTTACAATAATGCCTTAATCATCTAGTTTGTTCCTAAATACCCATTTTGTTCCAACAATGGGATGATCCTTTGGCCTTGGCACTAGCTCCCAAACCTTATTTCTTTCAAATTGATTTAACTCCTCTTACATTGCAATGATCCAGTGTGGATCTTGTTCTGCATCTTGTATGGATTGAGGCTCAATTTGATAAAGAAAGCAGGTGTGCATCAGGTTTTGGTTGACCTGATTTCTAGTTTACACACCAGCTGAGATGTATCCAATCACTTGGGAGATTGGATGATCTCTTGATGTTACTAAATCAACAGGGGGTGTTGATTGTTCACCAACCTGTGTTGTTGCTTCCTCTTGTGGAACAACAACTGGCTCTTCAATGTGATTATCACTAGGATGTTGAATTTCTTCTTCATCTTCACTGCTTTCACCTTTTTATTGGATAGGTGAAGGTGTTGTATCCTCTTCAATGATGTTTAACCTGCCTAAATTCTCTGAAAGAGAATGTACCTGCAAAGGTTCTATGGTAGAAGTATTCTTCTCCTTGTAAGACATGTTAGTTTCATCAAAGGACACATGTACAGATTCTTCAATTTTAAGAGATGATTTGTTATAAACCCTATAAGACTTACTGATCATGGAATATCCCAGAAACACTACTTCATCAGCTTTGGCTTGAAATTTTGCTATATATTTCTTGTCATTATTTTGTATGTAACAAATACAACCAAAAATTCTGAAATAGTCTACTTTAGGTTTCTTCCCTTTGAGTAATTCATAGGGAGTCTTGCCCTTCAGCTTATGTATCAAACTTCTATTCAACACATAGTTTGAGGTGTTCACTGCCTCTGCCCAAAAAAATAGAGGAAGGTGAGCATCTGTCAACAATGTAGTAGCAGATTCAATAAGAGTTCTATTTTTCCTTTCAGCTACCCCATTTTGTTGAGGAGTTCTAGGAGCTGAGAAAGTGTACCTGATCCCTTCACTTTGACAGAACTCTTGCATAAGAAGAGAATCAAACTCTGTCCCATGATCACTTATGATCAGGGCAATGTGAGTATTGAACTCAATCTGTATGCATTTGATAAACTTTGTCAAACACTTAAAGTTATCAGACTTCTTTCTCAGAAAGAACACCCATGTAAATCTTGAGAAGTCATCTTCAACTACTAAGGTGTAAGATTTCTCTCCTAGACTTTGTACTGTAATGGGTCCAAATAGATCCATGTGTAACAGATAAAAAATCCTAGGTGAATCACTCTTATTAAGTGACTTAAAGCTATTTTTAGTTTGCTTGCCTAATTGACAAACCCTACAAAGTCCTTCCTTCTTGTAGGGGCCAGAAGGTAGTCCTCTAACAAGGTTGTCCTTGGATAGCCTAGCAATGGTTCTAAGGTTTACATGTCCTAATCTCTTATGCCATAACTCATTTGGTTTACTAATAGAATTGAACAAACAGATATCTACCTTAGTTGATTGAAAATCTACAAGATAGATGTTATCTTTCCTTTTACCTGTCAACACAGTTGTGTTGTCCTCTGATTTGATTTTGCATGAAGATTTGTTGAAAGTTATCTGGTAGCCTTCATCACACAATTGACTGATGCTGATTAAGTTGTGCTTCAGTCCTTCCACATAGGCCACCTTCTTAAATGTGACTGATCCTATCTGGACTGCACCATATCCCTTGGTCTGTCCAAAGTTTGAGTCTCCAAATATGACCTTGGGTCCAAGCTTGGCTTTGAAGGATGTAAGATTATCCTTGCTCCCTGTCATGTGCTTTGAGCACCCACTATCTAGATACCATTGCTGGTTTATTATTGGATAGGTCTTCACCTGCACATATAACAATTTATTTGTTTTTGACCCAGTTTACCTTGGGTCTAGGTTGATAACCTTTAAATTCTGAAATAAAAGACATCCCTGGTTGACTCTTATAGCCTTCACGATGATATCTCCTAGGAGGTATTATCCATTCAGCATAAGGGTTGAAGCCTTGGGATGTAGAACCTCTAGAATTGAATTTTGACTTATCCTTACAAGATTGTTCAAAGCTCCGAGCTCTGTTCGACAATCTCTGAGCTGAGTTTGAAGATCTTGGGTCAGATCGTCGAGCTCCGTTCGAAGATCGACTTTGCCCGAGTTCAGAGTTCAGAGGTCGTTGACCTGAGTTCGACGATTCAGCTTGAGATCGTCGAGCTCTGTTCGAAGATCGTCGAGCTCTGTTCGACGATATCTGTTGAACTTTGTTCTTTTTGGGTAGATCAGAATTCTTCCTAGCTACCTCTACAACTCCCTTTCCTTTATCTGAGATAAATTTGATTGGGGTTGTTAATACTATAGGTTGGCTGGATGAAGCACCCAAGCCCAGTGTACTGTTAAGTCTTGAATTCACTGTGCTTGTGATGTCCATCAGTTTGATGCTTCTCCCATTGAGGGATTCTTCAAACTTCTTTGCCTCAAATAGTTCACTTTTCAGTGAAGTTATCTTCTCCATACAACATTCTAACTCCTCAGAGAGTTTGAGGTTATCTGATTTTAAGGTGCTGTATTCAGACAGTTGATTTCTGAGAGAGATAATCTCTTTCTCAGACTTGAGTAGGTATAAACACAGTGCCTTAAACTCAAATTTAAAGTCCTCTGAATCAAAATCAAAAGAGTCTATTACCTGATCTTCTTCAGTTTCAGGTTCAGATTCAGATCCTGACTCTTGTTCTGCATCTGAATTGTGTTGAGAGGCATTGATATCCATTATGCATAAGTCCTTCTCTTGGGCATCATCTTCATCATCACTTGAGATTGATGAAGTATCTGATTCTTCTTCAGTCTCACTCCAGGTCTCAGCTATAAATCCTTTCCTGGTATGCTTGTTCTTGCTAGAGGAGGATTTTTCATAGTTGTTTCTCCTAGAGTCTTTGTCTCTTTTCCTTTCTCTCTTATCTTTCTTGTCCTTGTTTTGGTTCTCTGGACAGTCAGGCACAATGTGGCCTTGTTTCCTGCATCCAAAACAAATAATCTCTTTATTACTAGTTTTGTCATACCTTTGCTTTTCATGGCCTCTGGATGACCTTTTCCTGAAGTCTTTTCTAGCCATCTTGTAGAATCTTTTGGCTAGTAGGCTCATTAGCTCTTCATTGCCTGTGACCTTATTGTTGGAACACCCTATTACTATTTGGGTCAGGATGACTATATTTCTATAGGGATTTTGTGTTGTGACCTCCTTGTTGCTATAAAGATCACATAGGTTAGTTAGAGTCTTTCTCAGCTCGACGCAGAGTCGACTTCAGCTCGACGCAGAGTCGAACTCAGCTCGACGCTGAGTCAACCTCAGCTCGACGTTCCGTCCACCCCAGTTCTGCTTTCGGTAATCACTCTCTGGCCGACGTGTGTCGTGCTCAGATCGACGTTTTATTGTGAGCTCGACATTTTATAGGCTCCCGTCAGTTTTGAATAGGAATTCAAATTCCTTCTGTCAGAACAATTAATGCTGAAGATTTATTGACCGTTACAGCAAATCTAGTGCATGGCTCAAGGAATTTTCTAAGGAATGTTTGCCTGACACTTCCTTTGGAGACATGGACATTTAAGGAAAGCATTTAATGCTGGCTGCCAACGGCTATCAAAGACTCAGAAGAAGAATTCAGAGATATATTCTATCAGTCAACAGAGAACAAGCAGAATACCTCTCTCTCTTGCTCTCTGTGATATTCATTCAAGCTTACACACAGGAATTCTGATTGCTTCAGACACAACCATCCAACTTGTTTGAATCATCTTTTGCTGGAGCAGATCAGATCATTGAAGACCTGTCACCCTTATGCAAAGCTCTCCTTCCTGAACTACTTCTTGATCTCAGGGGGAGCTCTGACAACATCAACAGATCCACTTTGCTTCTCTCCACTTATTGATAGAGAAGACACCATCAGCTTTTTCTTTTTCTTTCTGTACAGGGTTTTAACTCCCTTCAAAAGTTACCTTTGGTTTTGCTGAAACCTGGTCAAAAATCAGCCCCTTTGATTTGTGAGAACCTGGTCAAAAACTCTCTGGTGCTCAAGACACCTGATCTACTCATCTTGAAGTGGATTCCTATCAAGGGTGATAGAAGAGTGGACTACCCAAGATTTTGGGGAACCACTATAGCTCCTTGTGCATCCTAGTTGCTTGTTTCTTTGTGTTTTGCTTTGTGCTGTGATTCTCTTCTTTCTTTGATTAATTGCTATAGCACCATACACTAAGTAAATCTAAGCCTTTTCTCCACATAAGTTTTAATTTTCAAAACTATTTTAAATCACTCTATTCACCCCCCTCTAGAGTTAGGATTGATCTTATCCCTCACTTTCAATTGGTATCAGAGCGAGGTTGATCATTCATACAGGCTAACACCTGGATCAAAAGATCTCTGATAAGATCATCTCTCTCAAAAGGGTTATCTCTTTTAGTTTTACTTATCTTTAAAACTCATGGCACAAAACAAGGACTTTGCTAGCACCAGACCTCCTATGTGCAATCTCTCTAAGTTTGCACTATGGAAGGCAAGGATTAAACTTTACATGAATTCATTTGATGAGGACATCTTTAATTCTGTGTTGACAGATTGTCCAAGGCCTCCCACAGAAACAAGTACATCTGCTGTTCCTCCTCCTTCAGGAACTGATGCTGACATAAGAAAGTGGAAGGCAGCAGATGCTAAAGCCATGAATATCTTGGCTCAAACCATGGCAGATGACATTTTCCAGAAAGTAGCTGAATGCAATACTGCCAAAGGGATCTGGGAAAAACTTTCAGAAATTGTATCAGGTTCTGCAGATGAAAGAAAGGATAGGAGATCCTACCTCATCACCCAGTATGAGAACTTCAAAAAGGCAGAGTCTGAGTTAGTTGCTGACATGTACAACACACTGAGTCTAATCATCAGTGAGCTTAGATCACTAGATAAGGACATATCTCTCACTGAGATAAATGACAAGATACTGACTTGTTTCCCTAGCTCTTGGGACTCAAGAATCTGGTCAATTAAAGATGGAAGGAATGTCTGTGAGTTATCCACAGAAGCTCTTCTAGGAAAGCTCAAGAGTTATGAGCAATTCATTAAGAAGAGAGAAGAAGAGCAGAAGATATCCACACCAACTGAAAAGGTTGAGAAAACCATAGCCTTCAAGGCACAGGAAGAACAACCTAAAGAAAAGGTGTTGGGAAATGAAGAGCTTATGAGCCTACTTGCCAAAAGGTTCAATAAGCTGAATAAAAAGAAATTCAGAAGATGGTCATCCAAAGACAAAGACAAGCCAAGTTATGACAGATCTACTAATAAAGATATTATCTGTTTTGGCTGCAGGAAACCAGGACACATTGTCCCCAACTGTCCAGAAAATCAAGATAAGGACAGAAGGGACAAGAAGGAAAGAAAAGATAAAAGGAAGGATAAGGAGTCAAGGAAGTACCATGACAAGCCTTCCTCCAGCAACAGCAAGCACACCAGAAAAGGATTTGTGGCTGAATCCTGGAGTGACTCTGATGAGTCTGACTCATCATCCAACTCTAGTGATGATGAGGATGATGCAGAAGAAAAAGGATTCTGCATGATGGCCATCAATGCATCTCAAAAGAATACTGATTCAGAGCTTGATGATGACCACCTATCTGATCAGGAACTTACTGAGGATCAGGTAATAGATTCATTTGATTTTAATTCTGATGAATTTAAATCTGAGTTCAAATCTATGTGCGTTGACTTGATTGAATCTCAAAAGTTAATTATAACTCTTAGAGAACAATTGATTGAATGCAAATCCGTTAACTCAGATAATCTTAGACTCTTAGAAGAGTTGAAGCAGTGTGGGGAGGAGATAGCTTCACTGAAAGGTGAACTATCTAAGGCCAAACAATTTGAAGAAACCCTTAATGGGAGAAGTATCAAATTAATGGACATCACAAGTACAGTGAACTCAAGATTGAATGGTTCACTGGGCTTGGGTGCTTCATCCAGCCAACCCATAGTGCTGACAACTCCAATCAAATTTACCAGTGACAAAGGTAAAGGAGTCTTGATAGTGGCTAGGAAGAATGCTGACTTAACCCAGGAAACTGGACAAAAAACGTCGAACGAAGCTCGACGGAGGTCGAACAGAGCTCGACGTAATCGCAAGAAAACGTCGAACTCAGGTCGACGCCTTCTACCCTCTGAACAAAGCAAGACTTTGCCGTCGAATGGAGCTCGACGCACTCACCAGAGTCCGTCGACCGAAGCTCGACGTGCGTCGAGCCAAGTTCAGAGCAAAAGTCAGTTCTCAGGGGTTAATTCAAGATTTAATTCCAGCTCCACATCTCATCACTTTAACCCTTATGCTGAATGGATAATACCTCCTAGGAGATATCATCCTGTAGGCTATAAGAGTCAACCTGAGATGTCTTTTATTTCAGAATTTAAAGGATATCAAGAAAGGCCCAAGGTAAACTGGGTCAAAAACAATTGATTTGTTGTATGTGCAGATAAAGACCTATCCAATTGAGAAGCAGCAGTGGTACTTGGACAGTGGGTGCTCAAAGCACATGACTGGCAACAAGGAGAACCTTGTGTCCTTCAAAGCCAAACATGGACCCAAAGTAATCTTTGGAGATTCAAATTTTGGACAAACAAAAGGCTATGGCCAAGTCAAAATAGGGTCAATTACATTCAAGAAAGTGGCCTATGTGGAAGGACTAAAGCACAACTTAATCAGCATCAGCCAGCTATGTGATGCTGGTTATCAGGTTTGGTTTACCAACTCAGCATGTAATATTGCATTAAATAACAACACTGTTTTAATTGGTAATAGACAAGATAACATATACCTAGTTGATTTCAATTCATCTAAAGTAGATATTTGTTTATTTAACTCCCTTAGCAAACCTAATGAACTATGGCATAAAAGATTAGGACATGTGAACCTTAGAACCATTGCTAAGTTATCCAAAGACAACCTTGTTAGAGGACTACCTTCTGGTCCCTACAAGAAGGAAGGACTTTGCAAGGCTTGTCAATTAGGCAAGCAAACTAAAAATAGTTTCAAGTCACTTAATAAGAGTGATTCACCTAGAATTTTGTACTTATTGCACATGGACCTTTTTGGACCAATTAATGTACAAAGCCTAGGAGGGAAATCTTATGCTTTAGTAGTTGTAGATGACTTCTCAAGATTCACTTGGGTGTTCTTTCTGAGAAAGAAGTCTGATAACTTCAAGATTTCGACAGATTTTCTCAAAGGCATACAGATTGAGTTCAATACTCACATTGCCCTGATCAGAAGTGATCATGGGACAGAGTTTGATTCTCTTCTTATGCTAGAGTTCTGTCAGAAGGAAGGTATCAGGCACACTTTCTCAGCTCCGAGAACTCCTCAACAAAATGGGGTAGTTGAAAGGAAAAATAGAACCCTTATTGAATCTGCCACAACATTGTTGACAGATGCTCACCTTCCTCTAACCTTTTGGGCAGAGGCTGTGAACACCTCCAACTATGTGTTGAATAGAAGCCTGATACATAAACTGAAGGGTAAGACTCCCTATGAGTTACTCAAAGGGAAGAAACCTAAAGTAAATTATTTCAAAATTTTTGTTTGCATTTGCTTCATTCACAATAATGACAAGAAATACCTAGCTAAATTTGAAGCCAAAGCTGATGAAGGAGTGTTTCTGGGATACTCCATGATTAGCAAGGCTTATAGGGTTTTTAACAAGCGCTCTAATAAAATTGAAGAATCCATGCATGTTACATTTGATGAAACTAATATGTCTTATAAGGAGAAGGAGACTTCTACCATAAGCAATTTGCAGGAACATTCAATTTTAGAAAATCTGAAGCAGCTTACCATCACAGACAAAGATTCATTACCTTCAACAATTCAGCAAGACACTGAACTTAGTGACAATGAAGAGGAATCTCAGGGTTTGGAAAGCTCAAATGGTCAACAAATTGAAGAACCAGTTGTTGTTCCACAAGAGCAAACAACAACACAGGTTGATGCACCATCAACACCCCTTGTTGATTTAGTAACAGCAAGAGATCACCCAATTTCACAAGTAATTGGAGATATCTCAGTAGGTGTGCAAACAAGGAATCAAGTTAATCACAATATTATGCACACTTGCTTTCTTTCTCAAATTGAGCCTCAAACAATACAAGATGCAGAGCAAGATCCAAACTAGATCATTGCAATGCAAGAGAAGTTGAATCAATTTGAAAGGAATAAAGTTTGGGAATTAGTACCAAGACCAAGAAACCAGCAAATTGTTGGAACCAAATGGGTATTCAGGAACAAGTTGGATGATCAAGGAATAATTGTGAGAAACAAGGCAAGACTTGTTGCACAAGGATATTGCCAAGAAGAAGGGATTGATTATGACCAAACCTTTGCACCAGTTGCAAGGTTGGAGGCCATAAGAATCTTTCTTGCATATGCAGCTCACAAGAGATTCAAGGTATATCAGATGGATGTCAAGAGTGCTTTTCTCAATGGAGACATCAAGGAAGAGGTTTATGTAAAGCAACCTCCAGGTTTTATCTCTCCAACCTCTCCTGATCATGTTTTTAAACTGCATAAAGCTTTATATGGTCTCAAGCAAGCTCCTAGAGCATGGTATGAGACCTTAGCTCATTTTTTATTGGAAAATGATTTTAAAAGGGGTAGAGTAGACCAAACTCTCTTTATTAGAACCCATAGGTCCCATATCCTACTAGTACAAATTTATGTAGATGATATCATATTTGGGTCTACTGATTCAAACTTATGCAAAAAGTTCTCACAACTTATGCATTCAAAGTTTGAAATGAGTAGCATGGGTGAGCTTGCTTTCTTTCTAGGATTGCAAGTTAAACAACATGTGGATGGCATTTTTATTTCTCAAACCAAGTATGCAAGAGAACTAGTTAAGAAATTTGGAATGTCTGAAGCAACCTCTATGAAAACACCTATGCCTACAAATGTTGTTTTAGATGCTAATGAATCTGGAAAACCAGTTGATCAGACAAACTATAGAGAAATCATTGGCTCATTACTTTATCTAACAGCTAGTAGACCAGACATAATGTTTGCTACATGCATTTGTGCTAGATTCCAAGTAAGCCCTAGAGAGTCCCACCTCACATTAGTTAAGAGGATTCTTAGGTATGTAAAAAGTTGTCCTAATCTAGGTCTCTGGTATCCACATGACTCAGGATTTGATCTAACTGGATTTTCAGATTCTGATTATGCTGGATGTAGAGTAGACAGGAAAAGCACCAGTGGAACTTGTCAATTCCTTGGTGATAGACTTGTCTCCTGGTTTTGTAAGAAACAAACTTCTGTGTCCACATCAACTGCTGAAGCTGAATACATGGCTGCAGGCAGTTGTTGCTCACAGATTTTGTGGATTCAAAACCAGCTCCTAGACTATGGCTACAACTTAGAGATGTCTAAAATCTTTTGTGATAATACTAGTGCAATTTGCATTGCACAAAATCCAGTTCTCCATAGTAGGACTAAGCACATAGAGATCAGACATCACTTCTTAAGGGATAATGTAGAAAAGAAGAAAATTGCACTAGAATACATTTCCACTGAACTACAAAGAGGAGATATTTTCACCAAGCCCTTGGATGAAAAGAAGCACTTCTTCTTCCTCAATCAGTTGGGAATGCTAGATGGAGATAGTATAAATTAAAACTCCAAGATTTTGAAACCCTTAATTAACAGGAATAGGAAAAATTTCATTTTAAAATTCCTCTATCTGAGTGGTTTCTTTGAGCTCTGAACTAAGCTCGACGCTGCGTCGAACTAAGATCGACGGTCCGTCGCCCTCAAAAGCGTCGAACGTCGACCTTAACTTCTAGCGTTGAACTAAGTTCACAGCTCCCTGGCTTCTTGAATTTTCTCCCTTCGGTCGACGCCTTCGTTCAACGTCGACCTGAGCTCGACGTATAGCATCAGCCCAAGCGTCGAACGTCGACCTAAGCTGCACGCTGTTGAGCCGTTTCAGTTCCCCTAGAGCCTTAGAGCGTCGACCTGGGCTCGACGTTCTTTCCATTTCTGCGTCGAACCCTAGTATAAAATCATTCTTCTCCGTCGTTCGCAGTTGCGCTCTCATATTCTCTGCTCAAGCTTTCTCCCTCCAAATCCTTTACTCTTGATCATTGGAAGGTATCTTTTTGCAGGATAATGGCAATTGCTGCAGGTGCATTGGCGGCAATGAAGTTTGATTCAGGTTTTGACATCGACATCGACTCCTTTGATGGATCATCGCAGAATTTTCTGGATATTCTGGAGCTATTCAAAGAGCAGCACCTGGTTAACTTCATGACAACCAGGATTCATCTTCCAGAATCTGAAATCAAAGAGTGGATTTTTACTGCAGTGAATTCAGATAACAGTACGATGACTGGAACAATTTCAGGGAATGAGGTAGCCATTTCTCCTCAAATCATTTCAGAGGTTTTCGGTTTTGCTGTTGGAGATGATGAGATAGAACTCTCTGTAGAAGAGTTTGCTGTGATGCTAGACAGAATGGGGCATAATTCTGGTAACCCCTCTAAACTTTTAAAAGTTAACCTAGCTATTGAGTTTAGGCTGTTAGCAGATATCACAGGCAAGGTAATCTGTGCAAAGAGGACTGCACACGATGCCATTACTAGGCATCAGTTTTGCATTATGGCTGCAATTTTGGATAAGAAGCATCCCAATTGGGGCTTGATTGTTTTTGATATGATCAAGAAGAAAATGGATAAGAACTTTGTCCACTTTGGAAGGGTTCTTGGTTTGATTCTGAACCACTGTTGCCCTCAGTTGCTTGTGTCCTCAAAGAAGCACATCAATGCTTCTAAGAGGCTCACTTGTGCATTGATTGGCAAGTGGGACAGGAAGATTGTGAACTCCAGGGCAGCTGCAGCAATGAGGACTTCTGCAGACACCAGGACTGTAGAGGTCACTCTTCCTCAGTCTACTGGCCCAGAAGCAGGGATTTTGCCATCTTCCTCCATCATCCTCCCATCCTCTTTCATTCCAACAACATCATTCATCTCATCCACTCAACCCATCCCTTCATCCATTTCTACTATTGCATCCTCCATTCCACCACTCATCACCTCTTCTTCCATGAGCTTGGACTTCTCATCTCATGAGGACATCCTTTACCTTGACATTCATGATGAATCCTTCATGGATGCCTATCCCTCCTCTCCTCATGACTTCCATCCTTCATCAACTTTTTCAGAACTTCTTCTATCCTCCATCCATGAATCAGCTATCCCTCCCATGTCTGCAACACCAACAACATCTTCTACCTTCACCTTCTCTGCTGCTCCCTCTACCTCTACTCAAGTCCCACTTGAGCAAGTAGATCTTTTGCCTTTGGCCAATAAGCTTTTTGATATTTTGGCCCCTAGGCTCTCCTCTCTATTGGATGCCAAGCTGGCTCCTCTAGTCCTTTCCCTGAGCTCTCTCTCTGCCTCAGTCTCATACCTCTTATCCTATCTGGCATGCCCTTCTTCTGGGGGCCTAGAGTCAGCTGCCACTGATTCTAGGCAGGGGGAGATGTCAGCAGAAGAAGAGCTGCAGCCTTCAGCAGTACAGGTAGTACAGGTTTGTTCAGAGACAGTTTCAGCAGTAGAAGTTCAGATGACCTCTGAGGCTCCTCCTCAAGGTTCAGTTCAGATGATCAGCAGTGCCTTAGACTTTCAGTCCTTGGCATCTTCTGTCCAGAGCTTCCACCTTCCAGCACATCTTCACCTCAGAAGCTACAGCCTCCTGCCTCCTCAAGAAGACCTGTCTAGGGCCATTGTCCCTTTTCAGAAGATCATTCCATTCTCCTTGGCTGGTGATGCCATGATCCTTGATGAAGCAGTGGTAGCTGTGGCTCCTGCTTGTGATGATGTTGTTGTTGAAGCAGGAGTAGCTGCTAAGACTGTTCCCTCAGAAACTTCAGGTGAATTGATTGAGACACCAGATGAAGTTGAGACCATTGTCTCCCAAGTTCTTCAGGAACTAGCCACCTCAGCCTCTATGGCTCCTGAGGCTATTCCCTTTCCTGCAGTGTTAGACTCCTCTTCTACACTGTCAGTAGACCCTCCTCCAGTTACTTCTTCAGCTGCTCCAGCCCCCATCAATTTTCCTATCTCAAAGAGAACCTACATAGATCCTTATGATGAATCTCAAAGCTCAGAGGATGAATTTGCAACTGATTCTGATGACTCCTCTGCAACCATTGCAAGGAAGAGGAAAGCAAGATCCAAAGCAATGAAAAGAGTTCCATTGGCTAGATCCACAGATCATGACATCCCTTACTACATCAAGTACAACTGTGAAATCACTGAGCCCTGGATGCAATACTCTCTAAACCAAAGAAAGGCAATGAAGAAAAAAAGAAAGTTCAATGAAGGCCCCTCCAAGTCTGTCCTTCAGCCTCCACCTCCACCTCCTCCAGATGCAGGTGCAAGTGCAAGCCTCTCTTCCAATCCTGCCCCATCATCTCTGCATGGCAAGACCTATCAGTCAAGAAGATCCCAAGGGTATAATCAGCAAAGGGGAAACCAGCAAAGAGGATACAATAGAGGCAGGCAGTCCAGAGGAAGATCAGGATCTCAACCTTACCAAAGGGGAGGACCCATTGATCCAACCTCTGGTCCCTATCCTTACAGACCCAGAGTTGACTTCACTCCAAGAACTCATCAAGAACACTCTGCCAACAGATATGAACCAGCTATTCCTTTTGAAGATCCTACTAAAACTCCAGCTTACTAGAAGGCTAGGATGACTGAGATGGCTGCTCTGAATGAGATTGACAGAGCTAGAGCAAAAGGTCTGGACACCTCTCAAATCAGCACCATGTCAGATCAAAGGAGAGAAGAATTGGAGAAATACAAATCAAAGAAATTCTTTGATTCTGATAAGTATATGCAGCTTCATCCTGCAGCTGTACCAGCTAGTGGAAAAAGCCAGAAATCCTTAGGTGCAGCTAAAGATTACAGATCCAAGAAGGATGCTACAAATCCTAACAGGGAAATTATCTTCAAGGGAAGTGATCAAGACAAAGCTCCAAAGGAAAAGTAATGTAAGGAATTTTTCTCTGCTGGATACAGGACATTAAACATTATTGCTGCTATATAGTGTTATATATATGCTGCTTTATTCTGTCATATGTCTGGTTGTATTTTATTCAGCTCTGTTTTGCTTTACTTCTTTTTTTTGAATCCCTGAATTCATGTAAATAGTAATCCTAATCCAAATAGGGGGAGATTGTTGGAACACCCTATTACTATTTGGGTCAGGATGACTATATTTCTATAGGGATTTTGTGTTGTGACCTTCTTGTTGCTATAAAGGTCACATAGGTTAGAGTCTTTCTCAGCTCGACGCAGAGTCGACTTCAGCTCGACGCAGAGTCGAACTCAGCTCGACGCTGAGTCGACCTCAGCTCGACGTGGAGTCGACCTCAGCTCGACGTTCCGTCGACCCTAGTTCTGCTTTCTGTAATCACTCTCTGGCCGACGTGTGTCGTGCTCAGATCGACATTTTATTGTGAGCTCGACGTTTTCCAGGCTCCCGTTAGTTTTGAATAGGAATTCAAATTCCTTCTGTCAGAACAATTAATGCTGAAGATTTATTGACCGTTACAGCAAATCTAGTGCATGGCTCAAGGAATTTTCTAAGGAATGTTTGCCTGACACTTCCTTTGGAGACATGGACATTTAAGGAAAGCATTTAATGCTGGCTGCCAACGGCTATCAAAGACTCAGAAGAAGAATTCAGAGATATATTCTATCAGTCAACAGAGAACAAGCAGAATACCTCTCTCTCTTGCTCTCTGTGATATTCATTCAAGCTTACACACAGGAATTCTGATTGCTTCAGACACAACCATCCAACTTGTTTGGATCATCTTTTGCTGGAGCAGATCAGATCATTGAAGACCTGTCACTCTTATGCAAAGCTCTCCTTCCTGAACTACTTCTTGATCTCAGGGGGAGCTCTGACAACATCAACAGATCCACTTTGCTTCTCTCCACTTATTGATAGAGAAGACACCATCAGCTTTTTCTTTTTCTTTCTGTACAGGGTTTTAACTCCCTTCAAAAGTTACCTTTGGTTTTGCTGAAACCTGGTCAAAAATCAGCCCCTTTGGTTTGTGAGAACCTGGTCAAAAACTCTCTAGTGCTCAAGACACCTGATCAACTCATCTTGAAGTGGATTCCTATCAAGGGTGATAGAAGAGTGGACTACCCAAGATTTTGGGGAACCACTATAGCTCCTTGTGCATCCTGGTTGCTTGTTTCTTTGTGTTTTGCTTTGTGCTGTGATTCTCTTCTTTCTTTGATTAATTGCTATAGCACCATACACTAAGTAAATCTAAGCCTTTTCTCCACATAAGTTTTAATTTTCAAAACTATTTTAAATCACTCTATTCACCCCCCCTCTAGAGTTAGGATTGATCTTATCCCTCACTTTCACTTATCTTCAGGCTGTTCTTTTGTAGCTTTAAAAGTAATTGTCTTCTCCTTCCTTATTGTTGGAGAAGCTGCCTTTTGCTCTTCCTCTCTATTTTTGATGAGCAACTCATAATACTTGAGCTTTCCCAATAGAGCTTCAATGGTGATCTCATTCAATCTTCTGACATCTTTGATTGGCCAGATCCTTGAGTCCCAAGTGCTGGGGAAGCACATTAGGATCTTATCATTGAGTTCAGTCAGTGAGATCTCCTTTTCCAAAGTTTTTAATTCACTGACAATCAGACTGAGTCTGTTATACATGTCAGCTACTGACTCAGTTTCTCCCTTCTTGAAGTTCCAATACTGGGTTATGAGATGAGATCTTCTGTCCTTTCTCTCATCAGCAAATCCTGACACAAGCTCAGATAGCTTGTCCCAGATTTCCTTTGCTGAGTTGCATTCAACTACTTTCTGAAATATATCATCAGATATTGTCTGAGCAAATATATTCATTGCCTTTGCATCAAAAACTTTCCACTTCTTGATGTCTGCATCTGTTCCTGAAGGGGGTTGAACAGTATTTGTACTTGTGGTTTCTGGAGGTCTTGGACACACTGTCAAAACAGAATTGAAGATATCCTCATCAATAGAATTCATGTACAATTTAATCCTTGCCTTCGAAAGTGCAAACTTAGAAAGATTGCACACTGGAGGTCTGGTGCTTGCATAGTCTTTATTCTGTGCCATGGATTTATATTAAAATAGTTATAATAGAAATAACAACCCTCTATTAAAGGTTGATCTTATCAGAGATCTTTTGGTTCAGGTGTTAGCCTGTAAAAGCAACCAACCTAGTGATGGTTTATTTGTTGTATAACCAACCTCCCTCTGATACCAATTGAAAGTGAGGGTAAGATCTTGTAACACCCCAAATTGTTGTAGGAGCGACGGGGATCGTTTTTGGGCCAATTCAGATTTTTGGTGCAGGTGACACGGGCCCCGACACGGGCGTGTCGGAGGCCGTGTCGGGCGTGTTGAGCTCGAAGTGTTGAGCTGGCCGTGTGGTCGGCGTGAGTCGACGATCGTTGAGAGGCTGAACACGGCCTGGGACACGGGCGTGTCCCAGGGCGTGTCAGTCCCTCAAAGCCCATACTCAACGATCGTTGAGTGAGGTGTACACGGGCCGTGACACGGGCCCGAACACGGGCGTGTCCGGTTTGACACGGGCGTGTCCGATGCCGTGTCACCAGGCCGTGTACCCCTCTGACTCCAATCTGGTGTTTTGTTGCACACGGGGGGCGTGACACGGGTCCCGACACGGGCGTATCGCCGGCGACACGGGCGTGTCGGAGGCCGTGTCACATGCCGTGATGCTGGTTTTCAACCTTGGTCGAGACGGCGAATGAGCTACACGGCCAGGCACACGGCCGTGTGCCAACCCGTGTTCGGCCCAGATTTTATGATTTCAGATCTAATCTTGTCCGTTCGTTTCCTTGACTTTGGATCCGACGGTGGGGGGCTGCTCCTGGGTGGTTTTAGCCGGGATTTAGGGTTGGGAATCCTCATTTCCCTTAGCCATTCTCTCTCTAAGAGTTTAGAGAGAAGGGAGAGCAAGGAGGAAGGAGGAGTCCAAGATCCGGCCGCCGGAGGAGCTTCGGAGCTCCGAATCGCGATCCGAGTCCAGATCCACGGAGGTGACGCCGCTGCGGTGCTTTCCAACCGCATAGTTTTCGATGGCGCCGCGGAAGAATGTAAGGGTAACGATTTCTCATCCTTGGGCATGTGAAGCCCTCTTTTCCTTTGCATAGGAAGCCCGCTCTCGCGAGTGAGCGAAGAGTTGGAGCATTCCTTGGGGTAGATATGTGAAGTCCCCCTTGTGTAGAGCCCGTATGCGAAAACGGACATAGGCATTGTGTGTGAAGCCTATCCGGACAAGTAGAGCCGGATCGGTGATGTTGCATTGCATATGAACCGGGGAAGACTCCGGGTGTTTGGGTGTTTTTCGGGTTTTCTACGTGGTAGATTGCATCAGGGAGCCTTGGAGATTAACTCCAAGGTGCACCCGGAAAACTGGGCAAAGGCGAGTTTTGCCAACACGGTGGCCGGGGAGCCAACGTGAACATAACCGGGTTATGTGATTGTTGTGGCGGAAACGGGACTCGGTGAGTCTTGACCTGCGCATATGGCTTAAATTGCCGTTGCGGTATGAGCACGGGTCAGGCGGAATCGTACCAGGTCTATATCGTTCGGTAGGACCGTTGGCATGGATGAGGGTCTTCGGCGGTCTATGGCTTAAATTGTCGTGACCAAGGCCAGGAAGGCAAAATGCTCATATGGACGACCGTTCAAGAGGCGGTGGTGGATTGGGAACGTCTATGGCTTGAATTGACGTGACATTGGCCGGTTCGCCGAGAATGTGCCCTGAGTGCACGGGGTGTGTGGCCGCGCGAGCCTACGCCTGTGTTGATGTGTGTTCACATTAATAGCATTGCCTATACTAATGAAGTGCAGGGAAAGAGCATCGCCACCCCGATCTTGGGGGCGGGATCGTTATAATTTGGTCAGCATTGCTGACCGTTGCTATTGTTTGCCATCGGGCGGTGGTTTGTGGCTTGCAGGTGCTGCGGAGCAGAGCGGGAAATAGCGGGCTAAAGCCCTTGTTGCTGTGCCGGCCCTCGAAGGCCTAATTGCTTATGTATCTTTCCCGTTTTCATGTATGGCCGGCCTGCGTGCCGATGTTTGGAAAACACTATTTTGTTAAGTGAACAATGTAAGGCCTTAAGGCCAGTTCTCTTTTGTGTATGATTACATTCCTGAGTTGGTAGTGGACATTCATGCTTTGTAGCAGGGTTCTTATTTTCTTTTGCAACTTAATAATTTGCTTCCGCTAGGTGTTGTGTAGGACGACACGATTGGTTGAATGGTTTCAACGCATAACCAACCGGTCTGTCCGTAGTATATGGCGTCGGGCCCCGGCCGGACCTACTGCTATATGCTATGTGACGGATAGGGGTGTTACAAATTGGTATCCTGCCAGACATTGAGTGCGTCGAGACCACTCGATGCTTTGTCGAATCAAGCGTTGATTTGTCGAGTTGTGCGTTGAGACAACTCGACGCTTCATCAAGGCAAGTGTTGATTCGTCAAGTGTTGGCGTTGAGTGCGATGAGACCACTCGACGCTTCATTGAGTCAATTGTTAATTTATTGAGTGCTGGCATTGTGTGCATTATGACCACTCGACGCTTCGTCGAGTTAAGTGTTTATTCGCTTAAATGAATTCGTGGACGAATTCACTTTAAGGGGTGGTGAGCACATGTGTGCGTCATCGTTATAACATGAAAAGAACCCATGAATGTCCACTTAGGAATGAAAATATACATGTTTGAGGAACCTGCGTGTTCCTATAATTGCTGTTTGCAGTAATTTTTGGGTCGCTTATCGGTGTGTTGCACGATTATAGGTGACCAGAAGTGGTGCTGGGCCGTCTGAACGGCCAGGTTCTGAGGCGAGCAGTGCGCCAAGCGATGCGCCTGCAACACCTCCGTCTGCCGAGACCATTAGGTTGGTGGCAGAAGCGGTCATGGCAATGATCAATGCGCAGCCTGCAAGGCAGGTGCAGCAGCCCGCTCCTGCTATGGAGCAAGTACCTCTTCAGACGGCAGAGCAAAGGAGGGTTGAGCAAGTAGTGTTGGAGCCAGAGTTGCCTAGGAGAGCAACGGAAAGACAACTGAAGCACGTGATGGGATTTCACCCACCTGTATTCACGGGCGTAGAAACCCCGACCCTAGCAGAGGATTGGCTCTCAAGGGTCAACAGGGTGATGACTGCGACGGAAACAGAAGAGTGGCAGAAGACCACTATAACGACGTTCCTTTTGGATGGGGACGCAAGGTTATGGTGGGAAGGCCTAGAGCTACATCAGTTGCGGGGAAGGCCGTTGGCCAAAGTTTCGATGGAGGAGTTTGCGAGACTGTTCATGGCTCGATACCTCCCCTCGGCGCAAAGGATTGCGCTAGAAAGCGAATTTCAGAAGTTGGTGCAAGGGGATTGTACCGTTGATGAGTACCTCCATGAGTTTACTCGGTTGGGGAGATATGCCGGCGCTACCTTCGCAGACGAGGACCGCAAGACGAGCCGCTTCTATGAAGGGCTAAGAGATGATTTAAGGTTGCTACTGTCGGGGCCCAAGGCGCAGGGTTTCATGACCCTGGTCAATTCGGCCCGGTCCTTGGAGAAGGACATGAAGAATGTCCAAGCAAAGAAGGAATCCGGTAGCAAGAAAGCGGAGTTCAAGGCACCGACTACGTCGAAGTCGGGCTACCGCAAATTCTATAAGAAAGCTAAGACGTCGGGTCCAGTTGCTTCAGGTGCCTCGGGGGCAACTACCAATCGAACCCCGGGCGCTTGTTTCACGTGTGGGAAGCCGGGGCACTTTGCCCGTGATTGCTGGAGTGGACGCTCAAAGTCCGAAAGGAAACAAGGAGCTACCTACGAGGAGAAGGGCAAAGCAGTGGAGTCGACCGCGTCCCACTATGCTCCGACTCAGCCTAGAGTCTATAACTTGGGCCAGCAGGAGGCCATCAAGCAAGCGGATGTGGTGACAGGTATGAGTTAATTTATAGCAAGTTAGCTTTAATACCGTTATCTATTGCTTGTTAGCCTAATATTGTTTGTATAGGCTTTGTTGTGATTAGCGATAGTCCGGCACGGGCACTGTTCGATACGGGAGCTTCACACTCCTTCTTGTCCGAAAGCTTTATATCGCGCATCGGAGTCCCTTCTTCGATGGCGAAGGACAAGTTGGATGTGCTGCTACCGAATGGGTGCTCGATGCGTGCGGACAGGGTATGCGCCGTAAAGGTTCACATTGGGAGCCAAGAGTTCGACTTACTAGCGTCATTGCTGCCGCTAGTAGAGTTCGACGTGATCTTTGGAATGGATTGGCTGTCAGAGCAGAAAGCTTGGATTGACTGTGACTGGAAGGAGGTCAAGTTGGGTGTAGGGCGGGAGACTACATTCGAGGGGTTAAAGGGGTCGAGCAGGACACTGATGTCTGCTCTTCAGGTGGTGAAGGCAGTTCGTGCTGGTGCAGAGCTGTTCTTTGCAATAGTGGGGGCTGTGGAGCCAAAGGCCCCGTTGGATAGCATCCCCGTGGTTTGCAAATACCCCGATGTGTTCCCGGATAACCTTCCCGGAGCCCCACCGTAGCGGGAGATTGATTTCACCATCGAGCTCGTACCGGGGGCCAAACCGGTGTCACGTGCTCCGTATAGGTTGGCGCCTAAGGAGATGGCAGAGTTGAAAGTTCAGCTAGAGGAGCTGATGGAGCAAGGATATGTGCGTCCAAGCTCGTCGCCTTGGAGCGCACCGGTCCTCTTCGTTAAGAAGAAGGACGGGAGTATGCGGCTGTGTATCGACTACAGAGAGTTGAACAAGCTGACGGAGAAGAATAAGTACCCGATCCCGAGGATTGATGATCTCTTTGATCAGTTAGTCGGATCGTCAGTATACTCCAAGTTGGACTTGAAGTCGGGGTACTATCAGCTGAGGATCAGGGAATGTGATATCCCGAAGACGGCGTTCAGTACGAGGTAAGGGCATTTCGAGTTCACGGTCATGCCGTTTGGACTGACGAATGCGCCATCGGTGTTTATGGATCTGATGAACAGGACGTTCAGAGATTTCCTGGATCGCTTTGTGATCGTCTTTATTGACGATATTTTGGTATACTCGCAGTGCGAAGAAGACCACTTCAAGCATTTGCATTTGGTGTTGGAGACTTTGAGGAGGAATGAGCTTTACGCAAAGTTCTCCAAGTGCGAGTTCTGGCTACCCTCGGTAGCGTTCCTTGGTCATATAGTGAGTGGGGAAGGTATAGCGGTGGATCCGGCGAAGATTGTTGCGATACGGGAGTGGCCTGCGTTATCTTCTATCGCGGAAGTCCGTAGTTTTCTCGGGCTTGCCGGATATTACAGGCGCTTCGTAGAGAACTTCTCGCGGGTAGCATTACCTCTCACGAAGTTGACAAGGAAGGATCAGAAATTCTTGTGGACGCAAGAGTGCGTGCAAGCTTTTGAGGAGCTGAAGAGGCGGTTGACCACGACGCTAGTGCTTAGTTCGCCGAGTGGGACCGAGGGCTTTGAGGTGTATAACGACGCTTCGGGTAGTGGCTTGGGCTGCGTGTTGTTGCAGCATGGAAGTGTGATCGCGTATGGATCGCGTCAGCTGAAAGTGCATGAAAGAAATTATCCGGTGCACGACTTGAAGTTGGCGGCCGTGATTTTTGCACTCAAGTTGTGGAGGCACTACCTATACGGCGTAAGGGTCGATATATACACCGATCACAAGAGCTTAAAATACTTGTTGGATCAAAAGGACCTTAATATGAGGCAGAGGAGGTGGATGGAGTTCCTGGGGGACTACACCTTCAAGATACATTATGTACCCGGGAAGGGCAACGCAGTTGCGGATGCGCTGAGCCGCAGGGCTCCTGCCCGAGCCAACTGGTTGTCGGTGCATGATGAGCGGCTAGTGCGGGAGTTGGAGGAGCTTGAGATCTGTTGCGTTGACAAGCAGACGAGCGCCAAAGCAATGTTAAACTAGACAGAGGTGCAGTATGACCTGGCTGACCGGGTTCGGCAGGCATTGGAGTTAGATGACTCCATGAAAGAGCTTATGGAGGCCGCTCTGGATGGGTCAAATTCCTAGTTCTCGGTGGATGATGGTTTGTTAAGGAAAGATCATCGGTTGTGCGTCCCGAGTGGGGGTAACCTCCGGGCGGAGTTGATGTACGAGGCTCATCATACCAAGTACTCAATCCACCCAGGGAGCACGAAGATGTATCGTGATCTCAAGAAGCTGTTTTGGTGGCCGGGGCTTAAGAAAGATGTGGCGTTGTACGTGGCTAAATGCCAAACGTGCGCCTTGGTGAAGGCGGAGTGCCAAAAGCCAGGAGGATTTCTGAAATCCTTGCCTATACCGGAGTGGAAATTCGATGATATATCTATGGACTTTGTGCACGGATTGCCAAGGTCGTAGAAGGGGAACGACGCCATCTGGGTGATCGTAGATCGACTAACCAAGGTGTCGCATTTCATTCCGCATAGGAAGGATGATCCAGTGGAGAGATTGGCAAAATTGTATGTCGACAATATTGTTAGGCTGGATGGTGTGCCCCGTAGCATTGTGAGTGATCACGATGGGCGGTTCACGTCAAATGATTAGAGGTTGGTGCAGCAGATGCTGGGAACAAAGTTAAAGTTCAGCACAGCTTTCCATCCGCATACGGATGGGCAGACCGAGAGGGTCAATAGAACGATGGAGGACATGCTCCGCATGTGTGTTCTAGACTTCGGGAAGCATTGGGAAGACCACCTTTATTTGGTGGAGTTCGCGTACAACAATAGCTACCAAGCGAGTATACAAATGGCGCCCTTCGAGGCCCTGTATTGTAGGAAGTGTCGCACGCCATTATCGTGGCTTGAAGCGGGTGAGGCAAGGTTGTACAAGAAGCAGGAGGTGGAGAGTGCTACCTCGTTAGTGCGGATCATTCGGGAGCGCTTGTTGATCGCTCAGGACCGGCAGGCGAAGTATTACAATGCCAAGCACCGGAACGTGGAGTTTGCGGTAGGCGATTGGGTATATCTGAAAGTGAAGCCGTTCAAGGGGGTTTCGCGGGTGAGACGCTTGAAGAAGCTGAGCCCAAGATACCTTGGACCTTTTGAGGTTCTGGAGCGAGTTGGCGAAGCTGCATACCGTTTGAAGCTATCGGTGGAGTTGAGTGGATTACATGATGTGTTCCACATTTCTGTGTTGCGGAAGGCGGTGCAAGAGCCTTCGCAGGTGATCGCGGTTGACCAAGTGCCGGTGGACGAAGGGTTGACGACAAGGGTCAAGCCCGTTCGTATTGAAGATGTTGAGGTCAAGAGGCTTCGTAACAAGGAGATCCGGATGGTTAAGGTCCGGTGGGATAACTGCGGGCGTGAGGAGCTCTCTTGGGAACGGGAGCAGACTATGCTCGAGGAGTACCCGGAATTATTACGCTCAGGTACTGTTTTACGATAAGTCCTGTTTTTTCCTTTATTAATTTCGTGGACGAAATTCTTTAAGGGGGGTAGAATTGTAACACCCCAAATTGTTGTAGGAGCGACGGGGATCGTTTTTGGGCCAATTCAGATTTTTGGTGCAGGTGACACGGGCCCCGACACGGGCGTGTCGGAGGCCGTGTCGGGCGTGTCGAGCTCGAAGTGTTGAGCTAGCCGTGTGGTCGGCGTGAGTCGACGATCGTTGAGAGGCTGAACACGGCCTGGGACACGGGCGTGTCCCAGGGCGTGTCAGTCCCTCAAAGCCCATACTCAACGATCGTTGAGTGAGGTGTACACGGGCCGTGATACGGGCCCGAACACGGGCGTGTCCGGTTTGACACGGGCGTGTCCGATGCCGTGTCTCCAGGCCGTGTACCCCTCTGACTCCAATCTGGTGTTTTGTTGCACACGGGGGGCGTGACACGGGTCCCGACACGGGCGTGTTGCCGGCGACACGGGCTTGTCGGAGGCCGTGTCATATGCCGTATTGCTGGTTTTCAATCTTGGTCGAGACGGCGAATGAGCTACACGGCCAGGCACACGGCCGTGTGCCAACCCGTGTTCGGCCCAGATTTTATGATTTCAGATCTAATCTTGGCCGTTCGTTTCCTTGACTTTGGATCCGACGGTGGGGGGCTGCTCCTGGGTGGTTTTAGCCGGGATTTAGGGTTGGGAATCCTCATTTCCCTTAGCCATTCTCTCTCTAAGAGTTTAGAGAGAAGGGAGAGCAAGGAGGAAGGAGGAGTCCAAGATCCGGCCACCGGAGAAGCTTCGGAGCTCCGAATCGCGATCCGAGTCCAGATCCGCGGAGGTGATGCTGCTGCGGTGCTTTCCAACCGCATAGTTTTCGATGGCGCCGCGGAAGAATGCAAGGGTAACGATTTCTCATCCTTGGGCATGTGAAGCCCTCTTTTCCTTTGCATAGGAAGCCCGCTCTCGCGAGTGAGCGAAGAGTTGGAGCGTTTCTTGGGGTAGATATGTGAAGTCCCCCTTGTGTAGAGCTCGTATGCGAAAACGGACATAGGCATTGTGTGTGAAGCCTATCCAGACAAGTAGAGCCGGATTGGTGATGTTGCATTGCATATGAACCGGGGAAGACTCCGGGTGTTTGGGTGTTTTTCGGGTTTTCTACGTGGTAGATTGCATCAGGGAGCCTTGGAGATTAACTCCAAGGTGCACCCGGAAAACTGGGCAAAGGCGAGTTTTGCCAACACGGTGGCCGGGGAGCCAACGTGAACATAACCGGGTTATGTGATTGTTGTGGCGGAAACGGGACTCGGTGAGTCTTGACCTGCGCATATGGCTTAAATTGCCGTTGCGGTATGAGCACGGGTCAGGCGGAACCGTACCCGGTCTATGTCGTTCGGTAGGACCGTTGGCATGGATGAGGGTCTTCGGTGGTCTATGGCTTAAATTGTCGTGACCAAGGCCAGGAAGGCAAAATGCTCATATGGACGACCGTTCAAGAGGCGGTGGTGGATTGGGAATGTCTATGGCTTGAATTGACGTGACGTTGGCCGGTTCGCCGAGAATGTGCCCTGAGTGCACGGGGTGTGTGGCCGCGCGAGCCTACGCCTGTGTTGATGTGTGTTCACATTAATAGCATTGCCTATACTAATGAAGTGCAGGGAAAGAGCATCGCCGCCCCGATCTTGGGGGCGGGATCGTTATAATTTGGTCAGCATTGCTGACCGTTGCTATTGTTTGCCACCGGGCGGTGGTTTGTGGCTTGCAGGTGCTGCGGAGCAGAGCGGGAAATAGCGAGCTAAAGCCCTTGTTGCTGTGCCGGCCCTCGAAGGCCTAATTGCTTATGTATCTTTCCCGTTTTCATGTATGGCCGGCCTGCGTGCCGAAGTTTGGAAAACACTATTTTGTTAAGTGAACAATGTAAGGCCTTAAGGCCAGTTCTCTTTTGTGTATGATTACATTCCTGAGTTGGTAGTGGACATTCATGCTTTGTAGCAGGGTTCTTATTTTCTTTTGCAACTTAATAATTTGCTTCCGCTAGGTGTTGTGTAGGATGACACGATTGGTTGAATGGTTTCAATGCGTAACCAACCGGTCTGTCCGTAGTATATGGCGTCGGGCCCCGGCCGGACCTACTGCTATATGCTATGTGACGGATAGGGGTGTTACAGATCTACCTTTACTCTAGAGGGGGGGGGGGTGAATAGAGTATTTTAAAATAATTTTGCAAATTAAAAACTAATTGGCAGTGGAAGACTTATTTTAATTATAGTGTATTGTGCTTGCAGTAAACAAACTAAAGTAAAGCAAGAAAGCTAATTCACAGCACACAACAAATAAAACATAAACAACCAGATGACACAAGGAGCTATAGTGGTTCCCCAATCAACCTGGGTACATCCACTCTTCTACCACCCTAGGTAGGAATCCACTACAGGATGAGTTGATCAGGTGTCCTGGGCACCAATGAGCTTTTGATAAGGTGCTCAAAAACCAAACCAGATTTTTTGATCAGGTGTCTTGCCACCACTGAGTTTTGACAAGGTCTCAGAAACCAAATACAAAACTTTTGAAGGGAATTCTGTATTACCCTTTTACAGCAAAAGAAAATAAAAGGAGTGAAGGTGTTCTTCTCTGTCAACAATCAAAGAGAAGACTAGTGGATTTTTTGTTATCAAAGCTCCCCCTGAGAATAGTAGTAGGTCAGGAGAAGAAGCTTCGCACAGGGTGATAGGCCTTCAGTAAATTGAGATCTCCAGCAATTGATAATTTCAGCAAAAGATAAAATGTGTTGTGTCTGGAGTCTTTGATTGATGAAGCCTGGAAAACTTGAATCGGAGAAGAGATCTGAAAGAGTAGAAGGGATTCTTCTCTGTGTGTTGATCTCCTTCTCTGTTCTATTGCTTGTGTTCTATAAAAACTCTAACTGTATAATCTTGTAGAATTCTTGAGAGATGTTCTTCTTGGTTATCTATTATCTTCTTTTATCTCTATTGTCTGTAATGTTATTATGAGATCCAATCTCCTAGATAGCCGTTAGCCAGTCATAAATGACTTCCTTAATTGATAGCTGTCTCTGGAGGAAAGTCCTAAGAAACATTCCCTTTTATTCTCCTTGAAACTTGCTCCAGATTGATTGAAACGGCTACAAAATATTCTACATTAAATGCTGGATATGGAAGATAATTGAATTCCATAATAGACTGATTTGAAATCTTGAAATTGTTGATCTCTCAGGAACATCTTCGATCTGAGCTCGACTATCGTCGATCTGAGCTTAGAGATCTGGATTTTGACTTGAGATCAAAATCGTCGATCTGAGCTCGGAGATCATCGAACCGAGTTCGACGCCTCGTCGACCTGTGCTCAGAGATAGTCGAACTGAGTTCGACGCCTCATCGATCTGCACTCGACGATAATTGCTTTGGTCTTCTACACTTGTAATCTGAACTAGGAGATCTTGGGGGCAGCTTTCAAACCTAAGTTCTAAGCCTTAGACCTATTTTAGTTGACCTTTAAAACTATACAATGAGGTCAAGACACAATCCTATGAACATAGTGATCCTTACCCAAATCAGTAATAGGATGTTCCAACAGAACAAGTGGTGCCAGTAAAAGTAACTGTACAACTTAACTGGGTGCAAAGAAATTGCATGGGAAAGTAGGGATATAAAGAGTGTCCTCTAATAGCAATGATGAAGAGAGATGCACAGTGCCAATACCATGCACAGGCGCAGAGGTCCCATCAGTAATAACAATAGAAGATAACCTGTTGGTCTCAAGCAAAGAGGAAAACAAATGAGAGTTGCCAGTCATGTGACTAGTGGCACCAGAGTCAATAAGCCACTTATCATAGTAGACTGCAAGAGCACGAGTAGTAGAAGAGAAAATAGAAGTCATTTGAAAGAAGAAGCCGAAAAGCAGGTAAACTAGCCGCTCAGGGAGAAACTAGCCAGCATAAATAATGAAGAAGAAAGAGAGACCAAGGAGACTGCCCGGTAAAAGGTACACAAACCAGCGGCTAGAAGAAGCCGCAACCAAAAGGGCGGGAAGAGAGTAAGAAACCAGAAGAAACCAGACTAAGGAGCGGAAACCGTAGCGGGTAAAGAAATGCCAGCGAGAAAAGAAAAGAGGAGAAGCAAACGGTCAAAGAAAAAACAAGCAGCCCGGTCTCGGTGTCAACACACCATCAACAAAATAAGAAAAGTTGTGACCCAAGGGCAGAAAAAACCATGCAAGAAGAAAGAAGAGTCAGAGAACGCGCGAACACGACGCAAATCGCGCGAATAGAAAGAAAAAAACTACGCGGTGTAAAAAGGACAAAACGATCAATAGCAGGTTGCAGAAGGAGATAGAGACCGCACGGTCAAGGTGTCAACACACCAGCAGCAAGGAACAAGCCGCGACCAAAATGTAGACTCACGCTAAAGAAGACACAAGAGACTAGCAAAGAAGCAGTAAGAAGAGAAAAGACCACGAGGCCGCCCGATCAAGGCGAAAAATACACCAGCGGCAAGGAAGAAACCGCGACCAAGGGTGAAACTCGCAACAGAGAAGAGACAACGCGATTAGCAAGGGAAGCCGGGCGAACATAAAAAGGCCCGGGAGAAAGCAAGTCACAAGCACAGGGATAAGCAAGGGAGGGAATGGAGAAGAGAGAAGCCGCCCAAACCGGATGAAGCCGGTTGAAGAGGCCGCGCGATTAGAGCAACAAACCGCGACCTTCTTGAAGCAAAGGATCGGTTTCCTCTGATACCATGTATAAAATGGACAAAAGAGGTAAATAAACTGCAAAATTTTATTGTTCAAAAAGATAAAGATTACAAATGTATGCCCCCTTATTTATAGAAACTGGGGGAGGAGAGAGAGATTTACAACAAGCGATGTGGGACTAAATACAAGCCATGCGGCTTATGGAGTTTGACATGACCAAACCGCCAACTATACAAGAAATAAAACAACTAACTACAAAGCCACAATCTCCCAGAGTCACCCTCTCGAACTGACCGCCTTATCGCCTGCTGTAAGTTGTCGGACTATAACAACGGTCAGATCTCTGCGGCTTCAAGCAGACCGCTACACTTTGCCAGACCGATGCGGCTTCAAGCAGACCGCTGCGAATTCTCTTCTCCAGAATGCCAGACCAGACCGCAAGACTGCTGGAACAACTAGACCACTGCGGTTAGAAACCAAGACGCCCAAACACTCCAAACTTTAACAGTCAGGTCAACTGTGTACTCGAAACTAGATTTGAAATTCGGGTACTATCAGCTGAGAATTAGGGAAAGTGACATTCCCAAGACGGATTTCAGCACACATTATGGGAATTCTGAATTCACTGTCATGCTATTTTGGTTGATGAATGCGCCATCTGTGTTTATGTATTTGATGAACAGGACGTTCAGAGAATACTTGGACAAGTTTGTGATAGTCTTCATCGATGATATACTGGTGTACTCACAGTGCGAGGAGGATAATTACAAGCATCTTAATATTGTTTTGGAGACCCTGAGGAGGAACCAACTGTATGCCAGATTCTCCAAATGTGAGGTTTGGCTATCCTCAGTAGCGTTCCTTGGTCACGTGGTTAGTGGTGAGGGAATTGTAGTAGATCCAGTGAAGGTAGCTGCGATACAGGAATGGCCTGTGATGTCTAATGTGTCGGAAGTCCGGAGTTTTCTAGGGCTTGCCGGCTATTACATACACTTTATGGAGAACTTCTCGTGGATAGCACCACCCCTCACTATTTTGACAAGGAAGGATCAGAAGTTTGTTTGGTCGCCAGAGTGCGCACAAGATTTTGAAGAACTAAAGTATCGTCTTACCACGATGCCTGTCTTATGTTTGCCTTATGGTTTGGAGGGCTTTGAGATTTACAGTGATGCCTTTGGGAGTTGATTAGGCTGTGTTCTGCTTCAGCACGGGAAGGTGATAGCCTATGGGTCGCATCAGTTGAAGGTGCATGAGAGGAATTACCCAGTCTATGATTTGGAGTTGGCGGCTGTGGTATTCGCTCTTTTAAGCTTTAGATGCATTATCTGTATTTGGTTAAGGTCGATATCTATTCAGATCACAAGATCCTGAAGTATCTGATGGATCAGAAGGATCTGAACATGCGATGACATAGGTGGATGGAGTTCCTTGGGGATTACACCTACAAGAGTCACTATATTCCTGGGAAGGGTAATGTTGTGGCGGATGCTTTGAGCCGTAGGACCCCTGCTCGAGCTAATTGGTTACAGATGCACAACGAGCGGATTATTTGGGATCCGGAGGCCTTGGAAATCTCTTGTGTTGATAAGGGCGTTAGTGCAAACGCATGTTTGGGTTGGACAGAGGTTCAATACAACATCGCAAATAGGATTCAGCGTGCCTTCGAGTTGGACGTAAGCTTGAAATGTCACTGGGCGGATATCGTTGATGGGTCTAACGACTAGTTCTCTATCGATGATGACCTCTTATGGAAAGGCAGCCGATTGTGCGTCCCCAATGTGGGGAAGTTGCGAGAAGAATTGATGTATGAAGCGCACTTTACGAAGTACTCGATTCACCCCGGGAGCACCAAGATGTTCAATGACATGAAAAAATGGTTTTGGTGGCCGGGTCTGAAGAAAGACATTGCATTGTATATGGAGAAATGTAAAACCTGTGCCTTGGTGAAGGCTGAATGTAAGAAGCCTGGCGGATTCCTGAAGTCCTTACCTATACCGGAGTAGAAATTTAATGACATCTCCATCGATTTTGTGCACGGTTTGCCGAGATTGCACATGGGGAACGATGTCATTTGGGTGATCGTTGATCATTTAACGAAGGTGTCACACTTCATACCCAATAGGAAGGATGATTCAGTTGAGAAACAAGTGAAGCTTTATATGGAAAACATATTCCGTTTGCACGACGTACCCCAGAGCATCGTTAGTGATCGAGATGGTCATTTCACTTCTAACAATTGGAGGATCATTCATCAGTTGTTGGGTACCAAGTTGAACTTCAACATAGCTTTTCACCCACAGATAGATGGTCAGACTGAAAGGGTGAAGAGGACGATAGAAGATATGCTTCGTATGTGTGCTTTGGATTTCAGGAAAAGGTGGGAGGAACATCTTTTTATGATTGAGTTCACGTATAATAACAGCTACCACGCCAGCATTCAGATGGAGACTTTTGAGGCTCTGTACGGAAGGAGGTGCTGTACGCCGTTGGCTTGGGTATAAACAGGAGAATCGAAGCTGTACAAGCGAAGGGACGTTGAAGATGCTACTTTAACGATACGGTTGAATCAAGAACGGCTACTGATTACTCAAGATAGGCAGACCAAGTACTATAATGCAAAGCATCCGAACGTGGATTTTACGGTGGGCGATTGGGTATACCTCAATATAAAACCATTTAAGGGTGTTTCAAGAATTCGACGCTTAAAGAAGCTTAGTCCGAGGTATGTTGGGCCTTTTGAGATCTTGGAGCGGATTGGAGAATTCGCCTATCGTTTGGCTCTTTCGGGGGAGTTGAGAAGTCTACATAATGTATTCCATATCTCAGTGCTGTGGAAGGCAATTCAAGAGCCTACTCAAGTGATTGCTGTGAATTAAGTGTTGGTAGATAGTGGGTTAACGACGAAGGTCAAGCCCATTCGAATCGAGGATGTATAGGTCAAGCAGTTGTGGAACAACTCCATTAGAATGATCAAGGTCCTTTGGTACAACTGTGGCAGAGAGGAGTTGTCTTGGGAACACGAGCAAACTATGAGGGAGGAGTTCCCTGAGCTATTTCTCTAAGGTAATCAGATGCACTGTTTACTTTTATATTTTCCCGTAACGTCAAATTTCGGGACAAAATTTCTTTAAGTGGGGGAAATTTGTAACGCCCCAAATTTCTTAAGGCATGAGATGCTTCTCTGGGGGTTATCGCCCGCGGTAGCTAGTTACCATGCGACGGTAGCTCCATGGTTTGCGTCGAGCTATCGAGAAAATGTCGAGCTCTCGAGAAAGACGTTACCGCTTGGCGAAAAGCTGTTACCGCATGGCGGTAGTAGGAGATTTAAGCTGGCAGACCTCTCTGGAAGCTATTGCTCGGTGATAAAGTTACCGCTAGCGATAACTGGGTCATTTTATTTGCTATGGTTCTCGGTATCATACCGTGTGGCGGTAGAATTTAGCGTGCAGCGGTAGCGCCTGGTGTCATGTCGTAACCGACGCCTCTATCGCGCGGCATTAACATCCTATTGCACGACAGTAGTGAAACCGAAATGATGTTGGCTACATGTCGGCCTATGATTGGAGGGTTTGGGTGGTTGTGCTTGAAATAAGGCGTTGAATTAAGTTACCAGGCGGCGGTAGCTTATTACCGCGTGGCGGTAGCTTTATTTATATGCCTGCCTTTGGCTGTTTTCACTTCATTTCTTTTGGAGTGAGGATTTTTGCCTGGTTTTCCTGGATGAGGAGCAGCGACAGTAGAGGGTAAATCTCTCCACTGTTGAAGTTCCGGAGTTTCGATTCGCAAACCAAGTCCGGATCTGTGGAGACAAGATCGTTGTGGTCGCATTCATCCGTCTATATCTTTGGCATGGAACCGAAGAGAGTACTAAGGGTAACGATTCTCAACTTGGACATGTGAAGTCCTCTTCCTTTTGCATAGGGAACCCTCTCCCATGAGTGGGTCGTGAGCGTAAGGTTTTCCTCCGGGTAGATACGGTATATCCCCGTAGTTTTTGCATATAGAGTTCAGAATCGAAGTACGAACGTAGGCATGGTGTGTGAAGCCCATCTGGACAGGTTGGTATGGATTGGAGATGTTTTCATTATGCTTGTATTGGCCAGAGAAGACTCTGTAATGTTTGTTTTTCGGGTTTCTATACGGTAGATTGCAGCAGGGAACCTTGGATACGAACTACAAGGAGCACCCAAAAAACTTGGTAGAATCGCATTTCTGCCAGATATCGCGCGGCGGTAGTGCTACCGCAGATGGTAGTTCCTTGATTTGTTTGTGGCCTGTATCGTGGAGACCTAGGGTTTGAGATGTGGGGCTGAGAGCTCTAAAAGCCCAGCCTGGTAGCCTGTGAGACACCCATGTAGCATAACAGAGTTATGTTTTTACTAGAAGAGTGGGAATGGGGAGGACGAACCGCGTCGCGATTGTTTTTGCCCGGCGATGTGAGCAACGGGAAAGGGCTGAACCTACACAGTAGCTTTGTGATGCGTCCATGGGTTGTGATTCCTGTCGCAGATATAGTTACGGGTCTTAGGCCTTGCGCGGGCCGTAAAGACTACCAAATGCTCATGTTTGTTGCCATCATATGAATGTTTGTGGGCCCTGGCTTTTCTCCGGACACCGAGAATGTTCCCCGAGTGCACGGGGTGTATGGCCATTTGTGCCTACGCTTATGGAGAAGTGTTCTTAAATTACACTTTCATTACTATGTTTGGTTTTGCTTGTACTTTGCGGGGTAGGAGCTCTGCCACCCCGGGTAAGGGGCAGGGTCATTATAGTTTGGTCAGCTTTAGCTGACCTTTGTCTTGTTTTGCCACCGTTTGGTGGATTGTTCTTATGCAGGAATAGGTGAGCAAAGTGGCAAGTACCGGGCTAAAGCCCTTGATGTTGTGTTGGCCCTTGAAGGCCAAAGCGAAGTGTTTACTTTTACTATTTTCATTTATGGCCGGCCTGCGTGATGAAGTATGTAAAATATTTTAATTCAAGTTGAATGTTGTAAGATCATAAGGCCAAACCTCTATGTGTATTTGTACTTTCTTTCTTGTTTTGGGTATTAGTGGACATTCATGTTCTGTGATGGGTTCTTCTAATTTACTTAAAAGCTTTTGCTAGAATGCTATGTGTTAGGTTTCGATATGGTATCATAGTGTTTTGGTATTAATATATTACTTCGCTGACTGTCAGTGGAATATGGCGTGGGGCCCCGGCCGGACCTTCTATTATATCCCATGTGACGGATGTGAGTATTATAGTGTTCTAGACATCGAGAAAGTACACCCTCCCTATCAAATCAAATAATAACTTTCTAATAATCTTCTACACACTCACATAAACTACTTTTTGATAAAACTTGACTCAATTTAAAAGTAATATAATTCATCTCCGCGCAATTAGAAAAATCAAATTTTTTTAGATTTATGCAAAGAAATTAATTCTTCACAAATACTACCATAATGTATGTGTTTGACTAGAAACACATCATAGCCAGTAGTTTTACTCAAAAGATTCAACATCTATTCTAGCACGAAAAATTCAAATTCCACATGAAAAATTAAATTTACTTAAAATTTACAATTTAGTAAGGGCAAGGAAGTTTTGGTAAGAAACTTAAAAACAAGATTAATTTTCCTATTTTTTATTAATTTCGAGACTTCCTGAGGTCTATCCTGTAACACCCCCTTCCATCTCATAGAATAAATAGAAGGTCCGGCCAGGGCCCCATGCCATATTCCACAGACAATCAGTGGAGTTACCTATTGATTCCAAAAACCAACTACACATCCTAACTCAGAGTGTATTCTAGAGGAAGTATTTAAATTGCTTGGAACCCAAACACATGAATGTCAACTAACAGTAAAATAGAAATGATAACCCAAATACACAAATTATTATGGCCTTAAGGTATTACAACCATTTTCTCAAAAAAAAGTGTTTTACAAACATCGGCACGCAGGCCGGCCACACATGAAATAGTAAAAGATACGCTTCGCTTGGCCTTCGAGGACCGACATAGCAAATAGGGCTTCAGACCTCTACTTCCCGCTTGGTTCAGTTGCACCTGCACAAAAGCATTCCACCCAAATGGTGGCAAACAAGGCAACGGTCAGCATTAGCTGACCAAATTAAAATGACCTTGCCCCTCACCCGAGGCAACGGTGCTCCTTTCTTGCAGCAATTAACATGATCACAATATATGCAGAAGTGCAACTTAAGCACAAACAAACACAGAGGATGGCATGATCGACAAACCATCCCATGCACTCAGGGCACATTATCGATGTACCTGATCAACCAGGGTCTTACCTTTGCCATAATGGCAATCACTGGTGTCAAAGCACCCACACAGGGATCTCCATGATTCCCAGCACTATCCTTAGTCCCAGACTTGGCGGTCTCACCTGAGCATTACTAGCCTGGCATAAAGCCACGACTCTCTCCTATACAAATAATAATTGCCACATACTTAAGTCTGTTTAGCCGAACGACATAGTGTGGATACAGTTCACCTCTTTCCCGTTGCTCAGATCATCATGCCAATTAACGACACCGATGCAGAGGGTCAACTTCCCCTTTACCTTAATTTAAATCATACATAACCACGTTATGTTCCAAGGCTTGGACTCGCGGCCACCAAAGTTGGGCCCTTCAGGCTTTCAGCTCAACACAATAGCCCCCAAGTATTTGAGAGACATACCTCACAATCATTGTTGACTAGTAGCTACCGCTAGTGGTAGAGCTATCACCACGCGGGTAGGGGACAGACTATCGTTTCTTCCCCAAAATGGGTGTTTTCCTGGAGACCTACTTTAGTATTCGCACTGCAGAAACTTGCACACCCTGTGACTCGGTAAATTACACATTTACCATGGAGTCTTCTCCGGCTTACAAAACAATCATCACTAATGTAGACTAACCTGTCTGGATGGGCTTCACACAACATTCCCATTCCTTACTTCGATTCCAGACTCCAAATGCAAAGATAACAGAGATACAACCGATCAACCCATCGTGAGAATCACTTATACATGCTTGTGGAGTGCCTACCCTCAAATGACAAAACAAAGGACTTCACATGTCCAAGGAGGAAGATCGTTACCCTTGCAGTCCTCTTTGGAGCCATAAATCGAAATTCAAATGGATGGAAAGAATCGCGTCGGGACGCTCTTCATAGATCTTGACTCCGTTCGCGATTTAGGACTCCAAAGCTCTGACAATGGAAAGATTCCCCTTCTTCTTCCTCTTCATTGCACTCCCTTCTCTCTAACCCCTAGAAAGAGAAAGCATAGGTTTAGAATGAGAGATAACTCTCATCCCATGGACGTAAACTAGTAGAAATCATAGCCCACCATCGGATCTTGGCAAACGACTTCGATTTAAAATGCTTCTCTGTACAGAGGGTTACTACCGCATAGTAAGAAGATATCGCCATGCGGTAGTCCCTTTTGGTAGCTTCTATGGTAAGCCACCATTCAAAAATCTCCAATCCTATGCCGATACGTAGCTGTGCCATAACTGTAGTGCTACGACCACGCGGTACCTCACTATCGTCATGCGGTAGGTGGTGCGTCGTATCATACTGCCGCTTACAACGAAAGGCTACTACCACCACGCGGTATCGCTACCGTCGGGCGATAGCTCACAGAGTGCCACGCCAATTTAAATAAGCTACACTACCGATAATGCTAACCTTATCATTGGGCGATAGTTCACCGAGAGCTCTGCCGATTAATTTGACCATGTTACCATGGCACGGTAACTCACTATCGTCGCACGATACTATTTGATGTATCAGTGTGTCTCCTATGTCGAGTGCTACCGTCGTGCGGTATCAACCTACCTCTAGGCGATATCTCGTGGAGAGCTCCTGCAATAATTCCGCAACACTACCATTGCCGCTAACCCAACCGTCGGGCGGTAGCTTATGGAACCAAACTCCTGCCTATGTGAAACATGGGGTGTTATAAATGTAACGCCCCTAAATTATAGATGTTTTATTTAATTCTTTTGTCGGCGTAATATTAACGTCAGGGAATTACGTTGATGCTTAATTGATGGGTACCGTTACTGGAGCGTGACTTTTGCTCATTTTGTATCCGAGATTTTTGACTTAGAATATTAGAATGGCTAATTTATTGTGAGTTTAAATATTTCCTTGCGATCCGGGGTTCGTTTTGGAACACGACAAAGCCTTTTTGGGATAATTGGTGTTTTAGGCTTCCGAGAAGTTTTTAACTGAGTTTGGACTGTCGAATCCTAAATTTGACTTCATCGTTGGATTCTTAGCTTTGATATTTAGCTACGGTGCGAATTTTGTAGAAATTCGAGTTGATTTGAGTTATATTTTAATATAACATATGTAGATAATATGATATTATATCATATCATATAATAATATAATATGATAACATATAATATGTTGGAACCAAGTACTATTAGAGATAATATATAATATCATATCAGATATTTTTATCGAGTACTATTCATCTTCTTCCCCAAGCTATCAGATAGAATACGCGGAAGAAAGAGGGCGGTGGGTGTTGCTAGACACTTTCAACCACCACTTGTAGGAGCTCCGGTGCATTAAATCGTCGTCGAAGAGTAGATCTAGAAAGCTCTCACCGAGATCTACGCGTTGGTGGTAAGTAATTTTGATTTCTTGGACTTTTGGCGTTAGGGTTTCTCACCTTGACCCTCTTTCGTCCTGAAAAGTTTCAGGAATTGTTGCCTAAGAGTTCTTGCGGCCAATCCTTGAAGTGGAGCATTTGTGAGGAAGGATTTTTTAAGATCTCGAGGCAAGACTTAGGTTCTTTATTGGTTTTTCTGAATTTTCTTAGCTATAGTACAAATCTTAGTATAACAGCAATTTAGCCTTTCTCTTCTTGCTGTGGTTAAGAAAAAAAGCCTTTTTCTTATTTTGGGCTCATGCCTTGTCCACCCTTCCCTTACTCTTAAGAAATGAACTTTGTTCTAGTCTAGGTTTAGCGCGTTTGTCACAAAAAAATTAGTGATTTTAAGTCTAGGAACCTCTGTTTGGGAAAGATAGGATTTCTACCAGTTTTCTGCCTTGGGCATTGAGTGGTCTGTGCGGCTATATAAAAAGCGTTGAGAGTGTTGACTTCTTAAGGCTTGGCATTGAGTGTGTTGACTGCTTAAGGCTTGGCGTTGAGTGTGTTGACTGCTTAAGGCTTGTCTTTGAGTGTTGTTAACTTGGCGTTGAGTGTATAGCCTGGGCGTCGAGTGATCTGTGAGGCTAAGTCAAAAGCATTGAGTGCGCTGAATACACTCAACGTGGCGTTGGATGAAGCTATTATGGCGTTTAGTGAAGGTTAAATAGTTGATTTAGCGGGTATGGCGTTTAGTGCTTTGACTACACTCAACGCGGCGTCGAGTGTACTCGACGCTTTTCCCCAGACTTAGTGTGGCGCTGAGTGCTTTGACTACACTCAATTCGACGTCGAGTGTACTCAATGCTTTTCCCCAGACTTAGTGTGGCGTTGAGTGCTTTGAATACACTCAATGCGGCGTCGAGTGTACTTGACGCTTTTCCCCAGACTTAGTGTGGCATTGAGTGCTTTGACTACACTCAAGGGGGAGTCAATTGTACTCGACGCTTTTGTAAGACCCCCTCCCAGAACACAAAACACGGCACAAGGGGAGTCTTATGCCCAGAACAGCCGCCTTGCGGTAGCACCAACACACGTGTTGGTCTGTACCACAAGACGCCTATTCTTCCTCCCATAATCAATATCATCCATTGTCTACCCAACCAATAATATATAATAGAAGTCAAATCTATACATAAGCAAGTAAAGTCCAAAACAAAGTACAACTAATAAAGAAGCACCATTAGGATTCTATAATATCAGAGTACGGAATGCCAAAAAGGCTATAAGGTAATCTCCAAAACTCACATCGGTGACAGACGTCATTGACGGAGCTGTCATATCATGCCCTGACTCTCTAGCCTGGCTACCCTGCTGTACGATCTACTGCTGCTCACTCCGTTGGATTCCCTCCTAAAAATGGAAGGCGTAGCAACCGTTAGTCATAAAGACTAAGTGGCTATCTCATTATCTCCCCCGGCAGCTCCTCGACACCGGGCGGGGAAAAAGGACAAGATACAATATATATGTATATAAAGACAGTATTACAAGCAGGTGGAGTAAGTATACATGTCATGAAATGCAATAGAAGTAATGTATAAGAATATTATCAGCATTCTATTCTAACAATTCTACTCAAGCTATATCAATCCATCTAAGCATATAGATCTACGACAGGAAAGCAACTTAACTTATAAAAATGCACATACAAACTTATAAGTTAAGGATCGACTTAACAGTAAAGTAACCACCCGTATAGGAGTGCCCATACAAACTTATACGATGAGGATCTTGTACATGTAATATATGTAATGATATGAATGCAATGCAATGACTCACCCATGATCAAGCACATGCAACTGCTATGTCGACACAGACTTGTAGTTCCCACTTTTCGAGCAGGTATCTAACCTCTCAGGCATCAACCATCATGGCCAGGCGGTGTCAGTAGAGCGGGCACCTCCACTACTAGGATGACATCCACACTACCTGATCTAGGCCTCCATATGCCTCAACGCTAAGAACACAATAGCGGAGCTCACATGCGTATTATGGCTTAGCATGAGTCTCGGGTAGATGTGCACCGAGAAGCAAGCCCTGAACTAGCCTGTGTTGTGACCCAGAACGAGACTCGAAAAAAGCACGAGGACTAAGCCCGACCGTCCACTTGGCACGGAAGGAGCCTCGTGAATGAACACCGAGGACCAAGCCCAACCTCCTAAGTTATATCTGTCAACTCCCATCAGTGTGATGACTAGCGAGCCCGTAGACCTACAACACTATCCTTAACCCAAGATTACGACACCACGTGTTGACTTACACCGCATGCAATTTCACATCATCGTGGCCCGGAAGGAGCCTCGGAAAAAAACACGAGGACCAAGCCCAACCATCCACTTGGCCTTGTCATACTACGACTTCCATCCCTATATTCACCTCGGGATGGAACCCCTTTGAGGACCTCGGGGCATCTTAGTCATTCACCTCCTCTTACCATCTCAATCATTTTACTATCAAGCTCCTCCAATTGCCTCCACTGACACATCTTGTTCAAGTACACTTCATTATACCATTTATTCATTAAGGATCTATCCAACAACTACCATTAACCATATTTATCACAAATATTTATAGACTAAATTCACCCAAACATTACCGTTATTGTACTATAAACTCTTTACCAAATCCAAAGGTGATTCAACACAAACTCGAGAACTACATGTGCATGAAAGATTACGTTACAACAACTTTGATTGGAAATTCCCGAGGCTACAGGAATCTGGTGAAGGAGTATAACCATTCGTTGGAAAGTTCCTTTCATGGCCTACAACTTTCTTGTTCAACCCACAACCCTGATCTGAGCGTATCCTACCAGCAAACGACCTCGAAGTTTGCTGCGTACAAAAAATAGATTTCTATGCGCTTACTCCTCCTCTAACCCTTTTCACCAAATAGTTCTAGAATTTCCTCCACCCTTATTCACCCTCATGAGGCCAACTCTCTTCACGAAACACAGTACTCCAACTCCTTTAGAAGTGTGGAAAGGTTGAAGACTCAATCTATCAGGCAAAAGCCCTTACCGGACTCCTCCTAGGAATCATCATCTCCCAAGTCCAGACTCCTTTGAGTCGACATCTCACTTAGAAAATAGCTAAGATCTAGCACCAAGGGAGAGGGTAGGAAGCTCACCTCATTCCCGACATTTCGGCCATGGATCTCATTATTCACCGCGACATGCTTCTCCTTTGTTGAAGGAGGTTGTTCTTCACTGAAAATGGAAGGATCTTCCCTCCAAAATCCAGCACCGGCGATATCACACTCCCCTTCTTCCGTCCAGTCCACATAAGTAAAAGCTTGGCAATAATCAAATTGACGGCTAGGGTTTGACTCTCCCTTTTTATATTAAGGTATCAGGTTAAACTGCTCTGCCACGTGTTGTTATGTTGTTGGACCGCCATTCAGGTAATTTCGAACGGAGGCAGAAGAATCGTCGTACGGAGTTCGACGATCGCCAAAGGGAGTTCGATGAACACTTGATGAAACCTCAGTTCGACTAAATCTCAGTTCCACAAAATCTCCTGAGTTCGAGGAACTACACTTGTTGTCTATTTCTCCATTCGACGAACGTCGAATGGAGCTCGATGAAACTCCAGTTCGACTAAATCTCAGTTCGACGAACTGTACTGGTTGGCTATTTCTCCGTTCGATGAACGTCGAACGGAGCTCGACGAAACTCTAGTTCAACGAAATAGTGTTCGATGCATTAATGAGTGTCAAGTCAGATCGAATAATTCTTGAGGTCGATGAAATACCGTGTTGGTACCCTAGATGTGATTTGGCTTATGTAATCCCTTTCCAGCCCCTCTTGATCCATATAAAGATATATGATCATGTTTAGACTCTGTTTAGTCTCCCTAGGGCAGTTTATAAACTGACCTAGAGCTTAGGTTAGAAGTTCTAGATGTTTTTGTGGTTAAGGCTTTTCCGTTCGACCATCGTCGAACGAGGCCTCGCGATAGTCGATCATTGGTCGACGATAGCAGGGCTATTGAATCATTGAAGTCAAGACAATTATCGTCGACCGTTGGTCGACGATCTCAGAGCAAGCTTACTACGCTCTGAAGGTTGGTCGACGATCTGTCATCAACAGATCGACGATCGTGTTCTTGCTTCACGATTTCTGTCTCGACAGATATTTGCCTTTGCTGGTCGACTATCTGTTAGCTGGTCGACTATCTGTTAGCTGGTCGACGATCTATTAGCTGGTCGACGATTTCTGGTCGACGATTTCCGTTCCGACAGATTCCTGCTATCAGTCGACGATCTGTTTGCAGGTCGACGATCATCGAACACCTGTTCGACGATTTCTGTCTGCTTTTATCTATTTGTATTTATGCTATTCCTTGGTTTATTTCCAAGTGTGTTAGCTTGTGGTTAGAAAGATTTTCTGAAGTTATTTGCTGCTAAATTTATGGCTTAAATTCAAATGAATTATTTACAAAATATGTCAAGCATAAATCACGGGATTCAGTATTCTTGATAAAGCATTTTGTCCTATTATACAAATTGCGTTGACTTTATCTTTCCAGCTTGTTTTCTAGCCGTTGGTACTATGTACTATTTCCAAGAATGGTACGTCTTTATGCTGAGATATTTTTCCCGCTTATTTTATTCCTTATTGGGACTGACAGAAAGTTAATAGGCCATTCTATTCCTATTGCTATATTCTATTTTGAGATAATCTGTTGCAGGGCTCGAGAATTCAAATCAATAGAGCCGTTCCAAAGGAAAAACGTGAAGACATATTTAAGAGAGATTCTTCTCTCAGCAAAAGAGAAGTTACAGACACAGAGAAATATTATTCATTCGCTCAAGCATCATCAGAGCAGCTCTTCACAATCTCACAACAAGAAGAAGAAAAGTTTTCCTGAAGCAAAAGCCCAGAGCAATCATCTTTCATTCTCAAGTCTCCTGAGCATCTGCTTAGAGTTTTCAAGACTTCAGAAAGAGCTCCAGTTCTGCTTCAAGTGCTCCAGAATCTTAAGACCTGATAAAAATCAGTCTTCAGATCTCTGAGGATTTAGTTTCAGTTTATCTGAAACTCCTTCATCCTGAAGCAAAGGCTTTCCCTGGACTTTCACTGAGCCAGGGGGAGACTTTGATTCTTTAGAGAATCCACAAGTCTTCTCTAATCTGTATTCACAACAGAGAAGATAATCTAACCCTCTCAACCCCTTTGTAAAAAGAGTTTGTTCACACCTCTTCAAAAGTGAACGTTGGTGACAGGGCACCTTATCAACAACCTGTGGTTGAGCATCCTTATCAAAAGCTCAAAGGGTCTGTTTGATCTACCTGAAGAAGATCATTGGTGGCAGGGCACCTTAGCAAAAACCTGTAGTGGATTCCTACCAGGGTGGTAGAAGAGTGGAGTACCTATTAAGAGGGAACCACTATATATCCTGTGTCCATCTGGTTATCTTGCTTATTCATCTTATTCTGTGGCTGTGATAGAACTACCTAGGATTGCTAGTTGCTGTGATAGGCTTATAGTTAAACTGAAATTTCAGTTAACTCTCTCACTTGTGCACTTCACTGTGTTAGGCTCTTAGGGTTCAAGTATCAGATTATTTTATTCCGCAAATCAACTCCAAGGGAGCTGACTAGTTATTCATAAAATTTGAATACTCTATTCACCCCCCCTCTAGAGTAGTTTACAACTTATCCCCTCACTTTCAATTGGTATCAGAGGGAGGTTGGCTGTTCATACAGGCTAACACCTGAGTTAAAAGATCCTGTGATAAGTTGTTTCCTGATACCATTCACAAACACTTTCACACATGGCCCAGTCTAAGGATTATTCAAGCACCAGACCTCCTGTATGCAACTTGTCCAAGTTTGGCATATGGAAGGCCAGGATAAGACTATACATGAATTCTATTGATGAAGATATCTTTTCTTCTATCTTGACAGGACCACCTGCTAGGCCTGCTGCTGCTTCCACTTCTGCTGATCTCAGTGCTGTGCCACCACCTGACTACAATGAAACTTACAAGAAGGCAAAAGCAGCTGATGCTAAGGCAATGAATATCCTAGCTCAGACAATGTCTGATGAGATATTCCAGAAGCTGGCTGAATGCACCTCAGCCAAAGCTATGTGGGATTCCCTCAACCACATAGTTGCTGGCTCAGCTGATGAGAGGAAGGACAGGAGATCCAATCTCACCTCTCAGTATGAAAATTTCAAGAAGGATGATGCTGAAGACATTGACACAATGTACACAAGACTCAGTTCAATAATAAGTGAACTGAGGTCTTTGGACAAGGAGATAACTTTGTCAGAAGTAAATGACAAGATCCTGATGTGCCTTCCCATCTCTTGGGACTCAAGGATATGGCCCATCAAGGATGGAAGAAACACTGTGGAACTCTCCACAGAAGCTCTGTTGGGAAAGCTCAAGTCATATGAGCAAACTCTAAAGAACAGAGCTGCTGCAATTGAAGTAAAAACTCCAACACCAACAAAGAAAGAGCATTCTCTAGCTCTTAAGGCTGCTGAGACTTCTGAAGGAAGTCAATCAAATGAGGAGTTACTGGCACTCATTGCCAAGAGGTTCTTCAACATGGGAAGAAGAGACCTCAGAAAGAAGTTCTCCAAGCATGAGGACAAGCCAAGGTATGACAAGACTCCATCTAAAGAAATCATTTGTTATGTTTGCAGCAAGCCTGGACACATTGCCCCAGATTGTCCAGAGAAGAAGTACAAGGAGAAGAAACATGAGAAAGAGTACAGGAAGCACCACTCCAAGTCCTCATCACACAAATACAAGAAGAAGGACAAGGGATTTGTGGCTACTACCTGGAGTGAAACAGAAGAGGATACTTGCTCCTCTAGCTCCAGTGATTCTGAAGAAGAAGAAGAGAAGAAAGCCAAAGAGGTCTGCCTCATGGCCATTGATGCCTGCAGCTCTCTGTCAGCTGCAGAGAATCCTGAAGAAGAAGGAGACAATGAAGAAGATTCCTTTATGGAGGACCAGGTAATCGACTCATTTGACTTCTCATCTCCTGAGTTCAAACTAAAATTTAAAACTCTATGTTTAGATTTACTATTATCTGAAAAAGAAATTAAGTCACTTAGATTAAAAATAATGGAACTAGACATGGAAGGTACTGAAATAATCAGATTAGAAAAGGAATTAGAGAGCTCAAAAGAAGAAGTAACATTCCTAAAATTAGAACTAGCTAAATCTAAGAGGTTAGAAGAACAATTAAATGGCAGAAGCCTTAAATTATCTGAAATAACCTGTATAGCAAACACTAGGGTTGGTAATGATAAACTAGGCTTAGGTGCTACACCTAGTGAACCCATCCTCCTCACAAAGGAGAGATTTAGCACTCCAGTAAAATTTGTTTCTGAATCAGGAATGAAGAATACTGAGGAAATTGAAAAATGCAAGAAAATTCAGAATAAGATTAAGAAAGAGAATAGGAAGAAAAAATTTCTAGCTTTACAAAAATCGTCGAACAGTGATCGACGATCGTGGAATCCAGAACATCGCTCTACCATAAATGATCGACGATATGGCTTGCGATCGTCGACCATTGATCGACGATCTGGACTTAAGCTGGAAAATAAAAATCAAACTTCCAGAACTTCAAATCCTAATCACCACCCCAGGTTGTTTAATCCTTCAACTGAATGGATTATCCCACCTAGGAGATCACACCCTTTAGGATATAAATCTAAGCCTGCAAAATCTTTTATATCTAGTTTTTCTTTTGTGAAGAATACTGGACCCAAGGTAACCTGGGTCCACAATGTATAACTGTTCTTTCTGCAGGTGAAGACCTATCCAGTCATACATGACAAATAGTATCTGGATAGTGGATGCTCAAAGCATATGACAGGAAAGAAGAAGAACCTGTCAGGTTTCAAAGCTAAGCTGGGACCAAAAGTTGTATTTGGGGATTCCAGCTGTGGACAGACTGAAGGGTATGGCAGCTTCACCATAGGAGCTGTAACCTTCAAGAAAGTAGCTTATGTCTCAGGACTAAAGCACAACCTAATCTCTGTAAGTCAAATGTGTGATGCTGGGTACAAGGTATGGTTTACTGACACTGCCTGCAATATTTCTTTAAATAATACTGTTATGTTAGCAGGTATTAGAATTGGAAATGTTTATGTTGTAGACTTTAATTCATCCAAATCTGAAGTATGCTTATTTAATGAAGTAACCAGTAATAATACCCTTTGGCATAAGAGACTTAGTCATGTAAATTTGAAAAACATTTCTAGGTTGTCTAAATACAATCTTGTACGAGGTTTACCTTCTTGCCCCTACAAGAAGGAAGGCCTTTGCAAAGCTTGTCAATTAGGTAAGCAAACAAGAAATAGCTTTAAATCAGTTAATAAAAGTGATTCTCCCAGGATTCTGTACTTGCTACATTTGGATTTATTTGGTCCTATTGCTGTACAGAGTCTTGGAGGAAAGTCTTACACTCTAGTAATTGTAGATGACTTCTCTAGGTTCACTTGGGTATTCTTCCTGAGAACTAAGGCTGATAACTTCAAGGTTCTTACAGATTTTCTAAAGTGTATACAGAGTGAGTATTCTACTCAGATTGCCTTGATCAGAAGTGATCATGGTACTGAGTTTGAGTCTCTTCTTATGCAAGAATTCTGTGAGAAGGAAGGTATCAAACATAGCTTCTCTGCTCCTAGAACTCCTCAACAAAATGGGGTAGTGGAAAGGAAAAACAGAACCCTAATTGAAGCTGCAAGTACATTGTTGGCCGATGCTAACATGCCTCTGTCCTTTTGGGCTGAAGCAGTCAGCACAGCTAACTATGTATTGAACAGAAGTCTGATACATAAACTTAAGGGTAGGACTCCTATGAGTTACTTAAGCAAGTGAAACCTAAAATAGACTACTTTAGAGTATTTGGTTGTGTTGCTTTTGTTCATAACAATAACAAAGAATACCTTAGAAAATTTGAGGCAAAAACATCAATGGGAGTTTTTCTAGGATACTCTCAAGTAAGCAAAGCCTATAGGGTCCTTAATAAATCCTCTCTTAAGATAGAAGAGTCTGCACATGTCTCTTTTGATGAGACAGTCATGTATTATAAGGAGAAGGACTCTTCCTCTAATAGTACAGTGCAAGTCCTAGGAGTAAGTAAGGATTTGGAAGGTTTGAGACTCACACAGGAGAATCATCCCCAACAAACTCCTCAGGTTGCTCCCTCAGATTCTGAATCTGATGTAGAACTTCTTGAAGTTAAAGCACCTGCTCCAACAGTTGATCAAATTCCACATGAGGAATTAAATCTTGAAACTGTTGAAGATCAGATCATTGTTGAACCTACTGATCTTGTCACACTTAGAGATCACCCTGTATCTCAAGTAATTGGAGACATTTCAGCAGGAGTCCAGACAAGACATCAACTCAACAAAAATGTGATGTTTGCTTGTTTCCTTTCTCAGGTTGAGCCCCTAACCATTAAAGATGCTGAGCTTGATCCCCACTGGATTATAGAAATGCAAGAGGAGCTTAACCAGTTTGAAAGATGTAAAGTTTGGACCTTGGTTCCAAGACCAAGAGGCCAACGGATCATAGGCACCAAGTGGGTGTTTAGAAACAAGCTTGATGCCCAAGGCATAGTAGTTAGGAATAAGGCTAGGCTAGTAGCTCAAGGCTATAGACAGGAGGAAGGCATAGACTATGATCAGACTTTTGCCCCTGTAGCTAGACTAGAAGCCATTAGGATTTTCCTAGCCTATGCTGCCTATAAAAGATTTAAGGTCTTCCAAATGGATGTGAAGAGTGCCTTCCTTAATGGAGATTTAAAGGAAGAAGTGTTTGTTGAACAACCACCAGGGTTTGTTTCATCAACCTTACCCACTCATGTGTTCAAACTCCAAAAGGCTCTCTATGGACTCAAGCAAGCTCCTAGAGCTTGGTATGAGACCTTGGCAAATTTTCTTCTAGAACACAAGTTTGTGAGAGGTGTAGTAGATAGAACCCTGTTCATTAGACATCATAAGGACTCACAACTGTTAGTTCAAATCTATGTAGATGACATTATATTTGGCTCTACTGATCCAAAACTATGCAAGAGGTTCTCTGAACTAATGCACTCTAAGTTTGAGATGAGCAGCATGGGTGAGTTATCCTATTTCCTTGGTCTCCAAGTGAAACAGAGTGTTGATGGCATTTTCATTTCTCAATCAAAATATGCCAGAGAGCTGGTTAAAAGATTTGGAATGTCTGATGCTTCATCAATGAGCACACCTATGGCCTCAAATGCAGTTATTGATTCTGATGTTAATGGCAAGCCTGTTGATCAAAAGAACTTTAGAGCCATTGTTGGTTCCCTGCTGTATTTGACTGCAAGTAGGCCTGACATAATGTTTGCTACATGCCTATGTGCTAGGTTTCAGGTCAACCCAAAGGAATCTCACTTAACTCTTCTCAAGAGGATTTTGAGATACCTTAAGGGATGCCCTAACTTAGGACTGTGGTACCCAGCTGAGTCAGGATTTGAAATAATTGGATATTCAGATGCTGATTATGCTGGTTGTAGAGTTGACAGGAAAAGCACCTCAGGGACTTGTCAGTTCCTGGGAGAGAGACTTGTCTCTTAGTTTTGCAAGAAACAGGCATCTGTGTCTACTTCAACTGCTGAGGCTGAATATATAGCAGCAGCTAGTTGCTGTTCACAGATCCTGTGGATTCAAAATCAGCTAGTGGATTATGGGTACACACACTCAAACACAAAATTCTGTGTGACAGTACCAGTGCAATATCAATTGCTCAAAATCCTGTGCACCATTCCAGGACCAAGCACATTGAGATTAGACATCACTTTCTGAGAGATAATGTGGAAAAGAACAAGATAGTAATGGAATTTATATCCACAGACCTGCAGAGAGGAGATATTTTCACTAAGCCCCTTGATGAACAAAAGCATTTGTTCTTCCTGAACAGCTTGGCATGATTAATGGTTCAGAGTAGTGAAAATTTGGTTAGTTTTGTTTTCTGTCTAAAATCGTCGAACGACTGCTCGACGATCTTCGACCAGGTCAGAACTATCGTCGACCAACCGTCGACGACATCTCGTTCTGTAGTAAGGCAGAAATCGTCGACCAACTGGTCAACGATCTCTCCTTAGGTATCTATCGTCGACCAATGGTCGACGACAGATTTTCTGTGCTGGGTGGAAAATCATCGACCAAACATTTATTGATCGACGATCGTGGTAATTGCGTGTAGTCGGTCGATGTTTACCGATTAGTCAAACATTGACTATCGTCGGTCTGTGTTCGACGACCGATTTTATTCCGGGTTCGACGATCGCAGATTTATATAAAATAGTCGATTTAGGTCTGAAGATCGTCGTCCTTCCGCTCCGTCTTTTCATATTCCTTCTTCTGGCTTAGATTCGCTCTCGAACTCTAATCCCGCGCGATTCTCTTCTCCCCTGTTTTGCTTCTCGATTCGCCATCTTCTCTCAAATCCTATGGCGATTCCTTCTGCTGTTCTCTTCGGAATGAAGTTCGACACTGGATTCTGTGTCGACTTTGATTTTCAGCCGATGTGATCAACCAATCAAGATATTCTGCAGCTGTGTGAAGACCAAGGCCTCAAGAAATTTATGTCGTTTCTCTCCTAAGATTCATATACAGAGATTCGTGAATGGGTATATACTTCGACTCAGCGACGACGCCATGACATGGAAAGATAAATGGCGAGGAGGTCATCTGACTCCTGAAGTATTGACTGAGTGTTTGGACTGCCAACAGGAACTGAGGACTATGAGCAAACTGCAGAGAGAATATGGCCGCATGCTTTCTGTGATGGGCCATGCTGAGGGTGTTCCAGCTAAGCAGCTAAAGATTAAACCGTCTCCAGAGTACAAGTTTCTGGCAGACCTGGTGGGCAAGGTTGTTTTGGGAAAACACTCGGCTCACGACTAATCAACAGGCAACAATTTGCCCTGATGTCAGCTTTGGTGAATAAGGCACAGATTGCCTGGGGAAAAGTTCTGTTTGAACTAATAAGGAGAAAGAGCAACACTCAGAAAGAAGTAAATCTTGCAAGGGTATTGGGTGTGTTTATATATGTGAAAGCACCCCTGCTGCTTGTGTCTGCACCCTCCGCAGTCAACGCCAGCAAGAGGTTGGACCCCTCTCTATTCAAGAAATCCCAAAGGATTATCAAGAAGTCAGCCAGGGTTGATCCTAACCTCCTTCAGACACAAGGGCTGATTCGGCCGCTCTCCGCGTACTGGGGAAGGCTCAGTAATCCCTCCTTCCTCCCTCTCTAACCCTGCATCCTCTTCTCCTGCATTACTTTCCTCTACAACACCTGCAGTGCCAACACAACATGCATCCTTCATTTCACACTGCATCTCCACACCAGTCACCAACACAACATCGGCAGCTTCAGCCAGTGTGACATGGTGACTGCTACCATCCTCACGCATCTTTTCTCATGAATCCCATACTCATGTTGATGTTACCATCTCCACATGATCATTTGATCATGTGGCAGATCATCCTGCTTCCATTCCATCCACTCCACATCATCAGCATTTCAGATAAACTCCTGAATTGCTTGCACATATTGTCGAGCTCATTACTCCCTCCTCCAAAAAAATGATTGTGGCGGCCACAGCCCATTGCCCCTTCATGCCTCCTCAATGCACTTGACTCAAGCCATAAAATCATCTCATCCCTCTGCTGAGCCCTCTTCAGTAAGATGCATGACTCCAGTCCCCACTGAAGTCATGCAGGGGGAGATGTCTGTTGAAGTGGTCTCAGGTGATGCCTGACCCTTCAGGACAATTCCTCTCTTCCCCTTCAAGGAACTGTAGAAGAACCTCAAGAGATTCCAGAGAAAGAACCAGAAGGTAAACCTAAAATTCTTCCTCCAAAGGTTATAATCAGGACTTCAATTTGATATTTATATCTAACAAAGACATTCACTCCTAGTGAATCTAGCTTCTGAGGAAGAAGTTCCTGAAAAAGAAAATGAGGAAGTCCCCATGGACACCTGTGAGTATGATGCTGCTCAACCTGATGGTATAGCTTTATTTAAGATTCTAATCAATTCAAACTCCAACTTAGAGTTAATTTCTTATCCCTTCCTTTCCATCACAGCTGCTGATGACCTTACATCAGTATTGCAAGTTGATGCTGCTAAGTCCTTTGATTCTGATAAAGACTTGGAATCATTTCTTAACTCAGACTGTGAGTTCTCACTCACATCTACTCCTTTTGTTCTTCCTCTCAAGAGATAGTGGTCCCTTATAGACCTGAGTACCTGGATGACCCCTTGGTCCAAGAATACTCTTTTCTTTTCCTGTATATGGCACTCCTCTTGTGCCTTGCAGAGGTGTTAACCTGATGTCGCTGAACATCTAGAAGAATTATAAAATCCCTCTTCCTAGATGCAAAGTGGTATAGTGTAGATCTTCAGGTAATCCATTATTACCTGTTGTTTGTTTCCTTTGGGGGAATAATTTATTCCCACTTGGATGTTAACCTTTTTCTTTGATGCAGGCACAACATAAAGCTGAAGCTGCTGAAGACATCAACCACTGTGATGTGCTGCTGAAGAAATTGAATAATGTGCCTAAGATATCAAAGCTCCGAATCTGCCCAGGAAAGTCAGGTATTACAATAGACCAATATATAGAATTGTGTCTGTACCAAATAATAGAAAATATTTCAT